>JAOWCC010001368.1:47909090-48581590 GCA_030867875.1 Actinernus sp. WN-2022 | reverse complement strand
CAGTTGCATTCTGTATTTATCTTCCATACTATTTCTTGCAATGACAACGAAGGATTCTCTAATATTTGTTCCATTACAACCAGCTATTCGTGTGGCGAAAGCTCTCTTTTTCTTTCTACAATTATTTTCTTGTGTAATTATCTTTAAAAAATAGTGCAAAATAAAATGAACTTGAACTTGGCGTAAATTGAGGCAGTTGCTCCGGTTAAAATTTCTCCTCGTGTTTTGTTATTTCACATTTTAAGAGTTTGTGTTAGAAAATAAATATATGTATTATCTAATTCTATGGGAATCTGTTAAAATCTAATAAAGAAAAAAGCCTCGGTTAAACATTTTGTCTGGTTATCGGTCTGATATCTCTACATCTCGTAAACTGGTACTTTTGCTGAGGCTCGATCGGCAGTCATTTACCCACAATGCACCCGATATAGTTGGGGGGGTCAGAATTTATGAAAATTGCTGTATATATATATATATATATATATACATACCAGGAAAGGTAGTCTTACAGAAAAGTCAATTACACACATATAACTGTCACGTGTCCGTATATACAGAATAAATTAAATAGCTTGTGGTTCGCTGGTGTCGCGAGGTGGTAAGACCCGCGGACCGGAGATACAGAAAACGCGAAGATTCGGAAGCAAGAATACTCGAGTTCCAGAATGGTTTGGCAGCAAGTATACAGGAGAGAGACGCAAATTGGATAAATGCAGTATCCGTGTACAGGAAGGTTGCGTTTTATCTGGATTTGACGAGTAAACATTTGCGTTTAATTCTAGAAGTTTGGTCGTGAAGGGAATTATCATGCAGACCGCAAGGGCAAACATTGTGTTATCTGGTCACGATATTTCAATTCAAGGGTCGATTGGTGAGAGAGTAATAACTCAGTGTTCCTTGATATCGTCCTGATATATGAGCTTGTTCAATTGAAATTAAATACTACGTTTTAATAAATAATATTCGGCCGTGTCGCCATTGGATGTTCGACTCTACAACACTGAGTACTGAGTTGATAGCGAGTTATTAAGTCGGCTTAATGTACTGACAGCATATATGCAAGCTCTAGCTTTATTTTTTCCGTTCTTTAATTTGTAGTTTAAATATGAAGAACAACCACTGAATCATGATTACTCATTCAGTTCGACCGGAGCTGAATGCGTGTTGATGCATGCATAGTTCACTTGGCTTCTCGAATAAAAAAAACTAAACTGTCCTGTGTAGTATGAAGAACTTTTTAGTTTGACTACATATAATCATTGAAAAAATACATCGGTTGCAATACAGCCACATCTGTTTATTTTAAATAATGCATTGAAGAAAATGCTACAATGGCAAATATTGCAGCTGTTTTTAACGGCACTTATTAAAAAAAGGTTAAATATTCAAAAATTAGTCATGCTTCGTTATTTTTATCTGCGAAGCTAACCAACAGTTTTAATTCTACACTTAATTACGTGGTTTAGCGTTGTTGATTTAAAAGATTTAAACATCGCAAAACATCCCGGCTTTTTTATCCAGTGTAAGTTAGTTGTTAGTTACTGAAGCAAACCTAGCTCCGTACGTATTATTTATTATTGAACGTTTTTACTTTGTAATACTAATTCTTTAATGGTCTTGCCTGATGTGCATGACTTCATACAAGTTGTGTTGTGATTCCAATTTGTACATATCAAACTTTGTTCAAAAGGTTTCTCAAACTTACTGTTCTCTAGCATTCACTATCTGATATTTTTACCCAATATTTTATAATGAAAACCTAAGGGGGAAAAAGGAAAACAATATGCAGTAAATTACACTTGGTTTGAGTTAATAGGCAAGTTTAGTTTGCGCGTGAACGGTGTTGACCCCGTCATTGCACTATTTTGAGAAAAGTGCGTACCTTTAAGCCACAGATTTAGTATAAACTCAAGACTGAATAAACAGAAGCAAAGCTTATTTGTTCCGCTCATTTATCAAGTCAATCAGATGGTTTCCAAAAAGCTCAAATTGGACTCGCCCTACGCGCTCGTGCAAAAAGTACGACCAAACTTCTATAATTAAACGCAAATGTTTACTCGTCAAATCCAGATGAAACGCAACCTTCCTGTAAACGGATACTGCATTTATCTAATTTGTCTCTCTCTCCTGTATACTTGCTGCCAAACCATTCTGGAACTCGAGTATTCTTGCTTCCGAATCTTCGCGTTTTCTGTATCTCCGGTCCGCGGGTCTTACCACCTCGCGACACCAGCGAACCACAAGCAATTTCATTTATTCTGTATATACGGACACGTGACAGTTATATGTGTGTAATTGACTTTTCTGTAAGACTACCTTTCCTGGATCGACTGTATATATATATATATGTATATATATATATACAGTCGATGCCAAAAAGGTTGTTCAGCAGAACATAATATAATACTATAATATCCATTGTTTTGGGCTATTGTCTAGGCCAAAACAATAGGCCAAAACAATGGATATTAAAGTATTATATTATGTTCTGCTGGACAACCTTTTTGGCATTGACTGTATATATATATAATATATATATATATATACAGTCGTTGCCGTTAACGTTGTCCTAGATATATGGATTTATAGCCTTTGTTCAGTTCGCACCTTTTACATAAAGAACGGTAATCAGCCGGAACGCGCCCTTTCTATGTGGTAACAAAGAGCAACGGTGGTCTAATGGTTAACGCTCTTGCTTACCAGTTCGTAGACTTTCTCAAAGTCCTTCTTAGCCCCCCGCATGAAGGACTTTTCCCACTTGCAGCGCGCCAAATTTACCGGTTGACTTTTCAACCGGAGGCGTGGCTTATGACGTACTAAGATTTGCCCAATCACAAAGCGTCAATTCTTCAGGCATTGTATGTTGACGTGTCAAGTCAGTCGACCGTGGATGTGGTATTTACAATTTGATTGTACTCAGAAAGAGTTTGTCAAAGGCGCGAAATGTAAGCTCCGCCCCTGAAATGTGTTTTCGCGCTAAAACATAATCCCCCGATTCAATTTCCTGCAAGTGAAACAAGTCGAACTCGCCTCTTGGCTCTTCCTTCGATTCTCGCGCTCGATTTTTGACCCAGTAATCGCTTACCCAGTGATTCAGCGAGTTCGACTTGGAGCAAGTCTAACCAGTTCGAAGCCCCGAGCTGAAGTCTCAGTATCGGCATCGCGTCTTTTTGTTTCACTCCGAAGTTTTTTTTCATTTCTTTTTCCCCTATTTTTCTTCTGACTGCATTCCCTTATTAAGTGATGTTCGACCATTTATTTTGCAAAACCTTCGACTGCCGCAGGGAATGTAGTATTTTGAACATCGACATCGTCCATGGCGTAGCTTCAAAAGTCAGTGTGATCGTTTGTCAAACACTCGTAAACCTCACGCCGAGTACACGGCTTTAATTCCATGTGAGTTCTCTTCCTTCACAAAGAAAAAAGCTTCGTCAACTTATGCAAGTATTACTATAGGTTTCAAAGAGAATTCTGGACGATTTCTGGACTGCCGGGTATTTTCAAAACTGTCTCCGTGTCTCGCGGCCGATGTTTTTGAAATCCCGAAAAGGTCGCTCGCTCAGTCTGCCTAAGTTCAGAAAATCGGTACTAATGAAATTCATAACACTTGCTAAAATCGCTTCCTACTTCTAAACAAAGATATAATACTTTGAATCAGTGGGTATGTAGTATTTTCAAAACTGTTTCTGGTATATACATGTAAGCCCGGCACAGTGTAAAAAAAATACGCTTATTCAAATCCACAACCATCAACAGAATTGCTACACCGTTCTAAACGAAAATAGCGTAATTTGGGCTTACTCAGTCAGTGCTGGTATAATTATCTACTTCGAAAGTCTGGGGAAAGTTGAGACCGTTTCAGGATGACAGTATTATTTTAGCTACAGCGTCCGTTCTTATCCAATGTCATTCTCGTTCCCAGTGCCTCTTCAACTAACTGAAAAAATCAGAGGCTCTGGTAAGACACAAACCAGGCTCTAATTTGATTGGCTAGCCAAATCGGCTGCGCGATGAAGAAAAATAAAACGGTTGCTGCGCATAGCGCTTTCTTCCGGTGTTACGAAAATAATTCCTTCCAGCATAAACAGATTCTCCGGCATGAGAACGGGTATTTTGAAGTAAATATAGAAGTTATGTGTTTAAAAATATGACTGAACAGAAGAACGATTTTATTCAAAAGTCAAGAGAAAGATTTTCTTTGCCTACTAACACACACTCGTGGAGCCAATTATTTAAGGTACGTTGCCTTTGATACATATGGCCAACCGAACCTTTGCTGATCAAGAAGACACCGAGACAGCAAATCACTTTGCAAACGATCCATTGCAGAAGCAAAGGGAACTAGGAGTTGAATTGCTAACACGTAAGTGCTAGCCAACATAAAAATCCGACTTACAATTCGAAAAGTAACCGCTAATATTAAATGTGCAGTTTTGTAAATATTTTTAATGTGTAATAAATTGAAATGATTATATCTTTTTCAAGCACTAGCCCACTCTGTAATTCATCCAAGTCTTGTGCTCTTCGTGATTAAGTGTAACTTTATAGGGATATATCGATCAGTTAAACAGTATAAATAATTTAAAAAGTGTTTGAAAAGTCTGTGAAACATCAAGGGATTCAAGGTTGTGTAGCTGGATGACATTGAAAGGCACAACAAAACAGGTACATCCAGTGTTTTTAAAAATTATATTCAACTATAAAATTGTCTTGTAATCTGTGCCAATTAATCTATGCTTCATACCTCATCACAGCCAATGATCAACCCAACCTCTCCTATTTACTGATGATGGATTTTATTTACCAGTGATTTATAGTACAAAGCAAGTCTTATAGCAATATTGAGGACCAGTAGTATAAACAGATGTCTTAGTGTGACAAACAAGCCAGTTGAATTAATACATGAAACTGGCCAAATATGAGACAGTTTCCCTTTGCCCTGGCCTACATCAAGCACAGGTTGGGAGTCTACATGGGTATCTTGAAAGGCTGGTACAAATCTATCAAATAGAAAATCAAATCATGAATTTCCCATATGAGCTAGAAGTTGGCTATATCCCATTTGAAGCTTACAAAAGTTTATTTATATGACATGGGGAGGGGGGAGGAAGTGAGGGTGATGAAGTTATTGACATTGGGAGTGTACAATATTGTTGTATCCCCTTTCCATCTCTTCAGCTTTTTAAGCACCCCCACCCCTGTAGCATTGAAAAATCCCAATCCCCTCTTGTAACTCCAGTCACTTTCAAGAGCTCCTCTTTTAACTGACCAAACTATTTATTATAAAGAGCCCACTCAATATATTCACCCACCCCCCATAAAGTTTCCCTCGTTATACTTATTCAAGGAAGAAGAATTCCCAAGATAGTTTAAGTTCACACAGGGTAAATTCAGTTGTGTTCATACAATAATCCTATTTATAGTTCTGGTACCACCATTTTGAAAGGTACCCAAGCCTTTGGTGATATTGAGGCTGGAGTTGAGTCAGCTTAGTTAGAGCCTTGTATCTAGTTAGCATGATAATCAAAAGCTATTCATAGAAAGACGGTTTGTATCAGTGCAGGCCGGTCAAGTCCATCCACCATACCATAAAATGTCTGTCTATACTAAATAGCAGATCTACCAGATTTACTGCAAAGTATCCTTTTCTTATAAATGCTGTCACTTTTTACATATTAAGAAGTTATTATGGGCAGTGAACTTAATATAATTATAATGACACTTAAAAGCCTGTTCATGATGAAAAACCTGAGTCAGAATCTATTTGTTAAAATTAAAACAATGCAATTTAGTCCTATTTTCTTTGTAAAAATAGTTATGTAGAGGCCATAATTAATAAACAAGTGGGCTAAAATTGTATATGGCCACCACGAGTTTATTAGTTTAATGGTATGTGCCAGAAAACACTTAGGGACCAGTCATTATGTTATGAAGGAGGGGCCGGGGTAGGGGGAAATTATTATTAAAGACAAAATTCACTAAAGCCCCCCCCCCCTTCCTCAGGCCTGAAAATGACAAGCGACCCCCCTCTCAAAGTCCATGAGAGGGGGATTCCCCAACACACACACAAGTACACACATCATTCTGGAGAACCATTCTAATAGGTATTGGGCACGTGGAGCAGGGCTGGCACTAACAGACCATGTCGTAAACAATAGTACGTTGTGATCTTACCTGTGGAACACTGTTGGAAGATGTAAATCTACGATAGACCAGTGTCCTGATCTGCATCCACTTCGGGTTGTTTTCTCTGTTGGTGGTAATATCATTTTGCATCACCCCCCCCCCCCCCCCCCCCCCCCCCTTCTTTACTACTCAGAACAACATGACCCACCCCTTATTGACTAAAGAAAATGCACATGACCCACCTATTCCCCCTCCTTCATAAATAATAACCAGTCCCTTAAGTGATTTCTGAACCCATATTTCAAATCCCTTCTTGATAGCATTCAACCACTGAGGACCAGCAGGAGAGACTCCTATTTGGAGCATGCATACTTTAAGTAGTTATTCAAAATCTTGTTCACAAATTGCGTTTAACATTTGATCAAATTTATACAATGTAGTACAATGTAGCCTGACCATCACTGGGGCAAGGGAAATTACCTCATTTCAAGAAAACTATTTTTATCTACACAAACCTCTGGCTTTACTTGTTGTATAAAGTAGAAAAATAAGACAATGGCAATTATACAAAATAATGGTATAGCAATCCCAGTACAATACAAATCCACTTTGCACTCAGCTTGAATTATGGCAACTTCAGCCTCATATATTGTTATAAATTGCTGTTATCAATGGCAAGGCAAGGTTTCAAATTACCGTAACTTCAAAGTCCTCAGCAATCCTCAACACAGCACACTGAAGTCCTTTCGCCCTAAGTTTAGAAATTTGCTCCTCGATAATTGCGTTCAGGGGCCGAGATACAACGACCACGATTGAGTTGGATGATCCTTGAAGTTGAAGTGCATCAAACACAACCGGTAAACTTTGGTAAATAAACGACTTCCCATAACCGGTCTGAAGGACACAGAATCAGTCCTTTTTTAGCTCAGCTGGTAGAGCGCCAGACATGCAACCTGGAGGTCGTTGCCGTTGGGTTCGAGTCCCACTTGGGTCAGAGATTTTTTCTCTTTCCCTCGTAGGGCGTGCACACATAGCACTACAGCATACCACTTTACATCACTTTTCTAAACTAATTACACGAATAGCTTCCAACTGCTTAATTTTTAAAGAAAACTGTATTTAGCTTTGTAAGTGCGAACTGAATAGCTTCGATGAAGTCCGCCATTACTGAGAATGCTAAGAGCATGCGCAGTTTCAATGTCCTAGAATCTAGGACATCCGGTTTCGTGTCTTACCAGAGCCTCTGATTTTTCAGTTAGTTGAAGAGGCACTGGGAACGAGAATGATCCAATGTCAAAAAAGAAACTGCAAAAAGAAACACACATGTAAACAGAACAAAAAAACAAGGGAGAAAAACAAGAATAAACAAAACAAAACAAGAAACAACAAGATACGATGCCGATACTGAGACTTGAACTCGGGCCTTCGAACTGGAAAGCAAGAGCGTTCACCATTAGACCACCGTCGCTCTTTGTGACCAAATACAAAGGGCGCGTTCACGGCTGATTACCGTTCTTTATGTAAAACGTGCGAACTGAACAAAGGCTATAAATCCATATGTGCATATGTCTAGGACAACGTTAACGGAAACGACTGTATATATATGACGCATGTCAACACAAAAGGCGCCTTAGCAAGGAACACTCATTTTGTGTTAACATGCCTCATCTTGTGTGGAATTCTCGATTTCCTCAGTTTAAAGCGCTGATAACCGATATTCTAGGTTTCAATGATAGTAAAATGACACTTGCTTCCATTTATAGCCTTTCTATCCCATAATTTCCTTGTTTGAGAGTTGGAGTTTTTCGAGATTTTCTACCTTATCACCTTTTTGCAGTTGATCAACTAACAGTGTCATTTTGGGGTGTTTCTAATGCGCAGGAGCGGCTAAAACGAGGCGACAGTTGTTCTATAGACAAAGACGGTTCTTTTGCTGCAAACCGCATTAAAATCCATCAAGATCTCGAGCAACAGCGGCCAGTTGAAACTGAAACGGTGCACATATTGACGCATGTCAACACAAAAGGCGCCTTAGCAAGGAACACTCATTTTGTGTTAACATGCCTCATATATATATATATATATATAAAGTATATAGATTTAATAATAAGCTCGTATCCATTCGGATCCTTCTGGCTAAGCAATTCCTAAGTTGGACGTATGTGCTTGTGAATCAATAATTATTCTTACGTTGAAAGTTTAGTTGAGAAGTTATGGGCTTTCCCGTCCCGAACCCGAAAGAGAAAAAGCCTGGGAAAACTCACGGTACCACAAATAACCAAATTAAAGTCGGCTGCGTTTCCAGCGTGGTCATCCTGATGGTGTAGTGCACGTGGTTAACACATCGGACTAGTGTACCGAGGCCGTGGGTTCGAATCCCATTCAGGGCATATTTTTCTCTTTTACCTTTATTCTGATTATATATATATATATACACACTCGTTTTCAAAAACATTGCTTTTGATTTATATATATATACCTTTTGTTCTCCATTGTTTTAGCTGTCAAATTTGACAAGAATACAAAAGATATATATATATATATTTGCAGTGCAATGTTTTTGAAAACGGGTGTGTATATATATACAGCCGCGTGCAAAAATTCTGACCCCCCCCCATGAAAATTATATACTTATATCGGTTGCATCATGGGTAATCCAAAAAATATATCAGGTAGGATTGAAAAATGTACGAGTTAAACATTTTTAGATCATATGGGCCCATCCGTTGAAGACAACAAGTTTTATTTTCAGTTTTAGTTGTACTAATTTATTCCATGCGTTTGCCATTGGGTCCGATGGACCGAAACGCTGCTATGACTTCAAGGAACTCACTGTATTCTGAACTATATTTCTCCACGTCGCACTAGCTAGGTTTACTCTATTGCACTGAATGAGGCTGAAGTATTCACTAAATTGCATTCAAACCTTGGAGCCTAGGTTTAAGCGTATTATCAATGTGAAACACGTTCTATATTATGGTAGTTCGATGTGTGCGATTCTGCGAAACATTCATCCAAATTAATTAAACACAGCGTAGCTAAAAAAACATTTTTTTATGAAGTCCGCAATGCGGTTGTATAAATCGCATTTAGTTATTGGAAAGGAAAAAAAGATCAGAACCGAAGTTGTTTTAATCTGTTGAAATTATGGACCAGAATTAAATGGTTTTGGTCTTGTGTAAAAATAATTTCTCCTGCGTGTTAAATAAATTTTACAACTGGTCGTCAGTTAAACTCACATTAAGACTTACTTATAAGTAAACCTATTATTTACTTTGGCCTCACTAGGTTGTAAATGTATTGGTATTCCCGACAATCATCCAAAGAAAATTTTTAGTAATAAAATAAATCAACTGATACACAGTTTGATTAAATCTTAACGATTTTATATAACTTAAAATTTATCTCGCGTAGAGTTCTAAAGTCGTTAACTGCAAGATATGTCAGAATATAATTAAATATGCATCGCGAACATCAAAACGAAAACCGCCCGCATTCAATTCTGAATAAAATAAAATATGTTTGATCAATACTTCATATGCGAAATAATTACGTCGCAAAAAAAAAAACGCAAAAGAAAACTGGTGTGTTCCCAGTGAAATTTTAGCTCTTTTGCAGACTTCATAACGGCAACAATATTTTAGCTGCGTTTGGCTTTGAAGTGTTGAATTTGGTTCAGTTTGTTTGGCAGAATTGCAAACGACTGGTGGAACTGCCATAAGATAAAATAGAACGTGTTTCAAATTGATAATAAACTTATACTTAGGCTCCAAGGTTTGAATGCAATTTAGTGAATACTTCAGCCTCATTTAGGGAAATAGAATAAACCTAGCTAGTGCAACGTGGAGAAAGTAAAGTTCAGAATACAGTGAGTTCCTTGAAGTCATAGCAGCGTTTCGGTCGACAGGACCCAGTGGCAAACGCATGGAATAAATTAGTACAACTAAAACTGAAAATAGCACTTGTTTTCTTTAACTGATGGACCCATATGATCTAAAAATGTTTTACTCGTACATTTTTCAATCCTACCTGATATATTTTTCGTTAGAAAAATGACTGAAAAGCACATTTTTGGATTACCCATGATGCAACCGATATAAGTATATAAGTATATAATTTCCATGGGGGGTCAGCATTTTTGCACGCGGCTGTATATATATACAGTCGATGCCAAAAAGGTTGTCCAGCAGAACATAATATAATACTATAATATCCATTGTTTTGGGCTATTGTCTAGGCCAAAACAATAGGCCAAAACAATGGATATTAAAGTATTATATTATGTTCTGCTGGACAACCTTTTTGGCAGCGACTGTATATATATTGGATGTCATATGTGATAATATCAGATAATATAAGTAAATTCATTGACTGACGAGGGAATTCTACATTAAATTTCACGCGAAAAAACAGATATAGCACGAATCGCGAAGCAATGAGTGCAATATCGGTTTTAAAGTGGAATTCCCGAGTCGAGCAATGAATTTTCTTTGAATGCCATAGCATTTACAAAAATTATAAAACTATAATCAGTTTGAAAGTCTTGCTGAAATAGATCATGTGATGTAAACACACATTACTCTGTAGAATTGACTCTTTGAAAATTAATTTTATTCAGATAGGCATGACTGCATTATGATTAGAATGAAAAAGGAATAATTTCCCAGAGTAGCATCTGTTTACATCACATGATCTGAATTGGGTGGCAAAAGCGTTAACTAGCCGATTACCTCCATTACCGCCACGCGCCAGGAACCCATTGCGCGGTAAACTCAGGAGGGCGAACAGGAATCGAGTTTCGACTTCAACTCACAACATTTGGTGTTTTCCGACATCAAAACTACATTTTTATGCATGTATTTCACTTAGGTACAATTAATTTCAATCTAATATTTACCAAGAAAGCGAAAGTGCATTAACTGCAAACAAAATTGTGCCGGCATGTTTGTGAACGACTTAGAAAACCGATGGCATGTTGAAATCACTTGCTAATGTTATATGGCGATAAGTGAAAATGTATAACCTGACAAAAAGAGCTGCAGAAAAATATGAAGAAACTTGTAAGTATTAAGAGTTCCTTTCTTTATCAGCAAATTACCAAACGTTAATGCTTAATTTCTCAGTCTCACAATAAATAAGCTTGTTTTCATACTGTTGAATGTTGTATTCAGTTCACTCGTTTCCAACATGTTCACTTTTACTTGTACTATAGGTACCACGATTTTAGTAGCGTTTTGTAGCCCTGCTTTTCGTCCTGTGTTTGCAAGCCTTTTTCTATTTGAAGGCAGTCATTTAAGCTTCTGTATGTGAATACTACATGAATTAAATCAGCAAATCCACAAAGCCACAGCTTTTCTGTTCAAAGCACACAATCGAATCCTCGGACAGTCGAGAGCCAAACATATCATTTATCGTGGAAAACGAAAAAGAAGAAATGTAATTTTCACGTTCTTTGACTACTGTTAGCTTTGTGAATATCCTGATTTGGAATTTTAACATGATTTTGTTTCTGTTCGCGATAATAAAAATAAACAAAATATTAACACGCGTGCTTCGTGTACATCGTTGAATGCAGGTTTTCAAACCATTGAATTCCACAAAATATTCAACCCTTCGTTAGCCAATCAGTGCGCGAGTTTGCGCCGTGCTATGGGATTTTATCGAATACCAAACACCTTGGAGTAGAAAGAAGGGAACTATCTAATTAGATATCTATTAGATGTCAGGATACCATCAGATAATAGTGGATAATATCCAATATCAAGTACCTTGGATAAGAGAGCATTAGATATATAACGGTTAGGTTTAGGTATATATATATATATAACTTGTAATAAATATCCAAAGCCTTATGCCAACGGATAGTCCAGCTACGAGGATCCAAGGATTCATAGACCGTGCTTTGCGAGGAGTTCAATAAGATTAATAAAAATGGCAAAGACCGTCAACTCATAACTGTAAAAAAAATATATATAGAACAAAGCCCTATGCCAACGGATAGTCCAGCTACGAGGATCCAAGTATTCATAAACCTAACCAATATTTGCGCATTGTATTGCGATTCCTATGGTATTGCTTTCTCAGGAAAAAGGGATATATATATATATATATATATATATATATATATATATATATATATACATATATATTCTGGAGTGTCATCATTATTTGATCGGCCCGATCAAATAATGATGACACTCCAGAATATACGTATATCCCCATGTGTGTGTTTGTTTTTCCTGAGAAAGCAATACCATAGGGATCGCAATACAATGCGCAAACAATCGCTTTGTTTAAGCCCAAATGCCTAACAGTTCTTCTTAGCGTCAGTGGGACTTGAAATCAACAAACGTTAGAAACAAAGAAAAGTTTAGGTTCTTATATGATCTAATATTGCTACATGCATTTCGGTAGTTTAATTGCAGTGAACAAAATGATTATAGGTGGCAGACATTTCGCCATAGGTGGCAGACATACAGATGATTATAGGTGGCAGACATACAAATGATTATAGGTGGCAGACATACAAACTTTAACTCCTACAATAACTGTCTCATCCGCGTGCTTTACCGAAGAAACGGTTATAGACGGCTTCCTTAGTTATTTAAAACTAGTGTTTTTTTGCTGATAATACGCGCGGATTTTTCATTCTTTCGGACAGGGTACGTTATTTCTTCACGACCGATTTTTGTTTACGTTGAACCATGCTATTGAAGTAAAAAGAAAGGTTTTGTTTTTAAAGTTTGAAGTAAGCAACATATTTTTGTTTCATAGGTCTATCAATATTAATTAATATTTATCTCCGATTCTGAGCAGTTTATTTTAGTGATTTCTTAATATAACGAATAAAAGAGGCAAAATTGTTTGAACAGATGATCAAATAAAGATAGAACCCACACGAAGTAGGACTGTGACGTCATCCGAATTAATGCATACGCCCTAAAGATTAGCATAGCGCCCTAAAAAGGGGGGTAATTCGCCTCTCTTCCTTAATTAATTCAATGGACAATAGGACTGTGACGTCATCCGAATTAATGCATACGCCCTAAAGATTAGCATAGCGCCCTAAAAAGGGGGGTAATTCGCCTCTCTTCCTTAATTAATTCAATGGACAATGGGACTGTGACGTCATCCGAATTAATGAGAGCGCCCTAAAAAAATAGCATAGCGCCCTAATAAAAGGGCTAATTCCATCCCTCTCCCACTACTAATGTATCATGATTTCTACCATTATTGTCATTTAAAAAATATCTCTCTCTCATGCAGGATTTACTACAATAAAAAGGAAACTTCGGAGGAAATTAAGAGGCACAACACTTGTTTGATTTGGAAGCCAAAATTATAACTAAAGCCCCTAGCTTTCATATTTTATCGATCGGTCGCAACAAGACAAATAGCCAGGGACCTAAACATTTCGCTATTACGGCAGTCACGCGCGTGGTTGAATTGTATTATCTTATTTTTATTTTTATGTGTTTTAAACCCAAAGAATGAAAATAAATGCTGCACTATTTTAGTTACTTACCCAAAGAATTACGTAGTTTTTCTTGAATTCTACCGCGGTAATTTAATTTTGTTCAGACCGGTGAGCGACTGTTACTGCTCAGCGACTGCAAATGATTGATCGATATCAGCATATACCGTTCACTTCAACCTCTAGTTCTACAATTCAATTTAAAAGAGACTGCAACTCTATGTTCAAATGAGAAAGAAATCATGTTGCTTTTGTAACAGTGGTGCCGCCGGAAACTCTCGGATATAAGACATACACAAGGAAAAAAATCAATTATTTGGATGTTCAAAAATTCATATCTCGATCACGTTCTACTCAACCGATTTCGTTACTTTAGAAAAGAAAATTTTCAGCGAAGTAAGAAGAATAACTGGATTGATTTAAGTTCGATCTATGTTTTTAAATATTTGTTTTGCCGAAATCCCCTATATTTTCGTTCTAATTGATAATTTTCCTGTGGCATCACCATTTTACTTCTTAAAGAAAAGGCACTACTACTGATAACGGATTTTGTTTTATATAAAATACAATTTCATAGATTTAGGTTTGGTATTTTGTTCTAATTTGAAGATTTTCAAATTTCTAATTCCACTCCTGTTTTCTTCGTAGCCGTTCAAAGGGTCGTAACGTAACGCTAGCATTATTGAAGAGAAGGAAAACACTTCTGCTAATATCTTTTGGACCGATAAGATGAGCAGATTTTAAAATTTTCATCTCCACGGTAATTCCTGCACTTGACGAGATGGGCGGCCGCGTTTGGTTAGGTCGAATTATGCTATCGAGGCTAATAATTTGTTTTAATGTAAAACGTACCATTGTCTGTGTTCTACGGGTTTTTGATGCTTTTAAATCGTTCCGAACAGGTGACTAAACACCCTATTGATTTGGAATCGCAATTCTTTTTCTAAAATCCTTAACTCTTTCGGGTCCGAGGCTGTAAATATCAGACCCATGAGACTGATATGAGAAAATAATATTGCATCACATCTAGACATGCTGGAAAGACGATGTTGCGATATTATGTGAAGGGATGAATGGCTTCAAAGTTATAACATGAATCGATTGACTCTTTCACTATGGAGAAAAGCTCATTTGTTCTGGCGATCGTTTTGTTTCTTCGATTTTCACGAATTTTAAGGAGCCGAAAATCGACTCAAAACATCCTTCCCATTCGCACTTGAAATAAAGAGCAAACACAAAATCAGCACTCAGTCGTTACAGTACCTTCTTTAATCTTTCCAACCACCAGGTTTTTTGCACGAAAGACACCCAGCGACTGTGAACCACGCTATTCTTGTCACTGCATTTCTCTCCACCCGTTTTCATGTACCCACCTCCAATTGCATGCTGAGTAATGGACAAAAACATCAACAAGGGTCCCCCCTCTGGGACTCCTGTAGGGTTTTCCCCTGCAACCAAGAGCGGTGATTTGGACTCAAGCCGTTGCTTTAAAGTGACAAAAACACACCCTGATAGGTTGAGCAGCGGTAAAAGACTGCCTACTGCAGGATTTCAAGGATTTCATTGAATATTTTTTTCCTGTGTCTGAAAGCACAAACACAACAGAAAAATCCTGTGAAATACTCTAACAAAGCCTACTAGAAGCAAATCAAGTACTTTTCAGCCGTCCTCAGACTTCATGTCCTCCAGCCCTCTGACTGTGGCATTTTTCTCCAAAATTAGAGCACATTTCATTGGAAACCCTACAAAAGTAGCGATACCTACCGTCGACGAGTACGTAGAATTCTCCCGAATGGCATTGTGGGGAAAGTTTGAGCCCTCGGCTTAAGAAGTCAGCAGTATTTAACTACCTCGGGCTAGCCAAACTTGAACTGAGAGGGGAGGTTGGATTCGCACTCAGGATTTCAACAATTGACCTCACACACGATCAGACCCGAAAGAGTTAAGGCAAAGGTGTTCTTATTGAACTGGTACTCAATTAAATTTGTTTAAGCTAAGCCCCAAGAGAAGATCAAACAATGAAAAATGGTGCGCTATAAGAACTTTAATTTTCCTTTGTTTCTAATGTTTGTAAATTTCAAATCCTACTGGTGCTAAGACAAAATGGTTTGGCATTTAGGCACTGAATTAAACGATTGTTTGCGCATTGTACTCGTACTGATTCCTATAGTATTGCTTTCCCTGGTAACAACAAAGACACACATGGGGATATACATCTATTTCAATTAATGGTGTCTGGGAGTAGGGAACAGGTCATTAGGGTATAGGGTATTAGGGTATAGGGTATAGGGTATTAGGGTATAGGGTATTAGGGTATAGGGTATTAGGGTATAGGGTATTAGGGTATTAGGGTATAGGGTATTAGGGAATAGGGAATTAGGGTATTCCCAGACCGAAATGAATTATGGTGACGAGCTGTACGACCTGGACGACTCAGTCGACTTTGCTTACGGTTTATTTATCCTTTTTAGCCTGTGTACAGCCGTCCGACATTTTAAAATGCTTTATTCCCTAATACCCTCTTCCCTATCTCCCAGACAACATTAATTGGAATGGGTGTATATATTCTGGAGTGTCATCTTTTTTTGATCGGTTGTAGATCGCAAATTGTAGGAGAGGCGGGGTTTCAGATTCGCGAATGCTGGAAAGCTCGATTTTTATTATAGCTCTTTTCTGCATTCCGATTTTCATCCAAATTAGAGGTTTTAAAAAGCTCCAACTCGAGGAATGTGTTCCATTGGTTATATATATAATTAACCAATATTCGATATTCCATCGATATCGCGCCTAACTCGTAGATGTAGTCAACGGACGCATCATGCAAGTCGACATTCGTAACTTTTATAAAGTTTGGGAGGCTTGATATCAACAAAACTTACAATCGTGTTGTATTGCTTCAGTTCGGTAATAAGCCTTAATGTTACATACATACATAAGACGCGGGTTAATAGCTCCAGCAATTCCATACTGTAGCAATTTTAGTTCAGATTACGCGCACATAGAATTTCTTGAAAATGAGAGAGCTAGCAGTTTAGTTGGATATTAACTTTCAAATCTTAAATATTATACCCTCAGGTACATACATGGTAGTACGAGAGGGCTACAGCAGCAGTGGTGGTCGAGCAAGGCTCTCGAGGGATTGGGTCGCTACAGAGAATAACGTTTGTGTTCAGTTCTGGTTCACTATGCGTTATGAGTCCAAGGTATCCCTACAGTTATTCATGAATACCAATAGCACCCTACATCTACTGTGGACCATGTCTAACCACAGCACTGATGGATGGACATTTGCACAGCTACAGATCCCTCACAACTTAACGGGAAAGGTATTAATTAGCCTGTAAACATTTCATCCATACTCCCCCATTGCTGTTGTTGACAAACACAACAAATATTAAATGGCGATGGAGGAGAGCGTCGGATCGAGGCAACGCAATAGAACTGTCGCCTATTGATCCAGGTGTGGTTCCAGACCATTTCCACCGTTTTATGGTAAACGGTCAGATTTTGTCCATTTGGTTTTGGTAGCCTCTTAAAAGAAAATATTGAATCGAGAACACTGGAAATAGCGTTTCACAGCTTGTAAATTTCAAATTTTCCCCTAGGAGCTCGCGTCTTCAGCGCTTGTTTGGCTTGTACCTTTGTTTAGCTCGGAAAATGGTCAGTTTATTGCCTGGATCCGCACCTGTGACCGAATTCAAATATGGCAACGCGCGACTAATTTGCATAACGTTGAATCTCAATATTTCGGGAGAATAAGCTGTCCCATTTAAAAGGAAGGTGCAAGTTAGTAAGTTTATAAGTTGGGATGAAATAATAAACCCTTATTAATTTAACAAGGTTTAAAGCGTGTGAAAAACACCAAACGAGACTAGTCAGGTATTACTGACAATTCTCATACAAAAGTATCTGAGGTCAAGCCTGTTGCTACATCATCCAGACTTTCTAATAGCACTGATTTCAATGTAATATTTTACACGGTAGGATCAGTTTTTTATGAATACCTTTGGTACGCGAAATTAAAAGATCTATTAAGTTGCCTATCATTACCTTGCTAGTCTATTATGGTCCTGCAGGATAACGCACAGGGTTGTAATGATTTTCGGCGGAATAACACTCAAGGACTTCAAAGCTGTAAATTGCCGGGTAGAAGTTGCCGCCTTTCAGAAGTTTCCAGCAGTAACATATTGTATTTACAAAAGCGGATATCTAGAACTTTAGAAACGGAAATTACGGTCATTTCTGTGCCTGTAGTAAATTAACGTATATACTCGTACTAACTGTTTTCATGATAAGACCAATGAGTACATGTACATGTGTAGTTCTTTCTCATCCAACTCCTCCAACCCGAGTCTCATTAGCTATACCTCTGTGTGAATTATGCGAATCATTTCTCATCTCACTTGTTAATATTAATTTGTGAACACATTTAAACACTTTGTTGTAAAATTTACTCTAACCTTTTTAGCATTTATTTATTTCCTTTTTCTCTGTTCATGCGCCTATTAATGAGTTGCATGTTTTAGTTCTTATTAGAAGCGGACATTGCTGACAATAAAAATAACTACGTGGCCGTCGATGACATCGGATATGTGAAAGGAGATTGTTCTCATGTTCTACAGCAAGGTTTGCATTGGGAATATCCCTTTTTATTACAATATACTTTTTATTTTAGTTATTTTCTCTACTCTGTTCCGAAAATAACTTCTTTATGCTCTAGTCCTCCCTTTACAAAAACCAGTACAACAATATAATAATATCATTTATTATTATTGGTAGGGAGGAGCATACAGAACTAGAATGAAACGTAATTCGTAACTAATTACAATGATGTAATGTAACTGAAATAGTCGGAATGTACAAGCTTCTGAGATGGTATAAGTACCAAACTTGTGACAGAACAAGTTGCTGTGTAAGCCAAGGTTTTGTGAAACAATCAAACGAGACTTTACTTAGTCTTTAAACGTATCCGTCTTTGACCTTTTCAGACTTCTATCTGCCACCCAATATGGTAGCCCTAAATTTGCAGTGGAAGTGGCACCTCCAAATCTAAAACTGTAAGTTTACTATAACCCGACGGATCAATGCCCACTTCCGCTGATTTAGCTTTTAAGATATCTCTTGCTAAGTACTTCGTGTTTTTCAGAGAACACATTACTTTTAGAATCCTCATCATGTCTAATAGATCTGATTATAAAATCAATAGATTCCTCTGCGATATGAGCGTGACGAATGTCAGTTCAGCGGTAAATAATAGTATGGGCATGTCTTATTGAACGTTTTCGCAATGTAAACCCATGCCCGTCTCTGTACTTATCAGTTTTTTTTGATTCAATTAAAATCGTAAGACGATCTTCAAGAAAAATTATATTATTTCCGATATTCAAATAGTTCTGAGATTCTGAAGAATCCGGCATAAGATAATAGACACATGATAGTGATCTAATACCAAGTAGATTACTACTCTCTTCGAAATAGGCATGAATAATTATAATAGTATCCGGAGTTATCGGATGTACTTTCTAACAAGTTCATTTGGGTGTTATCTTTCGAAGCTTCAACAATTGCCGTTAACAATGAATCTATTACAAGAAAAGTCGTCTTCAAACCTGCTATTTTATGTGCCCAGTTTATAACATAGTAATTAATAAGTATTTAAACTTTTTTCCTACCTTCCAACATTGATTGAAGAAATAGTGAACCGGATAAAGACATAGCTGGCAAATATATACCAGAAAATGATCGCTATCTTGGCACCATATTATAAATTCTGCAATAATCGAGGACAGTATTATCTGCCCTATGTAGCGTTTAATATTAAAGACCATAAACTTTTATGGATTACAAAAGCTAGAGAGCTTTAGGAAAAAACGAACGTCCATCTATTTTTGCTGCCCTTGCGATGTCTAGAAATAAATTCAATATTCTGTTATATCGGTAATTGGTTAAGTATCCAAGTGAATTTATCTAATTATCCGATCTATAGAACTTGGATTTGCGCTTATAACTATGTCCAAGTGAACTGTTATCTCTATTATGATTCAGTCGCGCATCACGACTCCCAGAGGTCCTAGACTGGCTGGGTACGGGTCCAAGTGGTCCCGTTGAGGACGTAGGTGTTCCATGAACAGCACTGCATTGCTCCATAACATGATAAGGTCCAAGTGGTCCTTCAATCATCACCAAGGGTACGAAATCATCCAAGGTTCAAGTGGTCCCAAGATATAAACATAACATACGTGAACGTATTTGTGACCTGGTCCAAGTGGACCCAAAATGTATAAATAACATGCGTGACAGTAATTGCCTAGGTCCAAGTGGTCCCAAGGTATAAACATACACTTCAACGTATTTATGACCTGGTCCAAGTGGACCCAAAATGTATAATTAACATGCGTGACAGTAAGTGCCTAGGTCCAAGTAGTCCCAAGGTATAAACATAACACACGTGAACGTATTTGTGACCTGGTCCAAGTGGACCCAAATTGTATAATTAACATGCGTGAACAGTAAATGCCTAGGTCCAATTGGTCCCAAGGCCTAAACATACACGTCAACGTATTTGTGACCGGGTCCAAGTGGGCCCAAAAGATATAAGGAGCGCCTTAGACTCAGGTTAGGTTTGCAAAATCTATAAACAGGACAGGTGTGAACTTATTTGTGACTGGATCCAAGTGGGCCTAATGATCAGAATTCCACCCAGAACTTCCGTTACCTGAATTCTATAATCGATCGCGTCCTGATGAAATTTTAATAAAATAACAACTGTACTTAGTTCCATCGAATCGTAGAGTACTACGGCCGAGCAAAAGTTTAGGTGAACTGAACATGGAGTTCTCATTAGAACCTAACTCGTAAACCGATACGATCAGTAGGTATCTATAAAAAATCGCGACGGTGGCCTGTACCACTATGTATCCATGGGCAAAACATGCTCGAGGGCCAATAAGGCAACATAAAAATAAATCCCTACACGTCTAGCACAAATATGAGTAAAAACTCTAGGGATGAGATAAATAGGAAGAACGAGCGATTTGTTCTCATACTCGCGAATCTGTCAACTGTGTAGGAACCCAATTTGTTTGGGCCATATCGAAAGATTCTCTCTTAACTCGATCTACAATTCTACTGATAAAGTCAGCTCGCTGATTCTGATCTCTAGGGATCCATACGACTTCAACTCTTATGTTACTGAATAGGTAACAGTAAAATATTTCTAAAGCAATGCTTGCATGCTTAAATCTTCGACACACGTGTAACACTGATTATCAGTATACCAATTTAACCGTATACAACAGTATACAAAAAGATCCCAGACCTAACGAAATGGCTATGAGTTCCCGGTGAGTAGAACTTAGGTTAACATCCACGTCATTCTAAGTGTGATGAGCAATGTTGTAGAATTAGCGTCGGAATAACAACCCTTGTATATTTAATAAGCTGATTATTCAAGATGCGCTTGGTAAAATTACTTGCCAATATACAGTTCAGTAAGTGTTCGTTGTCGAACTGAGAATGACAGAATCAAAATCTAAATCGGATCAGAACCGAGGCAGTCATCTTAACAGAATTAAGTCTCCAAAACTTAACTAACTCTCTAACGAGTTTAATACAGATATATGGAGCTGTGAATAATTCGAATGCAAGAACTGTGAGCACAAAAAGGGTAAAGACTTAGAAGGCTGACCTAGTAAAGCCTCAGAACCATCTTAGGTATGTCTGATAAAATGACGACAACCTGATTTCAGGCCAAACATGAAATTATCACGTGAAAAATTAATAAAATTTTACCAATATATTTGTTTACGTGTCTTAAATCCAAGATGACCACTTTAACCGGATTTTTACACCGAAGCCGAAATAGGGTTAACTACAGTCGGTTCTTCTGTAACACCGTCTAGTCTAGACTGCTTCGCGGGAGTTATTAGAAAACGTTTCTGGCGAAGGCGTGGTAATAAAAGGAATTATATCTCCCTTCGTCTATAATCTTAAATGACATCGCTAGTGGTTAATCTTCATGTCTCTCCGATATTGACAACAATAATATGAGCTCTGAGTGTACCTTTGCCAATATAACTGGGTATAACACTTATCGTGTGACTTAATTACCCTCGAACTCGTAACTGTCTCGTTTAGAGTGTAATGATCTTTACCTTTAATAAGTTCTTTTACTAGTTCGTTAATAGATATGCTACTAGTATATTGGAGATATTTTCCGCTTGTGCCACTGGCTTGGTTTTCGTTGTAGAGCCGGGTGTATGTTGTGTATACAGGCAGTTACGTCTCCAATGACCTGAAGCAGATGTCGACTTGGTTCTGGAAACGGGTGCTGGATGTTTTCGTTGACGGACGAAATTACTGAAGTTCTCAGGAGAGATGGTATCAGAAGTGGACGACTACGTCTGAGCGAAGAAAGGGCGCTGCTTGACAAACTGAAAATAAAGCATACGAAATTAACTGTCGAGTCATTCGTAGTAGTGTAGCCCTGAGAGTGAAGAACGCTTAATCTAAGTATCTTATATATGGTGAAAATACAATAGAAGAAACACAAACAAGTGTGGAATGTGAAATTATTTGCAATGCAAATACTGTAAAAACCGGACACGAGCATAAATACATTTATTTTCTCTACTCTGTTCCGAAAATAACTTCTTTATGCTCTAGTCCTCCCTTTACAAAAACCAGTACAACAATATAATAATATCATTTATTATTATTGGTAGGGAGGAGCATACAGAACTAGTGTAGTTCTGTGATGAAACATGAGATAACAAAGAACGGGCAAAATTGGCGGGAAAGAAAAACTCTTATTTATGAATCCACTACACAAGAAAATACTCAATACTTAGCTTGGGTCCTCGAACTTGACTACGAGAAGTTCTCTTCTTCTTTAAAGCTCTGTTCTGCGGATCGAATCTTCTTTTCGTCTTCAGATCCTAAGGCGAGTTCGTCAGAAAGGTATTCATCTACAGCGGCCCACCAGCTACTGATTTGTCTGCAACCTGCTCAAGGTTTTCCGAATTAAACTCAAACTGTTTCTTGTTACGCTGAACTTGAAACTAACCGGTTTTAAAGACCGACTTCAGCTTTTTCGATAATGAAGTGGTATACTTTATGTGGTCATCAGAAAGTTCTCTAAACTTTGGCTCGAAGTAAGACTTCAACTGGTTCACTATGTCGTCGACTCGCTTTGGGAACCGTGAGATTCATCTCTATCGGACTTATTTAACTGTCGAGTCATTCGTAGTAGTGTAGCCCTGAGAGTGAAGAACGCTTAATCTAAGTATCTTATATATGGTGAAAATACAATAGAAGAAACACAAACAAGTGTGGAATGTGAAATTATTTGCAATGCAAATACTGTAAAAACCGGACACGAGCATAAATACATTTTTTGCCATGAACCAGTATTCTTGTTGGAAAAAGCTAGAGTCAGTTATAATAATAAGTAGCTCTTTATCTTCCAAGAAACATCGCTTCTTTGTATCATATTAGTGTCATATTAACTTATCGCGGATTACTAATAGGAATTACTAGACTGTAGTTATCATAGGATATTTTATACATCAGTAGTATATTTAACTAGCATTGTGACTTTTTTTATTTTCTTCTACTTGCTTATCTTTTTGCTAATTTCTTGCAAATTAGTTTTTCAGGGCTTCTCTTGTTATCGGTAATATGTACATATAGGCAATAGACAAGAAAGGAAAGGCTGATTCAACGGTAGAGAGTTTTTTTCCAATATTTCGATCGGCATATATAGACCCTATGTATAAAGCTGGACCTAATTTACATAAATTCAGAATTTTAACATTTGAAGAACAATTGACACTGTAACCTGAAAGAGCAAGTACAAGTTATTCATCATATGCAATTTAATAGTTTTATAACAAATTTCTCCAAAGTTATTACCATTTAAGGCTCAGGAAAAACATGAAAGCGAGGCTGGTAGGGCCATGGCTAACTATTTTCATACAAATCTCTCTTATTTCAATAGTTTATTACTCTGTAGCAAAGTAACTTATGACACTCAAATTTCACAGAATTACTTATTTTTGCATGTTCTTTTATGTGACAATGTTGGTTTTCACAAATATTCATTGCTGACAGGAGAAATCCAGTTGTAATCAAAATGTCCTTTATGCACAGGGTGTATAGGCAAACCTAAAAGCGGAGCTCCCAATTGGCTGGAGGGATTACGATAACATAGTCAGTATCTGATCGAACCAGGGACCTACAATCATGTAGTTGACAACCGTTCGGAACCAAAGCCGCTCGCTCTCGCCGTACGGCCAAAGAGGCGATCATTAGTAATGTGACTCGAACATACACAGGCACGCCGCGGACATGAATCCATGGAATTTTTCTTAGCTTGCTTCCAATATCTATGGTGCTCTGCACCCGAGGGCGTTCGGCATGTGCGGAAGCTCCGTTGCCAATTTTATTAATTAATTAATTAATTAATTAATAGCTATCTATTAAATAACAGACTATTACCTCTTGAAAAAAATATTCAGTGCCATCGAAAAAATATAATTGTATTATGTTTTACTTCGCTTTCTTCTTCTAATCTCATTACACAGGAAACCCGTCGTGTTATTTCAACAAAGATCTTTGCAACTGGAAAGTTGATGGATCCTGGGCGTTCGTTGGTCCCGAAAAAAAGCCTTTTGGTGTTCCGGCACGAATACAAGGTAACCTTACACTAAGATATCTCAAACAAAAAATACAACATTACGAAGGGATAAAATCTCACTGGAAATGCAATTTGAGACGTACAATGCGTAGATTTCCCGTGTCAGGAAAATGAAGAAAAAGAAATCCAATACCTGGATGAAATATCCCTTCGGGTGACGTCACAAGTCGCACAAGCTTAAGATTACGATATTAAATTTGAATTTGGTCAGTAGGAAGCTCGAATTATCGGATGTTTCTACACCATTATTAATTTATTGACTGACATAGCTAGCTGTTTAGTTATTTAAGTATGTATTTGCTTGCATCTCGTTTTCATATTTCGCTTTACCACTCGAAGGTGGATGGAGATCCTCTAGTCAACAGTTTAAACAAGAACTCGCACTATAAAAGAACCTAAACCAGGTTGAGGACACCTCCAGTTGTCAATCAGCCTTTGTCAAGTGAACATCTCTCTTCAAAGCTCTGCGACATGTGATGCTCCACTTGAGTCAACTTTGACATTTTCTATCGCGCACAATTCAAATCGAAAAATTGAATGTATAAAAATACACTAAAGTTGTAAACGGTTCTAAAACGCTATTGACAGGCATAACTGAACAACTAGCTTCCGATTCTTTACCTTTTGTAGGATTATTTTAAAGGCCTGTGTCACGGTACTGCGCATGTGTGAAAATGTGATGATTTTTGAATTATGTTCTAGCCCGGAACGAAACTCTCAGAGCAGTGAAATACCGATTTTTAAATCGACTTCCATCAGTGTTCTTTTAGTAACTCATCCTTGCCTCGTTTGGTCATTTATGGAAATGTAAGATGTGCTTAAATAAGTTTCCATTATTTGTTTATTCAAAATTGGTCGTTGCAGACTGCAACACAACTAAAACAAAAAAGCAAAGTGATGCTTACCGGCGGTTAAGACGCCACTGAGTACTCTGAATACAGCAGCCGAATAACGCAAGAAATTGGAAGCTTTTTGGCATTCCAACCAGAAGCGAAGAGGGTTTGGATGTCCAGTAGAGTTCACGAAACACATGCCGGGAAACTTTTCAAGTTATATTATAAATAATATGGCAGTTTTCAACAGCGATACGAAGAAATATATATCTACGGCTTAGAAACGATCGCGAGGCTGAAATTTTATGAACCGACCGGAGTGCAAAGACTGTACGAAAAGTTAGATAACACCTTTCTTTGCTGACAAAACAACCTCATGAACTTAAATACGATAGCCTTGTTAGCAATCGACGTACATATGAAGCTATAGAAGTTTATATTATCGACTACGTGAGAGTCTGCAAACATCGAACTGCTATAAAACCGCTTGTCAGCATTCGCACTTTCGTGACAAGCGAACTTTTCTACTTTCGATACACGGTCGCTAAACTGTACGAAATCTCCAAGAATACATCCCTAATGTCCAAACTAACGGGGAAAACTGAAAGAGAAAATCATTGTGAGCAATCGACATACGTATGAAGCTCTATAAGTTATAACCGACTACACGAGAGTCAAACATCGAACTGCTATGAAACCGCTTGTGACAGTTTACGCACTTTCGTGACAAGCGAACTTTTCTACTTTCGACACACGGTCGCTAAACTGTACGAAATCTCCAAGGATATATCCCTAATGTCCAAACTAACGGGGGAAAATGAAAGAGGAAATCATTGTGACTAATCGACGTACATATGAAGCTCCAGAAGTAATTATTGAATACATGAGAACCCATAGATAATAATGAACGCGCTATTAGTTTCACGGACATTTGACTACTGAACTTGCGCTACAGTTAAAAAAAATTATGATGGCGAAAAGACCATAGCATCTTAAACAAGATATATTTCTGACCAATCGACATACATATTAAGCTGTACTAGTAAGTTTCCAGTCCATAACAGCCGATAGTGCTAACTAGTAAACAGCCACTAGTAATTAACCTTGCGTAATGCCGCGAGTACTGAACATTCTAGCGTCAAATGCATGTGTTACGTTTCCAAAGTTTAAGACAATAAATCCAAGATCCAAGATGACGGCTACTCGAGTGAAGAGCCTGGTAAAGGCTGGATCACGTGATTAAATACTCCCAGATTTTGGGAGTATTTTGTGGTAATAAGTTCATGTCCTAGATACAACAATAGGTTAATTACGTTCTATTATGTTTCGGTCATAGAACGTCAGTAACATATTGGTGTATCTAGGACATGAACTTATTACCTATTTTGTGACGTGATTTGGCGATCTAAGATGGCGGCCAAGCTAAATATGGGAATAGTTCATGACAGGACGTGTATAAACCATAGGTATCCCAATCCGGAATGAGCGAGAAGCGATTAACGGTATTTTCACGTGGCGAACGATGCAGTGAAAACGGGGTCTACTAAATGGCTCGAAATGGAGTTTACTTGGATAAAGAAACAGTGGAAAGGTATCACAAATCTACCAGGATGTATCTAAGCCAGAAGTGAATCCTACAAAACCGTTCATTTTCCGTTAGCGTTGAAGCGAAGCGATCGATAGCACATGTTCAAGTTTAACGGCTTCTCCTTGCTCTCCAACAGATGGAACTTACCAGAAAACTATCCAGTAATGCACTCCATCTATTGATCTACCTACACAACGTGTTTTAAGGTTATTTAAAATCGTTTTATTGATAAAATTTGAGCAATCGAATCTATATACAAGTTCATCTCTCTGGACTCAGTCCGTTTGCCCAATGAAAAGCATTGTAAGAACAACCCTTGCGTCATAATCGAAGAGCCAATCAGAATACGTGACAGTTCAGCCTTTACCATGGTCTTCTTCGGGTAGCCGTCATATTGGATCTGAACTAGAAGACCCTGGGGACGAGGTTGGGATTGCCGTTGTTGTTTTATCGGGCTAGGCGCCTTCAGAACGTGTTACCTGCGGTCGCACCCATTAGTCGCCCAAGGTCTCTTAGATCATTTCCCCGCCATTTTGCTAGATGATTTGCTGCAACCTCGTTCCTGTAGATTTTTGGTCGCGTCATTCAGCGTTTACCAGTGTCTTCTCTCGGAGTAGCCGCCATCTTGGATCTGACCGAGAAGACCCTGGTCACGAGGTTGGTGACACAGCGCCTTTAAATTTAGGTTCAGCAATTTAGTATTCTAACAGGAGAAGACTGACTGCTTGCTTGTTTGCTTGATTGTTCTGAATTTGAAATTCAAATTTCGAATTGCATATAGAGTGATGATTTTGTAAACGGTTCTAAAACGTTTTATTCTTTTTCAGCTATTCCAAGAGGGTGTCAAACTTTTAAAAATACATTACATGGAGTGTAAGGACGTAGCTACCTTAACGGCAATACTCAGGTACATTAAGGCCTGGGTCTTGTAGTGTTCCCACATTGAATCATGGGAATGAAGGGACACGTGTTTTGGAGCTAAATCTGTGCGTGCGTGTGTGCGTGTTCGGTCTGTTAGTCCGTGTTAGCTTAGTTTTAGTAAGGCGAGAAGCCGAGAATCCGAGAACATACAAAGGAAAAGGGTTTGGAAATATTTTGAGACGGAATTATGGCGTCAAATGGTGACAATGGAGGCATTCCGCACTTCGATTGTCGAGGTGGCATAACCAGCGTGGGGCCAAGATGGCGCCGCTAGAGGAAAGCGTTTCAATACTATGTTGATGGAAAAGGGATAAAACAGGCGGCCAGGAAAAAGGCTCTCCTGCTGCATTGTGATGGATGGAAATCCAGGAGATTTACGAGACGCTAACTGATACCGGAGTACCGGAGGGAGAGGAAAACGACGACGAATACAAGGCTGCATTACGAACACTAAATGCGAACTTTGCACCTCAGGTAAATGTACCATTCGAGAGACATTTGTTCGGGCAAGTGCGACAAGAGGATAGCGAAACGGTTGATCAGTTTATTATTAAGCTTAGCCAACAGGCACAAAACTGTGAATTTGGTGAACAGAAAAGCGAACAGATAAGATATCAAGTCATTGACAAATGTAAGTTGACGGTTTTGAGGAGGAAATTCCTGGAGAAAGGACAAGGTCTAGTTCTTTAAGACGTGCAGAGAATCGCAAGATCAGCGGAAGAGCCAGACATACAAGCGCAGAAAATGGAGAGTGGTTCTGGAGAAGCTGTCAACAGTGTTAATAAACAATAATTTTGGTAGCAAACCAGAAAAAAGACACGAGAATAAGTGTTATCGGTGCGGTCGCTCAGGACACTATGCACGCGATCAAGCTTGCTCAGCACAATCACAAACTTGCCGGAAATGTAATTTGAAAGGGCACTTCGAAGCAGTTTGTAAGACAAAACAAAAGGACAGTCAACCTAAGAGTAAAAGTCAAGTTGGGAAACAGAGTAGCAAGAGGAAAGCTAGGAACAACATTAATTGTTTAGAGGACAATGAAAGTGAGGACGAGTATGCTTTCACTATTTCGCACAATAAGACACCTGCTGGAGCTGATAGTGGAACTGTTGACTTGGAAATTGGTGGAGCGGTAATCAAAGGAGTGCTAAAAGGAGCAACCTGTAATATTATTGATGAGTCAACATGGAATGATCTGAAACAGCAGAAGATAAAGTGTCAGTAAGAGAAAACAGTCAGAAAGCTCTACGCTTATGGATCATCAAAGCCATTGGACACTCTGGGCATGTTTGAAACAGTCGTCAGTACAACTGAAAAGGAAGGAAAAGCGCAATTTGTGGTCATAAGCAAGAAAGGGAGACCAATTCTGGGGAAGGAAACAGCCACATAACTTGAAGTGTTAAGGCTTGGGCCGCAGGTTAACGTTTTGAGTGGAACTGACGTTGTTGATAAATACAAAGAGGGTTTTGAGGGAGTTGAAAACTGACTGACTATAAAGTTAAGATTCATGTTGATGCGAACGTTCAGCCAGTTGCTCAGAACACTAGGCGAGTCCCATTCCACTTAAGGGCGCAAGTTGAAGACAAGCTAAAAGAGTTGGAAGACATGGACATAATAGAGAAAGTGGAAGGCCCTACTCCCTGGGTTAGTCCAATAGTAGTGGTACCAAAGTCTTCAGGAGAGATTCGTATGTGTGTGGACATACGTAGAGCTAATGAAGCTATTGTCAGGGAGAGACACCCTGTTCCTACTGTAGCGGAATTACACCAAGCGGTGTATTTTCCAAATTAGATTTAAGATGGGGTTGCCACCAGTTGGAACTGGATGTAGAGTCGCGAGGGATTACAACATTCACAATACATGCAGGACTATATCGTTATAAGAGACTCATGTTTGGAATATCATCTGAACCTGAGACATATCAGTATGTATTACAACAGGTTCTGAGTGGTTGTGAAGGAGTACGTAACATATCTGATGACATCATCGTGCATGCTAAAGATGAGCAGGAGCATGACGAGAGACTCGAGGAAGTGCTGAAGCGGCTAAGAGCCGGAGGACTGACTCTCAACATAGCCAAGTGCATGTTTAAGATGCCACAGCTAGAGTTTATGGGGTATCTGCTTTCTACACGGGGCATTGGACCAACATATATCAAAGTGCAAGCAGTAGTTAATGCTAGAGAACCAGAGTCAGCAACAGAAGTGAGACGTTTTCTAGGTCTTGTGAATTTTAGTGCAAGATTCATTCCAGACTTAGCAACGGTTGCTGAGCCACTTAAGAGACTGACTTTACGTGGGGTCAAGCCCAGAAAGTAGCCTTCGAAGCACTGAAGGAGGAGCTAGCTAGTGCTGAGACACTTGCATACTATGACAAGGACGCTAGAACACAGGTCATAGTGGATACGAGTCCAGTTGGGCTAGGGGCCATTCTTGCTCAAGAGCATGATGGGACATTTAGATCGGTGTATTATGCAAGCAGGAGCTTAACGGATGTACTGAGCGCAGATATTCTCAAACAGAGAAAGAAGCCATGGGACTGGTATGGGCATGTGAACGGTTTCATGTGTATTTATATGGCATGAAATTCGAACTTGTGACTGATCACAAACCACTTGAAGTGATTTACTCAAGTAAATCCAAACCATCAGCGAGAATAGAGCGATGGGTTTTACGGTTGCATCTCTATGGTTTCACAGTCAAATATCGGCCGGGTCCACAAAATGCAGCTGATGCTTTGTCTCGGTTGACCCAGATACAAGCAGAGAAACAGAAGAATGTGGCAGAGGAGTACATTCGATATGTAGCTATGAATGTTACCCCTTCAGCGATATCAATTCAGGAAATGGAGAGGATGTCAGCTGATGATGAGGAGATAGGACCAGGATTGTAGTCCCCAAACATCTTCGTAAAGAGGTCATAAATCTAGCTCATGAAGGTCATCAGGGGATAGTAAAGACCAAGGCAAGACTTCGCACAACGGGTTCTGGGGTTGACAAGGATTCAGAGCGGATGTGCAGGACATGCTACGGTTGTCAACTTGTTGGCAAGCCCTTCCCGCCAGAACCAGTTAAAACAACAGCACTACCTACACAGCCATGGCAAGACTTAGCGACTGACTTACTTGGACCTCTGCCGACAGGTGAATACCTATTTGTAGTTGTAGACTATTACAGTCGTTTTTTAAGTGAAAATTACCAAGTCAGTGACAACAAAGAAAATTGTAGACTGTCTAGAAGTTATATTTGCTACACACGGGATTCTACTGTCTATCAAGACAGACAGTGGTCCACAGTTTGAGTCTGAGGAATTTGAGGCATACCTCAAAGACAATGACATTACACACAGAACGTCGACTACACGTCGGCACGTCGGCACAAGCAGAAGGCTTGGATTGGCATAAGGAACTGTCCACGTTTTTCCTCGCATATAGGAGTACACCACACTCGACGACAGGAGTTAGTCCGGCTAAATTATTATCTGGTCTAGAGATCCGGACTAAGCTTCCAGATATTGGACACTTTCAGCCTCTGAAACAAGCAGCGAGGCTCTTGACAGAGACAGAGAAAGGAAGCAGATAGGGAAAGATTATGCAGATGAACGGAGAAGAGTGCAAGAAAACAATCTTAAGTCTGGGGATGAAATATTTCTACAGAGACCTAAGGTTAACAAACTCTCTCCTACTTATGAAGCGACGCCATACAAAGTAGTGAGCAGGCAAGGTGGTCATGTTGAGATTACGTCTCCCAGTGGGGAACAGTACAAAAGAAACATCACGCATCTTAAGAAGTTTGAGTCAGAAAGAGATGTTCAGACAACAATTCCGGACAAAGAACAAGCTGAGGGGGTTACTGGAGACAAACCATGCATTGGCAGCGAGAGTCAATTCAGCAGTGGCTGCAACATGACTTGCTTGATTTAGCATCCAGGCCTCAACGTAGGCATCGACCACCCGAGTACCTTAAAGACTATGAACGATATTGAGTCTACATTGAACTGAAGCATTTTGGAACTGAGACAATCTTTATTGCATTGTTTTGCAGACATTAGTATTATGCAGTTACTGTTATGGATGTTTATTGCAATTTTGATTCTGAGGAAAAAGAGGGATTGTAGTGTTCCCGCATTGAAGCATGGGAATAAAGGGACACGTGTTTTGGAGCTAAATCTGTGTGCGTGCGTATTCGGTCTGTTAGTCCGTGTAAGCTTAGTTTAGTAAGGCGAGAAGCCGAGAATCTACAGGTCTCAAGATGGCCACCCCAAATCAAGAGAGGGTATTCTATCTCTTTATCTTTGTAATATTTTTACATACAATTTTGACAAATATGATGTTGTCACGACCTTAACAATTACACATGTTAGTTCCCATGGAAACATGGAATGTGACCTTTGAACTATTATGGTAAAGTGTTTTCATATGCCCGGGATTTTATGCATGTGAATCAGAGAGTCCATAGTTTATAAATCCAACAAGGACAATTGAAAATATTATGGAGAAGACTCATTTAGGCTAATGTGAAATTTGATACCCCAACTTTACGACCGTTTAATAATATTTTTCTTTAGTGTCGACCTAGTTGGATTTATAAACTATTATGGAATATCTCTGATTCACATGCATAAATATCCTCCGTATATGAAAACACTTTACTATAATGCAGGAGGCTTTTAAATATATATATATTTTTTAAATTAGAGTTCAAAGGTCACATTCCATGTTTCCATGGAAACTGTCATGTGTAAACGTTGAGGTCGTAACAACATTATGTTTGTCAAAGTTAGGAGAAAAAAGATTAGAATGAGAAAGAGATAGACTATCCCTCTCGATTTTTCGGCGGCCATTTTGAGACCCAGGCCTTAATGCATCTGAGTATTTAAGCAGAGGCGTGAAGCCATTCTTATTACTAGTCTCTTTCGTTTCCTTTTCACCTAAAATGGAGGAAATACTATTAAGAGGACTAGATTTTTAAACGAATTGTAAATACCGTTTATCAAAACTCTCTTGCAGTCCGAGACTGAATTAACGAGCATGATATTTACATAATAAGAATCAATAGGTATCTAACTACATCAACTACATACAAGTACTAGATAAAGAATGAGCGGACGATCTTTATGGGATTTACAAACTTGAGCTGAAAGCGAGAGTTTGTAAATCCCATAAAGATCGGACGCGAATTCTTTCTCGCACTTATCAAACGTCTAGATGTAGAGAGTCATGTTTTCAGTTATTTTGACGATACGACTTATTTTGGCCGAGAAAATCGAAGCCAAAGTTTATGTAAATCAGGACGAAATCTCTTATTAATTAATTTTATTAATTTCCTTTGTTTTTGCTTCATGAATTATTAATGAAGTTTATAATATTATATAAAAAAATCGAAAACGTTTCTTAGAAATACTTGAAAGTGACAAATTCCCCATTCCTTTTAGTTTTACACTTCATAGTATCCCAAATAGGTAAACGTCAGTTAAACGCGAACTCAGATTATATAAGAAATCTCTCCTTTTATCCCTTGGGAGAATGAAGTGTAAAGGATGGCTGTCAGATTTCATGTTAGATACGTAGTCGTTGCAAATCTGTGCGCATCGACTCTCTAGAGTAGGTATATATCTCAGCAAGTGATAGTGCCTCCCTATAACTATATAAAGGACAGATTACGTTATATATCAAGGGCACTTCTTTGGAAAGTCTCTAATTTACATGACAGAAAATCTGGAATGGTTTGCCATATAGGTACAGAATATTCAAGAGTTGGCCTTATATAGTGCTAAGATTACTTTCAATATATTCCTAGATTCGACTCCTGACCGTTTTAAAACTCTAAGCGAATATAATAGGTACTTATTGACTGAGTGGGAGGGCCGGACGGGAAAATATTTGGCTCCAGGTCATGACGTACAAAATGATCGAGAGCTAAATAAATTCCCGTCCGGCCCGACCTAACTCAGTCAATAGGTTTGTTATCATATGACCATATTATTTTTGGTAGAACAAACCGCAAAACAGCAAGAAAAAAATGTGCAGGGCCGGACGGCTTTTTCCGGACCGCTCACGCCATACACTGCCGGCCCTCATCACGTGACTTTTGTAAATGATTTTGAAAGGAAAGCGCGTACGGGACCGAACTGGTCACGTGATAAAGCTTCTTACATGCTTTCTTATAATCAACGTGATCGTTCCATTTGAGATCATTGCTCAAAATTACACCAATGATCTATAATTGTTAACTCTTTCAATAGTATTATTACTGATCACAATTAGTCTTAATGAAAAGTTATGATTATGCATGAAATTAATGACCATCTCTTTGCAGTTGGTTGGGTTAAGTTTCAGGTTATGATCAATGGAGAATTGATTAATGCCAGACACGGCCGTATCTAGGAGGCTAATAGCGTTCCTGGGTAAAATCTCTAATGCAGTTGTATCATCAACAAACTTGGTCCTAAGGTGCCAATAACGTAAAAGGTTATTCGTCATTATCGTAAATAGAATAACGCCTAGCTTTGTCCTTGCGGTATGCCCCCCTTCGGAGATTTCCATTCAGATAGAGAGTCACCTATTAGGACAGACTGTTTCATATTCGATAGGAAGGCAGCAATCCAGTTCAGAAGGGCAGGGTGAACCTCCAGCTTGATCAGTTCCTGCATAAGTACATTTTGATCGATAATGTCAAAGCCTTTAGAAAAATTAGAAAATTTCTGCCCTAATTAGTGCGCCTCGAAATAAGTGTCACAACGAACAAAGTCAGTGTATGTATCGATTTTTGCAATAGTGCTTCACTTTGAAAGATGTTTACACCATCAAACAGTTTATCAAAATGTGTAACACGATCAAAATGTACTCCCATCAAACATTTAGAACGTAAACTAAGCGCTTACATCATGCTACCTAACATTATGCACAAAAATATTTGCGCTGAGGGATGAGGTTAGGGGGGGGGGGGGGGGGGGGTGATAATTTTTAACAGTTACTGGAGGGGGGTCAGGATCTTTTAGCTTTATAATTAGGGGAAGGGGTTTATAATTATTCTACAGATTAGATCTGCCAGACCACCAGCCTCCTAAGCCATAAATAATGAACGTTACCTTATTTCATACAAAAGTACGCATTTTCAGCAATTAGATATCACGTAAGGCTATAAAATTAACGTGTTTATGTAACATTTGCTTTAAGAGAAATCATTTTTTATAATTGTTTTATTCCCTCTGTAGGGTTCGGTGGCTCGTTTTTGTACATTTCCAAGTCAATACAAACTCTTGATAACTACACAAGCACTGTTTTTTACCCACGGACCCAGCGATGGAGGTGTTTCCGCTTCTGGTTTTACAGTAGTAAAGAGTACTTTAGCAGAAAGCTCGCTGTTCTGTTTAAAACTCAGACCAGAACATCTGAAATATGGAGTTACAGAGGTGTTACCAACGAATGGAGACTGATCCAGTTGGTGCTTCCTGTAGACCAGGAGTCATTACAGGTGAATACAATAAGTGATATATTTATTTCACTAGTGACCTTACCAGTATCCTGATGCTCTTCAAAGTGTCAGATGTGGGTCAGCTTGATCACATATCAAATGTTTGTTTTTTACATTGAAAAATCAGCTCCATATAAATTGTGTTTTATTTACAGCTCCGATCTGTACTGCTAATGTATTTTGGCGGGAAAGGGATGGTGTATTTGATTGATAACTTACAACAAGACTGCTGCAATGAAAAGCACTATTGTTATTTCTATGAAGAGAATCGCCAGCAGTAAGCCAGTGATATGTCGAAATCTACTCTAAACAAAACCTAATATCCTTGTTATACCAAGAGAATAGTTTAATATTTGCTTCTAGAAATGTGCTGTATTTATTTTATAGGTTATTTTTCAAGGAGAGAAGCTGCATCGTCAAGCCGAGTTGGCAATTAAAAACATCAGCTTCTCTAAAGAAGCTTGTAAAACCATACCAGGTAAGTGCCAGTTGTTTTTACTGTTTGCTTATTTTGACGAGAGAGAAGGTAAAATGACATGTGCCAGTGCTTTACAATATATTTCATTGTGGTGTAAAAAAAAAGAACGCGCTAGTAAACCTCTCAAACATACTTTTAATTTTTAGGACGAATGTCTCACGTGTGGATTTGTCTCACTTAGGGAATGTATTGTTATACGTACAGATGGATCACATTGGCATAAAAGTAGCAAGAAATAACAAAACAAATCTTTTCTCTAAGGCTTACAGACATACAGACATATTTTTTATTAGCTCTTTGTACTACATACATCAGATTGTTGCTAATAAACTTTTAAAGTAGCTAAAAAATAGAAAAGTAACTAATTAAAATATTAAGAGCCTTGTATCGTGACAGATCTGTCATTCATGCATTCATACACGTATTTTGCGGCTATAGTTGAAACTTCCCTTGAGGGATTGATAATAGTTAAGGAAATATATTTTTCTGACACACGGCTACTGTCTAGGTAGCAAGAGTTTTTAATTTGAATAAGAAATCATTCCTGATTGCCTCAAACGTTTTACATCTTATTAGGAAGTGTATTTCGTCCATTTCTTTGTTGCAGGTTGGGCATATTCGATCTTCTGGTTTTAAATAGGGCTTAACATGTCTACCTTTCTCAATCTGTAGGCAATGATTACTTATTCTTAATTTCGTGAATGTAATTCTGTGTTTACTGTTTTTAACAGTATTCAAATAATCTTCGAATTCATACTTTGTTTTGAATGTACGGTAGACCCGTAGTTTCTTGCCCTGGTTTGGGTTTTGCCTTTGATCATTAAATATATCGCTGAGCCAATATTGTAGTTCTATGTCTTTTAATCGTTGTTTAATGCTCTTTAGGAGTCCCCTGTACTCTAGCAAATTATTCTGAAGTATCCATATGTTACCGAAGCCAAGGCTCTGTATGGTATTTTGAATTTTAGAGCTCCAGAATGTTGGTTTATTCAGCTGAAAACTGTCAATATATATTATAAAAGTAAGTTCTGACTCTCTGTTAATTAATAGTTTTGTCCAGTATTTGATACTTCTGAATGTTGATTCATGCCAAAGGGAATACCAACCGAGCTCTGAGGGGGGAGGAAGTGGGCGAGTTCTTCTTTTCGTGTGTGTATGGAACTGGCTCTAAAACCAAAATGCAAAGCCAAGAGCCACCAATCTGTGCGCTGCAAAGTTATAGGATCATGGTCTCCAAATTCTCCTGTCTCGAAGAGATTGTCCTCTTCTACTTCACTATTTTTTCGCATTGTTTGACTGTGTGAACAACAAACTGTTATCGGAGAAGTTCGAAGGATTTGGTATTGTTGTTAGACTGTTAATATTACGAAATGACCACTACAGCTATATTTAAAAAATACAAACATTCGTTCGAGATTTACGAGAGAAGACCGAGCTCATTTCGCTTAGCTCAGCAGTTCAGTTTCAGTCGTGGACATCAAACAGATCAAAGATGGCGGGCTGGATCGTGCATGTGCTGCAAACCTTCAATACTGGACTGAATTAAGCCAAGATCGGAGGTTTTCCCAGCGTTTATACCGGTGAGTTGAAACTATAAAGTGCACCATTCTCTGGTCTCTGCAAAAGTTCTCTTATCTTTTAAGTAACTTTTTTTTTTGGAGAAAACTTAACTTGTGGCGAGAGTCGACAAGGGCACCCAACGAGTACTTTTTGAAATTCGTTTGAAACCAGTTGTCTGTAGCTTATCTAGCCATTTTAAGGCGCCTACTATGTCTTTTGACGTATTCTAGAAAGCTATTAGCTGTTCGGATTTTCTAGGTGGAAATCGCGTGAACCGAAAATACTATGGCAAAATATTCCCGGCCTACGAATTTGTTAGTAGTCTAGAACATAAGAAGAATTTTCTAGCCCAAGTAACTTCATGTTGCAAGTTTTGTGGAGGTACGAATTTTTTAGGGATTCTTTTTTCCTCTTCTGACTCTATTGATCAGATGAATTGGGACGTACGAATATTTTAGGGGAAACCGTTTAAGTCTCCCTTTTCTTCTATAATTTTCTAGGGATTGAAAACAAATTTTCGAGCCAGTATTTCAGAAAACAATTTTCTAGGGACAATTTTTTCAAATCCGAACGTTTTAGGCTAACTTACTCTCCCGAACAGCTTTTTAACCGAAAACTTCGTTGGGTGCCCTTGAGTCGAGAGCCGTGAAAAAAAAAGAAACTTTACTACATTTACACGAAGTCTGGAAAGTACCATGTATATACATGTATATACATGTATAACTAATTAATACTAGAAGTAATCATAGATTATCAAAGTGCGTGCGAAATATATTTTTGTATGAGAAAGGACTCGGCTTCCTGTTGTGACACAAATTAAAATACACAGCCTTTATTGCTACAGTGGTGTGGACTGTGTGTGTAAATAATTAAAATCCTGATCAAAAATGAGTGTCTTTAAATTAATGCGAACAGTTTTGAATGTCTTGACTTATAAGTTATTCAAGGATGGCTTGACTGGAAATCAATGTGGATCTTGAGGAAATTAAGTTCTAACAAATTCGGCAACAGATATAATGCACATTGATAGTTTAACCATGTAGTGTATAGCATTCAGATGACCAAAGCTGGCTAAAAAGCAATTGTTGGATTAGGTTGAGCATGATAGCGAAAAGTTCTTGATAATTTTCGCTATCATGCGAAAACCGAATTCAATAAATGTTTTATTATACATTTTTAAGCTCAAGTTTTAGCAAAAGAGAAAGCTATCGTAAACGAAGCTAAATGAAACGCCGCACAAAATGTGTTTGTTTACGATTGGATTTCTGATTCAAGATGTTTTCTTTCATATTCGAGCTAAAAATTGCATTATGTTTTCCCTCTGAGCTATATCATACAGAACTTAAGATGATTGATTTACTAGTCAAAGGACAACTTATATTATTTTTAGTGTTTATATTTCATTTATTTTACGAGTTTAGGAGACTGAAAGGAATGACTAGGAACATAGCTGAGCGCTAAAATGGCTCAAAATAACGAAATAAGTGCCCTGCTTTCTAGCGTAAAATTGTCTTATTTGCTTACCATCGAGTGCTAAGTAGTATCTGCTAGCAGATAATATTGTACGCATGCGCACTTAGTGTTATAGCTGGCTACGGATAATTTGTTGCGTGTTCTAAGCCAATCAGAATCTAGATGTGAGTAAAATGTATAATAATGTTGGTGATTACACTCCAGTGTAGAACTTAAAACTATATACCCATGTGTATAAACTTAGCACTCCAGTTCCTTCAAAGCATTCAAATTATTCTTCAAGTGAGGTCAAGGCTGCCTACAGAATATTGAGTGTCCATTGTTATTGCAGAATAATTTCTGATCAGAGTGTGATCAGAGTGTAGACTGAGTGTAAAGATTATATATGACTGCCATAATGCACACATGATCTTTGTCATTGATAATGATTAGAGTACATGCACGTACAAATCAATAAAACGTACTTTAAATTTTCATAACATTGTGTTGATATTTTTAAAAGTTCATTGACTTATCCAATTATAGATGAACTCTTAATTTGCCTGTATGCAGTGTTCATATGCATTAAATCTTCAAAACTCACACAAGACACTGTCAAATATTTCTCTTCAGGTATGAATATATTTATATATTTGATGTTTGCAGTTTTCGTATCTGTTCAGCGAAAAGCACAATCCAATACAGAGAGCAAGTCAACGGAATATTCGATCGCACATTCACTCGGTTTGTCGATAATTCAGCACAAACTACGACTGTTCAACTTCGTGTACATGTACACACGTCTTCGACCGTGCCTACAAAACGGACCATGGTTGACTTGATATAGATCGGGCATCGGACTTTGCCAATGCTCCAGAAGTAGTAAACACTTCCCTCAGGCACTGATAAATCGTACTTGCGAACTTTTTAAACATAATTGCATTTGAATGGGAAAATAAGACACAGAAACCATACACCGAACGTCGAGCGAGCATTGTGTAGTTACCAGTTTCCCGACCGAGAATTTATTCCGAAAGTGTGCCAACCAGCCAGGACACCAACAATCGCGAATTATTTAGCCTGGTAAAACACAGGTAACACACATGACCACAGGTATCCCAACGCAAGATTAGGATGCGTTCTCCTTCGTCGAACGCAGTAATTATGATTACTTTCAGTAGACATTATTATCGAAGTCAGTCGAAATAGTACCTTTGCTGGGTTGTAAAATTTCTAAAAATACTTAAAATACAAAATGTCTAGATTGCAGAATACCCCACCACTTCGAAAGATCACTTCAAAAGCCCTAACAAATTGTGCAAAATTATCCATATAGCTCAGGTGTATTTAGACTTGTTGTTTGAACGATTTCGGGTTGAAAATGGGTAGGATATGTTTTGAAATTCACGGTTTGGTTTTTAGAAGGTTCGTATGAGAATTTGAGTAAATGTATTAATCCATTATTAATGAACCAAGTGGTGGGAATCTAACGGAGGAATCTACACTTGGTCAAGCGACCAGATCCACATATATTTTATTATGTGTCCTGATCTATGCGCATTGTGTATCATTATTGAAATAAAACGTTATAGCCGTTCTTGCACTATAGACCCTTTCAGCTTGCCTGTTTATTGCCCCATTTCAGACCATGTGATAGTTCTCCAGAGGAGAATTTTTTTCACCAATTATAGAATTGTTACATTTCCTCTTGGGATAAAGAAAAACAAAAAGCATTACTCAAGGGAAAAGTCATGTGGTCTGAAATTGGGCACCAAACAGGCAAGCTGAAACGGTCTATTCATACATGGGTTTTTATCATGCTTCGGCCATGTTACCCTTGTGAAACAGAACTTGAATTCTAGAATATTCTAGAATATTCCAGTTTGTTAAAGTTTTTATGCAAATTAGGCAAGATTAAGCTGGAATTTCTGGAACAGCATGTTCAAGCTTTTCAAGATAATTCTAGCTTTTGGTTTAACATCATTCAAGCTTATTCAGGCTTTTTTGCATGTGATATTCCAGCTTTTTTAAGCAAATTCCAGCTTTTGGCATTTGATATTCCAGCTTTTTCAAGCAAATTCCAGCTTTTAGCATTTGATATTCCAGCTTTTTCAAGCAAATTCCAGCTTTTGGCATGTGGTATTCCAGCTTTTTCAAGCAAATTCCTGCTTTTGGCATGTGATATTCCAGCTTTTTCAAGCAAATTCAAGCTTTTGGCATGTGATATTCCAGCTTTTTCAAGCAAACTCCAGCTTTTAGCATTTGATATTCCAGCTTTTTCAAGCAAATTCCAGCTTTTGGCATGTGGTATTCCAGCTTTTTCAAGCAAATTCCTGCTTTTGGCATGTGATATTCCAGCTTTTTCAAGCAAATTCAAGCTTTTGGCATTTGATATTCCAGCTTTTTCAAGCAAATTCCAGCTTTTGGCATGTGATATTCCAGCTTTTTCAAGAAAATTCCAGCTTTTTGCATGTGATATTTCAGCTTTTTCAAGCTTATTCAAGCTTTTATATACATGTATACAGGTTGCACTAGGACTACATTAATTCCAGCATTTTCACACTAATTCAAGTCGCATGATGATATTAACCTGTATTATAAATAATTACTTAATTCATTGATGAATGATTTGAACCCTAACCCCATTTGGATGCTAGCTGTATGGCAAGCCATTTTCAAAAATGCAGAAAGGTAGACATTCAATAATGGAGGTAAGGAAAACAGCATGTTCAAACAGGTAACGCAACTGATGTTGTACATTGCTAGCTATATTAATATAGAAAGCAGATTAATTACATGTCAATGTAGCATTAAATTGATGAGGCATACATATATGTAATAATATACTATAAACAGTAACTGCCACACAAACATAACATTGTAGGTGTGATACATATTATAAACAATACATGTACACTGTATCTATATATATTTTAAGTTTACGAGTTGAAATAATAAAATTAATTACTACATGCCGAACATATGAAACAGCATATAAGCTACATGTATATAATATATAGTATTGCATGGAGAAAAGATGAAAACACAATATAACATTTCATAAAAGCTCAATCTTGTTTATTTTTAAAAAGTACAAAATTGGAAACTCAAATTAGATAATTTAAAAGCAAAATTTACAATGGGATTTGCTCACTTTCAATTGACAGTACAAATATACTACACAAGGAGCTATAGGTAGCAGAGATTGCAGAATACTCAGACACTAGACTTATATCGTTAATTCATTTTCGAAGTGTCCCATTAAAAAAACAATGAACCCTGAATCCTTATACCATAAATTATAATTATCGCCTACCCTTCTTCTCTGGTTATATAGGCCGATCAATCTGGTGATACACCTCACAGCCACTGTTCGGGTAAAAAATCCCTGATTTTTTTAACGGGACCTGCAACTACCATAGGGGGTGATCAAAGCCAGGACTACGCTAAACCACTGATCAAATTAGAATTTAGCATGTTGTTTTTGTGGACAGAGGAAAACCGGATAACCCGAATAAAAACCCTTGGAGCAAGGGTGAATACCAACAAACTCAACTCACATGTGGTGCCCACGAACTATAATTGCATCCGGGTCACAAAGGTGAATGTAACCACTGCAACACCCTGTCTCCTCTGGTTGCCTCTTATAATAATTATTAGATCACACTAGACTTACACAATTGGGTTATGTTGAACACAAAATGGAACCATTTGTGGTCCTGGCCTCTAAAATTAAATAAATCCTACAGTTGTAATGTAATCTTTGGATATAAATGGATCTACATGTATGCAGCAATCCTATAATGTTAAACTTAATCTTGTTCCAGGAACTCAGCCAACATTCTTGTAGAAGTATTCAGGATCAAACAAACCCTTGTTAAAAATCTAATCTGTTTTTTAGCTCGAACCCCTTGCCTTCAAAAGAACATTTATACCACTTTAAATGTCTTTAGTCACTTTCAAGTGAACTGAGGTCATTCTGCAATCAGGCCAACTAAATTAAGGTTTAATTTTCACTCAGCTGCACTTAAGTTCTCCTATTCCTCCAGTTTTAGCTTTCTAGCCCATTTTCTGAAACTCTTTCTCTATATAGGTTTGCCCTACGAGAAAACAACAACATACACGATTAGTCACTTTTATACATGTACATACATACTGCCAAATAATTAGAAAACCTATGGGGAATTAGGGCGATCGATATACATGTACAACGACTGGAAAATATTAAAACTGCCTGGCAGATCGACCGTAAAAAGCCGTCAAATAATACAACGGATTTCAACGTTTATATTAATACATTCGACGCACTTCTTTGATACATACATGCTCTCACTTGTTTATCATGGTTTTGAGGTACTGAATCAAATAACTTAGTGCTCTTTCGTATTCCAAATACTTCAGACTTCGAGAGACTTGAATCAGAAGTGGCTAAATTTGCGCGGTGCACGTTACACTGAAATCGGTTCTAACGTCGTAATCGGCGTACTTTTCTGAGCGAAATTGACAATGCTGCACTTACCTTCGATTCTTGAGGAATCCTGAAGATTGTTATTAAAGAAATAAGAGTTTGATAATGCTAAAAACCACAGCAGTAGACAGAGAATTTTTAGCAAACAGTTCAACTTCACGTGTAGAAGCCGATTGACGAGTAATATTATACGTATGTACAGTTTGAGCGCCAATTAATTGAAAGCGTGCGTCCCGTGATCGGATTGGTTACCGAACACGATACCTGGTATTCTCCGCGACGTGATTGGTTGAAAGTATATTATAATACCTCCATAACACGATCTAATGGGAGAAAGCGGGTTCGTTTGCGCTGCTTTCTTATAAAAACGTGGCTTCAAGATGCATAGCGATCAGTTGAAACCCAAAGTTACTAAATGGTGAAAAAAAGGCAGAAATATCCAAACAAAACTTCCCAGAGTCGGAGGATTGTGAGCTAGGACTAGGACTCTCTTTCAGAGATGCCAACCCCTGGAGTTCTAAAAGCGGGAGATCACTGCTTCGTATGGATTTGTCTGATTTGTAATGATCGTGCGTGTGAGTCATGACCAAAAAGGACAGCCAAGGCAAAAAGTATTTTCTTTATTTATTTAAGTCTCATTTGCGAAAAAGCGGGAGATTTTGGACTCAAAGCGGGAGAGCGGGAGATGAGGCTAAAAAGCGTATTTAATTCTCCCGCCAAAAGCGGGAGAGTTGGCATCTCTGCTCTTTTATACAGGAGATCGACGAACAGTAATTCCTGTACTCTGGAGTCATTTAGGTTGACGTTCCTTAGATAAAGCGAATCCTTTGTACAATGTACTTGCTTCTTGGTTGGCCGAGAGACAATTCAAACTTCCTTGCAACAATGAACTCGTCAGAGCTGTAAAATCACCGAAACAACACCGTTATATGCAGTGAACTCGACGAAGATACAATGGGAATTCGCAGGTACGAATAAGAACGTAATTATTAAGGATATTTGTACCTTTGCATAAAAGTTGGGTTAAGTTTAAGTTAATTTTGAATAAATCAGCTAAAATCAAAGTTGAACTACGTGTATATAAAATGCACGAGGCATGTGTATGATATCAGTCTTGTATGATTTAAATTTGTTAATATATTACATGTGCACAGTGTAATATGCAGGCTGGGCTAGATAATAAGTAGCATGTTTCTACTGAGAAAATGAAACGTAATAACGATCAATTGCTACATCTCAAAATTAAATGACATGCTAGCCAAGGTTTGATACTTAAACCATATTGACATAAAAATACTCACTTCATGTCTACATGCATCTCAATGGTTGTTTTTGAATTATATTGCAGAATTGTGGTATGATTTTATAATTTTTGAAAATGATGGAACAAACAGCTGCCAATATCAGGAACCCACATTAAATCATGAGGAACGCCAGGATGAATCCAAAGAACGTCCCGTCATTCTATGAAGATCAGAAATATATTGAATTTTATTTAAATGACAGCATAACCAAAGATTAACTGACCCTAATACCTGCATGCAGAACCTGCAATGTACACTATTTATTTTTGTACATGTACCTGATGGCCATCAGGTGCACAAATTCCATCTGGAGAAAACTTGTTGTCATGAGACACAAGTTATCACTGACACCTATAAACTGAAGACCTATTAGAAACAGTTCTGTCTTCATTGCATCATCACCGAGAAAACAATTATTGATTGGAGTTGCAGTTTGTTCTATCAAACTGGAGATGTGCATTTGGGTGTATATTGTTTCCTCTGGGACATCACATGGTTCTGTCAAGTGCTGTGCAAACAACTTTGAAAGAGACTTACAATGTAGGGTAGGGTGTTCAGGTATAATGTATATTATATATAACTATCCTGAGACAATGAAAATGCAGATACCTGTAGTTTCTGGATTGGTTTGTTTGTGCTTGCAGATAGGCTTCAGGTAGGCTAGGTTTTAACTATCTATATTTTTTATATTTTACAGATTGAAGATAGGTTTCAGATAGGCTAGTTTTTTTTACTATCCGTATATATTTTTTTAAGATAGTTATCGGATAGCCTAGTTTTCTACATTGTACTATCATACATACAGATAGTTTTCGGATAATCTGAAACCTTATAACTGCAAGAACACAAACCTGGCTAGTTTTTTACTATCCATATTTTTTATCATTTTCGGATAGTTTTCAGATAGGCTAGTTTTCTACTACCGTGTATGACGAATTTTTTGCGGGAGGAAAATTTTGCGGATTGCCGACTCAATTTGTTTTGCGGGAAGAAATTTTGGCGGATCGAGACAGCTAAAATTTCTGCTGGGAGGAAATTTTTGCGGATTTCTGGTCAAGTATAAATAAAATTCAAGGCAGTATCGGTATTAAATTGAAATTTTACTTCCTGACTTACAATTTCGACGGGAAGTTTCTATAGTTGTTGTTCTAGCGCCAACATGAACATAAACAACGACAAAACCTGAGGGAATTATTGTACGTTCTTGTAAAAACGTATTAGTCGATTATGATAACAGTCTCCGTTTCTTTTGAGGACGTGTCTGGAGTTGAATCGGGAATACAGATGCCTGTTGTGCCGGTCGCCTCGGAGTTATGAGAGCACGCTTTATTTGCTGCAGGAATTAAGTCTGTAGATTAATCCATTGCGTACATGTACTTTGGAATTGACTGTATGTTGTCAGTCTTTATTTACGACAACTGACGTTGAACGTGACACAGAAGCGGGAAAGTACGGTTTTCCGTGAGAAGCCGACTATGTGAGAAGAAAAAAATATTTTATTAACTTTGGCTGGCGTTTCCTATTATGTTCAATGTTAAAAAGTTGCTGTTAACCCGATATAACCATTAAAACAAGATTTACAATTTTTTCTCTGGGAGTATATTTTTGCGGCGGAAAATTTTGCAGAAGTTTTTTTCTGCGGGAGTTTTTTTTTTGCGGATCGAAGGAAATCCGCAAAATCCGCAAAAATTAACTCCCGCAAAATTAAACTCCTACACGGTACATTGAATGCAGATAGTTTTCGGATAGGTTTGTGTTCTTGCAGATAGGTTTCAGATAGGCTAGTTTTTAACTATCTGTAATGTTGATAGACGTTTTTAGATAGCCTATCTATTAACTATCTTTGTAACAGATACAGTGTAGTTATTAATTAGCCAAAAGGTAGTGAAAAGATAACTGGACTATCCGATAAACTGCTCAGATAGTAAAAATAATTATAGTAAATTTGTGCCATCATTTGTGACAACTAGCATGTGGATAGGAAATAGATATGACTGTTCATTTTTGTGAAAGTAATTATGTTTTTCCAAGAATTACCAAAGCTGGAAAAAGCTTGAATTTCTAAATGTAATATCCATTCCAGGTTATTCAAGCTTTTCCATTAATTACCAAAGCTGGAAAAAGCTGGAATTTCTAGAATGTTAAATAGAACCTGTCAGATTCCAGGTTATTCAAGCTTTTCGAAGATTACCAAAGCTGGAAAAAGCTGGAATTTCTCGAATGTAATATCCATTCTAGGTTAATCAAGCTTTTTCCAGAAAAACAAAGCTGGAAAAAGCTGGAATTTCTAGAACATGAAAAAGCTTGAATTACTTTGATGCTCATTTCTTGAACATTCTAGAATAATCCCAGAATATTCTAGAATATTCTAGCATTCAGACTAAAGCTTGAATCCTGTTTCACAAGGGTAATTAACTCCAAGGAGAATAAAAAGCTTTCTTTTCGCCTGGTCAACTCGTTGTTAAACCCACCAGTGTGAGGCGACTGAGTAAAAACCATTGTTTTATCCAAAATGACTGAATTGTTAACAGTCGGCCATAGGTAAGTATAAGTTACTTCGTGTACATATACATGCATGGCACTGGAAATACAAGTACTGCATTGTTTCACTCAATGTTTTTGTTTTACTTCATATACTGTGAAACATTTGAATTTCCATGTATCCCTTTTGTGCTTATAAGTAATTCTGTACTGCAAGTAAACCATTCAATATTTTCAATGATAACATAAGGTTGAAGCCAACAAATTATGCATGACAAGGTTCTTGCTAGGGCTGCACCTTATATCAATGGCAAAACAGATTCAGAAGTGATCATTATCACAAAATATTTGAAACCATGGGCGGCATACTTCTATCACAAACAGGGTCCTAATAGACAAAGCGTTCCTTACAAAATTCCATGACCAAATTGACCCAAAAGAAAATGATATGGGTTATTTTATACATAATTGGGCAGAATTCCTAGCTAGCACACTATTTCCCTGCTAGCAGAGTTTCTTTATCTGCCCTATGCCACTTACTATATAATGACTGTATCATGCCCCTTTCCTCAGTCACTACTGCACATTTCATTTAGTATTTTCTTTAGTAGATATGTACATTTGATTGGTGGTAACTGTACTCCTGAACACCATGCTAATTGTTTTAAGAAGCAATTAGGCGTTCGATGTGAAACAGGGGTAAACTATTTGTTTTGTGGTGAATTCATCCCCTACAGAGACACTTTGAGGTGTACCCATTTAAAATACAAACAAGAAGGTAAGGGGAAATGTCCTGATTGTGGAGTACATTTACCCTCCATGCGTGACGACGAATATGTCGTAAATCCTAATGATCCTGGTGATTATGCAAAATGAAAGCCTTTAAAATACAAACGTAAATAATATTTAAATGGAATATTGAAGAAGAGGTTTTCATTAGACGATAGGAGACGTCAAGATGTAAGAAGTATGTTCGTGCGTCTTGAATAGGCTTTAGACCAAATTCTAACCCATCGAAGATAACTTAGTATATATTTCCTATTGTATATGATATTTAAATTCCGTGGTGAAGAAGAAAACATGTTGAAATGTAGCCCTACAAAGACGGAAAAGACCCTTGTACACTATGAATCGCTATGGAAACAAGTATGTGAAAAGAATCAATGGTCGTATTTAGCATAATAACGGTCTACTAAATTAGGGCGCTAAATTAGTGATCTGATCATCTAACCAATTCAGTTCTAGAATGTTCTATAATTTTCTCCACGCAAGTAAGCACGTATTTTGTTAAGCACTTTTTGATAGCTGGTGAATGCGAACGTACACATTTCGATCTTTCTATGGTAGTTTTTTACTTTTAAGAGTTGCAACACCGCACCTGATCCGGAAATAACGCCAAGAATTATGGGACTGAGAGTTACACCCCTTACAACAATACCAGTGCTCGTTAAAATGATGGATGTTAACTGTAAGCCTGTGTTGACGTGTTTAAAGTGTTTGTATGCTTTTTTTATAGCAGAACTTTTTTTTATGATAGTAGGTGTAGAGCTGCTTTAACCTTTCGATTTCTTAAATTCTTGCTGATGTGATTGTATTCTTCTTTGATCATAGCCCTATATATTATGTTGTTGCATAAATGTTTATGGTAGGATATGAAGTGTCGAGGGTTAGTCCCACCATTTCTTCAGCAATAATAGTGGACTTCACATACCCATTCCAAGCTGCATCAGGGTTGTGGGAAAGTCTATTCAATGTCAGCGTTCCACTATCAGTATTTTTTATTTGTAGTTTGTAGAGATGTGGGTTCTTGTTGCGCGCCTTATGGAATGTTATATCCGAAACACTCATTAACGCTTCTAGATCCTTTGCTGGTTGAGCACCAAAACTAGTTCTGGTTCGGTGTCCAAGTGTAGAATATGTTAAAATGTTAGTTCCAATAGGAAATAAACCCTCACCAAGACAAAAACAGATCCATCGAAACCAAAAGTTACCTCCACCAGTATCGGTTCCAATAGATAAGTTACAAGATAGTTTTATTACGCTGTCCACGTTTTTTGGAGTGATACCTATTAGGTAATGAGGTATATCCATCCAATCTGTATCACTGACTCCATGTAGCTGATATCTCGCTAGCATGATACCTAACTACCCTAATGGACGCTTTTTCGTCGGTGGATGCTTTTTCGTCGGTAATGTTTCTAGCTTTAAATTCTTCATTGAAAATCTCCATAGCTTTATATATATATATATATACAGCCGTTTGCAAAAATTCTGACCCCCTCACCATATATAAATATATATAAAAAATGTATCAAACATTATGGGATACCTCTTCCTTAATTTTTTTCTGAAGCCCTTGATGATAGGCAACTTGAAAAAAATATCAGCAATGACATCCCATAATGTTAGATATATGTTTGATATATATTTATATATGGTAATGGGGTCAGAATTTTTGCAAAGGGCTGTATATATATATATATATATATATATATATATATATATATAGTATGTATATAATGTCCAAATGTCTTCAGGCCAACAGCTAGTCCAGCCAAGAGGATCAATAAAATTGATTCCAAGTTCTTGTCCGCAGTAATTGTTATAAAAATTGAATAGAAAAATGTGAACGAGAGCAACTCAGGACTGTTATTAAAAATTTACTAAAACGTTTCGGCCTTCGGCCTTCATCAGTTAAAAAGGTTAAAAATACCTGCCAAGTTACAAGGTACTCTTATATACTAGAGCTAAGTGTGAATACCAAAGGCTTTAAAAATAACAAAATAGTTTTACATGAAAGGTGACTTAGTGGTACTTATTATAAGGACAATGCCTGTATTATAATTACAAGATAAATGAATCGTAAACCGGAAAACGCACGAACTGGGATGCGGTTTACTGACGGTCTGCTAAATTTAGCTATTATACTGGATGCGGTTTTTAGATTTAAACTCCTGCCTTTTGTTAAGACCATGGGGCTGATATGTAAACAGTTGTGCAATCCAGTATGCCTCCCTATTGATCAAAATATCATTGGTCTTGCTACGGTCTGTGCAAACTAGTGCTTCTATACAAATAAAGGAAAAATCATTAAGCGAGTGTGGCGCCTTATTGTAATGAGTGGCCACTTTTGATCAATAGGGAGGCATACTGGATTGCACAACTGTTTACATATCAGCCCCATGGTCTTAACAAAAGGCAGGAGTTTAAATCTAAAAACCGCATCCAGTATAATAGCTAAATTTAGCAGACCGTCAGTAAACCGCATCCCAGTTCGTGCGTTTTCCGGTTTACGATTCATTTATCTTGTAATTATAATACAGGCATTGTCCTTATAATAAGTACCACTAAGCAGGAGTGCTCAACGAGAATGTTTTTAGAAATGTATATTTATTGTCCCAAACTAATGCTTGGCATTCCCCAAGTTATTTGTAGTTAATAATTAACTACCGTGGGAAAAAAATATCCGTTCCCCAGAGTGAGCCAGCTGTATATTATACAATGCAGTTACCAGCAAGGATGCGCTGTAGTTAGCTTTTTTCCCAGCCAGATTCCCCGCCCCCCTCCTTTTTACTTTTGCCAGCCAGGATAATTTTTTTTTTATGCCAGCCAGGATATTTTCGCGTAACTGTTTATTTGCCATCCAAGCGAAATAATCCGTTATTACTTTTCCTGACAAAAACTACAATGACAGGTTTAGTTTTGTTAACGTTTTTATTTATATTAATCATTTATCAATTAATTGATTATTACGATCAATACATATAACAATAATAATGTTACTACCACTGGCTAGATTATTAGGCACAGTCGCCTGTAACTGTGAGTGAGAAATAAAGTCAACTGAATAGACTTTATTTCTGAAAGAGAACAATAAATCATAATCATAATAAAAAAAACGTGACTCACTTGTAAAAGTTCAGATGAACTTTAGTTTCCAAGCATTGTGCTATTTATTATCAATGCATTTCAAAAACGTAAGAAACGTAAAAAATAAACTAAATAGAACAAATAAGACTATGTATAGTGTAATGTAAAATTGCCAGTGATTGAATTAATACAAATAACTCAACTTTCAAAACTGTGAACAAAACCAGATCTGATACAGCAAAATAAATAAGTAAACTGTATTACTCACCATCTGCACCATAACTTCACCTCATAAAGGGCCTATATGATGTACATATTAGCACATAGAAAATTTCATACATATTAAAATAGAACTGTTATATTCTTCCTGAAATTCCAGTTGTATACATGTAGGAATATTATCAAAAAATGTCGCTAAGTGTATAATTTGCTGAACAAGTAGTCACGAACAGCAATAATAATGGCTGCACTTAGCTTTTACTGTACTTGCCTTGTCGTGAATGATGTTGTTATTTTTTTCAAATGCCTAACTTAAGCTACCTAATAATTGCATATATGTTTAGAATATATATTTTAAAAGAACAATTGTAAGAATCAAACTTATAACTAGATACATTTAGTACAAACTATTTAAGTTTTCTTCCAGGCAATCTTGCGCTTACAGTTTAAGTTTAGTGCAGCAATCAATCCTATATTTAATGAACGTACGTTTTCAAATAATTTGAATACCACAATTATTAATATATATGTGGTGGAGCGATTAATAGCAGGTATTTTTTTACTTTTTGACATATCCCACGATCGAGAAATGAAAATTTTAAAACGTTATTCATCATTTAACGGCATCGAAATGGACAAAATAATTGCATGCTAAAATAACATTATGTAAACGAATTGAATACAAACGGAAACTAAAATACTCAGAAGTCTCAGTCTATCTGATAGATATAGACAAGATGCTCAAGTGGTATATCAAATGCCAGAAAGGCACAGTCTACCTTGATGATGCATATATTCAGGAAATCGGTACAGGATGAATCAAATGCCAGAAAGGCACAGTCTATCTTGATGGTGGATATATCCAGCAGGTGGTACAGGAAGAATCATATGTCAGAAAGGCACAGTCTTTCTTGATGGTGGGTATAACTATACAGGAACGCGGTACGGGAAAATTAAATGCCAGAAAGACACAGTCTATCTTGATGATGCATATATTCAGGTAGGTGGTACAGGAAGAATTTTTGAAATACCAGACAGGCACAGTCTACCTTGATGATGGATATCTACAGGAGGGCGGAACGCGAAGAATCAAATGCCTTCTTGTATATATCCATCATCAATGTAGACTGTGCCTTTCTGGCATTTAAATTTCCCGTACCGCCTTCCTGTATAGAAATATGCACCAACAAGAAAGACTGTGCCTTTCTGGCATTTGATTCTTCCTGTACCACCTTCCTGAATATATCCACCATCAAGATAGACTGCCTTTCTGGCATTTAAATTTCCCGTACCGCCTTCTGAATAATAATAATATCCACCATCAATTAAGACGGTGCCTTTCTGGCATTTGATTCTTCCTGTACCGGCTTCCTGGATATATCCACCATCAAGATAGACTGTGACTTTCTGGCATTTGATTCATCCTGTACCGATTTCCTGAATATATGCATCATCAAGATAGACTGTAACATTCTGGCATTTGATTCTTCCTGTACCGGCTTCCTGTATATATCCATCATCAAGGTAGACTGTGCCTCTCTGGTATTTCAAAAAATCTTCCTGTACCACCTAACTGAATATATGCACCATCAAGATAGACTGTGCCTTTCTGGCATTTGATTCTTCCCGTGCCGCCCTCCTGTATATATCCATCATCAAGGTAGACTGTGCCTCTCTGGTATTTCAAAAAATCTTCCTGTACCACCTAACTGAATATATGCACCATCAAGATAGACTGTGCCTTTCTGGCATTTGATTCTTCCCGTGCCGCCCTCCTGTATATATACATCAACAATATAGACTGTGCCTTTCTGGCATTTGATTCATCCTGTACCACCTTCCTGAATATATACACCATCAAGGTAGACTGCCTTTCTGGCATTTAAATTTCCCGTACCGCTTTCTGTACAATAATAATATCCACCATCAATTAAGACGGTGCCTTTCTGGCATTTGATTCTTCCTGTACCGGCTTCCTGGATATATCCACCATCAAGGTAGACTGTGCCTCTCTGGTATTTCAAAAAATCTTCCTGTACCACCTAACTGAATATATGCACCATCAAGATAGACTGTGCCTTTCTGGCATTTGATTCTTCCCGTGCCGCCCTCCTGTATATATCCATCATCAAGGTAGACTGTGCCTCTCTGGTATTTCCAAAAATCTTCCTGTACCACCTAACTGAATATATGCACCATCAAGATAGACTGTGCCTTTCTGGCATTTGATTCTTCCCGTGCCGCCCTCCTGTATATATACATCAACAAGATAGACTGTGCCTTTCTGGCATTTGATTCATCCTGTACCACCTTCCTGAATATATACACCATCAAGGTAGACTGCCTTTCTGGCATTTAAATTTCCCGTACCGCTTTCTGTACAATAATAATATCCACCATCAATTAAGACGGTGCCTTTCTGGCATTTGATTCTTCCTGTACCGGCTTCCTGGATATATCCACCATCAAGGTAGACTGTGCCTCTCTGGTATTTCAAAAAATCTTCCTGTACCACCTAACTGAATATATGCACCATCAAGATAGACTGTGCCTTTCTGGCATTTGATTCTTCCCGTGCCGCCCTCCTGTATATATACATCAACAAGATAGACTGTGCCTTTCTGGCATTTGATTCATCCTGTACCACCTTCCTGAATATATACACCATCAAGGTAGACTGCCTTTCTGGCATTTAAATTTCCCGTACCGCTTTCTGTACAATAATAATATCCACCATCAATTAAGACGGTGCCTTTCTGGCATTTGATTCTTCCTGTACCGGCTTCCTGGATATATCCACCATCAAGATAGACTGTGCCTTTCTGGCATTTGATTCATCCTGTACCGATTTCCTGAATATATGCATCATCAAGAAAGACTGTGCCTTTCTGGCATTTCATTCTTCCCGTGCCGCCCCCCTGTAAATATCCATCACCAAGGTAGACTGTGCCTTTCTGGCATTTGATTCATCCTGTACCACCTTCCTGAATATATCCACCATCAAGATAGACTGCCTTTCTGGCATTTAAATTTCCCGTACCGCCTTTTGTATAACAATATCCACCATCAATTAAGACGGTGCCTTTCTGGCATTTGATTCTTCCTGTACCGGCTTCCTGGATATATCCACCATCAAGATAGACTGTGCCTTTCTGGCATTTGATTCATCCTGTACCGATTTCCTGAATATATCCACCATCAAGATAGACTGCCTTTCTGGCATTTGATTCTTCCCGTGCCGCCCTCCTGTAAATATCCATCACCAAGGTAGACTGTGCCTTTCTGGCATTTGATTCATCCTGTACCACCTTCCTGAATATATCCACCATCAAGATAGACTGCCTTTCTGGCATTTAAATTTCCCGTACCGCCTTTTGTATAACAATATCCACCATCAATTAAGACGGTGCCTTTCTGGCATTTGATTCTTCCTGTACCGGCTTCCTGGATATATCCACCATCAAGATAGACTGTGCCTTTCTGGCATTTGATTTTTCTTGTACCACCTTCCTGTATATATCCATCATAAATGTAGACAGTGCCTTTCTGGCATTTAAACATTTCTTCCTTTGCCGCCCTCTGTATATATGCATCATCAAGAAAGACTGTGCCTTTCTGGCATTTGATTCTTCCCGTGCCGCCCTCCTGTAGATATCCATCATCAAGGTAGACTGTGCCTGTCTGGTATTTCAAAAATTCTTCCTGTACCACCTACCTGAATATATGCATCATCGAGATAGACTGTGTCTTTCTGGCATTTAATTTTCCCGTACCGCGTTCCTGTATAGTTATACCCACCAACAAGAAAGACTGTGCCTTTCTGACATATGATTCTTCCTGTACCATCTGCTGGATATATCCACCATCAAGATAGACTGTGCCTTTCTGGCATTTAAATTTCCCGTACCGCCTTCCTGTATAGTAATATGCACCAACAAGAAAGACTGTGCCTTTCTGGCATTTGATTCTTCCTGTACCACCTTCCTGAATATATCCACCAGCAAGATAGACTGCCTTTCTGGCATTTAAATTTCCCGTACCGCCTTCTGTATAATAATAATATCCACCATCAATTAAGACGGTGCCTTTCTGGCATTTGATTCTTCCTGTACCGGCTTCCTGGATATATCCACCATCAAGATAGACTGTGACTTTCTGGCATTTGATTCATCCTGTACCGATTTCCTGAATATATGCATCATCAAGATAGACTGTAACATTCTGGCATTTGATTCTTCCTGTACCGGCTTCCTGTATATATCCATCATCAATGTAGACTGTGCCTTTCTGGCATTTAAACATTTCTTCCTTTTTCGCCCTCTGTATATATGCATCATCAAGAAAGACTGTGCCTTTCTGGCATTTGATTCTTCCCGTTCCGCCCTCCTGTAGATATCCATCATCAAGGTAGACTGTGCCTGTCTGGTATTTCAAAAATTCTTCCTGTACCACCTACCTGAATATATGCATCATCAAGATAGACTATGTCTTTCTGGCATTTAATTTTCCCGTACCGCGTTCCTGTATAGTTATACCCACCATCAAGAAAGACTGTGCCTTTCTGACATATGATTCTTCCTGTACCACCTGCTGGATATATCCACCATCAAGATAGACTGTGCCTTTCTGGCATTTGATTCATCCTGTACCGATTTCCTGAATATATGCATCATCAAGGTAGACTGTGCCTTTCTGGCATTTGATATACCACTTGAGCATCTTGTCTATATCTATCAGATAGACTGAGACTTCTGAGTATTTTAGTTTCCGTTTGTATTCAATTCGTTTACATAATGTTATTTTAGCATGCAATTATTTTGTCCATTTCGATGCCGTTAAATGATGAATAACGTTTTAAAATTTTCATTTCTCGATCGTGGGATATGTCAAAAAGTAAAACAATACCTGCTATTAATCGCTCCACCACATATATATTAATAATTGTGGTATTCAAATTATTTGAAAACGTACGTTCATTAAATATAGGATTGATTGCTGCACTAAACTTAAACTGTAAGCGCAAGATTGCCTGGAAGAAAACTTAAATAGTTTGTACTAAATGTATCTAGTTATAAGTTTGATTCTTACAATTGTTCTTTTAAAATATATATTCTAAACATATATGCAATTATTAGGTAGCTTAAGTTAGGCATTTGAAAAAAATAACAACATCATTCACGACAAGGCAAGTACAGTAAAAGCTAAGTGCAGCCATTATTATTGCTGTTCGTGACTACTTGTTCAGCAAATTATACACTTAGCGACATTTTTTGATAATATTCCTACATGTATACAACTGGAATTTCAGGAAGAATATAACAGTTCTATTTTAATATGTATGAGATTTTCTATGTGCTAATATGTACATCATATAGGCCCTTTATGAGGTGAAGTTATGGTGCAGATGGTGAGTAATACAGTTTATTTATTTATTTTGCTGTATCAGATCTGGTTTTGTTCACAGTTTTGAAAGTTGAGTTATTTGTATTAATTCAATCACTGGCAATTTTACATTACACTATACATAGTCTTATTTGTTCTATTTAGTTTATTTTTTACGTTTCTTACGTTTTTGAAATGCATTGATAATAAATAGCACAATGCTTGGAAACTAAAGTTCATCTGAACTTTTACAAGTGAGTCACGTTTTTTTTATTATGATTATGATTTATTGTTCTCTTTCAGAAATAAAGTCTATTCAGTTGACTTTATTTCTCATTCACAGTTACAGGCGACTGTGCCTAATAATCTAGCCAGTGGTAGTAACATTATTATTGTTATATGTATTGATCGTAATAATCAATTAATTGATAAATGATTAATATAAATAAAAACGTTAACAAAACTAAACCTGTCATTGTAGTTTTTGTCAGGAAAAGTAATAACGGATTATTTCGCTTGGATGGCAAATAAACAGTTACGCGAAAATATCCTGGCTGGCATAAAAAAAAATTTATCCTGGCTGGCAAAAGTAAAAAGGAGGGGGGCGGGGAATCTGGCTGGGAAAAAAGCTAACTAAAGCGCATCCTTGCTGGTAACTGCATTGTATAATATACAGCTGGCTCACTCTGGGGAACGGATATTTTTTCCCCACGGTAGTTAATTATTAACTACAAATAACTTGGGGAATGCCAAGCATTAGTTTGGGACAATAAATATACATTTCTAAAAAAATTCTCGTTGAGCACTCCTGCTTAGTGGTACTTATTATAAGGACAATGCCTGTATTATAATTACAAGATAAATGAATCGTAAACCGGAAAACGCACGAACTGGGATGCGGTTTACTGACGGTCTGCTAAATTTAGCTATTATACTGGATGCGGTTTTTAGATTTAAACTCCTGCCTTTTGTTAAGACCATGGGGCTGATATGTAAACAGTTGTGCAATCCAGTATGCCTCCCTATTGATCAAAAGTGGCCACTCATTACAATAAGGCGCCACACTCGCTTAATGATTTTTCCTTTATTTGTATAGAAGCACTAGTTTGCACAGACCGTAGCAAGACCAATGATATTTTGATCAATAGGGAGGCATACTGGATTGCACAACTGTTTACATATCAGCCCCATGGTCTTAACAAAAGGCAGGAGTTTAAATCAAAAAACCGCATCCAGTATAATAGCTAAATTTAGCAGACCGTCAGTAAACCGCATCCCAGTTCGTGCGTTTTCCGGTTTACGATTCATTTATCTTGTAATTATAATACAGGCATTGTCCTTATAATAAGTACCACTAAGTCACCTTTCATGTAAAACTATTTTGTTATTTTTAAAGCCTTTGGTATTCACACTTAGCTCTAGTATATAAGAGTACCTTGTAACTTGGCAGGTATTTTTAACCTTTTTAACTGATGAAGGCCGAAGGCCGAAACGTTTTAGTAAATTTTTAATAACAGTCCTGAGTTGCTCTCGTTCACATTTTTCTATTCAATTTTACTATTGTTGAGCACTCTCCGAATCGATATGGAACCCTTCAACCTTGGATACTCTACCAAGAACATACCTATCGCGCAACCTAAGGAATACTTGAAATGTTTGATCGAGAAGACGGAATCGTTTCTACGACGCATGCGATGGAAGGCCCACCATTTCTTGAACCCGGCTGAACCTTCAACCAAAGAAACATTCGGATTCTCAACTACAAAGTCCCCGCCACCGATCAGAGAGTTAGATGAATTCGAAGTCAAAATGCTTACTCTTATCCAGAGTATCGAATTCAAAGATTCCAACTGTGAATTCCAGAAAGAGCTGGCTCAAGACGTAATGAAAATCAAGAAAGACGACAAACTACTCATCGCCGCTGATAAAACCACAAACTTCTACCGCATAGAGCCCTCTTCGTACAATAAACTACTCGACACCAGCATAACAAAATCCTATAAGAAAGCTCCATGCAATTCCACAACCAAAATAATATCCGAAGAAAAGAAGATCGCGGAGAGGCTTGATCTTGGTAACAGGATCGATGCATTAGCAGAGAAAGATTCATTTGTGACATTGAAAGACCATAAGCCAAACTTCAATAACAACCCTACGTGTAGACTTATAAATCCATCTAAATCAGAAATTGGCATTATAAGTAAGAATATTCTTCAAAGGATCAACTCTAAAGTAGTGGCAGCTACTGGCCTAAATCAATGGAAAAATACCGACTCTGTCATCAGATGGTATAACGACATCCCCGATAAACCTACACACTCATTCATCTGCTTCGACATAGTAGAGTTCTATCCATCAATATCAGAAAAGCTGCTGAAGAAAGCCCTAACGTTTGCTTCAAAATATGACGAAATAACCGACCAAGAAAAACTGATCATTACCCAAGCAAAGAAATCCCTACTCTTCAATGAAAGCACACCATGGTGTAAGAAAACAACTAACTCGCTCTTCGATGTAACCATGGGAAGCTTTGATGGAGCCGAAACATGTGAACTGGTAGGTTCCTACCTACTATCAAAACTAACCCCAAAATACGGAAATAAAATTGGACTGTATAGAGACGACGGTTTAGCTGCATTTAACGAATCACCCAGAGAAATAGAAAATATTAAAAAACATATATGTACAACCTTCAGCGACAACAACTTGAAACTCACCATCGAAGCGAACAAGAAATGTGTAGACTACTTAGATATCACCCTTGACCTAAGATCAGGATCATTTAAACCATTCACTAAACCTAACAACACCCCACAGTATGTCAACTGCCGCAGTAACCACCCGCCATCGATACTCCGCAACATACCGGAAGCCATCAACAAAAGACTGTCTGGTATTTCATCCGACAAGGAATCGTTCGACTCAGCCATCCCTCCGTACCAAGAAGCCCTTAAGAAAAGCGGATATGCCCACCAGCTTAATTTCAATCCTGAACCACCTAAAGCGAAGCGCTCAAGAGGCAGGAACATTATATGGTTTAATCCACCATATAGTGCCAATGTCGCCACCAATATTGGCCACCTGACATAATGGCTGGCTGACACCTGGCTGGCTGACATAATGGCGAAGTTTACAAAGGACTCCCGTTGTTTTTGACATTTTTTCTGTAACATAGTTAATGTGACTTTTCCATGTTAAGTTTTCGTCTATTATAATACCTAGAAATTTTGTTTGACTAACTTTATTTATTTCTTGATTATTAAATATTATATTTATTTTAGCTTTTATTGGCTTTTACGCGATTTACAAACAATGTAGTTAGTTTTTTTTATGTTTAGAGTTAATTGATTTAGGGTTAACCATTCTTGAACAACGAGTAACTCTTGTTTTAATTTGGTCTCAAGAATTTTAATATCTTTTCCAGAACAAAAGAGATTGGTGTCATCTGCAAACAAGATAAATGACAGTTGTTTTCCAGAATTGACAATATCATTAAGTAATAGATAAAGAATGAGTGGCCGATCTTTATCCGATTTACAAACTCGAGCTGAAAGCGAGAGTTTGTAAATCGGATAAAGATCGGACACGAATTCTTTATGTTACTTATCAAACGTCTAGATGTAGAGAGTCATGTTTTCAGTTATTTTGGCGATACGACTTATTTTGGCCGAGAAAATCGAAGCCAAAGTTTATGTAAATCAGGACGAAATCTGTATCAGATATAAAGATCACTTATCGGTCGGTGATTTCCTTTGTTTTTGCTTCATGAATTATTAATGAGTTTGATAATATACAATAGAAAGAGAAGCGGCCCAAGGACGGATCCTTGTGAGGTACTCCACATTTAATGGTCATTTCATCTGACTTGAAGTTATTGTATTTAACAATTTGTTTTCTATTATTGAGATAACTTTTAAACCAATCGTGACAGATTCCTCTAATAAATTTATGCATTGGAACATACGCTTACAATGTTGTAGACAGTTGGATATTGATGAAAATAGTGTACTTGTCTCTTCTTCTTTGATCTTCTTCTTTGCAGCATTCACTCCGTGAATTAGCGAACCCGCGCCATCTTGGATTCCCATCTTGCCATTTAACAACACAGGCAGCCCGCAGCAAATAAACATACTGCTATCGATATCTGGATTAGAGATATCGATAGCAGCTGGTGCTAACAGTGATCGACTTTATTCATTATAGACTATAATTATTGCAAACTACAAGTTTGGCTTGTCGAGAAGAGGCCATTTATTATTAGCGTAAGCATGCCGCGAAGAAAAGCGTGCCAACAAGATGTTATTTATTTTGTTTGTCGGCCCGTCCCTCAGTAGCGCAGCTAATTAGTAGCGCCAGCGTGCCGACAAGAGGCCGTTTATTATTAGCGTAAACATGCCGCGAAGAAATATATATATTATTAAAACGTGCCGCGAAGTAAATTTTTTTTTTATTAAAGCCAATTATGCACTAGTCAATTGAAACTCCGGCCCCCCGACCCCCGGGACATAGCGGGGAATGTAATATTTATACAGTGTTACATTTTGACCTTTTGCCCGCCCATCGGGGACAGTTGGCTGTTACAATACCCGCCCCTATGGCCCCGGCATGTGCTTCAGAATTTTCAATTGGGAGGTGGCATTGATAAATTGAATATACATAAGCTTAAATCTGTTGTTCCATTATTTGAAAAAAATGCATTTTTTGTAGCACATCACTAGCGGATCCAGGGGAGGGGTTTCCGAGGTTACAACACCCACTTGATTCCTGTAAATCACTGTAAATTCATTTTTAAAATCTCTAGATTAAAAAAAAACCTTTTGCAAACCCCCCTTTCACAAAATCCTGGATCCGCCCCTGTACATTTTCTATTACTATACATGCTTTCCGTACTTTTACAGTCTCCACCATTGTCTTGTTTATCAGAAACCGTTGTCTGTCAACAAAAAACAACAACAATGCGACAAAGGAATATAAATGAAATGTCATGCAGCTGCGTTTAAATATATTTAATAATGATCCGTGTAAAAAGTACGACAAAATCCATTGTTATGTGGCATTGAGCCTCCCTCACATGGGATTTGTCTGTGTTTTAGACTACGAAAACACCGGGTGATAATTATGACTATTCTGAAATAAAAGTAGTATGAAGTCTTAGTTTCATTCCATTTTTATGAAAAAATTATCAATAGGAACAGCCAAAAACAATAGCTACGAAACAGGCACGATTGATAAGGTTCCGAACATACGATTTGCTTTACAAACGACATTTGGAACCGCAGTGCAAATCGTATTTTTAATAGTTTGAAAAATTGGAGGAAATTAAACGTCTTCCTAAACTTTAAGGCGATTTTCATGTTTCAACCAATCAGATCAAGAATTTTCACAATACAAAATTAACACTGCCGTTCGGTGTCGTACTTGTTACACGAATCATTACTTAATCTGATATTTTGCCGTGACGCGCAAATACGTGTAACAAAGTGTGTGTAATAATAAACACTTCCTGATCTACTACTCAGAATAAACACTGCCTCTGATGGAAACACCCAGGACTTGTTTAAATTAACTACGATTTTTGCGTGTCCGTAGCTTCCGCCATGTTTGATACACGTTGTTGATGCTCGGGCCCAGTCCCGCTCTGTCGTGGCTGGCGTTACAACCGGCGTTACAACCACCGCTATAATCCCCGCAAATTTTGCAAATCGTTACTTTCCCCGTTCCACCGGAAAAATGCAGCGTTAAATGTGCGTTATTCTACGGCCATGTCCCCGTTAATGCCCCGCTATGTCCCGGGGGTCGGTGGGGGGGGGGGGGGGGGGGGGGGGAGGGGGTTTCAATTGACTAGTGCATTAAGGTCAGCTAGGTTATGGGTTTCTGCATGAGGTCATTGCCTTTCAGAGATGGTGTGGCTCGTAAAGGAGCCGTTGTTTGTGGTTGATCAGACTAATCTGATCGGTAGAATGCCTCATCAAAGGCCATTGGCAGCAGCCTCCCATCAACTCTCATCGCAGCCATCTCTTCTCGGAAATTCCAAAGCTTTCTCCGGCATGTCTGTTGACGCTCTCGAAGAACAACGGAGAAGCACTGCGAGTCTACTAGCGCAGCTTTAGTTCCGTTAGGACTGGTAACAAGTAATGCCATGCGGTCAAAACAAAATGGCGTCTGGTTTACGCTCGTGAAGAACTATCGATGTGATTTATTACACCAAACGATGAAGAAAAACAATCACGTGCTGCAAAATATTAACATTTTCTTCGTGTTGACCACTTATAAAGTAATTGTTGAACTTAGCAACAGTTACCAATTAGATCTAAGAGGATCAAAGTTTGGCGAGTTAATTGGATTTAATGAAAAGATCGTCAGCGTAACAGAATATGGGACAAAACTCCCCAACATCACGAACTCTATTGATATGTTACATATAAACACTAACATTATTAACGATTCGCTGGTGAGTTGAATATCTAGTAATATCTTAGCAGTAATACCCACTAATAATCTTCGCCGATCCTATCCGTTTTCAGTAGAGCCTAAAAGAGCTTTATTCAACCTTTTACCTTCCAATAGGATTAGTTACATACAGTTTTACATAACAGACTCTTCACGAAGGCCTGTAAAATTGAATGGGGTAGACTAGCACTCGACCTTGATTTTACGCTCCACCCCTAAAAAACTATGGGGTAACTGTGGGAGAATATTGAGCATCATTGTAATGATCCAAATTCTGCTTGGGTCCTTTGGAAAGAAACATTCCTCTCTGTATGTAACCACCACGCCCCTTTAAGACGGAAAAGGGTGCGAGCCCGATCAGCCCCTTGGTTGACATCAGAACTGAAAAATCTAATGTTTTTACGGGACAAGGCTAAGAAAATAACAAGCATAGTTAATACGCCAGAGAGCTGGAATGAATACAAACAACTGAAAAACAGTGTCAACCATAGTATTAAGACAGCTAAAGTGGAATATTACAATGCCTACTTCAAAGAGAATTTCAAGAATATTAAGCAGACATGGAGGGGAATTAATACTCTATTGGGAAGTGGTCAAAAGTGTCGCCTATCTATAAGGCCGATAAGAAATGCATCCCTGACAACTATCGACCTATTTCAGTCTTGCCGGCTGTTACAAAGCTCATAGAAAGGATAGTTTTTAATCAATTTTATGATTATCTGACAGAACACGGTTTCCTTACAGAGTCAGTCTGGATTCAGGCTCTTACACTCCACAGTGACAGCTTTATTAGATGCCACAAATGAGTGGTTCTTAAATATAGATAAGGGCCTTTTAAATGGAATAATTTTCTTGGACCTTGAAAAAGCTTTCGATACCATGGACCATGACATTTTATTAGCAAAACTCAGATTATATGGTGTCAATGAAGTCAGCCTAAAATAGTTTGCTTCCTATTTAACAGATAGAGAACAAAAAACAGCTGTGAATGGTGTTCTGTCGGATAGTTGTAAAATTAAATGTGGTATACCCCAGGGTCAATCCTGGGACCACTGCCCTTCATAGTATATATCAATGATCTTCCAGCTTGTGATCTGAATTCCAGTGTACGTATGTATGCGGATGATACAAGTTTAACTGTTGCTAAATGCAAACGAGAGCGTCCTAGAGCAACAAATTATTCATGATTTGCATGAAATACATACATGGTTAAAAGCAAATAAGCTTAGCCTAAATGTAGTTAAAACAAAATACATGATAGTAGCCAGTCAAAATAAGATAAGAAGCCTAGATTATCCTTTTCAAATTCAAGTAGATAACAAACCTCTGAAAAGGGAATTGACATATAAATATCTCGGAGTAGAGATAGATCAATCCCTTAACTGGAAAGAACAAATAAGTAAAACTGCTAAGAAAACTTCGGGAGGAATTGGCGCGTTAAAAAGAGTAAGGCATCTCGTTCCCTATGAAACTTTAATTACAATGTATAATTCCCTTGCGCTACCATATTTTGATTATTGTAGTGCAGTATGGGGAACATGTGGGAAAGGGATGTCTGACACACTTCAAAGGCTCCAAAACAGATGATAAGCGGTTGGCTGAGTTGCTGGATGAGCTGGGGTGGGAAAATCTTGAAGAAAGAAGATTGAAACAATTAGCAATATGTAAGGGTTAGAGACTGCGTGTGAGTTATTTAACGACAAATACAGGCACGCGCTGACTGTACGATGAACGAAAAATAATGAATACTGCATGAGGCCGAAGGCCGAATGCAGTATGAAGACATTTTGAGTTCATCGTACAGTCAGCAAGTGACTGTATTTTGCCGATAAAGCACAAACATAAAGTCACTAACCCTTTTAATATTCAAACTGAGTGCACTGTCAGCCGTGTATTTCAATTTCAATCAGCTGTCAATAACAATTTCATAAAGAAGTCAAATATTTCGCATGAATTAAATCATTTTACGGTAAATATCTCCACCAAGAAAAGTCATTTCAATAGACAATGAATAAAAACAGAAGTAGATAACTTTGCAAAGAATAATTTACTTTGGCGTTCGGTCAGTTTAGTTGACGCCTTGCGAGTACATGTTTGTACATTTAACTCGAAAAGGTTTCTCTTGGAGCCATGTATTAAAATATCGAGTATTTAGCCGGCTTAACTCCTAGATAGTCTACTTTCTTTGATAGTTTCTTTCATTCGAAAATAACTAACCTGCAGATTCCAGTGAATTGAAATCCTGAAACCGGCCTCCATGTGCTCGGCTCTGATGCAAACATTTTCCAAATAAAAATATCCTAGGTTTTTTAACCTTCCACTGAATTGTCGATTCATTGTCTCCTCTTATTGACAGAGTAAGGTCTCGCCGGAAATAAAATCAATTTCTTCAGTTTGGACTGCTAGAGTGTTGAAGAAACTTTTGTTTACTCAGACACATGTTGACTAGTTAGTTGTTGTACTTCCAGCGCTTGCAAATCAGCCATTGCTAACGAACGATTATGCAAATGTTGCCTGAAAACATAATGCGAGGCGAATAGTATGATTATACATTTAACTCGAAAACGTTTCTCTTGGAGCCATGTATTAAAATATCAATTATTTTGCCGGCTTAACTCCTAGATAGTCTGCTTTCTTTAATAGTTTCTTTCATTCGAAAATAACTAACCTGCAGATTCCAGTGGGGCAGTGAATTGAAATCTTGACTCGAAACCGGCGCTCGGCTCCGATGCAAACATTTTCCAAATCAAATATCCTGGGTTTACGAACCATCCACTGAATTCTCGCTTAATTTTCTCCTCTTATTGACAGAGTAAGGTCTCGGAAATACAATCCATTTCTTAAGTAAGACTACTAGAGTGTTGTAGAAACCTTTGTTCACTCGGACACATGTTGACTTGTAAAGTTGTACTTCCAGCACTCGCAATTCAGCCATTTCCAACGAGAGATTATGCAAATGTTCGCCTCAAAATATATATCTTCTGTCACACAGGCAACAGAGTTCAATCCTGCCGTTACCTTTCTAGTAATTGTCTGCATTTTCACTGTTTAATATGCGATGAGGTTTTCCAAGCCGTCCAAACACGTAACTAAGCGAAGGACTAGGTCTCCCTTTCCCTACAGGTAAGAGAGGGTCTGGGTCGAGTGCTGTGGTCACCAATAATGCACGCTCATTAGCCAATCACATGCTTGGATTTTGTACAATGCACGAAATTTGAACATTAATAATGTATAAAACACTAAACGTGGGCACTCCAAACTACTTGACTAACATGTTTGAAAATACAAACAATATTCCATCTTATAACTTGAGAAATTCGTCTAGTAATCTGTTTGTGCCTAGACCAAACAGCGAAAGTGGTAAACTATTAAGTTTCCAATATAGATGGTCTGTTCTCTGGAATAGCTTTTCTAACAATATTAAGAACCAGACAAGTATTGCAGCTTACAGAGACGCATTAAATGATTTAGAATAGTTTTTATAAATACCTAGTGTCGCCATTTTTTATTATCAATACGATTTTGTATTTTTATGAATTTTGTAGTTATAGACACGGCTCTCAGGAAGAGCATATGTATGACGAGAAACCGTGTATAAATAAAGATTATGTATGTATGTATGTAATCTAACCTAAATTATATATAAGTAGAATGAAATACTCTGAATACAAGAAAATATATGATCCCAACCTGGGGAAACATGTGTATAAACACACTCCATGAAAAGTTATGGAAAAAGTTGTTAGGTAGGAAAATTAGAAAAGCTGTAGCAGACACAGCTAAGAACTTTAAGTAAAACTAAGAAACTCGTTGAAGGCAAAGCGGGTGATAACATAGTACAATTATTACGTAGTGAAAAACCTGAGGCGTCTCATTATGAGGTGAATGAACGAGTCAATCAACTATTAAGTGGTGGACGTCTTCGTAAAATTATTATCTAATCCAATAAATATAGAGAGATGAAAAGTTTTAGAAATCCTGAATATGTCGAAAGATATGAAGACGTCGTCTTTGAATTAGAAACACCACTGATTACCCAGGTTGATAATGATGAACATCAAAAAAATAAAGGATATAGGTTCGTTGCCGACAATACTGATGAATTAGCGCCATTTGATTGGTATAACCGTCGTGTAGTAGTCAACTTTAAGGTAGTACTCTTAGCAGATTATATGATTGCGAATCATCCAACCACGCTATTAATTATTGAGAAGCTACTTGAGCATAACAAAGAATACTCAGAAACTACAGCCACAAACCAGTTCTATTATCTGGATACCACTAGACATGCTGAAGAAAGGAAGGCCCAAGCTAATTACAACAAAGGATTTACTCTACGGAAAAAAATACTAGGTACCTCTACAAGTGTGAACACTGAAATACCTCTCAATAGGTTTTAATTCTTTGAATCCTTAGAAAACAAACTTACCCAACATGAAAGTAGAATTAGGGTTAATACTAGAAATTAATGATAACTTAATTTGGCAAGCAGGAGCTGACTGTACAGTCGTCATCCCACACGAAATTTTGTTATGTTTTTGGTATGCTTAAGGTTTGCCAAAAGTATAGTTGAACATAGCTAAAAGATATCAGTAACATACCTGAAACATACGTAGAACATACCTAGAAGATATTCCATTTGCTGTGCCATATGCATATCATACCTCAGATATACTAAAAAAATAGCATAAAGTATCATTTTTGGAACAACATTTAGATACCTACAATATACCTAAAACATACTATTTGTGAAGTACCTAAAACATACCTCAATCGGGTATTAAAAAATATATGTTTTAGGTATGTTTTACCATACTCAAAACATATAAATAAAATACCAAAAACATATACCCATTCCAACATACCTAAAACATAAGTATAACATACCTAGAACATACCCTCATTTGATGTTCCATATATGTATGTCAAAGATATGTTACTGGTATGGTTCAGGTATCTCAGACATACCAAAAAAGTACCATAAAGTATCATTTTGGAACAAAATTTAGATACCAAAAATACACTTAAAACATACTATTGGGTTAAGCTCACTATATTATTTATTTAGAAAATGTATTAGTTTAGACACTAACAATGTGAGTATTAGAAATCTGATTTAGTTATATTTGACATCATACCTGAAATTGTATATAAAGTTTTGAATTTTACATTTTTTTAATACTTTCAAGTTTATTGTTAATTATTATTAATTTTATAACAAACAAAAATACACTTTATCTCCTCCAGTTCTATTTGTGCAAGAATCCATGGTTACGTCTTAAATTGGATTGTTCTTGTAGAGTGCACTCAGTAAATTTAATATAAAACAACTTAGATTTACAAATGAAATCAAATAATATATTTTTGCTTTCGAATATATCCAATGTCATAGATCTTGAATGACTATTTAATAATTCAAATAAATTCAAGTGTAAATTAGGTTCTGAGTCATGGTTTAAATTCTGCAGCTGGTCCTAGGCCTGATGTGATTCTGCTGAGTCCTAATTCTGATTATCAGTTTCCACAGGATTACAGCAGCTGGTTCTTATAAAGGTAAACCCCACTTCCACCAATGAGCTCAATCATCTGAAAAAGAAAACATTGGTTGCAAGCTAGCCTAATGTTAATGTAGTATCACTGTGTCCATTATACCTGCCAGTTAGATTCCTCATTACAATTTAATGCTTGAAATATTTGTGTTTTATATATTATTTATCAGCCTTGCTATTTTGAGAAATAAAAACAATCTATTTTTTATTGATTACTTTATCTATTATTAAGCTTACTTTATTATACATACATTGTACTATATTACAAGAATTTCATTGCATAAAGCCTGTGTGTAAAAATCTATATCTTATATTTTCACTTGTGAAATTATAGCGATACGTCCAATCACCGGCCATCGCATATAGCTTTTTCACATGTGAAAAATATAACCAATCAGCAACAAGAAAACAGCGACTCAGCCAATGAGATTCGTGTGTGCATGTGAATGGCACTCAAATGGCTTCTCGGTTTGCATTTGAAAAATGTCTGAAGGTTGTGAAGGCTATTCTCGCTTTGTTTCTTGTGACTGCTCTTTAGATGAATTTATAGATCAACAAAATAACAAAAATACAATTAGAAAGACACAGAGAGATGTCATTGCTGACTACTACTTCTCAAAAGTTAACAAAGCATCGTCGTCGCTATGTGATTGAATCTTATAGTGACTGCATTGAATCTGACTGAAAACATTTTAAACACTTTTATCAAAACTCGACATGCATTGCCAACTGCATTTAGCCAGTTTGAGCCGTTGAAGAATTAAACATATATTATCATATATTGTTCTGTGATGCATAATAAACAGATAACAGCATAGCAAATAAAAATGTAAGTACTTTGTACGGGTTTTATTCACTCTTTGTGAAGCTTAAGAAAACTCACTCGCTAAAAGACTCACATATAAATTATAATAATTAAGTATGGATTGCATGGATCGCTGATTGTTTAATACTCTGGGTTCCAGAGGTTAAATGTTTTGCTTTTGTTGGCGAGTTATGCACATTCACAATTTTGTCTCCAGTTTCGGTTTTCTGTTAAATTTAAAGATGTGATTGAGATGAAGTGTATCTAAATACAATACGTATACATTTATTTTCATGCATTATTATAACCGTTAAACAATATTTTTTGATTAAGATCTGAGTGGGTATTTTCTCGGTGTAAGAAACCCGAATTTGTAGGGTTCCCTGCAAGTGCAAACTAAATCGACACTTACAAGTTTTTAGAACAAAAATACTCACAAGTACGCCACCGGAGGAATCGAGTCACTAATCCCTCAGCACGATATAAAGAAACCCGAATTTCAAATCATTTTCCGAGTGAGCAGTGTTTAAGAATACAATCATACAATGCAATATATATGCTAATGAGAAAAGCATACAAGTTCTAACTCTAAGTCGATCTAATTAAGCGATTATCGGCAGCGAAATCTCCCTCGTGGCGTTTAATAGTGCTGAGGGAGTGACGGTCAGATTTAAAAGCAGGGTTAATAGGGTTTGTTTCGATTCCTCCCAGACGCTAAATATATAGGTGGCGTACTTGTGAGTATTTTCGTTCTAAATATTCTAAGTGTTGCTTTAGTTTGTACTTTCAGGGAACCCTACAAATTCGGGTTTCTTACACCAAGAAAACTAACTCTAAATCTGTAAATGAGTAAATCTAATTATTTTTGGTTTTCGCTCTTCTGTTATCACGCAATCAGGGTTCCTGGCGCGTGGCGGGCATATTCACGCAAGACAAGTTTTCAAACGGTTAAGTTATTCTTGACTTGATAAGTTATCATTTCTCGTAAATGCTAGTGCCCAGTGGAAACCAGAAGTTCTATTAAATTTAAACTTCTCGGCCGCCTCTTCATGCATCTTTCTCTCAAATTACATGGGGGTTGATACACTCCACCGTTTATACAAATCACAACATTTAATGATCCCATCTTACCTCCTTTGTCTTCTAAGGCTTGCTCCAAAGGCTTGCCTTTTGTTGAAGCCATATTATACAGATATTGTACAGAGATTGCACGTACTTTCCACCGAAAAACGTTGGTAAAATAAACATCGCACTCAAAACACACAATGCAATGCGAACCTTGCAAATCAATCCTACAATGCACCAATACATCCCATGATGCAATGAAGCCTTATTGGCAGCCATTTTGAAAAAGTTGGAGTTAACTGTTATACAAATGTGGACATGTATTCCAAAGTGCATTGAAAATCAGGGTGATCAAGGCTTGAAAACCGATCACTCAAGAATTTAACATTTCAGTGATGCATTTAAGTTAATATTGTGAAGTATTGGACCGATTCCAGTGACAGAGTCGGAGGATATTTGGAATGGTGAATCGAATAATGGTACTGCCTACTGGCTGTATGTGTTGTGTGTGGACATGAATTTTCCTTCTACTTTTCTAGTTCAACATCCAAACTCCAATGGAACTTTAAAAGAAAACATATGAGACATTCAAAGTGAGTTCATGCAACATCTCAAACTTCATAACTGATACTATTGCCGCAGAAAATGAAATGGTAGTCGAACCCATTGACATGTGACATCAATATAATGTATGGCGCAGCTCTGCAGGTACAGTAATTTGGGCTCTCCACTTTCAATTGTGAATGATTCTTACATGGATCTTGAGTAAGAGGTGATGAACACACATCCAATATTTTTAACATATTTATTTAATTGAAGAAGGCAAGCTAGGCCATATTTAGACCGATTGAATCAATGGCGACCAATTAAATAGGTATTTGTCTCAATATGAATGAATGTGAGACTGCTGAATCACAGATCCTCCGTAGAAACAAGCACTGAAATAAAAACTTGTTCTATAAGGTTTCGTTGTAAGCGAATGCATGGTTCTAATAATGAATGTAATTATTATTTATTTGTACATATACATCTGCCATGTTTTCACAAAAGGACCCTTAGAACCAAAGACTCCCTTTTGTGAAAACATGGGTGATCTTGTGTGCCTTTAGCTTTAAAAGCCAGTAACTCGTGTTTTTGCCGTTTTCGTGAAAGGGCAAATGACAGTTTAAGACTTTTCTGGCCTTTCTATCCCATAATTTACTTGTGTTAGATCTATCCCACGAGTTATTTATTTGATAGCTAGAGGTTAGGGTTAGAAAAATGCCATTTTCTGGTATTTTTACTCAATATACAGCAACATTCCGTTGATTAAACTCAATCTAGATTAAGAGAACGTTGTATTACCGTGTAGTGCATCGAAATCCATTAAAAGCTCGAAAAATGGCGCCACTTTGAAATTTAGGTTACACAAGTAAATTAATGTGTATTCTTTACCGTCCGGGCCTGTAAATATACGACGCATTAGTCCGATACTAGAAAAATTATTGCATCACATCTAGACATGCTGGAAAGACGATGTTGCGATATTATGCGAAGGGATGAATGGCTATAACATGGATCGCTCGACTCTTTCACTATGGAGAAAAGATTTTCGCGAATTTTAAGAAGCTAAAAATCGGCTCAAAACACCATTCCCATTCGCACTTGAAATCAAAAGCAAACACAAAATCAGCACTCAGTCGTTACAGTACCTTCTTTAATCATTCCAACCACCAGGTTTTGTTGGCACAAAACACACCAAGCGACTGTGAACTGCGCTATTCTTGTCACTGCATTTCTCTGCACCACGTTCTCCAGACTCCAGTACCCACCTCCAATTGCATGCTGGGTAATGGACAAAAATTCAACAAGCGGTCCCCTCCTCTGGGACTCTTTTACCCCTACAACCAGAGGGCTGATTTGGACTCAAGCCGTTGCTTTAAAGTGACAAAAAACACATCCTAATAGGTTGAGCAGGGGTAAAACTGCAGGATTTCAAGGATTTCATTGAATAATTTTTTCTTGTGTCTGAACACAAACACAACAGGAAAACCCTGTGAAATCCCCTCACAAGGCATAATAAAAGCAAACCAAGTACTTTTCAGCCGTCCTCAGACTTAATGATGTCCTCAAGCTCTCTGACAGTGGCATTTTTCTCTAAAATTTCAGCACATTTCATTGGAAACCCTACAGAAGTAGCAATACCTACCGTCGACGAATACGTAGAATTCTCCCGAACGGTATTGTGGGGAAAGTTTGAGCCCTCGGCTTAAAAAGTCAGCAGTATTTAACTACCCCGGGCTAGCCAAACTTGAACTGAGTGGGGAGGGTTGAGTTAGCACTAAGGATTTCACCAATTGAACTCACACACGAACGGACGACAAAGAGTTAAAAGCCAGTAACCCACTTTTCAACGTTTGCATCCAAAAAATGCACTTTTTTCTCGGACCTAGTGGGAAATGTACGTCTTCCACGAAGCAAATCGTTGCGCCATACGCTAGGTAAAGTTAGTTATTCGCGAAAATGTTTGAACTAGTCCTCCTCCATAAAAAACCTAGAGATCAGTTATGGGATAGAAAGGGCAGAAAAGTCTTAAACTGTCATTTGCCCTTTCAAGAAAACGGCAAAAACACGGGTTACTGGCTTTTAAAGCTAAAGGCACACAAGATCTGCCATGTTTTCACAAAAGGAGCCTTGGAACCTAAGACCCCCTTTTGTGAAAACATGGCATATATATATATATAAAGAATTTACGAGAGTACAACTGGCAACTTCTCACAGTTCCATATATTAAAAACGTTTCGGCTTTCAGCCTTCATCAGTTAAAAAGTAACGTTTTAAATATATGGAGCTGTGAGAAGTTGCCAGTTGTACTCTCGTAAATTCTTTATATAATATACAACTACAACTAGCTGTGAATCCAGAGGGATCCTTCTACAGGAAGTACATCGTTAGTTTTTACCGCCTTTTTATATTCAATTGATATATTATATACGCTTGGATGCCATATATATGGCCCGAGTACATGGCTGCGTAAAGCCTCTAATGTTCCTACATATAATGTTTACTTTAAACCCCTATTTTAATATTCAGTTCGCTATTTCAATACATTTGTGATTCGTAATTTCTCTTCTCTCCCGGTTCTTTGCAAAGTCCGATCAAAAATCATCCGGCAAAAGTCATCCTACTGGGTTTAAATTCACAAATGATATTCGTTCTTTTCTTACCTTTGCTTCTGCTGTCGGTTCTTGTAGAATTATTAGGTCATCATGCCGTAATAACAATTTTCTTCAGAGCGCTTTGGCGAAGCGTATCCGAATTACAAAGGTTTGTTTGGGGACTGAGTAACCACACCAGGAAATATTGCATACCTTTCAAAATGGCGGCGAAAACTTCGAGTGGTCTATTGTAAATGCCATAACACAATTTGTCCTTGTTTTTTTCCCCACAATAACACCATATGCTGTCCTGCTTACAATTTCCTCTATTATCTTGAAGAGTTCGGTGCTTAAAGTATCTACGACTATGACCTTCGATGGGTGACAAACAGAACATCTTGCTATTATACGACGCATATAGGTATTCTACCATCGTTGTCAGATTCGGTTTAACATCGGATAGACTTTCACCACTTGATGCCTGCATCTCTCCCGAACGTTTCGAAAATGTTTCCTTGAGACTGCAGATAACAAGATCTTTAACTCATTGATATACTTCCTCTGTCTTGGGAGAATCAAAACCATCCGAAACTAACTCGGCTTTGGCACAGAGGAGAGCACCAAAGACTGTGTTTGTAAATGTATTCGCACGCTCATCCGCCATGTTGAATTTTCAAGAGCCTACTCTCTCTACCAGAAAAAAAAAACTCTAACAGTATTGGGTCTTTCAAATCAGCACTTAAGACATTTTTATTTCAGAGATATTTTAAAGAAGTTATCAACCTCATTAATAATTCATGAAGCAAAAACAAAGGAAATCAATGAGCGTGGAAAGGATCTGTAAATCTGATACAGATTTCGTCCTGATTTACATAAACGTTGGCTTCGATTTTCTCGGCCAAAATAAGTCGTATCGCCAAAATAACTGAAAATATGGCTCTCTACATCTAGACGTTTGATAAGTAAGATAAAGAATTCGCGTCCGATCTTTATCCGATTTACAAACTCTCGCTTTCAGCTCGAGTTTATAAATCGGATAAAGATCGGTCTCTCATTCTTTATTTATTACATAAAAATCGACCGGTCAGTTATTTTATCAGTTATTCTATCTTCCATCGCACAAACATTATCAAACGATTGGAATCTTAATTTGTTCAATTGTCTATATTCTGTTCCTGAACCGTTTTAAAGTAATACGAAAAAGTTATTTAAATTTTATTTTTCTTTGCACCGGCATTTTTAACTGATTGAATTAATTGTCCAATAATCTATATTTCATTGGATGTACCATTTTTACCATTTCCATTTTTTAATGATAACAATTTAATATATATAAGTCGTGTACGTGCAAATCCGCATTACTTAAATAGACAAATAGATATATTAAATTAGATTAATAGATTAAATAGGTTTTAAGTGTGCCAACATCATTGTAAAAAGCATTAAGACTTCGGTTTTATGCGTTCTCAAGAACTTATTATTATTATAATTGTTATAATTATTATAATGATACCGCTGACCAGGTGACTGCGGGGAAGAAGTGGCCGAAAATGACTATAAAAATCCCCAGCGTGCTAGTTTGGTTAAGACTAATCCACTGGCTGGAGCCCATAACTAGGAGCAACCATATCTCCTATATAGCTGTCACAGTGTTTTCACAAGTTGGGCTATTTTTAGATCATTTTACCAGCCAATTAGTGGGTTGCACCAGTAGCGGAACAAAGGATGCCTCATTAGCTACTTTTGTTATACAAACTACATGGTTGCTACGCTTTTGTGATTTTATTCCCTAAAGAATTAGTGCAACCCAAGAATAGTGGGAATCCATTCTAAAAATAGGCTAACTTATGAATACGCTGTATACGAGATGGACGGTCCTGGTTATGTACAACTGGATAACGATTTATCCACCCTTTGAACAACCGCACCCAAAGTTATACAATTATTTATCTGGTAGAAAAATCAATTCTATATCAGTTCTTCATTCCAAAGTATTATCGCTGTGGTCGCTTTTCAGCTGAACAGCAGAACCCCTACAGAACCCCTAACATGTCTTTATTATTTTCCTTGCAATTACTAACTCCGCTATCACTCGTAAGATAATTCTGAGTTCAGAATATGTTTAAACCTTTACGGTAACTCTACTTCATTAGATCAATGGCGTTGCTATTGTTCTTAGGATTAGCCATAACTGAAAAGCAATCAGTACAGTTTGTCAGAAACATGATTAACCTAACCAACGAAACAAACCGGCCATGTAAACTTAAACAAAGTTTATTGATTCTTATTCTTGGAACAATATGTTTATTCATTCAAAATATCATAAGCGATAATGATGTACAGTTCGTTTTCCTTATCATCAGAGCGTTCACACGACTCTTCTTTTTCAGTTATTGGTTTGATTGAAGTAAGCAAATAAAACCTCGTTCTCAGTTCTTGATTTGTTGTACCGTGTTTATGTTAACAATGATTACACCAATTTATGATTTGTTTCATTGAATGTTTTATTAGTGGGAATTCTTGTTGACAAATTCTACAGGCGGTATTGTTTTACCGGGGAGAGGAAAGTTCATTAATGACCTAGGTTCAGCTAGTCTAGTTTAGGTACACTAGCCTAGGAATTATATTATTTTCTAGTCTACTCCCGTCTTGTGCATTAACATTTGGCTACTCCAACGCTACCATTTGGTTATCCCTACTCTACCGCGGTCTAGAGAATCTAGTCCCCCTCCTTCTACCCCTCATTACAAACATTCTCTCCTCCTCCAGAGGGCGCACGCCCGCCACATGCCGCCTTGACAATAAAAAAAAAAGAAACAAATACAGCCACCGTCGATCCACAACACCCGCCGCCCACACGCTCGAGCGCCACAATCAACTGCAACCCTAACCCAACCTAATCCTAACTCCTAACTCCTAACGCTAATCCTAATCCTAACCTAATATTGACCCTAAAGCCCGGTTTCCATATGATTGCAGCGATCGCAGGATTCTTTTGTTCGGTGTGAATCGAAGCGTAAATTTATACGCAGAACAAGAGAATCCTGCGATCGCTGCGATCGTTTCGATCATATGGAAACCGGGCTTAAACCTAATATTGACGCTATAACCATAACCTTCTCCACAACATCATTACTATCTCTGCTGCGCACAGCGACCGCAAAGTTAAATATTTGTGGCAGCAATGATAACAGTGATGTAGTGGAGAAAGTTAGGTTTAAGATCAATATTACGGATAGGATCAATATTATGTTTAGAGTTGGAATAAGGTTAGGGTTAGGTTTACGAGTTATGATTAAGACATGTTAGAGTTATGGTTGATATATAGTGGCGTGTGGTTGGCGGCTGTCGGACTTTACGGGCGACGGGCGTTGTAGGCGGTGGCTGTAGGAATGAATACAATTGATGTTTCTGATTTTTTTATTATCGTGGTGAGCGGACAGCTGGCGTTGTGGGCGGCGAACGTTGTGGGCGACGGCTGCAGCAATGTTCAGACATACCGGCAATATCTCCTGGACTCTCATTACTTTGCCATTACATTATTATTATTTTTGTATTCTTATTATATGACCTATGTAGCCAGGCGACCAAAAATGGGTGGAAATGGGCAAAAACTGAAAATAAGCCACGGCGGGTGAAAATTTATCGAAAGGAACCGCTTTCATAAGTCACTTCAAAGGAGAAATTTGCTGTTTGAACTAGTTTTTTGGGTTATAGCCATGACAGAATCAAAGCCAATGGAAAATCAAGAGACAAATGATTTAGGTACGAGATAAAGCATGAAAACACACGGAGAGCGGCGAGTGAAGATTATAACAGCAACCGGCTTCCTGAATGTAACTAGGACTTGTTGTTTTTCTATCAAGAACCACAAGGAAAATAACTCGAGTAAGTACACTCTTTGATTCGAACCGTTCCCAAATTTGTAGGAAAAGGTCTCTGTGTTATTTATTGCTCTAAGTAGACGTTATTTCCTTGTGAAAGTTTGTGATTCATGAACTGATCCAACTCAGCCCGGAACTCGTAAGTAAACTTTGTGTGTGAAGGCTTATGGCCTAGAAAAGGCTTCAAGTTTAGCCATACCTATTTAGTTGCTTCTTTGGTAGGTTTTGGAAAAGCTTTTTCTTTCATATTTTTTCTTTCTTCGTGATAAACATCGGTAAATATGCGGGCGGCCATTTTGGTAAATGCCTTGTATGTTATATTCACCTCCAGGCGCTCTTCAGGGGAATATAGCGACGCATGACGTATTTCTCAATCAATCAGAGCACGTGATTCTCTTTATTAACTGATAAAATTTTACTAACACATTGTTATTATTCTTGTATTCTTATTATATGACCTATGTAGCCAGGTGCACGTGATCTCCTCATTTTTACGGTGGTCACTTGGTTCCATTTCTGACATGTTCAACTGCACTCTCATTACTTTGCTATTACATTGTTGTTATTCTTGTATTCTTATTATATGACCTATGTAGCCAGGCGACCTGCACATTTTTACGGTGTTCACCTGGTTACATTTTGACATGTTCGTGCAATATCTACTGGACTCTCTTGTTCGCGACCTTCAGTCTACGTAGCGGCTGAAAGGGAGGACGGGACTGGACTGGTAAAGAGGAAGTAGTACTAAATAATAGGAAAGTTGTGAAGGGAATATGTCGAGGGGATTGGAATATATACATTGTAATATTTCCTCTGCATTGGGAATTGGACATGGGTAAAGAGATATAATCACCCGAAAAGAACAAATAGAGCCATTTGTCAAATAAGACATAACTACTCCTAGTATCTCCACCTAGTCGTCTTCGGTGCTAGTTGACTGAAACGACTAAGAAAAAATTCCACCCACAAAGATGGCAAAACAAAACTAAAGAGAGCGTTTACATTTCACTAAGGGTCCACTCGCAAACAAATATATCGCTTTGTAAAGAATACTATTTTTATTATTCAGATTCATCTATCCAGAGAAACCAAGTATATAACATTTCAAATAAGAATTATATTATGTTGTTGAGTGCGTTATTGTTTTTTAGGGTTTATAGCCATTGTTGAGGTAGCCAGTAGTATTCCAGGTTGCGAACGGTGGAGGTGTTTGTTAAGCAGCTTCACGCATTTGTTTCCGTATTCATCAGTGTAGTTTAAACGATAGAATTCGAATAATTACCTTCGTAGTATAGGCGCATTACAAATCGAGTACCCTATTGTACATGTGATGCATCCGCAAAATTTGCTTTAGTGTAAACGTAGTCTGACACGCGCATGATAAGCGAGAAAAACCGACACGTGAGCGATTTGCCGTCATCAGAGAAAGTTTATTTCGTAACAAATAAGGAATACGGTAGACTACTAAATATATTTGGTACTGGCTATGTGTAATAGCCATACTGGCTAATCCGCACAGTTAGCCATTATCAAGATAGTATTATCTAACACACAAAGACAAATACTCGCACACAATAGATAAGCAGTATAATCTAACAAACAAAGCCAAAGACAAACGCTCGAATAAACAAACAAACGAACTAACTAATTAAATAAAAACAACAACGCAACAACAACAAAATTAATAAAACATTAATAAACTATCAATAAAACAAATTAATAGAGGTAAAAATAAATTAATAACGAAATAAAAAAACGAGGATTACAGCGAATATTGCTGTATTTACGGTTTAAATTATTATTAAACAATGCATCGCCTTTCAGGCTTAATTTGTTCTGTTGCCTTCAAAATAACGAATGATAACATAATAAACACGACAATATATATCAGTTTAGTCACTTTATGTCCTGATTATATTATTTTTGTCTCGTTTTAGTTTTAGGACCCGAATGTCAAGAATACGAAATGCTTAACTATGCTGATCGTCGTGCAGATCTGAGAAGTCGATATATTACTTGTGACAGGAGTCTTGACTCGAACACGTGGTACAGAATCACTGGGGCCGCAGGTAATCAGATGCCTACTGCCTGCGTCACAACTGGTCCAGGGTATTGCGGTTCATTGTGTCAAGGCTGGATAAATGGATCACATCCAGGTGTGGAAGACGGAATTGTGAACAGGAATGTGTGCCTATCAGATTATGATGGTACTTCCATGTGCTGCTTTGACGGTCCTAAAAAAATAAGTATAAGGAACTGCGGCGACTTTTTCGTGTACAAGTTTCATGGCAGTTTAAGGAGGTGGTGTGTGGGATACTGTGGTATTTATAAACAAGGTAAGCAGTAGTTGGACATTGTACGTTTTATTACTATTTATCTGCAATGAACATCCCACGAATTAGAATATATTATACCGGGATAGTAAATACCCTCTTGGGTGTTACCCTGTCAGTTACACTCTAGCTCTATAACGGTTAGTTTAGCTCTTAAAGTGCCCCTAACACCATTTTAGTTTTATTGCTATTTATCTGCAACGAACATCCCACGAATTAGAATATGTTATACCGGGATAGTAAATACCCTCTTGGGTGTTACCCTGTCAGTTACACTCTAGCTCTATAACGATTAGTTTAGCTCTTAAAGTGCCCCTAACACCATTTTAGTTTTATTGCTATTTATCTGCAACGAACATCGCACGAATTAGAATATGTTATACCGGGATAGTAAATACCCTCTTGGGTGTTACCCTGTCAGTTACACTCTAGCTCTATAACGGTTAGTTTAGCTCTTAAAGTGCCCCTAACACCATTTTAGTTTTATTGCTATTTATCTGCAACGAACATCCCACGAATTAGAATATGTTATACCGGGATAGTAAATACCCTCTTGGGTGTTACCCTGTCAGTTACACTCTAGCTCTATAACGATTAGTTTAGCTCTTAAAGTGCCCCTAACACCATTTTAGTTTTATTGCTATTTATCTGCAACGAACATCGCACGAATTAGAATATGTTATACCGGGATAGTAAATACCCTCTTGGGTGTTACCCTGTCAGTTACACTCTAGCTCTATAACGGTTAGTTTAGCTCTTAAAGTGCCCCTAACACCATTTTAGTTTTATTGCTATTTATCTGCAACGAACATCCCACGAATTAGAATATGTTATACCGGGATAGTAAATACCCTCTTGGGTGTTACCCTGTCAGTTACACTCTAGCTCTATAACGATTAGTTTAGCTCTTAAAGTGCCCCTAACACCATTTTAGTTTTATTGCTATTTATCTGCAACGAACATCGCACGAATTAGAATATGTTATACCGGGATAGTAAATACCCTCTTGGGTGTTACCCTGTCAGTTACACTCTAGCTCTATAACGATTAGTTTAGCTCTTAAAGTGCCCCTAACACCATTTTAGTTTTATTGCTATTTATCTGCAACGAACATCGCACGAATTAGAATATGTTATACCGGGATAGTAAATACCCTCTTGGGTGTTACCCTGTCAGTTACACTCTAGCTCTATAACGGTTAGTTTAGCTCTTAAAGTGCCCCTAACACCATTTTAGTTTTATTGCTATTTATCTGCAACGAACATCGCACGAATTAGAATATGTTATACCGGGATAGTAAATACCCTCTTGGGTGTTACCCTGTCAGTTACACTCTAGCTCTATAACGGTTAGTTTCGCTCTTAAAGTGCCCCTAACACCATTTTAGTTTTATTGTTATTTATCTGCAACGAACATCGCACGAATTAGAATATGTTATACCGGGATAGTACATACCCTCTTGGGTGTTACCCTGTCAGTTGCACTCTAGCTCTATAACGATTAGTTTAGCTCTTTAAGTGCCCCTAACACCATTTTAGTTTTATTGCTATTTATCTGCAACGAACATCGCACGAATTAGAATATGTTATACCGGGATAGTAAATACCCTCTTGGGTGTTACCCTGTCAGTTACACTCTAGCTCTATAACGATTAGTTTAGCTCTTAAAGTGCCCCTAACACCATTTTAGTTTTATTGCTATTTATCTGCAACGAACATCGCACGAATTAGAATATATTATACCGGGATAGTACATACGCTCTTGGGTGTTACCCTGTCAGTTATACTCTAGCTCTATAACGATTAGTTTAGCTCTTAAAGTGCCCCTAACACCATTTTAGTTTTATTGCTATTTATCTGCAACGAACATCGCACGAATTAGAATATATTATAGCGGGATAGTAAATACCCTCTTGGGTGTTATCCTGTCAGTTATACTCTAGCTCTATAACGATTAGTTTAGCTCTTAAAGTGCCCCTAACACCATTTTAGTTTTATTGCTATTTATCTGTAACGACCATCCCACGAATTAGAATATATTATACCGGGATAGTAAATACCCTCTTGGGTGTTACCCTGTCAGTTATACTCTAGCTCTATAACGATTAGTTTAGCTCTTAAAGTGCCCCTAACACCATTTTAGTTTTATTGCTATTTATCTGCAACGAACATCGCACGAATTAGAATATATTATACCGGGATAGTACATACCCTCTTGGGTGTTACCCTGTCAGTTACACTCTAGCTCTATAACGATTAGTTTAGCTCTTAAAGTGCCCCTAACACCATTTTAGTTTTATTGCTATTTATCTGCAACGAACATCGCACGAATTAGAATATATTATACCGGGATAGTACATACCCTCTTGGGTGTTACCCTGTCAGTTACACTCTAGCTCTATAACGGTTAGTTTAGCTCTTAAAGTGCCCCTAACACCATTTTAGTTTTATTGCTATTTATCTGCAACGAACATCGCACGAATTAGAATATATTATACCGGGATAGTAAATACCCTCTTGGGTGTTACCCTGTCAGTTACACTCTAGCTCTATAACGATTAGTTTAGCTCTTAAAGTGCCCCTAACACCATTTTAGTTTTATTGCTATTTATCTGCAACGAACATCGCACGAATTAGAATATATTATACCGGGATAGTACATACCCTCTTGGGTGTTACCCTGTCAGTTACACTCTAGCTCTATAACGATTAGTTTAGCTCTTAAAGTGCCCCTAACACCATTTTAGTTTTATTGCTATTTATCTGCAACGAACATCGCACGAATTAGAATATATTATACCGGGATAGTACATACCCTCTTGGGTGTTACCCTGTCAGTTACACTCTAGCTCTATAACGGTTAGTTTAGCTCTTAAAGTGCCCCTAACACCATTTTAGTTTTATTGCTATTTATCTGCAACGAACATCGCACGAATTAGAATATATTATACCGGGATAGTAAATACCCTCTTGGGTGTTACCCTGTCAGTTACACTCTAGCTCTATAACGATTAGTTTAGCTCTTAAAGTGCCCCTAACACCATTTTAGTTTTATTGCTATTTATCTGCAACGAACATCGCACAAATTAGAATATGTTATACCGGGATAGTACATACCCTCTTGGGTGTTACCCTGTCCGTTATACTCTTACTAGCTCTATAACGATTAGTTTAGCTCTTAAAGTGCCCCTAACACCATTTTAGTTTTATTGCTATTTATCTGCAACGAACATCCCACGAATTAGAATATATTATACCGGGATAGTAAATACCCTCTTGGGTGTTACCCTGTCAGTTACACTGTAGCTCTATAACGGTTAGTTTAGCTCTTAAAGTGCCCCTAACACCATTTTAGTTTTATTGCTATTTATCTGCAACGAACATCGCACGAATTAGAATATATTATACCGGGATAGTAAATACCCTCTTGGGTGTTATCCTGTCAGTTATACTCTAGCTCTATAACGATTAGTTTAGCTCTTAAAGTGCCCCTAACACCATTTTAGTTTTATTGCTATTTATCTGTAACGACCATCCCACGAATTAGAATATATTATACCGGGATAGTAAATACCCTCTTGGGTGTTACCCTGTCAGTTATACTCTAGCTCTATAACGATTAGTTTAGCTCTTAAAGTGCCCCTAACACCATTTTAGTTTTATTGCTATTTATCTGCAACGAACATCGCACGAATTAGAATATATTATACCGGGATAGTACATACCCTCTTGGGTGTTACCCTGTCAGTTACACTCTAGCTCTATAACGATTAGTTTAGCTCTTAAAGTGCCCCTAACACCATTTTAGTTTTATTGCTATTTATCTGCAACGAACATCGCACGAATTAGAATATATTATACCGGGATAGTACATACCCTCTTGGGTGTTACCCTGTCAGTTACACTCTAGCTCTATAACGGTTAGTTTAGCTCTTAAAGTGCCCCTAACACCATTTTAGTTTTATTGCTATTTATCTGCAACGAACATCGCACGAATTAGAATATATTATACCGGGATAGTAAATACCCTCTTGGGTGTTACCCTGTCAGTTACACTCTAGCTCTATAACGATTAGTTTAGCTCTTAAAGTGCCCCTAACACCATTTTAGTTTTATTGCTATTTATCTGCAACGAACATCGCACAAATTAGAATATATTATACCGGGATAGTAAATACCCTCTTGGGTGTTACCCTGTCAGTTACACTCTAGCTCTATAACGGTTAGTTTAGCTCTTAAAGTGCCCCTAACACCATTTTAGTTTTATTGCTATTTATCTGCAACGAACATCGCACGAATTAGAATATATTATACCGGGATAGTACATACCCTCTTGGGTGTTACCCTGTCAGTTATACTCTAGCTCTATAACGATTAGTTTAGCTCTTAAAGTGCCCCTAACACCATTTTAGTTTTATTGCTATTTATCTGTAACGACCATCCCACGAATTAGAATATATTATACCGGGATAGTACATACCCTCTTGGGTGTTACCCTGTCAGTTATACTCTAGCTCTATAACGATTAGTTTAGCTCTTAAAGTGCCCCTAACACCATTTTAGTTTTATTGCTATTTATCTGCAACGAACATCGCACGAATTAGAATATATTATACCGGGATAGTAAATACCCTCTTGGGTGTTACCCTGTCAGTTATACTCTAGCTCTATAACGATTAGTTTAGCTCTTAAAGTGCCCCTAACACCATTTTAGTTTTATTGCTATTTATCTGCAACGAACATCGCACGAATTAGAATATATTATAGCGGGATAGTAAATACCCTCTTGGGTGTTATCCTGTCAGTTATACTCTAGCTCTATAACGATTAGTTTAGCTCTTAAAGTGCCCCTAACACCATTTTAGTTTTATTGCTATTTATCTGTAACGACCATCCCACGAATTAGAATATATTATACCGGGATAGTAAATACCCTCTTGGGTGTTACCCTGTCAGTTATACTCTAGCTCTATAACGATTAGTTTAGCTCTTAAAGTGCCCCTAACACCATTTTAGTTTTATTGCTATTTATCTGCAACGAACATCGCACGAATTAGAATATATTATACCGGGATAGTACATACCCTCTTGGGTGTTACCCTGTCAGTTACACTCTAGCTCTATAACGATTAGTTTAGCTCTTAAAGTGCCCCTAACACCATTTTAGTTTTATTGCTATTTATCTGCAACGAACATCGCACGAATTAGAATATATTATACCGGGATAGTACATACCCTCTTGGGTGTTACCCTGTCAGTTACACTCTAGCTCTATAACGGTTAGTTTAGCTCTTAAAGTGCCCCTAACACCATTTTAGTTTTATTGCTATTTATCTGCAACGAACATCGCACGAATTAGAATATATTATACCGGGATAGTAAATACCCTCTTGGGTGTTACCCTGTCAGTTACACTCTAGCTCTATAACGATTAGTTTAGCTCTTAAAGTGCCCCTAACACCATTTTAGTTTTATTGCTATTTATCTGCAACGAACATCGCACGAATTAGAATATATTATACCGGGATAGTACATACCCTCTTGGGTGTTACCCTGTCAGTTACACTCTAGCTCTATAACGATTAGTTTAGCTCTTAAAGTGCCCCTAACACCATTTTAGTTTTATTGCTATTTATCTGCAACGAACATCGCACGAATTAGAATATATTATACCGGGATAGTACATACCCTCTTGGGTGTTACCCTGTCAGTTACACTCTAGCTCTATAACGGTTAGTTTAGCTCTTAAAGTGCCCCTAACACCATTTTAGTTTTATTGCTATTTATCTGCAACGAACATCGCACGAATTAGAATATATTATACCGGGATAGTAAATACCCTCTTGGGTGTTACCCTGTCAGTTACACTCTAGCTCTATAACGATTAGTTTAGCTCTTAAAGTGCCCCTAACACCATTTTAGTTTTATTGCTATTTATCTGCAACGAACATCGCACAAATTAGAATATGTTATACCGGGATAGTACATACCCTCTTGGGTGTTACCCTGTCAGTTATACTCTTACTAGCTCTATAACGATTAGTTTAGCTCTTAAAGTGCCCCTAACACCATTTTAGTTTTATTGCTATTTATCTGCAACGAACATCCCACGAATTAGAATATATTATACCGGGATAGTAAATACCCTCTTGGGTGTTACCCTGTCAGTTACACTGTAGCTCTATAACGGTTAGTTTAGCTCTTAAAGTGCCCCTAACACCATTTTAGTTTTATTGCTATTTATCTGCAACGAACATCGCACGAATTAGAATATATTATACCGGGATAGTAAATACCCTCTTGGGTGTTACCCTGTCAGTTATACTCTAGCTCTATAACGATTAGTTTAGCTCTTAAAGTGCCCCTAACACCATTTTAGTTTTATTGCTATTTATCTGCAACGAACATCGCACGAATTAGAATATATTATAGCGGGATAGTAAATACCCTCTTGGGTGTTATCCTGTCAGTTATACTCTAGCTCTATAACGATTAGTTTAGCTCTTAAAGTGCCCCTAACACCATTTTAGTTTTATTGCTATTTATCTGTAACGACCATCCCACGAATTAGAATATATTATACCGGGATAGTAAATACCCTCTTGGGTGTTACCCTGTCAGTTATACTCTAGCTCTATAACGATTAGTTTAGCTCTTAAAGTGCCCCTAACACCATTTTAGTTTTATTGCTATTTATCTGCAACGAACATCGCACGAATTAGAATATATTATACCGGGATAGTACATACCCTCTTGGGTGTTACCCTGTCAGTTACACTCTAGCTCTATAACGATTAGTTTAGCTCTTAAAGTGCCCCTAACACCATTTTAGTTTTATTGCTATTTATCTGCAACGAACATCGCACGAATTAGAATATATTATACCGGGATAGTACATACCCTCTTGGGTGTTACCCTGTCAGTTACACTCTAGCTCTATAACGGTTAGTTTAGCTCTTAAAGTGCCCCTAACACCATTTTAGTTTTATTGCTATTTATCTGCAACGAACATCGCACGAATTAGAATATATTATACCGGGATAGTAAATACCCTCTTGGGTGTTACCCTGTCAGTTACACTCTAGCTCTATAACGATTAGTTTAGCTCTTAAAGTGCCCCTAACACCATTTTAGTTTTATTGCTATTTATCTGCAACGAACATCGCACAAATTAGAATATATTATACCGGGATAGTAAATACCCTCTTGGGTGTTACCCTGTCAGTTATACTCTTACTAGCTCTATAACGATTAGTTTAGCTCTTAAAGTGCCCCTAACACCATTTTAGTTTTATTGCTATTTATCTGTAACGACCATCCCACGAATTAGAATATATTATACCGGGATAGTAAATACCCTCTTGGGTGTTACCCTGTCAGTTACACTCTAGCTCTATAACGGTTAGTTTAGCTCTTAAAGTGCCCCTAACACCATTTTAGTTTTATTGCTATTTATCTGCAACGAACATCGCACGAATTAGAATATATTATACCGGGATAGTACATACCCTCTTGGGTGTTACCCTGTCAGTTATACTCTAGCTCTATAACGGTTAGTTTAGCTCTTAAAGTGCCCCTAACCCCATTTTAGTTTTATTGCTATTTATCTGCAACGAACATCGCACGAATTAGAATATGTTATACCGGGATAGTACATACCCTCTTGGGTGTTACCCTGCCAGTTACACTCTAGCTCTATAACGGTTAGTTTAGCTCTTAAAGTGCCCCTAACACCATTTTAGTTTTATTGCTATTTATCTGCAACGAACATCGCACGAATTAGAATATATTATACCGGGATAGTAAATACCCTCTTGGGTGTTACCCTGTCAGTTACACTGTAGCTCTATAACGGTTAGTTTAGCTCTTAAAGTGCCCCTAACACCATTTTAGTTTTATTTATTGTCAAAGTGTAGTTGAAAGTTGAGGACGAAAGACAAAGAAAAATGTTAAATCGGTATGATTCCAGATTTTAAAATCGTGATTAAGTCCCGCGCATTTTGTTTGTAAGTTCTATTGTTATGGTTCTTGATCTTATGTCATTCACAATGCACGATGTACTGGTCCAATACTTCTAATTAGTGTACTGTGGCTCGGTCGTGAAAAGCGCCTGGTCGGTTTTCTCAAACTTCAACAGATTGTAGACAATCAAGGATTCAAGCAAACAACTTTTTTTCGCAGAATTACTCGAAATATTAAAATAATTGATCTGAAGAAAACAATATGGGGTTAGGGCACTTTAAGATTTCATTAGAGAGTAATTGTGTTGTTCGGTTAACGTTTAGCTCTTTCTTAATTAATGTGATATTATTCCTGCGATTACTGTTAATAGCGGTTTGTAGAATGGATGAATGGAAAGACTGGAAAAATATCACTGAATCAGGAACATGGAGGATGATAAGAGACGACGAAACCACTGAAGTTGCCTCAGAACTACGAGATGATGTCAATTACAACAACAACATTAATAATACATCTGTAGAAGGTTGGGTTGTAATTTTTAATGTTACTTTTTAATATAAAGTATAAAGAACATTTGCATTGCGTGTCCCTAATGAAAAACGTCCAAATTCAGCATAAGTTAAGTTAACCCTTTGACTCCTAAACCGGTCAAAACCGGCCAATATGAAGCATGTAACAAGAAAAAAATATTGCATCAAATCTAGACATGCTATAAGTACGATGTTGTGATGTTATTTCAAGGGATGAATGACTTAAAAGCCAGAACTATAATCATCGATCGGTTGACTCCCCTCTTTGTAGAAAAACTCTTGTTTTGGATATCTTGTTTTGTTTCTTTGTTTTTCACCAATAATCGGCTCAATTTTTAAATCCCTTCCCGTTCGCACTTGAAATCAAAAGCAAACACTAAATGAGCACTCAGTTGTTATAGAACCTTGTTTAATCTCTCTCATCACCAGGTGTTTTCGCACAAAACACACCAAGCGAATGTGAACCACGCTATTCTTACCCTGCATTTCTCTCCACTACGTTTTCATGCACCAACATCCAATTGCATGCTGGGTAATGGACAAAAATTCGACAGGGGATCTCCATCTGGGACTCCTGTAAGGTGTTTTAAAATAAGTATTTTGCCCTACAACCAAGAGCGGTGATTTGGACACAAGCCGAGGCCTTAAAGTGACAAAAACACATCCTAATAAGTAAATTGTCAGGGGGAAAAGATTACCAACTGCACAATTTCAAGGATTTCATTGAATAATTTTTGATGTCTCTTAAAACTCTCAAAACACAAAGAGAAGCCAAACCTTCTTCCGAATGGCATTGTAGGGAAAGCTTGAACCCTTGGCTTAAAAGGCCAGCAGTATTTAATTACCGTGGCCGGCTAGCCAAACTTGAACTGAGGGGGTTGAGTTAGCACTCAGGATTTCACCAATTGAGCCCAAACACGTCCAGTAGTCAAAGGGTTAAGAAGGTGGATCGACGCGTAAGAACAGAAAATAACTATGGATTGATTTTAACTTTATAAATAAATAAATAATACAATTTCAGTATTAAAATGTACTTCTTCGTTTCAGTTCCATTTCTTTCTATAAACATTGTGTTGCCTTACAAGTCTAACTTAATTATTCGGATGGCGAAGTCCAATTCCGGTGAAAACAAGTAGTTTCAGTTTAAAAATCGGCTTCAAAAATTATTCTCGCGACGTAAAATGACCCAAACTCACAGTTAAAACAAACAACTGCTTTTATCTGCAATCAAGCATGATCACGACATCGATGTGTTCAAAAAGATGGCTCGCTCAATATTTGACTACACGACACTCAATTCACACCGTAAAGTGTAACCCTGAGCTTGTCAACTTTGTAAGCGCTGCTAGGAGGGCTTGTAACCGGGAAGTCTAATTATTCGGTCAGGGTGAAAAACGAGTTCTGAAATACGTTTATAGAAAACTGATTTAACACTTGTTGTCTAGCTATAAACTATTAACACACAGATTGGTAGTGTTTAATATAAGTTTATGCAGGAAAAAAACGCGGATCTTATAACCATAAATAATGTCATGTAACTGGACTATCGGCCCTATAATCGGGAGGAGGGCTATAACCGAAGGGGATTAATTGCGGTATTCTACGGTTGAAATAATGGTTTTGGTATATACAAATATTGTGACATACACATATTAGTAAATATAAACTATAATTCCTACAAAGCTTCTCTTTGTATATTTTCTATACATCGATAATAAAAGTCTACACAGAAAATTTCACATCGATGGGGTGTATTGTTCCGTAGTGAATAAATTTTACAGAACGACCCAGCGTGTTTATCGGAAGGTATAATAACCATGTAATGAGTAATTTTTTTTAACTTGATAAATCTTTAAAAGTTTCATTCATAGAGTTTTGAAGTGAAACCCAATGATTTGATGGGAAATTAAAGCTTTATTTGTATTTTCGTTTTATGGCCGCCATGTTGGTGTCCCAGAGAGGGACACCAAGATGGCGGCCGCATACACAGTACTCGATATTGTCGTACATTCATTGGCTCACGGCTCCGTTAGGAAATAACCTAATGTTCCAAAATGTGGGATAAGTGTATTTTTGTTAGTTCTACAAGAACCAAGATGTTTTATTTCATTTTATCAATGCAAACCAATTTTGCGATCGCGTTGTCATGACGATGTAAACCACCAATAGAATATTAAGTTATTTAAACAACGATTTTACAATAAATCGTACTTTTAGAGCAATCTACGAACACTTAATTAAGATGGCCGCCACATAGAAAATATTTATGTTGAATATTCTACAGATACATCAAGCGAGGCGTGTTAGGAGGTGCCGACCAGCTGTGTTTATTGGCGTGGAAACATTACATATTTAAAATGTTAAACTAATGGCGAATCACCGGATACAAAAATACAGGTTTTTATAAACCTCGCATATAGACTACTGAGGTTCAGGGGATCCAAATATTGAGAAAACAATTCCTTGTTTTGAAATATTTGCATCCCCTGATGAAACACGAACAATGAGTGTTTAAAATTACTTCTCATGCGAGTGGCTAAACCGAAAATTTACATAGTAAATACTGTCTACTATTCGGGTACAATTTTCCGCTTTTGAATCAGAGGTCGCTTGGCGCTAGCTGTTAGACTGACATCTAGCGGGAGGCGTGGTTCCCGACCATGTAACAAGTAGAAAGGACATTCCCCTGTTACTGTGGATGGGGATACGCGATAAACGAACATTACAGTCTCTAAATGAACGCATTCTCAATTAAAATCAGTGTTTATCATTTTGTGAAATTCCGCAAAAATTCAATGAAAATGTGATATTAAGAGGAATGCGTCCGCTAATAATGCAGTTTTCGCATATAACCAAGATGTGTTTACCCCAAAGCATAACAATAGACGTTGTTGGCGGACCACCGGTTTTTATTTCACCAAATAACTAGTATTTTGACGTTACCACATAAATTACTAGATACTCTATTAACATTATTTTAGCGGACTGGACACATTTGATATTTTTAACAGCATAAAAAATACATTTTCTAACGGAAAGGCATTTTCATCCAAAAAGTAAGTGTTGTTTAAGACTAAAATAAGCGGAACACAAAAAATTACATAAAACTGGGATATAAAATACAAAGTTCTGGCCAGTGCGGAATCGGGAGTTCGATTTGTCCTGTAATCAAGGGTTTCTCAAAATATCGCACATATGACGAAATCTGATGGACAAAAACTGAACCCCGATTCCGCGGCTAAGGAAGAAGGTTTACACATGACCAAATCTGGCGGACAAAAATTATCGCCGATTCCGCACTGCGGAATACAAGCCTTCTCAAAATATCACAAAAATGACCAAATCTGGCGGTAGAGTAAACCTCGATTCCGCACTGCTTTCTCAAAATATATATTTTAAGTGACCAAATTTCCTGGAAACAGCCAACATTCAATCGGTCCCGATATCGTATAAATATTAAACGGGAACAGATAGATGATGTATTGCGGGAGGAATAAATACTTAAGCGAGTTACTTATAAGCGTTTGTTGTCAACAGCAACAAAGAAACATTCTGCGTACGAACTTTTCACATATCAGCCTCTGTTCGCATCTGCTGCGACACTTTTCTGTAAATAGAATATATTGGATACGTTTATACATTTTAAATGTTAGGCATTTAAGAGAGAGGATGACGATGAACGGTAGATACGTGTCAACTAGTCTACGCAAAAGTCTGGGCAAACTAAGTCAGATATATATTTCTAGCGATAGAAATAAAGCACGAAAATTATCACAGCCGGTAGCACAACCTTTCGAGTTTGAATCTTTAAGCTAGCATAATTTTAAACCTATGTTTCAAAGCGAATGCTTTCGTTAACACATCACTACAATTTTTTCACAGATAAACTCCGTAAATTGCGGTTTACAAGGAATCCGGTCGTTTCGCTGACGAGTTGATTCGCCGACGTCCCGTTCAACAACGTATTGAGTCGATTCGTCGTTTACAAGGAAGGCGGAAACTTCTCCATTGAGAACACAGAATACATTTTGAAGTCGTCTCATATCTCGATTTCCTCGATTGTCTGTGTTTTTTCATAACCATAGCGAATCGTATCGAACTTACAAAATGTGACTTCAGAATACGTCGTGACTTTGATTTTGCTTTGCTTTTTGATATACACACAACTGAATGAAAAGAAACTGACATGACGCCGGAAATGTCATTGAAGTGAAAGTAAACTTGATCTAAATTATACATGCTTTCTTGGATGTAATTTGCAACCTGAATATTATATAAATGCTGTGTTTATCACTCTCATAAGAATACCTACCTTCAATATGCGCGTGATCCTGAAGATTTAGATGAACAACAAGGCTTATGTGGGTATATAAAAGCACATGGCGACGTGTAACTAAAATTGAAGTGACGCTTATTTATAATATTCGGTTTTTGGCAGTATTCAAATTTTGCGCGCCTGAAATAACACTAGTCCTTGATCGGATTGGTTAAAGCTGAGACTTCACAGGCACCGAGATATTCAATTTCATTGTATGGTGTTTTCACATGTAGGTATTATCTAACCGCTAGCATCATCGGCAAGCTTTGAGTTCAAATGAACCGTTCAAATTACATTGAAGTAAGAAACCTGTATCTCGATCTATCCTGGCGGATTCATCCTGGCAATCAAGACCGATAGTTATGGGATAGCCAAAGGACAAGAACATGGAGAAGTTGTCCGGGAACTGATGCTTTTATTGTCTCAACGTGACTCCCGATCAATGGAAAATGCCGACTGCATGATGTACCAGTTGAGAATATCTTAATACGGTTCACTAGGATTGTATCCGCCCATCGCCTGAAACCTTCAGATGTTTCTACTTCGAACGATTCTGTGTAAACTAAGGCACTTATAAAGTTCACACCTTTTTCGCGTGCCAGAAGTGACTAGTTCTTTAACATGGAAAATATATTCCACTTCTAACAACTAGCTACTCATCATCACGATTAATAACAAAAGAAAATATTGGAGATCCTGAATATAACATTGTCCTGAACATTCGATCCGCCTACCGCTTTCCAGTTAGCTCAGTGCTTAAGCTCTGTCTATTGTGTAGGAGATCGAGGGTTCAAACCTCGACCGGACCAACACTCAAAGTCGGCTTAAAATAGCTGAGTAGAAGGTGCTGCCGTTGTGAAACGATCTCGTTCTCGAACTGCAAATGGTTAGACCTTCACGTCTTCTCGGAGAAGGACGTTAAATCGTAGGTCCCACGTCGGCCTCAAGTAATCAGGGCACCAGACTGTCACGAGTTACCGACGTTACGTAAGGTTGCTTTACCTTTTCCACACCCTTTCCCTCTCTCCTGCATGTACGGTACTTTCAAACTCAATAGGAACTTAGTGACTTTACTATATTGATGAGGTAGCTTCCCTTATGTCCTGATACATTGTTTTATTGTGCTTTTACGATATTTTCAAATTATGTTTAAAACTATGTTCACAGTAACCCTTTCATGATTGATTTTTCTTCATTTTTTTCATAAGAAAAATCGCCAAACAACTTCGAGATATCACTCTTAACGGACAATCGCACAGGAAATGCAAGTATAGCTCTTTCCATCAGAGACCCAATGAAGGCGATGTCAATTTGCCACTGGCTCCTTCTGAGTACATCAGTAGAGGTTTCTGTGAAGTACAATAACAGTCACACAATGGCAGCTTTCAACATAACAAGGTAAACACAATATAATTTTCCTTCCTTAACATTTCAACCCATTTCATTAGGGCTTAATTGTAATTTACGTTGAATAAGCTACCGCTGAAATGTTAATTTCAAAAACTTTACGTCGGCTTCTTGAGTACCAGATTTTTTAAATTAGCGACAATTGGAAATCTTAGTAATTCTTGGTCAAAAAACAACTGTTGATGAATTATGACTGAACGTATTATCCCAAATATTTATAAGTAATACCATGGCACCGAGGAAATTAGTGATTAAATTTCCCCGCGAGCAGAGGGAGTATTTGTGGAAGCGGTGGAGGGACTTTTACAAATCCTTCCGAGGCTCGCGGGGAAAATTAATCACTAATTTCTCGTGGTGCCATGGTCTATCTTTGTAATGCTATGATCGCCGAGGAAATGGACTGTTTTGCTAGTGCTTCTGTTTAATTCTGTTTGCTGAGTCATGGCACAGGAAGCACTACTGCAGTCTCCCTTTAGACGCATTTTCTAAAAACAATACGTTATAAAAACATGCACATGTTTTATGCATAGAATCATTCATTCATTCAATAAACTGGCAACAACAAACTTGGAAAGGAGACTGTGACGCAATTTATGTGCTTCAGGTTACGCATGCGCAAACTACAAAAGCGTCCCACATGGATAAAACCGTGGGTTTATGACTAGTACTCAAGAGATTGAGCTGCAATTCAATCCAGTGTGAAGGGGCTGATTGCACTCCGACCTACCTAGTCCTGCAGGGGGAATAAAGTACCGCTCTCCAGCCTGCACTTAGAAGACAAGTCGTTGTCGTCTAATTTTCCTTCATGAATGTAACATGAGGGAAAATTAAAAAAACAATGCTAAGTTTCTCACCTGTAATTATACATATGGGAAATTTAGTTTCTAACTTCCCCTCATGCATAGAAACATGAGGGAAAATTAGAAGCATTCATCCCTAATGAGGTAATTTCGAGGTGAAACTTCCAAACAAAGGAATCCGAGGCGATCATGGTATTACTGCTGTAAACGTAGTATTAGATAGTGGCAGTGTTAGGAATATAAATGTTGTGTGATGTGTTGCAGCGTCTCTCGCAAATGGCATCACGTGTGCGTTACGTGGAGGTCCGATTTCGGAGAGTGGCGAACATATCATGATGGCATCAACCGAAACTATGGTCTTGGTGTGCTCGACAGGAAGAAGCTAAAACGTATGTATGATTTCGTTTATTTCAACCATAGCTGTCATCTTAACGGAATGGCTATTAGTGTTACACTAATTTTTTGGAAGAAAATTCGAGCAACAAATAACATTGTTACATAGCCATAAGTTTTCCAGACACAACGCACGCTCTCACTGGTTGAGTCAGGGTCACGTGGAAGTCATCAAAATCCAATGTTTCTCGCGCGGGCAAGAAAGATACAAAACGATACTAAAATGCCGTAACGATGCTGGCAGCGTTCTGATACCTTGATTGTACTTATTCGCTTTAGACACGGATACACTTTCGTACAAATACGTACATTCTACCTCATTTACTGCAGTTCTAGAGCACAATTTACTGCAAAGTCGACAAGCAGTATTTATAATACAATTTAAGAGGTAGGAAAATCGATAATTAATACAACTGTCAATAACAGTAAATAGGTATAAAAAAAATGGCATAACTGCGCTAGTGTGTGTGATGTCTACCTTGTAGATTACGGTAAAAATCAATATCAACTAGATTGGACCGATAAAGCACAATTTCCATTCTGTTATGTATTACTAATTAAAGTATGTTGGTAAGGATAGTCATAGAATACGATAGAACCATGTTAAGAATACAGACATTTGAATACGATAGGAATACATCAAGCGAGATTACTGATACATATGGATTTGAATACAGAAGCCAATGTTACAAAATATCCCTTCTGGTATGGATTGTATATATTGATTATTGGCAGTACATTCCATGTATATACACAGCGCTCGCGTCGACAACGCCTGATTTTACAACTACGTTAAGCTAAGAATGCTGACATTTTGTGTGTGTTCATAGGTGGAGAGATTCTTCGATTGATCTACCTACAAAGTACCTTATCAACAAACACATCAATAACAATCAGCAGACTGAACATATGGAGCAGTGTTTTAGCTGAAAAGGAGATCCTTTACATGTCCTACTCATGCGCTAATGAACAAGGGAACTATCTGAACTGGGTTGACTTCCTTACCATTGGTGATAAGAATAAGTATCAGATCAGACGGCCTTCATCCTGTGTTGCAAGACAAGGTAAGTCAATTAATTGATTGCCGGCGGCGTGGGTTACGCGATTTATCGCATTAGTTGTAGCAATGTATTTTGGGTGTGATATACGATAATACTTAATTATTACTGATATCTAGTTCAAATTCCGACCAATCCAGTTTTCAGGAATGCTTGTTTTTCTAGCACGTTCAATTTATTTACTTTATGTTCAGTTGATTTAGTGATTCTAAAAGCTGTAGCACCTCTATTGGTATAAAGACATTCTAGACCCAGTTATTGGAAGCAAGGGTAACATTATCCCTAGGATAGCGCTAAATGATAGTTCAGTTGTAATCTGTACGGCGTAACCTCGGGATAGCGCTTATCCTTGCTTTGAACTACTGGGCCCTATTATTAAGTGTTGTTACTCGTTCCGAGGTGATCAAGCGATTTTGATGCCCGAGGACGCAAGGTTATCAAAACAAATAAGGAATGCATAATCATAACCATTGTTAACGAAAACATTGTCGATCATAATTACCCTGGTAAAACTCAAAACAATAGCTGTTTGAAATGTCCATTGTGAACGTTTTATCGCAAGGATTTTGGTTGTTAGTTTGTTCAAACACATACCACTACTGCTGTAATAGAACAATCGGGCAAGAGAAGTGCCAGAATTCCAGATGTCTGCGGTTCGAGTCCAGTTAAGTGCTACCAAACAAAATATGTTAAATATGTAGTTTGTTCCCGTCTACGGTTTAACTAACCCATAAAGTATATAACGTTACTGGGATGTTATAAAATTTCTGGGTTTATTCAGGCACAAGACACTGGACCTTCGGTGTAATTCCCTTTGGGGCGGGGGTACTCCACTATGTTTTGGATGGGATGTCCCACTGGAACCTCAGAAACGCTAAATCTAAAACTACCCATTTTCGGACATAAAAAATCTTCCTACTCCATTTCAGACTACAGGGTGAAATTTGGTACCCCATTTCAGAATAAATAGACAGAAAAACCATAAACATTGCATTTGAAAATTGAGCAGAAATATACCCATCTCAGGCTCCGACGGCCAAAACATTGCATTCCAATTTGAACAGAAATATACCCATATAAGGCTTATATCGCGAAACTGGGACCCCATTGCAGACCTAGGTTAAAAACCCGACCCCCTACAGCTGCACATACCCGCACTTATTTCATACTTGACACGGTTTTCTTTGTTCTTAATGAGGCTCTATTTTCCATACATACCCCCATACAAAGTTCCCGGGAACTTTTCTCATACATCCCTTGCATTTATAATGAGCAATTCAATTCACCAATTTTGTGAAAACCTCGTCAATCTTGAAATAAGTCAGTTAAATACCGAGAACCTCAGCTTTTATCCAGATACATCCCTCGGGGCCTACGGCCCCTCGGGATGTATCTGGCTAAAGCTTCGGTTCTCGGTATTTAACTCTTCCATACACAGTCACTGGAATATGAACAAATTGGTGAAAATATAGAGAACTCCAGAGCTCTTACGAGTCTCTGTAACACTTGATAGCGCACAGCGTGTGATTATTAATTTCTTCATCACTCTTCTGATCATTAATATCTCCAAATGAAATAACTCCAATGAGTCGGGCAACGCTCTTAAGAGGCCGTAACTGGGACCCTATCTCAGACCTAGAAGGTCAAAATCCCGACCCTATATATACAGCGGCTCATACCCGTATATCTTTTGTATGCGAGTAACCCCCCTCCCCATTCCAGCTGGATTAATAACCTCGGCACATCCAAGATAACCAACCTAACTATGATGGAACTAAATGGTTGTAATTACCAGGTGACATGTGGACTTTCAGGAGTAGAGCAAATCAACACGATTTGACTTGCCCCCATTCACGCTGGTGTTTACCATTACAAAATTGGTGTTACATTCCTTAATGTGAAAATATTAAATACGACATTATTACCGAGCTAAGAATTGCATTCTGGCCACTCGTAATCGAGATTTACTTTCAATACAAACTGTAGTTGCTTATGTTTATCCCCATCTATCTATAAGGTAACTATCTTGGGGTAACCAGTCGATCAAGCGACCCTGAACGTACTGCAACTATCATGAGCCCGCGTTATGAAAGGTCTTCGGTATCAGCCGTAAGATGTCTAAAGTTCAGGTACAAGCTGTGGGGACCTGGAGCGAGATCCTTGACAGTCTTACAGAAACTGGATAACGCAAAGTTTCCCATAAGGCCGATATGGGTTGATAACAACAACGGTACTGATGCATGGCGGGAAGGACAGGTGTCGCTGACTGCTGTAACGGGCTACAAAGTAAGAATCAAACATTCAGCGCCTTGCCAAAATTTAAAGATATTTAAAGTTTTTTCTCCATTCATTTGTATTTTATTTTATTTTTTATTTACTTCGGCCATAATAAAAGGTGCAACATAGAATAAAGTAAAATATAGAACAAACAAAACATAGAGGCCAGGAGAACCAACGCAGCGTTAGCCAATTACGTTGGTTTCATCTGAAAAATAAAATTACAATACTTAATTCCACCTAAAAGCAGCATTTAAGAGGTGCGGTCAACTGTCTTGCCTGGTGACATTTCAGACATACATACTTCCAAGACCTAGGATTCTCGATATCAAATATAGATGTGATGGCAGACACGTAATATTTAAATAGTAATGATCTAAACTTAGGTAAAGAGATATCTGATTTAATTAGTTCGTGTGGAAGTGTATTCCAAGTTCGGCAAGCTCTTACACAATAACAATTTTGGTAACACATGGTCAAGACATTAGGAATCTGATAAGTAATAAGATCAAGTGAGTTATCCTTCGAACGTAGAGAGATGCTTAAATTCACCCTGTTTACAAGCTTTGGCAAAACATCTGGAGCTATGGTTACTAAACCGTGTTTCGCCTTATACAAGAAGATGAGGTCAATATGTTCATACAAGTAACATAAAGGTAAAAGCTTTAGAGTTAAGAGTCTAGATTTGTAGGAAATGTCTGTTTGGAGGGGCAACAGGGTAATAAACTTAGTAGCCCTCCTTTGAGTTTGTTCTATAATCTACGTCAGATCGATAGTTTGTGGGTTCCATACTTGTGAGGTATGGGCAAGGTTCGAGCTAACCAGGGACAAGTACAGACATCGACGGGAGCTAGTAGTTCGAACTTTGACGGCAGAGCGTCTGAGTAGGCCAAGAAACTGGTTCGCCTTGGTGATCTGTTGACGAATATGAATGCACCATGTAAGGTCGGTGCAAACGGTCACGCCTAGGTCTTTTTCGCTAGGAACGTGGTCCAAAACCTGACCATCAATGGCATAGTCAGGCAGTAGGAGACTACTTTTTTGGTAATGGTTAAAACTTTGCATTTTTTCGCATTGAACTTCACCCGCCAAGAGAGTGCACAGGTCGCCACATTAAATACCTCACCCTGAATAAGGGAGATGCCTGCTGCAGATTCCACTACCGAGAAGCATTTGGTGTCATTAGCAAACATTGTCACCTCGACGGAGGACGAGGTGATCGATAGTGGGAGATCGTTGACATAGATCAAGAACAGAAGGTGTCCCAGAATAGACACCTTGGGCAACATCGGAAGTGACTGGAAGCGTGTTCGACATGGCGTTATGAACTGTTACACGCTGGTAGGGATCATATTTTGAAGGTGGTCTATCAGGCGATTGCAAATACATTGCAACGCTCCAGTACTTTAGCGACTATGCACATCAAGGAAATGGGTCTGTAGTTTTCTACGTAACTCTTGTTTCCTTTCTTTTGGAGAGGGGTGATGTTGGCAAGTTTTCGTTCAGTAGGGAGAGTTCCAAGCTTTGGTGACTTGCTAAACAGTGAGGGAGTATGAGATGCTTGACGAGCATTCCTTTAATAGGCGGGCAGATATGTTATCTGGTCCATAGTTTTGTTTGGATTTAAACTGAGACTTTAACACTTTAGATGCTTCACTGGGTAGTAGGATTATCTCCGAGACAGTCACATTAGTTATAGGTGAGTCAGGCGTCTATTCGTTATCGGTAGTTTTGGAATACACGGAGTTGAAATAGCGATTGAACAGACAGGTCACATTCTTAGGAGTACTGGCACCGACACGAGCTAAATCTTCGTTGGTGGAAGCTATCGTGACTTCTTGAGGGACGCTACTAGATTTAGTTGATGTCTTGAAGAACGACCAGAAACGCTTAGGATTTGTTGCAGGGTAGAGCTCAACAAACCAAAAAAATGATCCCTACTGGATCTTATTAGTTTCTTTGCATATGAACGCAGATGTCTGTAATTTTCGCGTAAAGAATCAGAATTGATATCCCGAAGTTCCCGACGCAGGGTTTCTTTCTGCTTAAGTAGATGTAAAATACTGCTATTTAACCAGGGTATTGTATGACGCCCCTTTATGGTCTTGATAGGGATAAAATCATTGGCTGCGGCAAGGAAGCTATCTCTCCATGAATTCCAATCATCGTTGATATCAGATGGAGAATCTTAAATTATCCAGTCAAGATCAAACGACTCGATAGCACGATTCATTCCTTCAAAGTCTCCTCGCTTATAATCGTAGACTGTTCTCCTAATTTTATTACTTTCTTTGGGCCGTGTTGTGAAATCAAACAGACATACTTTGTGGTCAGAGAACAAGTTTAGTTCTTGAAGGTCGACTACCTCAATATTGCTAACCTGGTCCGGCAGGTTGGTGATGTTGCGGTCAGCGGTCAGCGTACAAGCTGGCGGCTACTTTGCTAGCTCCACCGATCTAGCCTCGTTAGCTCCTAATTAACTTTCGAATGTAACTTTTTTGTGCTTGTTATAGTCTTGTTAGTGTCAAAAGTTTATAGGGAAGACATGTCTGCGGGGAATAAGATAAACCTTAAGCAATTTGAAGAGATAATTGATCGTAAGCTGCAACCTCTACTCACTCACATTCAAGATTTGAAGACCGAAGTAAAGGATTTGACAACTTCTCTTGCCTCCATGAGCAACCTGTTTGATGGCTTGGCTAGCAAGGTGAAAACCGTAGAGGCAGAGAGGAAAGCAGCAATAGAGGAGGCTCAAAGACTTCGGAATGAAGTTATCAGAATCAACAATGACCTTGCCGCTCAAAAACTACAATTTGAAGATCTTGAACAGTATTCACGCCGTGATAGCTTGGAGATAAGGGGCATTTCACTTACTCAAATGGAAGACACTAATGATATTGTAATCAAGATAGGTGATTTAATGGGAATTGAAACTGTTGAAGAAGACATTTCAATAAGCCATCGGCTACCAGCCCCAAGATCAACTGCCAGTGACTCGTCAAACTCCCGCCACCCTGCTATAATCGTGAAGTTTGTACGTCGAGAATTTCGTGATAAATATTATAATGCGAGACGAGCACTTAGAGGCAAGAATACTAGTGAACTAGGCTTCACAAGATTTGCTGAAGATATGATATTCCTGGTGGAAAGCCTCACCAAAAAAACAAGGCCTTGTTTTGGTCCTGTCTGCGTACGAAAAGGGAATTAAAATTCCACTTCATCTGGACTCGTCAGGGCAAGATATATTTGAGGGAGAACAACGAGAGCGTAGCTGTTCACATTACCAGCGAGAAGGATATTCAGAAGCTCTATACGAAGCTGGGGAAGCAATACAATCCACCAACATCAAATGTCACGTGAGTTATTTGGCTTGACATCCTTATAAGAACACTAACTTATCCTCTTCATTTATATGTGAGAGAAATCTTTGATTTCCAACATTCATGTCAAGTCAGTACATGAAAATTGACATGCTATTTATTTTACCACTACCTTATTATGGATGACATATGTCATAATTGTCACAAGATTGTAAAAGACAATTCATTAGCTATTGAATGTGACTATTGCTTAGGGTGGTATCATCTAAAATGTTCTAACCTTTCTAGGAAAGAATATAAGTATTTCTCTAGAACTGGGGATTTATGGCTTTGTTTAAACTGTAGGTCTCAAACGTTTCCTTTTTATAATATTAGTAATAGTGACCTAATTGATCTAGCTTTTAATTCTAACACTCCATGTTTATGTTCAAATCAGCTAGCTCAAATGAAAGTTTTGGACTTACCCCGCTTTGATATTATTTCTTCTATTAATAGTACTCCAAATCTTGATAATGTTGATATAGACTCTCATCTTCCTTCTCAGGTCAACTTTAAATACTATACTACTCATGATATTCATAGCAGACAGGATTTTACTGGTAACACTATAGATAATTCATTTTCTGCTATTCATTGTAATATAAGAAGTTTAAATGCAAACTTTGATACGTTAACAACAATGCTTGCAGATCTACAGCTTAATTTTAATTTAATTGGTCTCTCTGAAATTAGATATAACTTCCAGTCTGATCCTTCTTTAAATATAACTATGCCTGGATATGATTTCATCTACCAGCCTAGTCACTCCCTTGCTGGAGGAGTTGGTTTCTACATTAAGGAAAATTTACAGTATAGAACTAGGCATGATTTGAACTTCTCTTCCGATGACTACGAATCTGTCTGGCTGGAAATTGAAAGTAAATCTCATGGAAAAGTACTCTGTGCCACTGTCTATAGACACCCAAATTCTAATTTTGGAAATTTCATGAAATCTTTTTTTAATTATTACCACTCCAACTATAAATTTTATCGCAATAAACTAAAACATTTAATAGCTATAAGCAAAAGAACCTACTACTGCCACTACTTTCAAATAAATAACAATAATATTAAAAATACCTGGAAAGGTATTAAACAAATTATTTCCCTCAAATCTAAAAAATCAAACTACCCTACTAAAATTACAATAAATGAACAAACAATTACTGATCCCAGAGCTATAGCAACTGCATTTAACGACTATTTTGCTAATATAGGAAACAGTCTTGCAAGCAATATACCTTCTTCTGACACTTCATTTACTTCTTATTTAATCCATCCTCAAGTGAATAGTTTCTTTGTCTTTCCAGTTACTCAATCTGAGATTGAAGAAGAAATCGGAAACTTAAACTCTAATAAGGCTGCTGGACATTTTAGTATTCCAGTAAATCTTCTCAAATCTCTAAGTAATTTAATCTAAAAACCCTTTGAATTCTTATTTAATTTTTCGTTTTCAAACGGAGTTGTTCCAGACAACTTTAAAATTGCTAGGGTAGTTCCTGTATTTAAAAAGGGTTCAGCCTATCTATTAAATAACTATCGACCGATCTCGCTTTTGTCAATTTTTAATCAATTGCTTGAAAAGCTTATGTGTAAGCGGCTAACTACTTATCTTGAAAAATGCCATATACTTTACTTTAAGCAATATGGCTTTCGCTCTGGTCATTCTACAACCCATGCAATTGTTTCTATCATTGACAGAATTCAAAGTGCAATTGATAAAGGTCTTACTTCTTGTGGGCTTTTCCTTGACTTCAGTAAAGCATTCGATACAGTTAATCATGACATTCTGATCTCTAAACTTCATCACTATGGAATTAGAGGGGTTGCACTAAATTGGTTTAAACATATTTAAGTAATAGGAAGCAATTTACCTCAGTTGGAATCACAATGTCTGAAGAAAAGCTTATTCCCTGTGGTGTTCCTCAACGATCAGTTCTTGGACCTATCTTATTTCTTTTATATATAAATGATATCTGCAATAGTTCCAAAATTCTTGACTTCCATATTTTTGCGGATGATACCAACTTATTCTATGCAGATAAAAGTTTACATAATCTTGAACAGACAATTAACAAACACTTAAAACTTGTAAACACATGGCTGTGCTCAAACAAGCTCTCCTTAAACATCACTAAACAAATTTTGTTTTATTTCATCCTCACCAGAAAAAAATGTCTTGCCCAGTTAACCTGACCTTAAATAATAAACCCATTAAACAGGTTAAGTCAGTGAAATATCTAGGAGTACTCATTGATAGTAATCTAAACTGGAAACCCTATGTAAATGAAATATGTAAAAAGGTAAACAGAAGCATTGGTGTTCTTTCTAAATTACGTTATTATCTAAATGTATACATACTTACTAATCTGTATTATTCCCTTATATATCCTTACCTCACCTGTGGTTTACTTGTCTGGGGGAATACATATCAGACTTCAACTCGTCCTTTATTTATTCTTCAGAAAAAGGCCCTTCGTATTATCACATTTTCTAAATATGATGCATATTCTACCCCTTTGTTCAAAAAATTGCAAATTTTAAAACGAAACGACTTAGTCCTCTCTCACACTGCTTTATTTATGTATCAATATCACGCAAATACCCTCCCAACTGTTTTTAGAGATTTCTTTATAATTAAACCTCTCTCTGACATTCATCATTATAACACTCGCCTAGCATCCACTTCTTCTTATTATCTTCCTGCTATTCGAACTAATTATGGTCTATTTAATATTCATTTTCAAGGTCCAAAAATATGGAATTCACTAGACAAAAACCTTAAATTCTTGACTAAATACAAATTCAAAAATTGTTTGAAAAAAGATCTTATAAGTAAATATTGATCAAATATCTTTTCAATTTAAAATATGTATTTTCAGCAGATTGTATTTTATTCGTTGTCCCTGTTATGTTTACGTGTGTCCGTTTCTTGTATTTATTATATAACAAATTATGTACATTGTTTTCGTTCTGACCGCCATATCAAATTGCAATCTGAACTTTGTTCCGGTGGCTCAGCTTAGTTTAGCTTTCTAGTTATTCTGAGCCTACCAGTACCAATTATTGAGCTCTTCATTTTTCCAGTAAACCTGTAACTATTATTAATTCCAGTACGAAATAAAATTTGTTGTTGTTGTTGTTGTCCTCTTCTGGGTGAAAAGATAGTCTGATATAGGAAGTGGTCGCACAAGCTGTTATAGAATAAATCTTCAGATTCACCCGAAGGGGTTACCACACTCTCGGACCACGTGATTTTAGGGAAGTTGTGATGATTTTGTCGTATTGTCTACAGCAGTTATACAAAAGTTATTGAATGAAGACAACCATTGATACGTGGAATTGGGAGGCCTATAGAAGCTGACGAAGAGGATTTTCGAATCTTGACTTGTATTGCATTCAACGGAAACAATTTCGAGTTCCGCTGGGACAATAGGCACTTCTTTAGTACTAATGAATGAAGATTTTTTTGTCGCAATCAATACTCCGCCGCCGCTTTTAAATGTTCTTTCAGTTCTGAATAAAGTATATTCTTGTTGGAAAATTTCTTTATCATAGTATTTATCTGATAAACACGTCTATGTAAGGAACGTCTGAAAGACATAAGAGGTTTGATAACCAAATCTCCTCCAGGTAATTTATGTAAACTGACCAAGCTGCGAGCACTCCAACTCAGACAACGAAGGCAAGATTTAGTTTGCCCAGATATTGCAGCCTTAGGTGTTGTGATGTCGCGATTACTTTGGTTAGTTTTGCAGTTGTCAGGTCCAGGATTTAGTTCAATATCCAAAAAGATAGACGTTTAGTTAGCAAATTGATTTAGGGCCACTGTTTCTCCCGATTCCCACTCGCAATGTGCATAAATTACAAGGTGAAATACCAGTGACGTCACAGTACACGATTAATGCCAAATGAATTCAGGCGTCTCTCTTTTGAATTGATCCCTGGGAACGAGCTGAGGAGGCGGCTGTATTTCAGGCTAGTATTTTTAACTCTTGATCCAGATTTAAAAGTCAATCCTTCAATGAATAGGCATGGGCTGGAACGAACTCTGAATGGAGGTTATATGCCGGGGAATTAGCTAAAAGCTTTTCCGCATGAGAAAAGTTGCCCCAGCATGAGCCTTCATTCAAAGCTATTGATTCAGCTTGGTCAGCATCCAGTAGGTCATGACAGGCAGATGCCAGTTTCATTTAACGGAACAACTGTTTAGTAGCTTTTATTGCGCATGCTGTGGTTATAATTTTTTTTCTGCATTACAATTCTAACTATAACTAATATGATAGGGAGATTGCAGGATATCACTGTAAGTTGAGGACAAGAAAGCAAAACAATGTGATTTAACAAAATACATATTTTTAAGTTTCCTCTGAAATTACAAAACTTTTAACATATGTGTTTTAAAACATCTCTCACGTACAATCTTTAGCTCGTTATCAGAGGAGGGACTGGAAAGGGACCAGGTCTGGTAGCGTTAGGTGGACTTCACACGACACGAGGGTACTGTGACGTAACACCACTTGACGCTGCTAGAGGTAGGTAAAGAGTATTACCTGCTAAAGTCGTTCACCGTTTTTGCTAAGTCGTCAATTGAAAATTTGTTATCCACAGCGTAGTTGAAGTTTTTATAGCTTTGTGTCAATAATAGTTTGAAATATTAATATTCGAGGTAAATGTCACTTACCGCAAATTTCTTGAATGAATTCCGTACTGGGAATCATTAAAGTTATTGAAATGTATTTCAAACTCTGTTGTATATTCCTTTGAACTCTATCGTTTCTTTAACCTTTCAAACCGTTTTTAAATGACAGCCTGCAGTGAGATCCTGACAAACAACAGCGGTTACGTTCTGTCCCCGTATTACCCTGGTTACTATAGCAACAACATCACGTGCATGTGGACAATCAAGGCTACGAGGGGTCACGTGATTGACTTAAAGTTTCATGAATTCGAACTTGAAACGAGCCCACGCTGTTCAGCGGACTTCTTGGAAGTTCATGACGGTGAAGGTACATCTGCAACTCTGATTGGTCGATACTGTGGCGTGAGGTGAGTAAGAGCCTAGAGCAGATTGCGTATGAGTGGGACAAACTACAGCACTGACTACAGCACGGGTACTGTACCACATGCCGTTACCTTGAAATGGTTTGCCTGTTGTTTTTGTCCAGCTGTTCCAATCAAATTACAGAAGTACGGTACAACACGGTTACGGTAAGGCTATACGGACATGCCATAATCTGCTCTAGCAATCTGAAGTAACGGGACTGCTGTTATTAGGATGGTGTTGATAAAGTTGTGGATTGAAAATAACTGAAAACATTCATTCGAGAACCATTTAAGGTGGCTCGCGAGTATTGTGACAGCCGAATAGGCATCATAAAGCTTCGCACGTTTCAGCTGGAAGATGTTGGCCGATCTGCATTGAGATTTTTTGGACCGTATGTTTCCTGATATTGAAGAATATTAAACAACAAACAGAATTCCAAGATACATAATATTTTGGAGATATAAGTGCTTTTTTCGACCTCTTATTTTGACGTAAAAAGCGAGCATAAATTTTCCGAATTGAAGAAATAACAACCAAAGCTAACAGAAACAATGTCACACCAAATTAGTTAGGAACCAGTTATGCATGTGTCTGAGACTCCAATAATGAAATGGTATGGATCGATTCTTCAAATAGAAGATCAAAAAACTCACCTGCAGAAAAAAAATGGTGTCTTGTCATAAACTGACAAATGTGCCAAGTGGCGCCAAAACTTTTTCCTAGAGGGGGGTGATGGTAATAAATCCACCCCAATGCCCTCGGTCCACCTGATTGCATCATATGTGAGTATACGGTAAATTTTAAATTCGATTGGAGGCATAAAATCTTATTTGCGAGCAAATAATGCACGTATCTTGAAATTCTGTTTGGTGTTTACTTTTCTTCAATATCGTGAACTACATGGTCCAAAATATCTCAACGTTCGGCCAAAAACATCCAGCTGAAAAGTGCGAATCTGTATGATGCCAAGGTGGCTGTCACAATACCCGAGAGCCACTTTAAGAGGACAAACCGCGTTGTGGGCGCCAAAAACTAACAGGCTAAAGACTGAGTTTTGTGCCGACCTAAAATCGATTTCAGCAAAGATTTCACGATATTAGGGTTGCTTTTTGAATGGTGAAAGATAAATTGAAGTGTTAATCCTAAACGAAAATTTAAAAGCAAAGTTCGTCTCTCGTCAGGGCTCGACCTGAATATCGTAACATGCACCAAACTCAAGGCGGTTCAATGGCTGACTAAGAAAAGCAAGAAACTAACTTTGTGCCACGCTAAAACAGCTCTTATTCAAGAGTTTATGTTATGTGTGTTTGTTTGTGACTAATAAACAGTAGTAATTATCTCTAGAGTGTTCATCCAAAGCGACTGAATCAGGGAATTCAAATTAGTCTGCGGGCTCAGTAGTTTTTCGCGCTTTTTCAAATATTATGCGGCAATTAGAAAAATCCTCTCTTAAAACGTTAACTCCGCAAGAAGCTTAATTGTGCGTATTTTAATTTTCCAGTCACATATCGGATAGGAATGTGTCGTGTTCTTTCAATAGGAAACCATCTCTACAAAGGCCAGCACATACGTTAGTTCGAAAGTTTGGCTAATCCTATTAATAGGTTAATTGTAAAGGTTCGAACAATACCTGCGTATCTGTCAAATAACTGTTTCAAGAGATGCTCTCCAACTTTCTAGTAAGACGTAAGATCGCTAGCCAACACTGATTTAGGTTGCATTTAAAATAGTATTGATATTCTGTCAAATGAATAAATAAACAAATAATCGAAATGAATTACATTTTCAGTTATCCAGAGATTATCGAATCCCTGACCAACAGACTGACGTTGGTGTTCAAATCCAATGGTAATACTGTCCGGAATGGATTTCAAGTTTACTATCAGATGCTGAAAGGTAAGTAGAAAGGACGATTCTTCTGGAGAGAGAAAGACAAAACCCGGACAAAGAGGGGGAAGGGGGAGCTGCCGTTGTCTCGCCTTAAGGAGCACCTCTTGGTCTTTTAGGATGGGCTTTATAATTTTCTTAGCCAAACATATTCACTTTGAAGCTGTAACTACTGAGTGTCTATAAGAAGAATGGAATAGGGATTACACATTCAAACTAATATGTTGTTAATAGTAAAACGGTGTTACTTGAAATACTTGTTGGTATAGTATTTGAGGCGCTGAGGTAAAGGCCGTTATTGTTTTCATATTAATAAAAACGGTACTCTGCCAACGCTTAACAAAACAACACTTCTGAAGACAGTATATTTGTCTGTTGGATACATCCCTAGGAAACGAGGCACTAGATACTTACACTGTTAATAAGAAGCAGCACTAATAGCTGTAATAGTAGACAGCTCACAAACAGGACATTCGTTGTTCGCATCTGAACAATGTAGTCTAAAGGTTGTCGACTGTTGAATATCCAAAATTATTACTTATCATCCTCAACACAAAGTTTTCTTATGAACTTTCTATAACAGGAAGACAGAAAAAAATCTTAAACGTTTCCTTACCTTTTAAAAATATTTGAAATCGTTTTAGGTAAAACTCCTGACGCTCAATAACATTCTATTGTGGGCTTACCGGACACCAACTCTTATTCGATAATAATCATTTTGTTTTACTAAGATATTGTCTTGAATCATTCACAAGTGCTAAACCTTCTCTCATTTTTGACAATCAAATGTGTAATCGCTGATTATCTTTCGAGTTTTGCATGGCTATATAGTTACTAACCATGCAATCTCGTACCCAGTCCCATTTGTTCTTATTGCGCATGCTCGACGAAATATAAGGCTCTGAGACAATCTTATCCAGAAGCTAGTCTGCGAATCACGGACTTCCGGTTATTCTGCGCATGCTAAATATTATGCGAATCTTGAAATGTGTTGAATTGTCAACGACTTTTAAAAATATATAAGATATTACCTTCGCTTAAGCCGGTAAATGCCTGATACATCAACTTGGCCGCTTCTTGCAAAAAAGTCGCGGCGACGTTGACGTAAAATAATTTGTATAATGGCGTGTATGATATTTTATTGTATTCTTGACATGGACCGCTATATTCAATTCCTAAAATTAAATGCCATTTTCAAGTAATTGACAACAAAATCAGATGTGAAATCTGCATGATTTTTATGCAAAGGCCAGCATATATAAATATGCCCACCAAATTTAGGACATCGGGCAGAATCCTATTGTTCTTCGCGACATGTACTTACTGTTGAAGAATTAATCTAAAGCGGAATAATTATAATCTAACGCATGAGCAGTTCGCTTTAACGATACCTGATTGGTTGTTCATTAATCGTGATGGGAATACAAATGTCCCAAGGCTGATAAGGCACCCGTCAATCAATGCCAGAAATAACGTGATGGCGCTAATTATTAACAATAGATGTCCTCTTCAATTGAACCGACTGTTCATTACGCCTGATCTTGAGTTTTCAAAAAGATTTGGCGCGTAGTCAATTTAATTTACTGCTTACGATAGTCATACTGGGCATTTGGCCGAACAATCCTTTTGCCCAGTTTCATCGTTTCAGAAATATTTTGTTTTAGAGTACCAGTGCTCTTTATGTCTTTTTTTTTAAGTTCCACTTTCACTTTCCAATAGGATTTGCTTTGAATTCAACAGGCGACGGCTTCACACGGCTGCTTAGATCTGAGTAAAGACGACAAGGCAATTCGTTTCGTCCTTTGCTAGTTTGACTTCTACAGCAAATAGAAACATAGAAACATCTCATTTCAAAGCTGAATATATTCAAAATCCGTTTTGACATCAGTTTTGACGCGCCAGAGCTGTTCTACGCTGTTCCTGGTAATGGGCTCCTGGCTGTTCTCATAGTTTTCATTTTCACTTTTCAAACGCCGGTTCTGCGTCAGTGAAGACAACAACTAGATTATTTATTTTGGTTGTTGACTTCTAGTTCACACAGAAACACGAAAAAGGTCTCATTTTAAAGCTGAAGGTTTACAAAATCCCCTTGAACATTTGTTTATGATGCGCTATCGACTTTTACACTGTTCTGTTAGTTTTTCAGGTCAGTCCATGTTTAAATGTTTTGGTTGGAAATCAAAGCGGCTTACAGTGCCGCTCTCTGAGTCGGAAGACCACAACTAGATTCTCTATTTTGGCTGTTGACTTCTAGTGCACACAGAAACGCGAAAAAGGACTCATTTTAAAGCTGAAGGTTTACAAAATCTGGTGGAACATTTGTTTATGATGCGATATCGAGTTTTACGATGTTCTGTTAGTTTTTCAGCGCAGTCATTTTTCCAGCGCAAAAAGACACTTAGCCAACTAAAATTACAATCACAAAGGCTCGTGTGACTCGTCGATTTCAATGCTTCATTAGCCGGCGTGCGCTCTATTGTCTATATGGGAGGAGCTAGGAAGTCAAGAGATGCCTCGCGGGAATTCTGAAAATCCAAATTTGGCAAGCGAATTTGAGTTTCCAATATGTGTTCTAGAAAGTTTGATTTCGATAATACTAATATCCGTCAGAATAAGACGAAAAAGAGGCAACGAGTTACTAAGATATCGAACTAACGTTTGCCGTGGGTACCTAAGAAATTAAGTAATTATTCGAAGAGAAAATCGACCTCAAATTCAACCATTCGTCATTTTCCAGTCAAGCAGCTTCCAAAAATCCCAAATTTGAAGGCAAAACCGATAATGCTTATATTCACGCAAATAATTTAATCTTGGGTGCAAATACTTAATTGATATCTCTTCTACAAAAGCCCATGGGTACCTAACTCTTATGAAGGTTATTTTCTGCGTAAGTGAGTGAAATCGTAACCTCACTGAAGCGTTTTGGCCCATTTTCTCTGTTATTTGCTTCACGTATCATTGCTTAGCTTTGGAATTTAGCGCTGTTGTTCTTAGTAATGTCCCGGATGTGTCGCTGCATTCTGGGCAATGAATCCTATCACAGGGGATGATTCTGATGTATGACATTCATTCAGACCTGCTGGCATTGAAGAGTTAAAAAATAAAAGAATATGAAAAAGATGATCACTTTTTGGTAAAAAAAATGCCTTTTCTGCAGTCATTCTGCCCCTCGTAGCTTAGCAATAGCACAACGTTATACCTTAAAATAATCATCTGATGATAGAAAATAAGTTGCGTTTCTTAAAATTACTATCGATCCCATGTTTAAAAATATCGTACATTTCAAAGTCACTTATCACTTTCATGAAATAGACAGTACATGTCAGTAGCAAAATATGGCGCTCATGATGGAGATTCTAAAAGCACCACAGGTATATAAAACATAGAAAATGTTCAAAAGATATTTACATGTTATGTCATCCGGGTCCTTTTTGCGTGCCACAGCCCATTACTGTGACTGTCACTGGGTATTTAACTCCGAGTTAACTTCATGTGTGTTCGCGGTGAAGCATTGAAGCTTAACGGAATTCGCAGCTCAGTTTTGGTATTTTTCCCGGCTGGCGCAAAACAACAGAACACAAGGAAACCTATGGGACAAGGGTATTCGATCCTAATCTTTCCTCTTTTTGAAACATTGCACCATTTCCTGTTGCTTCTAATAGTGGCAGCAAATAACCCATCATCGTATTTATCGCCGGTATATTTGTAGCTTTGGGATTGAATATTGAAATCGTGCGGGTGACTTGCTAGCACAAGAGAATTGTTGCAGCACATACAGTAGTAGTTATCTTCGGCCCAGCAGCTTTCCTTCGTGTTACTTGAGCTGGCTGTTTGTGAAATCGACGCGGGAACTTGGACTATAAGTAACCACCAGCAGTTCATCAGTGATGCCGCTCGGTTCAGTGGAACTGGTCGTTTACATAAGAGAGCGCCTGCTTACTTGGGAATTCCAGCCCTGGGTAAGTAAGCTCTCGTCGTTTAGCAGTGTTCTTTACGTTCGGAGATGGTTTAATAGGTTTCTTTACATTTAATCTTATGCAAATTCTCAATTCCTATGCAAATAATTAGCCAATCAAAAAAATGTTAAAAAAAATTGTTTTCGTCGAGCATGCGCAGTAGGAAACAAATGGGTCTGGGTACGAGATGGCTTACGACCCGTCCTTTACTTACTGTTTTCTATTGTTTAAGGTAATGAAGACGACGCTTGCGTACAAGGTAAATCACGACGTAATATCGGTGCAGAACTTACTTCTATTTCTTCTGTGTTAGACTCATCTGACTAACGGGACCACAGTGTTTGTTTGTTTGTTCGTTTGTTCGTTTGTTCGTTTGTTCGTTTGTTCGTTTGTTCGTTTGTTCGTTTGTTCGTTTGTTCGTTTGTTCGTTTGTTTGTTTGTTCGTTTGTGTGTTTGGTTTGTAGTTTGGTTGGGTGATTGGTTGGTTGTTTTTTAGGTCGGTCAGTTCGGTGGTTGGTTTTTAAAAACGCTGTTACGTTTACGCTACTCCATTTTTTCCAGCTTATGGTTAATTTTCAATCTTTTAAACATATAGAATGCTTGTAATAGTGTTTTTCGTTTTGTTTTTCTTATGAGATTTCTGTTGAGGGAGCTAATCAACACAGCTAGCCCACGCATCGAATACGATTGGCACTCTTCTTAGGACTGACATAAAATAACAATGTTAAGAAAATATTACCATATTGATAACTGAGAAGGAACTAGGATTTGGAGCTCGTTATAACGGGAGATAAAACAAATGTGCTGTTTTCGTCTGTGTGCTGCATTTCACTTCGGCTTACGCTTGTCTCCATAATACGTAGATATTTGTGATAATGAAAGGTTTACAGGTATGTAACTGACTTTTCTGTGGTTTGTTGGTAAATTGTATTGTTATTGTATGTATTTAAATGTCCATTTCAGATTGTCCGCGCGACTGCCAATGTCGAAGAATACCCGACAGTGAGAATGGTATTGTGGTGACGTCACAAGGACTACTGTCCGTTCCTGGACGACTGCCGAAAGATACTACAGCAATGTAAGCCCAATATCAAAACATTATAAATAAAAATGACTAACGACTAGGAATAATGACCAAACGTTGGCTTTTAGTGCATTTCCAATCACCAAACTGCCTATCGCCTCGTTATTTGTTCAAGTTTTCTTCAATCAGTGTGCTGTCAACAGCCCGTGTTTTTTTTCTGAGAACCTGTCACGGTACAGGAAGGGAGTTGTGGTGTCCATTGAAAACTCCTTTTTGATTTTTGTTGATTTTGATGCTTTGAAAGGAAACTACTTTAGCTCGATAGTCTAATCTACCCTCTATAACATGAGATGTTTATTTCTCGATGTGATTGAATGGGGCGATTTCTGTTCCTGTGCCTGTTTAATACTCGGCAAAGCTAATTGCATGAATACCGAGGTGGCATTCTCTAACTCGTTCTAAATTTGTAGCTTCCAATAAATATAAGTGACTAGGACCCAAGCTTATTAAAAGTAGTCCCAATTAAAGCGTACTAAATATTGGTGCAAAATAAACTTTGCTATCACTGAGACACGAAAAGACATTTCATTATTTCTTTCGAGAGAGTTAAAGAGTCGAATAATGGCAAAAACTTTAAAAAAATCGGGTTTTCTAAAAAGCCGCTCGAGAGATATTTTTAAACTGATTTTTGATTTTTAAAATTCAGTATTTCATAAAAAATTTACACCAACTCCTAACGATGAAATATAGATATATGATTTTCAATATTTGTTTGTTTACATCTTGAGCGACCGCAGCTGACACGCGGAATATGCACGTGTATTCAGATATAGAGTACTTTACCATAATAACAAGAACCAGTTTCTGAGACAACCAATATATCATATCTCTAGCTGTAACTATTTTATCAAATATTCAATTTTATGCTCAATTTGAGAATAAAAGAAATGGAGAAAGTTTTTTTAGAAAACCAGAAATTTGAAGAGTTTTAGATTTGCTATTTTCCGACTTTTTGACTCTCTCAAAATAAATATTGCCAACTTGTTTTTTTTTTATTTGGTCCCAAATTTTAGTATATTTTGGGAAATAATTTTGATCAGCCCTATAGGTAGTTATATATATTGACAGAAACCAACGTTACTTTCCACTTTATCAACGTTAGTGCATAGCCCAGCTTTTTCGACAACGGATTTTGATAAAGTTTGCTATGTGCAAGTGTGTTACATATAAATTTGAACATTTTGCAGCTGTTTGTAAAACAATTGTATTGGCTCAATATGTTGAAAAAATGGGGTTGACTGGTGTTACACTTATAGCATTAATATGTACGCTCCGTTTAACGTTTTGATATCATAATTTGCACCAATACATGCTATGCTTTTTATGAAAGTTTGAGCAGAATAAAAAAAAAATCCAAAAGTTATGACATTTTGTTTAAATACGCAAAGTTATGATAGAGACAACATAAACGATTCAAACAAAATATTCAGAACTGTTGTCTAAAGGACGATTTATATCAAACGAATAAGAATGGGGTGTTCGTTTGCTCTAAAAGGGAATCATCTACGACATCCCCCCTTGCATATCCGGGAGTTTATTTAAAAACGATTTATTGATCGAGCTTATGATGGACTGTCTATGCGGTAGAATATTTTGCTTGTCAATCATTTAAGAAGACCCTTGACTAGACCTTAGGATTTCTAGTTCTAAGAGGGTCTGAATGGGGTTAACTGACTACTGACAAACGGCCTTAAAAATAACTGACAACTGACAAATGACGATATTTTTACTGACAACTGACAACCTAAAACTAACTGACAACTGACAAATTTGGTTTTTGTGGGTCAAACATTGTACATTTTCTCTAGTAATTATTAACTTGGGCTAACTGACAACTGACAATTAGCCAAAATTTTAGCTGACAACTGACATGTAGACCCACCCCCCCATTCAGACCCTCTTCTAACCATGTTCATTAATTTCTCTTCAAGACTTTTTTCTGGGAGCAATATTGTACAGCTAGAATATGGAGACTTCTCGAAGCTCTTCAATCTAAAATATATGTAAGTATACATGCTTCTTCACTATATGCTAAGATACATAAATATATTGCTTAGATATTTGGAGTTAGACGCTTCACTAAAGAGATTTTATCAGCATTAACTAATTACTCTAACTTCAGTGTTAGTACATCAGCGACTATTACGACCGCGCGCCCACGTTACGTAAGCGGTTAATGCCGTGGAAAATGGCCTCCAATTTTGCAAAGCATAAATCAGTTTTCACTGTTTCAAGCACATGTAATCTTCATTTCAAATTTTCCGGAACACCGATACATTTTGCTTGTTATCCTCTTCCGGTTTATGTTAAAATAAACAAGAAAATAATGTTTTTACCTATGCGATTTGACTTGCTTCACGTTGGTTGAACGAACGCACACATTTACTGTTAGTCATTACGAAAACACGCTTACATGAATAATTGAAAGCTCTATACCTCAATGCTTTTCGTAGATATTCCATTTGCTGGTATCCGAAAATTTAGGCCTTTAGGTTTACAATTTCCCTTGCGCTTTTGGACTTAAAACCACAAAAAATCGCAAAATTATGAAACTGCCCATCTCTGTGTAAGCGAGGTTCCAGTACCCACGTCCACAATTGCAAAATTCCATCGAAATACCTTCAAAATGAAGAAAATTCTCCCGTGTTTGATACCGATTTCTTCCCCGATTTCCCTCTATTTATTTCCGCACAGAACTCTGGGATAGCCGTTAATCTGTGCATTTCGTCAGCAGTTAAATCTATGAGAAATTTTGCATGCGGTAAAATTTTCGAGTGAATATGTCAGTGTCAAAAGCCGCCGGTATGTGAAAAAAGTGTATTCACAGGGAACACTGCTGACGTACCGCAGACTCGTCATGACCAGAATAGTTGGCAATGAAATGTCGTTATGAAATTAAAACTTACCCTGTCTTTAATCCGAACACCCTTTTTAAAGCGCCACCACACTAATGTTTCAAATTTAGTGTATGAAGATCAATAGTCTTTAAGCTAAGAAACTTCATGAACCTTGTTGTTTATGTTGGCATGTGTTATCTTTCTTAAATTAGCAACACTACGAGTAAGAGCTGTAATGAAATGAAGGAAATACGATATTTACAGCATACACGAGATAGATACATCCATCCATTCATAGACATAGAGTTGAATAGGATTCGAAGAGATAATTCTCTATTCTTGTTTCCAGAGATTTGAGTAACAGTACCATACTACGTGTTGAGGATAAGCCATTTATTAACCTAACGGCGCTATCTACACTGTAAGTACATTGTACATTTCTCTCGGGCTTATTTCAGTTTATTTAAAGTGCCTATGTAATGCAATTTATATTTGTATATCTGTTAAGGGAAAATTAATTACAATGACAAGGCTATACGTTACAGGCCTCATTTACATATTTCTGACTGTGTGAAATTTGTATAAGTAATTAGACAGAAGTCCATAACTACGAACATCCATATCTCCTATACTGGCCTATTTTTAGATTTTTTTCTCCGCCAATTAATGGTTGCACCGTGGCGGAATAAAAGATGCCTCATTAGCTACTTTTGTTATACCAAACAACATGGCTGCTCCGCTTTTGTGATTTGATTCCCTTAGAAATAATTGCAACTCAACAATAGCGGGAAACCGTTCTAAAAATATAATAACCTAACTTGTGAAAACGCTGTGACATAGGCCTAGTATGAGGAATGGACGTTCCTAGTTATGGACTTCTGATAGGATAATTTCTAGTGATATTTGGCATTTTTCGCTCGTAAAATTATGAATAATTTTGAAACATCACTCGCGGTATTTATGCCATACAAATCATGCTATTATGTGTTTATAATATGAACTAAGAAATTTACTGAAAAAGAAAATCATATGCACCTATTTGAGTTTAAGCTCAAGTGAAAATACGACAATCCCGTAAGTGTGGGCTTGGCAGATAAATTACATAACCTAAGAAATTTCTGCAATCTGATTGGCTAAGGGAAGTGGTATTTCAAACTCCGGGAGGAACACATGTACCGGGTACAGGTTTGAACCCAATTTGGCAAATTTTCCAAATCTCAAAGAAAGGCAATAATCAGCTGGAGCTGAGAGAAAATAGCTATAAGCTATGAAAAAGTCAATTTCTGGTACACTGACAGTGGCAAAATGCGAAATTTGACTTGAAACAGTTGATCGAGGACAATCAAACAATCAAACTGTTGTCACTTTGAAGTTTTATTAAACACAGTACCTAGCTGTTATAATTTCCAGGAATAAACTTTACAATCGAAAACTAGAAAACTGAACGAAACTATCGCATATGAAATTAAATACAGTTCTAAAAGTATTAAAATTAGTACAAGCAAGCGTTTTTCTTCACGCAGTTTGAACAGGATTTGAATCAACTGTCTTACGCAACGGGTCACACGCAACCGAGATTCCACTGAAGGATTTCTTGTCAGTCGATTAAAAACAAAACAATTAATAGAAAATATTAAAGTAAACTTGGCTTACTTAGCTGGTATTTTGTCCTTGTAGAATGGCAGCTGTTGCTGGACAGTTGTTTGAGCGAGATGGATGTGAATTTTCGGCTCCGTTTTCATTCATTATTGATTCAAACTTTCCTCATCGCTAGTCAACTGTTCACACGAAGACTTGAACTTAATCAAATCACCCCAATATTCCATTAGCAGGATCGAAACCTTGTCCAGTTTATAGTGATAATTTGTTCTTTAGATTCTGTGTTTTTTTTCATTTCCGTGATCTTCTTTTTCTTCTAAACCTTTTGCACTGCTACTAGTTATGTTTGTGTTTTAATCTTTTTCTTCTTTTTGTAATTTATCGGGTTTTTTTTCGTATCGGTACCTCAGTTCAGATAATTGGGAACTCCATTTTTAGGCTTGCCTAAATATATATATTTTCAAAAACACTGCACTGGAAATAGATATATACCTTTTGTATTCTTGTCAAATTTCACAAATTTGTCAAATTTGACATATATCTCAGAAAACGGGTATATCTATATATACACTGTATCGCTTTTAATTGATGAAGGCCGAATGTTGAAACGTTTCAGTATTTCTTTAATAACAGTCCTGGGTTACTCTTGTTCACATCTTTATTCCATTACATATATATATACAATCAGAATAAAGGTGAAATAGAAAAATATGCCCTGAGCGGTATTTGAACCCACGGCCTCGGTATACTAGTCCGATGTATTAACCACTACACCATCAGGACGACCACGCTGGCAACGCAGCCAACGTTTTGGTTTGTGTGGTACCGTGAGTTTTCCTGGGCTTTTCTCTTTCGGGTTCCGGACGGGAAAGCCCATAACTTCCGAACTAAGCAGGCATATACGTTCAATCTAGGAATCGCTTAGCCAGAAGCATCCGAATGGATACGAGCTTATTTTAAATTACATTAAGCATACAGACAGAAAAACCCATCCCTAATATTGACAATCAGAATAAAGGCCGGTGAAAGAGAACAATATACATATATAGATATAAAATTGTTGTATATATAAATATATATATAATGTTACAAATTTTAAAATGGAAAAAAAATGTAGGTTACTCGAGTTTTACGCTCGAAGCGATCATCAGGCTAAAAAAAGAAAAGAATTTACGAGAGTACAACTGGCAACTTCTCACATTTCCATATATTAAAAAATGTTTCGGCTTTCAGCCTTCATCAGTTAAAAGGTACATTCAGGTTTAGTGCTATATATACAGAAAGCTAATACAATAGTGTTTTATTAAAAAAAGGTTGAATAAAAGAAATTACTGTTCCTCAAATAAATACAATAGGATTAAAATTAAATGTGAGCAGCCGTAATCCAAACAGTTATGTAATATCGCAAAGGTTACGTAATAGTGCTAACTACTTTCCAAAGTTAGTTGCTGTGTGTTCTACTAAAGCGCTAATTACTAATTTAGTAAATTGTAATATTTCTAGAAGTAGTGTAAAACTATTTATAATGGTTCTATTCTTGGATTTGTATTCCCGCCGTTTATTCATCATAGTTACACACAGTAACTAACTTTGGAAAAAAGCATATTTTTGCATTACCCATGATGCAATAGATATAATTATATTAGTATATAATTTTCATGGGAGGGGGTTAGAATTTTTGTACGCGGCTGTGCATATATAAAAACCTTATGCTGTCAGTTATAAGCCTCCGAACGGCTATGCACATTTTTAGAACCTAAGACCCCCTTCTGTGAAAACATGGGTGATCTTGTGTGCCTTTAGCTTTAAAGGCCAGTAACTCGTATTTTTGCCGTTTTCTTGAAAGGGCAAATGACAGTTTAAAACTTTTCTGGCCTTTCTATCCCATAATTTACTAGTGTTAGATCTATCCCATAATTTCTTTATTTGAGAGCTAGAGGTTAGGGTTAGGTTAGAAAAAGGCCATTTTGTGGTATTTTTACTCAACATAGAGCAAAATTCCATCGCTTTAACTTAATCTACAGGAAGAGAACGTTGTATTGCGGTGTAGCGCATCTAAATCCATTAAAAGCTCGAGAAATTTAGGTTACACAAGCAAATTAATGTGTACCTGTTGGCTTTAACTCTTTACCGTCCGAGACTGTAACATAAGACGCATTAGTCCGATACTAGAAAAATTATTGCATCACATCTAGACATGCTGGAAAGACGATGTTGCGATATTATACGAAGGGATGAATGGCTTCAAAGTCAGAGCTATGACATGGATCGCTCGACTCTTTCACTATGGAGAAAAGCTCATTTGTTTTGGCGATCGTTTTGTTTCTTCGATTTTCACGAATTTTAAGAAGCTAAAAATCGGCTCAAAACACCCTTTCGTTACAGTACCTTCTTTAATCTTTCCAACCACCAGGTTTTGTTGGCACAACACACACCAAGCGACTGCGAACCGCGCTATTCTTGTCACTGCATTTCTCTCCACCACGTTCTCCTGTACCTATTCTAATTGCATGCTGGGTAATGGGCAAAAATTTGACAGTGGATCTCCATCTGGGACTCCTGTAGGATTTTTTAAATAAGTCTTTTACCCCTACAACCAAGAGCGGTGATTTGGACTGAAGCCGTTGCTTTAAAGTGACAAAAGCACATCCTGATATGTTGAGCAGGGGTAAAAGACTGCCAACTGCAGGATTTCAAGGATATCATTGAAGATTTTTTTCTTGTGTCTGAAAGCACAAACACAACAGGAAAACCCTGTGAAATCCCCTCACAAAGCCTACTAGAAGCATACCAAGTACTTTTCAGCCGTCCTCAGACTTAATGATGTCCTCAAGCTCTCTGACAGTGGCATTTTTCTCTAAAATTTGAGCACATTTCATTGGAAACCCTACAAAAGTAGTGATAGCTACCGTCGACGAGTACGTAGAATTCTCCCGAATCGCATTGTGGGGAAAGTTTGAGCCCTCGGCTTAAAAAGTCAGCAGTATTTAACTACCCCGGGCTAGCCAAACTTTAACTGAGGGGGGAGGGTTGAGTTAGCACTCAGGATTTCACCAATTGAGCTCCCACACGATCGGACGACAAAGAGTTAAAAGCCAGTAACTCACTTTTCAACGTTTAATTTCATCCAAAAAATGCACTTTTTTTCTCAAACCTAAAAATACCTAGAGATCAATTATGGAATAGAAAGGCCAGAAAAGTCTTAAACTGTCATTTGCCCTTTCAATAAAATGGCAAAAACACGAGTTACTGGCTTTTAAAGCCAAAGGCACACAAGATCAGCCATGTTTTCACAAAAGGAGCCTTATAACCTAATACCCCCTTTTGTGAAAACATGGGTGATATATATATGATTATTTATAGCCACTGCCTGCATGTGTCATGTTTTTGAGAAGAGCTTTATAAAGTTAAAACAAATTGTTTTTTTTTATTAATTTAAACTGACAATTGGTAGCAGACGAGTTTACAAGACAACTCAATACCCAAGTATTAAAGTAGCAATATCAATAGTATAATAAATTGACAAAACCTGAAGAGAACACATATATGGATATCATGAGGAATTGAGACCCATAGATCAACATATTCAATATGTTGATCTAACATTTACTGTCTAAATATTTTATGTTTTATTTATTTTCAACTTCAAAGGCGACTCAATAACAACTTTATCAAGAGTATCCCAAGGAATGTGTTTCAAGACCTACCCAATATCAGGGCGCTGTAAGTAATTAATTATCTTGCAATTAATAATTCATACATCATTTACAAGTTTAATTTAACAAGTCAATTTAAGTTTGAATTAAATTGAAATTTAAAATTAGTTTGAAATGTTAAAGCGAGGCATATAATGTTGATTTCTTAGGCATTTTTCTCGATGGAAAATCGTATAGTATTAGTTTAAACTCTAGTACGAGGCTTGTTATGGCATGGATCATAAAAAGACTGGATTGGGCACGCGCTGACGTGATGGCCGCAACCAAGTGGAAAATTGTGACGTCACATGTAAACAAACATTTTCGTAATTCGTCGACGCGCGCGATTTTGCGAGTAGCTTGGAAAATAAACATCGAAGAGAAAAAGATTAAGCCCTGAAGGATGGAGATCGGAGAAAACTTCGAGGGGTGCTCAAACGGCTTGTTTTCGGATGAGAAAACGCAGCTAAAGGAGAATGAATTTAATACGAAGTTGCCGATAGCTGTCGTTCTAGCAATTCCGAAAGTGAGATTGAAATATTAGTGTTTAGAGTGCAGAAAGGTCTATCATACTAAATGTTGGTTCATGATAAGACACGTAGGAAGCTATATCGAGCTATTAATATCAAACCGCGAAAAAAGCAAAAGTTGTCAGAACATCAAACGAAATGCCATAAGTGAAAACACGAGTATTCTCTCTATTCATTCTATCGCGTGACTGTGTACGAACTCGTTTGAAAGGTCCTTGTTGATGAAGTTGATAAAAGCCGAAGGGGAATAACGATCGAGAATTGGAATTTAGCGTGTCGTTTTTGTGGATGGAGGAAAACCGGAGAACGCAAAGAAAAATCCTCGGAGCAAGGACAATCGATACCAACAAATTAATAATAACAAGAATAAAGACTTTATTTATGGAGGGTAACACATAATAGTGCAGAACACTAATAAACTTGTGGCCCTAAAAAACTAACCCAGTACAACCACATGATTGCATTCCTCCAAAAGGCCTATAATTGGATTAGAAAAGTGGGAGGTATTCTATAAGTTTCCCACCCACAGTCACACCCCTTCCCCATACTATTTTCCCAGCACATTCAGTGATTTTTAGATTGTGTCCAAAATCTAAGATTTATCGGGGGAAAATGTCTATTGTTGAGGCCTTTGATTTTGTTCTGAAACCCAAATGGTTATATTTAATAAGTATTTATTGATTTGTGAAGGCAATAATATGTTATACTGTTAGTACACTTTGTATTATGACCTCTGGGTACAGTATATTAAATTAGATGATAATACTTGTGGTTTGTACAAATCATAACTTATATTCCATTCTAGCTAGCTGCATGGATGATATATGCTATTTAAATCTGTATATCTGAAGTGAACTAAGATACACATGAACAGTGAAAACAATTTTTATTGAAATCTCAGACTTACTGTACATACAATTATAGTTCATGTACTGTACAACATAGTAATCTTGACAATAAACCTATCAAAATTATCTTATAGTCAGATGTAATATAACTGAAAATAAATTATTAGAAATGAAGATTTGGGACTCAGTTAGAATTAGCATAGATCTGAACCATCAAGTTTCATTGAAAATTATCACTCTAGCTCAGACTATTAAACATGCCTAATTTACATAGCAGAAACTTTACTTATCGACTCTTCTGACATGGTGCAGGACTCGATTGACGGTAATGCTTGCCCACTTGCCCAGGACAACTAAAAAGTTGAACCAGGCAGGTAATTTTTGTACCTGGACAACCAGATCTCAAGGCAACCAGCCTAAAATCTAATGTTGAGCACTGTGCTGGCCATGTTGTTTAACTGACTCCCAGGAGGATAAAAAATATTTGTTTTTGCTAGTCTAAAGTTGTTGTGAAACTGCACAATACTTAAGGGCATTAACCAACAAAGATATTTTTAAATAATTGTGCAGTATTTTTTTCCAAAAATAAAACCTTGTTCACATGCTAACTTAGTTCTCTGGGAGACTGCTTGCACTATTGGTTACAAAGTATGTATATAGTGTTACTGTAAATACAACCCTTGTATTATAGCTTAATTTTTGGGGATTTTTTTCATGAGGAGTAAATCTCGAAATTTTAATGCCATCTCTATGCATGGGGGATTATGAAATGTCTTGAGAACTTTTATAATTTCTCATCTCGATCGCCCCTCTTCCTCCATATAAAGTTTTGAATCATGGAGTCATGATTAAGTACCCTGTAAAATCTGCATGTACTGATGTAGACTACTTCTTTTAACACATGCATGTACATGTAATATGGAACATAAGGAAGAGTTATGAATGTTTGGCAATTAAGTTCCACTGGTTATTATAAGTAAACCATCATTTGATATAGAACTGTGAATACATAACAATAGTTGTAGATAGAAGGCTAATTTCAGATGAAGGCTGCATGCAATGGAAGACCACAAGTAGGTAATCTCGATCTGCAGTAGATTCACTGGGGCATCCCTGGTGCCTTAACTTTCTCTCAACCATCTTGACATATGTCTAAGTGGATAAAATTAAGTAACATTTACATTTTGTTCCGCATAACAACCTTGACATAAGCTACACCACTATCCTCAAAAGTCACCAAGTTGGTACATAATTTGCAGCTTCAAATTACAACCCTAACTCGTCAAAAGCCACAATTTGATGCAAATACAATCAAGTAAAGGAGAATTTGAACAACGACAACGTGAAAAACTAACAAATATTTGTGTCCCAAAATACACAACATTCTTCCAAATTTGGCCCTAAAAAGCCCGTTTTGGGGATGCGATTTTCTTCCAAAACAGAATAAAATGAAAGTAAACAACAACAAGATGGGCTTACCTTGAAGTTTCTCGTGTGGCTTAGGCGGGTTGGAATTGTCGTAAAACAACGGAAAAAGAAAATATTGTTACTTAAAAGTGAGAAGAGCACTAAAACACGACCAAAAGAACAGAAGTAAAGGCAAAGAAACAGCGAAAAACCTTTACCTACGCCACTTTTCACGTCACGATTTTCCACTATGATTGAGCCATGTTGAAGTAGTGTATCAGCCAATCAGCAAACCGGAAACACCCCACGTGACCTGTAGTTTCCAATCCAGTCTTTTTATGATCCATGGTTATGGTGAGAGGACAGGATCCTCATGGTTATTTACGTTCGCTTATTTCTTTTTAGGGATCTTGGAAGAAATTTAATTTCCAGTCTTGATAGAAACACTTTTGCCGGTCTTGGCAAGCTACGTGTCCTGTGAGTAGAAACTCCAACAAACAGAATTTATTGAGTCTTAGAGCACAGAGAGCATGTTGTGTATGCCGAGTAACTGTGAATGTGAAAATTTATACGTACCGATCGAGATATGGAATGGATCGAATACAGCATGCCCTGCCATTAGAATGTCTTTGTAATATGTAAATACACATGTCCAATTTTAATTTAGTTGTGAACTTTAAGGGCGATATGGCGGCGGACTCAGTGTGCCGTTGGATATCTTGATGTGGACATATGAGGACCTCTTTCGCGCGCTCGATTATAACCTACAGTTATGCCCTCCTTTCCTATGAATTCATAGCGCGTTCGGAGAAAGGAGATAATGAAAGGATCGGAGGGCATGAAATAAATCCTTGCTGAAGCGTGTATAAACAAACCAAATTCTGGTCTTGTTACTGATTGGTCGAAAAACAATTGCGGTATTCTGATTGGTTCGTATGCGACATCTGGCGCGCGCAGGTTAATTACAGTTTGATTGGCTTGGTTTGCTCGCGCAAAATTCGCGACACGATTCGTGACAGGGAGCGGAAAACAACTCGACACGCATTTATATCAGGCTCTCCTTTTCCTCTCTCCATCTTTTATTAATTTATTAATAGTAGAAAAGAGAGCCTGATCGTAGGTTGCCTTGATTATAACTATCAATACATAAACTAGCTTTTCAGTTATGATTGCTTCGATTGAAACAACCTTGTTGTAATTTCTTTAGGAGTCTCCGAATGAACAAGCTGAAGGCGCTCTCTCCAGGAATGTTCGAAGACAATAAAAACCTGTCATATTTGTAAGTTAAGCGGGTAATAGAAAATCGCAATATTTAATTAAAAAAATATAAGTAACTCGTTTCTTGTACTATCTATGAATGTTCTTTAACCTTAAGTGTAATAAATCATTGTTTACTATTTGTAAGATAATAAATTACTGTAAATGGTCTTAACAGGTATCTTGATAATAACAATATCAAGACTTTGGCAAGAAAAACATTCGCAGGACTCTCAGCACTGAAGAAACTGTGAGTTGTATTCATTCACTATTAAAATATACAATCAGTAATTGTGATATCTATGGCCGATAGTTCAAATGGATTTACCAAACTGAGTGCTTAAAGTCAGTTTCCCTTGAAATCTCCAAGTGAAAGTTTTGAAGTTAGACCTTCATTGCGTTCTTCATTGTTCTTGTTCTTGCTTCTTCTTGTTTTCCGAAATTAAAGATTAAGAAAATGAATTGTACTTACAGATGCCGCCTGAATGGGCTCATGAACTCTAGTGGAAAGCTTCCACTCTGACTAATATCTGGCGAATAAAGGATTGAAATTGTTATAGTATAAAACAGATGAGAGAACCAATATAAACGCCGAGCACACGTAACTGCTACTATGTTGTTTGTAACAGCTTGTGATTCTACACTCATCTCATCTTCAGTCTTTTCCGCATTTTTAATCAACCGGTGAAACGCAAATTTATTAGTTTATTAATCAAATGGAGACAAATACAGCGACAGTAGTAGCACTCTAGGCTGAACTGAAATACTTTCTAATACTGTAACTCATCTCTAAGAACTTTTGACGCGTGATGTCACCACTGGTTATTATTTATACCAGGATTTTCATAACAAGCCTTTACCCTGGTTACGAAACATATCCAGCCTACGAAACATATCCGAAACATATAAAGCTATAGCTTTATTGCCCACGTACTTCTCAGTAGAATATCCAGTATATATCTAAATATACTACAATATACCACTACAATAATATTAGTAACAGTCCACAATAAGACAAAAAATGTCATGTGTATCTAACCTGAATGTGAGTTGTGTTATATACATTGCATTTGCCATTCTATTGATATCATGTCATTATATTGTCCAAGCTGCAAGTGTTTGATTTAGCACATTGGGGAATAATGACCCTCAAATCGGTCATATAAACTAACTTCTTCCGTTGTAATGCAATCGCATACCAAGTGGTTCTATGGTTTTTGATTTTCAAATTTATTGGATTTTGGCGGGAAAATCACATCACGATTTTGGCGCTAAATGTTACATTTTACATTGTGAAATATTTTATTATTGGTTATGATCGAACAAATTGAGAAAACTTCAAAACTGAAAAATATATGTGTTTCTGAATGTTCAAATTTCCGCCATTTTGTGCTGTTATTAGTGACAACATGGCGGAAATGTCAAACTTCAGAAACTTATATATGGGACTCTGCAGACGAAGAGGTTAAATGTTTTGTCTTGTCGCAACAACCCAACCAAATATTCGTGTTCGATTTGTAAAACTGACTGACCCCAACTAATTTATAGTTACAGTTACAGTTCCGGCAAACGATTACATAATTATAATACCAGAAATGATTCTAGACCGTTCCCACTATTTTAGAACTAGACTCAAACAATTATCAAGACCCAAAACTTTGGAACTCATTAAACGATGAGTTCAATAATTATCCTGGCTTAAAGAACTTTAAATCAAACTTTAAAATATTCTTATTAACGTCATAACTTAATTACTGCATCTAGAATAAATATCCCTTGTCTATCTTAGCTGTAATGTATGTACAGAACTACCTTGTCTATCTTAGGTTTAATGTATGTACCCTGTAATCTTATATGTAAGGGGAAGACTGAACTTCCATAAGCCGGCCTAGCCTTACGGTTTCTCGTTTACTGAGGCTTACTTGTAGGCTTCAGGATCGCTCGCTGCAGCAGCAATTACAGAATTGAACATGATATTCAATTTCGCATTATTTCAGCAGCATTTTCTCATGTTGTCAGTGTTCTGTATTGTTGTACTAAGTTTAACTTGCGAACTTGTAATTTATTTTGATCATTCCACTACGTTAATTAGTCGACTAATTTAAATTTATTTAAATAAATTTATTTAAATTTCATAAGAATCACTTATCGATAACGGCTGACATCACCTACTCACTAGCGAGTTAACTATAGTAAACTAGTCAAATTATGCATGGCAGTTAGGACCTTTTCGCTGCCGCAGCGGGCGAGCCTGAAGCAAGCGAGCAAGGCAGCAGTGTAGTAAAGCTTGTTGGCACATTGTCAGCGCAGTGCATTGCTGTCTTGCACAAGGACAATGCGGATAGAATTGCATTGTGGTTATGCGCAAGGACACAAAAAATCAATACGCGCGGACCATAATACAATCTGAGCGTTTACTACAGCAGGTGTAAATAAATTACGAAATTAGTCTTGTGTATTTTGATGTGAATTTACTAACCCACAAAATATGTTTTGTAACTTGATGATAATGCTAAGTTGACGACCGTCCGCGCGTCATGATGACTGGAGTCGTTTAGTCGGACTTAGTGTAAGCGTATAGTTTGCCGATAGTATGGGGCGGAGATAATGGCTATTTTCCAAAGACCAAGATATCTCCTCGTATCAACATGATCAGCAACAAATAACGTTATTAATTTACCTACGATAAAGTCAATGCAATATAGTTACAATTTGAAAAGTGACAGTGGGGTTCAAAACACACAAATTTGCGAATCACAATTACAGGTGATTTTCGGTGCTTATGCTTCATCGGACGCTAATAATACCGGTATATGCATGCCTGTTTCGGGTGAATAGCAATTTTTTTTGGCTGGGAAATCGAATGTTAAAAAAAATATCGGAAATTGGTATACTCAGGGAATTTACCGGGAAATTATTGATATTTCGGAACGAACTTAAAATAAATCGGGACAACTTTTGAGAAAATACGCAGCAGCTCAAACAGGCTTCAGTCGCAAGATAGCCACAAAGCTACACAATACATTCATCTAACCGGCATATCACACCTTGATCATGACATTTTTGTTAGCCAGTAATAATTTTCCTGCTAAAGAGCTACTGTATGTTTTCTTCTAATACATTTCCTCGACCGAGCGCCAGCATTCACTACCAATTAGGTAAACTAGTTTTGTCAATAAAGTTTAGATTGGCTGAGGTCACACTTGGACGTTAACTATAGTAATACCATGATAACCTCGGTTAAGTCTTTGTTTGTTCAGCGACATTTAATCTGTAAATTCCCACATCAGCTTCCATACTTGTTCTATTTTTCCTGATTGACATGCAAGTGGGAACTTTAGAAGGTCATGCGCATGATGAGGTAACATTGGACTGCTGACACACCAGGTCTGTTATAAATCCTGCACCCTACCTATTTTATAGGTCAAGAAAGTTATTCTCTTCATATCTTAAAACACACTTATTCCATGTAGGATACTTAAAACCAAAAACGTGATGCTCTTTTGAATATTTAGTCAACCGCATAATTACATTCAAGCATAATAACAAAATGTTTTCGAAAGCAACTCAACTTCGACGTCTTTAGTTCAGGCAGAGAACTAAACTTCACAGAGATTTGTCCGTTCCTCGGTGATAATATTGCTTTGTTTACATCTAGAGCGGCCACGGATGACAGATGAAATATGCAAGTTAAGTGCATTCAAATATCGAGAAATTATAATAATAACCAGGAGGTACAATGCACAACCAGTTTCTGTAACAACCTACAATTTTTACAGAAATTTTTTTTTAGAAAACCTGAAATTTGTAGATTTTGAGGTTTTTGCCATATTTCATCTTTTTTACTCTCTCGAAAGAAATATTCACAATTTTTTTTATGTCTTTGCTAGAACAATTTTATTTAACAACAATATTTATAGTAAGCTTTGGGGAATACTCTTAATGAGTTTGGATTTTAATCACGTCTGATTACGTCTTACGGTCGTTCAACTTTGACAATGTTAGTAAGGTTAGAAATTCAAAGCCCAATTTGTTCGCGAACTTCCGATTTTAACAGAATTTGTACTGTGAACGTGTGTTAAAAGTTGGAACAGTTTCCAGGTGTTTAAAAAATCGTTCGACTAGATTTCGGGTAATGGTTCAAAATGTCAAAAAGTGGTGTTTTCTGATGTCACGATAGACCAGTTCGAGGTCAGAGTTCCTAAGGAGAGGAATCGCTCACTTAATTAATTCATGAAATTTCAATATAAACTAACATAAATTAGCAATGGTTTTAAAATGTACAAATTTGACAGCAATTGAGTGACGGTGGTTGTTTAGTGTAGTGGTTGCAACGTTTGCCTTACGAGTGGGAGGTTCGAGTTCCAGATATTTTTTTTTACCTCACCATTTTCTTGAGAAGTTTTTCTTGAGAAGCCTAGCTCTAGGTGGGTAAGATCTTGTTCACTGACCGGTTAGGTTTTTTATGTTTCAGGGTCGGGTTTTAGTTAGTTTATATTGTCATTTCATGACAATAAGTGAGCGATAGTAGTATAGTAGTTGAGGTAACCAGCGCATAAGCGAACGCAAAACCCCAACACGAAATTCCAACATGACATTCCAAACATTCCAACATGACATTCCAGACATTCCAAACGTTCCAACGCAAAATTCCAATCAGTGATACCAAGAAATATACTTGAGGTAAATTCCAGGAAATATGACCACACCCATTTTGACCACGCCCGTTTTGACCACGCCCGTTTTGACCACACCCAAACATTCCAATGTAAAGATCACTACGTTGGGTGGGGGGTATGATGTTTTGAAATAATTATATATGCATATAGTAAGAGATGTCTATTAAGAAATTTGAGAACTCAGAACTTGATGTGTCTATCAATGCATATATAGATATTAAGCAGAATGTCTATTTCAAAGGAAAAGATATTGCATTAGCGTTAGGGTATGGAAACACTAAACATGCGATAATGCGTCATGTAGATGAAGAAGATAAGATAGAATATGGAAAACTAAGGGGGGTCCCGTTTCAGGCCCCCCTTGAAAATGTACAACCACATACAATGTTTATAAAAGAATCAGGCTTATATTCTCTCATTATGAGTTCCAAGTTAGATTCAGCCAAAAGATTTAAAAGATGGGTAACATCTAATGTATTGCCATATATCAGAAAGTACGGATATTATAGAATGTTTGACAATCCTAATACGTTAACATTTAAGATAGAAGATGAGTATGATTTACATACGAGAGTTGTCAAATATATTAGACGATTTTACCCCAATGCTTTAATAACTGCTGGATTAGGTGAATTACAAGATAGTTCAACTAAACGAATCAATTCTTATAAAAAAGGATATATGAAGGGGCAACCAGATATTATCATAAATAATTGTCATAAGATTTATAATGGTTTATGTATAGAATTTAAGACTCCTAAATGTAATGGTATCCTATCTATTGCACAGGAGAATTTATTAAAACAGTATGAAGAGAATGAAATCAAGTGTATAGTATCAAATGATTATGATCTAATAATAAAAGAGCTAAATGATTATTTAAAAGATATTAGAATAAAATGTAAGTATTGCAATAGAAAGTTTTGTTCAGGTGAAACACTAAAAAATCATAAAAAGTATTTTCATAGAATACTGGATAGAAATTATTTAAGGAATCAATATATATTTATAGAGTATAGTATGAATTATTGTAATTTGGAAATCCATAATGATATTAAGTTATCAGGAGAGTTTACTTGCCCTTTCTGTCATCAACAATTGAGAGATTATGAGAAATCGGAGAATGTGACGATGTGTTGTAAGAATATGGAATTGGAAGAGAACAATGGAATGCATATTTGTAAAAGATGTGGTATAGTTAATAGATATAGTATAGCCCCTGAATATATTGATTTTTATGAGAATAGGTATAGAATAAGGAGGAGATCTATTGATCACCGCAAATATCATATAATTAATTATATTATAACAAAGTTTGATCTAGAGTATCCTGAACGTAGAGAAATCCTTTATATTTTTAAACAAATAGATAATGCTATAAGTAAATTAGATCAACCTATAAGACGATATCCAATTTTTGATTATCTATTTTATAAGATATTTCAATTGAAGTTTTATGAAAGTCGGAATCCAAATTATAAAATTAACATGAATAAATGTATACGGTCTATAGGCAAGAAGACTCTTCAACGATACAAAATATTATGGAAAAGAGTTTGTGAAATAAATGAGTGGTTCTGTATGAATACTAATAAAGATATTTTTATGAAGAAGGTTAAGAAGAAGGATATTGTTTTAGTTTAGGATAAACATTTTATCGTATTTAACCTTATGACAGTCAACTAATGGACATAAGTCTGTTACTTCATCATCCAACCAGTTCAACTCTAATAAAAACTGTTCTATGTCGTACTCCTCCCCTCTCAAATATGTTCTTATTTTATTTAGCATCTTTTGATAACTTGTGAATGCGAATTTAGACATTTCTATTTTCCTGCTATAATTCTTTGTCTTTAGAAGCCCTTGAAGCACCAATCCAGCACCTGAAATAGTACCAAGAATAATTGGATTAAGTGTAACAGCTCCTACAATAACACAGTGCTTGTTAGTCCAATTGATGTTAAGTTTAAGCATATGTTAATCCTTTTAAAGTGTTTATATGCCTGCTTATAACAAAAACATTTCTTATGGTAGTGCCCATATAGCTTTTTTAGCATTTCGACATCTGCTTCACTCAAGTCCTCGCCTATATGATTGAAATTGAAAACCTTAATTTTTGTTTTAACCATTACGATTATATTATATGGTTATATAATAATTATTCAGATGTATATTCGTTTATCCCATTTTGAGTAGTTCTTTTAGTAACCCCTGCGATTTCCTCAACCATTATTGATGACTTCACATACCCATTAAATGCCGCATTAGTGCCATTGTACAGCCTATTTAATACCAGGGTTCCTGTATCAGTGATCTTACACTGCAGCTTATATGTGTGTAGAAAGCCGTTACCAAACTTCTCATGGAAAGAATCATCTGAAACACAAACTAATGTCTCTGGATCTTTTGGTGGTTGTGAGCCAAATGCACATCTGTTCCTCACACCAAGTGCTGCATCTGGTAAATTACTTATACCAATAATCGTTTGTAAGTAGTGGCCCACAATTGCTGTTGGCGTTAATAGGACCCATCGGAACCAAAAATTCCCTCCACTCGTGTCGTTAGAGATATATATGTGACATGATAGTCTCATCATGTTAGTGTCTTTTGGTGTTAGCTGTATTTCGTAATTTGGTATATCCATCCAATCGGTATCACGTTGAATCCATAAGAGTGAAATCTCTTTCATATGAATATTAACTATCATAGGACTTGTAGTATTGATTGTAGGTTGTTTTTCTGTTCTATCACCTGTATTAAATATTCCCATTTGTTATATTATTTGGTTATATTATTCTGATGTACATATTACATTCCCATTAGCAGCAAATGTCTGTCTTATCCCAGAGACTTCCTCTACAATCATACTTGAGGTAACGTAACTATTCCATTTAGCATTTCCATCACCATATATCTTATTGATTGTAATGGTTCCTGTGTCTTTCACTTTTATTTGTAATTTATATGTATGGAAGGTTTTATTGAATGGAGTGTGGAATCCTGTATGGGACACACAAGCAAGAGTTTCTGGATTGATTGCTGATTGTACACCAAAACTAGCTCTGTTACGGAGTCCAAGGATGTTGTTTGGTAATGAATTTGTACTGACATAAGCAATTAGTCCCTGACCTGTAGTTGCAACCCATCGAAACCATACATTAGCTCCTCCTGAGTCACATCCAAGGTAAATCGTACATGATAATCGAATTAGATTTGTTGTTTCCTTGGGAGATATTGTGATGGAGAAATGTGGTATATCTCCCCACTCCATGTCTGCATGACTCCATAAGCTTGAAATTTCCTTTGCTATATAAGTGACTGTCTTGATAGGAACCATTTCTTGCACTCTTTGTTTGATAATATACTCATTATCATCGAAGACAGTAGGATTCACAAAAGTGTTTGCATCTAATGCTCCAGCAATGATTGCGACATAGATTGTTATTAGCTGATTGGTTGACTGATTGTGACTCAATGTAAATGATAGTTTACCTGTGCTATTGGTAGATGTTGTTATGCTTAGCTCTTGGAAAGCAGTGTTTGTAGATCCTATCCTTCCACTTTTCATTGTGTTTGAGATGAAACTTAAATTCTATTCAATTGATAAAGAGCTTAGTGTTATGGATCCAATGTTTGCATAAGCTTCGACCCGAACTGTGTAGTTGCTGTTGCCTTTTAACCCTAAAGTTGGATTATCATTTTTTGGTATAGTCATAGTCAACTTTTCTGTTGAGTTTGGTTTGAAGGTCTCTAGGATTCTAAAACCTCGATGTTCTGGAGTGATGTTATTCATAGTGTATGAGTCATCGATAACCATAAATGAGCTTACACTGCTTGATGATGCCCAATTGCCAGACTTCCTAAGGAAATTACCACAATTGAATGTTAGACTACTATGCATGACACCTGGACCAGGCCCTCGAGCACCAGTGTTACCTTTATCACCCTTATCACCTTTGTTGCCTTTCGATCCTATCACACCAGGATTTCCTGTTAAACCACGTGGACCTAATGCCCCTTGTGGTCCTATGTTTCCTTTTGGTCCTGTTATTCCAATATCACCCTTATCACCTTTATCACCTTTTAGTCCTTGAATGCCTTGAATACCAGTATCACCTTTATTACCTTTTGATCCTATCACACCAGGATTTCCTGTTAAACCACGTGGACCTAATGCCCCTTGTGGTCCTATGTTTCCTTTTGGTCCTGTTGCTCCAATATCTCCCTTATCACCCTTATCACCTTTTGGACCTTGGAGACCTGGGTCACCTCTACCACCTTTACCCCTCCTTTCAGATCTTGTTCTTTATTATCCAAATCATTGAAGATCGCCATTATATATTAATACATTATATTAAACAGTCCCACAAAAATTCCTTTTGATTCGCTTCAAGGGTTTATCAATGTATAAGAACGAATATGGTTCTTTAGTAGCACCCCCATATTGCTCTTTACTTACTCCCAACTCTCGAGATATGAGACCCCGTTCGTTAGCACTTGGAAACTCAAATACACAATAATGAGAGCAGTTTAATCTTATATCTTTGGGGGTTTAATAGAAACTTTGACTTAAGTAGATCACACTACAATTCTTATGTCTACATCTAATAAAGTAATCAATTAATGGTTTTTGATTCTTTTCACAAACGAAGTCATCAAATATAACGACTTTTTGAGCATCGCAATCAAGTTAACCAACAGGAATAATATCATCATTACTACACTCAATAACATCATAACCAACATGATTACTGATTGCATTAAACCGTTCTATCAGATCTTGATATTTTCCTTGTTCTAAATTCTTAGCATATAGATAGATTTTATCATAATACAGTAATGGTTTTCTAAGCATATGCATCAAGACATTTGTCTTTCCACAACCACTTGGTCCAGTAACTAACATTCTAAAATTATTTTATAGTTTGTAACGGCATCTTGTTTATTATCATAATTAGGGATTTCCATCTTATCTATACATATTGCGTAGACTATTTATGGTAAGTATATATTGTAAAAAAATAAGTTGAGATAAGTTGAGATAAGTTATGTAACGTATATATATACGATGGATATCAATGAGTTTAAAAAGCACGTTATTCCAAAGATTGAATCTGGGAAAATGGTTAATATTGTTCGTAACGTCATTAAGGAGACTAAGGATGCTAGGCAGGATAAAAATGAAGAACAAAAAGAAGTATATAAACCGATTACTAAACTACTAGAGAAAGAGGTTGATGAGATAAGTGATCTACGGGAAGAGTTCATTAAGTCTGCAAATAAGCCAATGCCAATTACATACATTCAACAGCAAGCTATAACTGACAAAGGTTTCACACCTGAAGAATATATTAGCTATGATTGATGAGGCGAAAGCTATAACTGATATAGAACATAAATCACTTGGAGAAAAAATAAATATCAATGCAAACGAATTAGGTTTTACACCAGATGATTTGGAAACAATAGAACTGTATAAGTTCCAATCACCTGATATAATTCTTAATCAAATGCAAATTGATAGTAATATTGCTCAATATTCTAAAAATAATAGTGATGGACTCATTAAGACTCTAATTCATGAAAAGGCTGGCTTGAAAAGAAAGAAAGCCAAAAATCTTTCAAAAAGACAACTGAAAGAGCGTGATGATGAAGTCGCTGACTATGTAGACCACATCAAAACATTAAAAAAGTATAGTAAAAGAATGGAAAATCTTTATGAAGGGTTTAAACTAATAAGAAAAGGAAAAGGTATATACAACCAACCTAAACGTAATGCTTACAAGATATCGCAAGGTGGTCAATATGGTAATTTAAGAATCGACTTACAAAAGCTAATTGGTCAACTTAAATTAATGGCCTATAAAGATGGTAAAAAGGTATATGATAATAGAGTCGATTTTGATACTCTCGATTTACTTACAAAGAGGTTCAATAGTAAAAAGAAGTATAGCGATCTATCTAAGATGGTCTTCAATAATCTAAATGAGTTAAGTGAGATACCAATACATAAGACATCTAAAAAGTATTCTAAGATAGGTTCTGGTGTTGTTTATTTTAATAATCCACAAGATTTAAAAAGTAGGTTAGAGTTGCTTGGTGGTTCAATTAGTGCAGGTAATGATTCAGTTGCAAATGAATTCTCAGAGATTGCACATACATTAAGGAAGTTACATATTCTTTCTAATGATGAGCTTAAGGAATTGCTGAACCATTATATTATGTAATCAAATAGTATAATGTCAAACGTAATAGAAAGAGCGATATATGTCTCATCTATTGATAGAGAAAAGCGTGGTGTAAGTAAGTCTGAATATTTCACTATAAAGTTTAATCCTTCAATAGTGCTTTCTCCTAACGTAAAATATGAAGTAGCTGTAGATAAAATATCAATGACATACTCGTGGCAAAACATTACTCCAGAATATAATAATAATACCATAAAATATAGTCATGACGGAAGTACATGGACTACAGTAACGTTTCCTAATGGAATGAATTCTTACTCCGATATAAACGATTACTTACATCAAATAATGAAGGTAAATGGTCATAAGACTACTGGTGTAGATAGGTTCGACATTAATATGATCTTTGTATTAACCACATACAAAGTAATTATTGAAATTAGTAATAGCTACCAATTAGACCTAAGAGGAACAAATTTTGGAGAACTCATTGGATTCAATAAGAAGATCGTTGATGCAACGGAATATGGAAGTAGGTTACCAAAATATTACTAATAGTATTGATACACTACATGTTAATACAGATATTATAAATGATAGCATCGTTGGAGGATCTACAATACAATACAATACAATAACTTTTATTTAAACACGATAAAAGATTAAAGCGTTGCCGCTTGTGGGGTCGTGTATAATACTAAAATAAACTAGTTAACTATATTCAAATTTTACATTAAGTTATTAATCATCTATTTTAAAACTAATAATTCAGTAATATTTATAATAATCGTTCTTGTGAGGGGCAGTTTGCGGTGATTCAGCTCCAAAATCTAAATTATGCAGGGCCTGTGATTTACTAGCCATACTGGTAAAGTTCTTTACATTAGAGGTCTCCGGTAAGTCTGGAGTGAGCAGGTTCCACACAATTGCCGCTCTATGTGCTATCGAATTCTTCATGTAATAGCTATTGAAGCGTGGCACTATAACCCTGTTTCTGTTACGTAAATTTTGCGTTCTGTCATTCTTAACTAGAATATGGTCCATAGAAGCGGGAGTGCAGTCATAGAAAATTTTATATGCTAGTGTATCTAACCTTACTTTGTACATTGAGCAATATCTGATATTGGATCTGCCAGCAATACTTTATTTGTCATTCCAACAGATGGTTTCACTCGATCGTACCCATTTACTATTGAGCCAAAAAGAGCCTTATTCAATACAGTTTCAACAAGTATTATCAGCAAAATGCATTTCTACATAACAGACTCAATAAGAAGACCAGTAAATCTAAATGGAATTGACTGGCATATGACATTAATATTGAGATCCATTCAATTATAATCTAGCCTAATAATATATGAGACAGTGTGAATATAAGAGAAGATATGATCCTACTATAGGAAGACACATTTATCAACACATACATGGTAAAGGTATTATTGATTCGATTACCAATTTTGGACGGAAATTATTTGGTAAGACAGCAAAGAAGATAATTAAAGATACATCAAAGAAGGCTGCAACAACTGCATTAAACAAAACAGGTAACTATGTTGGAAATAAAGCTGGAGATAAAATCATTAATCTATTACAGAAGAATAAAGGAAAGGAGCCTGTTATTAATCAATCAATCAACCAAAATACTCCATCTGTTAATAGAGCATTAACAGACTATGAGATAAACGAACGTGTTCAGCGTCTATTAAGTGGATCTGGAAGAATTCGAAAGTTAAGATTATAATTAATATGATCATTTTATCTAATCTATTAATATAAAGATGGAAAGTTTTAGGAATCCTAAATATGTTCAAAGGTATGAAGATGTTTCTTTCGATCTAGAAACGCCCCTAGTAACAGTGGTAGCTAATAATGGAAGTCAAGTCAAAGCTGGATATAGATTCGTTGGTGATAATTCTGGTTAAGTAGCTCCTTTCGATTGGTACAACGCTAGAATAGAAACCGATTTTAAGGTTCAATTACAAGCAGATGGCGGGAATATAGCTGCTGATGACCATAATGGTATAGTAAATGGATCTCATTCATTGATTAAAGAAATCAGTGTAAAAGTAAATGGTATACAATTATATGACAATAATAATGCAAACCAAACCGTTAACATTAAGAACCTACTTGAATATGATACTTCCTATTCTAAGAGTACTGCTACAAATGAATTCTACTATCTCGATACTAGTAGAAGTGCTGAAGAGAGAGTTGCACAGGCAACATACAATAAAGGTTTTACCACCAGGAAGGCATTGCTTGGTCTGTCTACAACCGTGAATACAGAAATACCTCTTAATAGGTACTCATTCTTTGAAGCATTTGAAGACAAACTCATACCCAATACTAAGGTTGAAATACAAATTACTCTAGAAAGTGATGCCAATCTAATTTGGCAAGCTGGTGCTAATTGTAGAGTTCTTATTACAAAGTTCAAACTATGGGTACCAAGAATCATCTTCACGCCTGAAGGAGAAAGCCAATATATGAGTAGATATCTGAAACCACATAAATGGTCTTATCTAAGGGAGATGGTAGGTACATTCAAAATATCTTGAGGAATTAATAGACCACGACACGTATTCGTATGGATATCAAATGATGCGAATCAAGATTCACAAACAGCGAATCCATTTCTATATAACACTTTTTTAGTGAATGCTGATAAGACACTTACGAGTTGCCATCTTGAAGTAGGGAATGGGAATCAGTATCCCGAAAGTGAATACATGCCAAGTACGGAGACGTCCAGAGTCTATAGAGGCGTATTGGAATACATACATGCTACTAATGACTACAATGGAGGAACTCTTTTGAATAGATCGAATTTTAGCACCATTTTCCCATCCATTTACTTTAACCTCGAAAATCAGAAACAAGATATTAAGGATGGTACTACAAAAATCGCATTCAAATATAAATTATCAGCAGCAGCTACTGCAGACTATAGTGTGTATGCACTCGTTTTGTATGAACAAGACATCGAGCTCACACAATCTAATGGTAAGCTACTATTGAGGTCATAATCGATTATTATATAACATAGTATTATAGTAACAATGTCATATTTCAAATACAATGTAAGCTTAACAAATGGTCAAAAAGAGAAATTGCTTAAGTCATACCAGAAGCATGCACCAATTACTCTTCGACTCAAAAATAGTCAACTATCTGGCTCGGATACCATATTGCTAACGAAGAGACAAGTAAATAAGATTGAAAGGAGTAAGATGGATGGTTCTGGTATTGATGTCAAGATCAGTGCCACACAGGTTAAAAAACAAGAAGGTGGATTCTTGGGTGCTCTATTACCAATGCTAGCAAAAGTTGGTGCAATGGCACTTCCTTGGCTATCTAAGGCAGCAGCACCACTAGCGACAGGAGCTCTGTCTGGGTTAGCCTCTTATGGTGTTAATAAGGTCTTACCTAAATCTGGGTCTGGACTGTTTAGTGTTCCACAAGATAAGGTCGATAAGTTGGTAAGATACAAAGATTACCTTACTGAAGCCCAGAAGAAGCAGATCATAAGTGCACTTCAAAGCGGTTCTGGTATGACTCTAAGACTGACTAAGAAACAACAGTCAGGTGGGTTCCTTGGAACATTGCTTGCTAGTTTGGGTATTCCTATGCTCATTAAAGCCCTAGGAGGTGGTCTACAGGTTGACCCAAGTTCGAGTTCAAGCATGCGAAATGTCTACATTCCTCCAAATCCTAAGAATCCTAATGGAGGATACGTCAATCATCTTATGCTTCAACCACCTCCATTTATTGGTCAGTGGGGTGATAATCACATGACAAGGGGCTATGGAACAACACCAAAGAAGCAAAAAAAAAGAACTGGCGAAGGACTCCTACTAGGAAAGAACAGTCCATTCAATGGCATCCCACTACTAGGAGCCCTTCTGTAAGATTCGTGAATAAACCCCTATCCAATATAGACATAATGGACTGGATCAAATACTTAGGTATTAAATACTTTAGAGGAGTGTATTCAAGGGATAATTTACCTACACACATTAATAAGAAAGAATGTGGAATCATTAATTTAGATGCTCAGATAGGCCCTGGAACGCATTGGGTTTGTTACAGAAACATAGATAATAATTACTGTGAATACTTCGATAGCTTTGGATTAACTAAGCCAAAAGAGATTAGGCAGTATCTGTCTGGAAGCAACAAACAAATAATTTATAGTGGGGATGAAATACAAGAACGATTATCAGTATTATGTGGATATTGGTGCTTATACTATCTAATAGAAAGACAAAAGGGTATGTCACTATTTAATACCATTCATAATCCAACATTTAATATGAATGACCAAAATATCAATCATCAGTTTCTAATCAAGTATTTTAGTCTACTCTAATAGTATATGAGATCATACTGTATAAAAGAAAAGAAAGTAACTGATTGCGTTCCAGGTAGTGAGAGATATGAAAAAGCTAAGAATGGAAGACTAATGTTGAAATGTACTTGTGCTTCTTGTGGAATAACTAAATCTAAGTTCGTAAAAGCAGGTAAAGGACTACTACTAGGAAAAAACAGTCCATTCAACGGCATCCCACTACTAGGAGCCCTTCTGTAAGATTTGCAAATAAACCTCTATCTAATAGAAAGACAAAAAGGTACGTCATCATTTGATACTATCCATAATATCAACCACCAATTCTTAATTGAATATTTTAATCTACTGTAATTATATATGAAATCATACTGCGTTAAGGAAAAGAAAGTAACTGATTGTGTTCCAGGTAGTGAGAGATATGAAAGAGCTAAGAATGGAAGACTAATGTTGAAATGTACTTGTAGTTCGTGTGGTATAACTAAATCTAAGTTCGTAAAAGCAACAGATGGTGGTGGTATTGCAGATGCATTTTTAAAGGCGGGCATACAAGGGTTATATCAGATGGGTAAAATAGGTGCAAAGCAAGCTGTCAAAAGTAATTTTGCTAAGAAGAAGGCATCAAATTATATCAAGAATATAGCTAATAAGATGATCGATCAGGGTGTTTCACAAACATTAGATCAACTAGGTTCTGGAGGCGATTTAAATTGGGATGGTAGCGTTAAACTACCTCCTGAGTTATAGCATTATCAAGATCCCAATTCACACATCAATGGTGGCAAGTTAGACATCCATGCAATGATTGGCAAACTACCAAAACCAAAAGGTGGTTTAACACCTGGAAATTATAAGTACATGGGTCCCTATAACCCATTGGATCAGCAATTAGAGTACAATAGTGCAACTGGTGAAGTTACTAAATGGATAGTGCCACCTAAGAACAAACTAGATGCAATTAGTGCTCACCACGATGTTTGCTATGACATGGGAAACAACAAAGGGGATTGCGATAAGAAAATGGTTGCATCTATTGATCAAATACCATGGAAAGACAAACCATGGGGGACTACGGCTGTTAGGAACATCATGAACACTAAACAAAAATTAGGTCTTGGCGTTAAGAAGCCAAAAAACGGAAGAAGGCGTTGAGTGAAGAAAACTGGCAACAATTAGCTGATGAGTTACACAAACCCATAAAACGTAAATTCACTCAACGCCGTGTCATAGTGAATGGGATTGATGAAATATGGTGTTCTGACCTCATCGAAATGCAACAGTTTAGTAAATGGAATAAGGGATATCGGTATCTTCTTATGGTTTTGGATGTGTTTAGTAAATATGGTTGGATCGTACCATTGAAAGATAAAAAAGGAGAATCTGTTATGAATGCTTTTCAAATGATATTCAAGGAAGGTAGAAAACCACAATATTTGTGGGTAGATAAGGGTAAAGAGTATTATAACAAACATGTGAAAGATCTATTAGAAAAACATAATATACAAATGTATTCAACTGAAAATGAAGAAAAGTCATCCGTTTGTGAAAGATGGAATAGAACAATTAAAACCAAAATGTGGAAACAATTCACAGTCCAAGGTAATACTCAGTATTTAGATGTGCTACCTAAAATATTAAAACAATATAATAACACTAAACATTCAAGCATCAAAATGACACCCATCGAAGCATCTAAGAAAAAGAATGAAGGGTTAGTTTACTTCAATTTATATGGTGATATGGAAACTTTAAAACAGAAACCTAAGTTTAAAATCGGTGACATGGTCCGTATATCAAAATACAAACGTAAAGTGTTTGATAAAGGATATACCCCCAACTGGACTGAGGAAGTGTTTACAGTTGATAAAATCCAATATACAAACCCTATTACATACGAATTGAAGGATCTAAATAATGAGGAAATACAAGGTTCTTTCTATGAACAGGAGTTATTAAAAGCTAAACAAAACGCTTTCCGTATTGATAAGGTCATAAGGAGAGACTACAAAAAGAAGCAGGCTTTAGTATCATGGAAAGGGTATAGTGATGATTTTAATAGTTGGATACCACTGAAGGATTTACAAAATATATAATCATATAGAGAATAATATATATAGTTAATATAATATAGATATGTCAGGAGAAATAGCAACACCCATTGAAATAATAAAGAGAGGACGAGGTAGACCAAAACGATATAATACTCAAGAAGAGCGAGAAGCTGCTATTAGAGAATCAAAAAGAAAATATATGACAGGTGCATTATGGATCTGTGATATATGTGACAACAATCACAATTATACACTATCTGGAAAGTGGTCACATATTAACACAAAACTGCATAAGCGAAATGCTGATAAAAAATAAAAATACTATAGAAATACTACAAATTAATAAACATCATAAAATAAAAATACTATAGAATTCCATAAAAATAAAAATACTAAAGAATTCCATAAAATAAAAAATACTATAGAATTCCATAAAATTCTATAAAAAATACTATAGAATTCCATAAAATTCTATAATATTTGGGGGGGGTTTAAGGAAAGTGCGGTTATATTTAAAGATATATTATCTATAGTAAGGTAAGAATGAGTAATATGAATAAGCAAGATCTCAAGAAACTTAGAAAATCCGAACTAATCAAACTGCTATTGAAACCGAATGCTAAGCCAACCCCTAAAATAAGAATAGTGGATGAGAAACCACATAGGAGACCAGTTCCTACTCCACGAGTAGCAACTCCACAAAAGGGTGTCAGACAGATGGTTAAGGAGTATGAAGAAAACATTATCCTTCCACCACCCGAATTTAGGGATAATTACAAACCAGTTCCTGCTCCAAGGACACTAAGACCTGTTCCTGCTTCAAGGACCATATACAAACCAGTACCTGCTCCAAGGACAATAATCACACCATTAAAGAAAGCCTTTAAAGGACATGCTAAGTCATTCGAAGTAGCAATCAAAAACGATAAAGATCCACTAATACAACTAAACTCTACAAGAATAGGCATCAAGAATCGATTCAATGCACTACTAGTAGAAACTAAAGGCTTCAAATATGTTGAAACACTAAAAGTAACTTTCGAAAAAATAATAAACGAAAATAACACAACAATTAAAACAGCCCACTTCAATAGTAAAGTCAGTACCATCATAAATGAAGATGACATCAACAAAGGGATAGAACTATCCAAACAATCTATGATCCAAATGATTGGACAGTGGCTATCAGAAGGTTCTGGATGGACTATAGAATCAATTGATAATCACTACATTAACATAGTAAATTACAAACCATTAAGAGGATCAAGCTATATAGAACTACCAATGGAACTTAGAAACTCAGCTAAGGGATTAATCAACATTAAGAATAAAGATAACGAATGCTTCAGATGGTGCCACATTAGACATTTGAATCCACAAAATAAAGACCCACAGAGAATCAAAAAATTGGACAGACAGCATATCAAACAATTGAATTATTCTAATATCACATTTCCAGTAACCAATAAGCAGTACAATAAAATAGAAAAGCAAAATGAGATCAACATTAATGTGTTTGGGTATGAAGATAAAAAACCATATCCCATATATGTATCAAAAGAAAAATTTAACAATCATATGAACTTACTATTAATAACAGATGGTAAGAACCAACATTACGTATTAATCAAAGATTTTAATAAGTTAATGTTCAATCAAACGAAACATAAAAATAGAAAGCATTTTTGTATGTACTGTCTACAGTGCTTCAGTTCTGAAGTAGTACTAACTACCCATAAAGAAAATTGCATCCAAGTAAATGGTACACAAGCAATCAAGATGCCAACTAAAGAAAACAATACACTAAAGTTTAAGAATTTCCATAAACAGTTACCAGTACCATTTGTAATATATGCCGACTTTGAGGCTATAACAGAAAAGATCGATAGTTGTCAGCCTAATAATGACAAATCATATACTGAAGCCTATCAAAAACATACTAGTTGTGGCTATGGATATAAGGTCGTTTGCTGCTATGATGACAAATACAGTAAACCAGTACATATATATAGAGGTGAAAAGTCAACTTACAAATTTATGACTAAAATGCTAGAAGAAGTAAAATGGTGTCAAAAAACAATTAAGGAAAAATTCAACAAAGACATGACAATGACAAATGCATCCCAATTCCAATTCGAAAATTCCAACAAATGCCATATATGTGATGAAGAATACACTAAAGATGATATCAAAGTAAGAGACCATTGCCATATAACTGGTAAGTACCGGGGATCCGCACATAGAGATTGCAATCTGAGCTATTTCCAATCAGCAGCTGAAAAGACTAAGATATAAGTCATCTTCCATAACTTGCGAGGATACGATTCCCATCTAATCATGCAATAAATTGGTAATGTCATCAAAGACAATAAATACATTAATAAGAACGGTTTAGAAAAAGAGCATGAAATATCAATAATCCCCAACAATATGGAAAAATATATGTCTTTCACTATAGGTAATAACTTAGTATTCATTGATAGCTTCCAGTTTATGAGTCAATCACTTTGTAACCTAGCATTGAACCTACCTGAAGATGGCTTCAAATACACATCAAAAGAATTCAAAGATGATAAGCTAACGCTAATGAAACAAAAAGGTATCTATCCTTATGACTACATGGATGGCTTTGACAAATTCAATGATAAGCAATTACCAACAAAAGAAGACTTCTACAGTATCTTGAATGATCAACACATTTCTAGTAAAGAATACAATCATGCTCAAAACGTATGGAATACATTCTCACTAAAAACAATGGGTGAGTACCATGACCTATTCTTGAAGTGTGATATCCTCCTATTGTCTGATGTCTTCGAAAACTTTAGAAAGACTTGTATTCAATACTATAAGCTAGATCCATGTCATTACTTCACATCTCCTGGTCTATTATGGGATGCTATGTTAAAAATGACTAAAATAAAGTTGGAACTAATGACAGATGTTGATATGTTCCAGTTTATCGAACTAGGTATGAGAGGGGGTACATCATATATCGCAAATAGATATGGAAAAGCCAACAACAAGTACATGAAGGATTATGACGATAAGTCACCTTCAAAACATATTACATACCTAGATGCTAATAACCTATATGGTTGGGCTATGAGTCAGCACCTACCAACTGGTGGCTTCAAGTGGATCAAGGACCTTAACAAACTAGACCTAACTAAATACAGTGAAAATAGTAAAAAGGGTATAATCCTAGAAGTCGATCTAGAATATCCAAAAGAACTACACGACCTACATAACGACTATCCATTAGCTGCTGAAAAAATGAAAGTAGTTGAGGACATGCTATCACCATATTGTAGGGAAATAGTAAAGGAGCACAACATATCAATTGGATTAGTAAATAAGCTAATTCCAACATTAGGTGATAAAGAAAAATACGTACTCCATCATAGAAACTTAGAACTATACACTAGCTTGGGTCTAAAAGTAAAGAAAGTCCATAGAGCTTTAGAATTCAATCAATCCCCATGGTTGAAACAGTACATCGACTTCAATACTCAAAAGAGAACTAACGCAAAAAACTCATTCGAAAAGGACTTCTTCAAACTCATGAACAATAGCGTATTTGGAAAAACTATGGAGAAACTTAGAAAGAGGGTAGACATTAGGCTAGTAACCAATAAAAAGAAACTAGTAGGAATGGTCTCTAAACCAACCTATGTAAGTTGTAAGATATTCAATGAAAATCTAGTAGCAGTACATAAGACTAAAGAATCACTAACCCTAGACCGGCCGGCATATGTGGGTATGTGTATACTTGATCTTTCTAAGACACTGATGTATGATTTCCATTACAACTACATAAAACGAAAGTATAGTAATAAAGCTAAACTATTATTTACTGATACAGATAGCCTAACCTATGAAATAGAGACTGAAGACATATATGATGACTTTTCAAATAATAAAGATATATTTGACAATAGCGACTATCCAGAAAATAGTAAATACTACTACAAAACAAATAAAAAAGTAATTGGTAAGTTCAAAGACGAAAATACTGGAACACCTATCATCGAATTCGTCGGATTGAAATCCAAAATGTATAGCTACATAGATGAATCCAACAAAGGAGGAAAGACTGCGAAAGGTATCAAGAAAAACATAATCAAGAACATCATCAAACATGAAAACTATAAAGACGTATTGATCAACAACAAACAACTATCACACACTATGAAAACAATCAGAAGCCAAAATCACCAACTAGGAAGCTATGAAATAAATAAGATATCTCTCAGTTGCTTCGACGATAAGAGATACATACTAGAAGATGGTATAACTTCTTATGCTTTCGGACATAACAAAATCAATTCATAAATATCGGTATCCATTGTGTGGAGAAGATATTCAATTATTTACTTTTATCATATATCGGTATCCATCATGTGGAGAAGATATTCAATTATATACTTTTATCAACTTAGTAATTTTTATGTTGGAATGTTTGGAATGTTTGGGTGTGGTCAAAATGGGCGTGGTCAAAATGGGCGTGGTCATATTTCCTGGAATTTACCTCAAGTATATTTCTTGGAATCACTGATTGGAATTTTGCGTTGAAACGTTTGGAATGTCTGGAATGTCATGTTGGAATGTTTGGAATGTCATGTTGGAATTTCGTGTTGGGGTTTTGCGTTCGTTTATGCGCTGGTTACCTCAACTACTATACTACTAGCGATTCCTCCCCTCAGGAGCTCGTGTTCGTGGCTAATTCCGACATTTTGAAAGGGGTGCAAACATGGAGCGAAATACAGTGTTTCTATGGGAATACGATGCCAAATAATTTCCGATACCAAGTAAAAGATTAACTGATCAGAAAATTGAGGGATTTAGCACTGCTAAGAAGCGTGCAATCGTGTTTTCAGTTTGCCATACATTTGTCTGTAATTACGAGTGGAAATAAATACACTGGACAAGTGTATCAAAAACTGAAAACACGGTTACACGCTTCCCAGTACAGCTACATCCTCAAATTTTGATCAGTTAATCTTTTACCGGGTATCTTCAATTTGTAGTTAGTGAATATTTCAGAAATTCGATTGTACGGAAATGTTTTGGCTTCGTATTCCCATACAAACACTATATTTCGCGCCATGTCTGCACCCCTTTCAAAATGTTGTAATTAACCGCGAACTGGTCTATTACGTCATTAGTATCCGTTTTCGACATTATCAGTTGCATCACTAAATTGTGTACCGTTCGTGAAATTTTGAGCGAATTAAACAAAAATCTTAAACGTTATGACAATGTGTTTCAAATTTGCAAAGTAATGCTTCGGAGTTTCGATCGAAACACCTTAAATCCGCTTAATTATAATAAACTGCGTCCAGTGTGACCTTAGCCATTAGAGCGGTTTTCAATTGAGTGTCGAAAAGTAATTGCGAATTAGATTGGTTAGTTATCCATGATTGCATTTACCTCGCCTCGTGAATTACTTCAGTTCGTGATTGGTGCATTGATGCATATGTTTTTACTTGCTCCTGTGATTGGCTCACTAGATTTGGTTTTACGATACTCTAGCGATAAATAGGTTAACTAGAGTTAACGTTTATTTCTTCTTGCCGTGGTTGTCGGAGGAACTAAGCAAAGTTCAGTTCACTTTAGTAAACCGTAACATGCAGGTCACACTGAGAATGCCATAGTGTGACCTTAGCCAATACTACTTCCAATAATAGTACTACGGTTATGTGCAAATGAAGCCCCTTGAACGTGTTTACGATAGAACCTAAACATTCTGGATGTACGAATGTGTCAAAGATAAAATATAATTTAGCTGACGATCACAATATAATTTCGGACAAAATATCAGTAAACTCTCAAACATACCTTAAAGAAGGAACCTGAAAAGAAATTCGATGCAGCTCTAAAAGCAATCGTTACTTAGTTTACAATTTATACTGCTAGATTTTGTCTTGCGGCTCTGGAGACAACTAATTCAGTTTTCATTATTCGCGCCATGAAAAAGTATAAAATACCATCCGGAAACCATTTAAATATGTTTGCTTTTGTTTTGTGTTTTCAGTACTTTTTTTTCCTTTTTCAGTTGTGTGGATTGATTATACTGAACGCTTGCATTTATTCTGTGAAACACGAATTTTCAGGATCTGTTTGTGATACGGAGTCCAAAAAATATTATATATTGACCTAGGGAGAAACACCTAAATTATTTCTATTTTAAAATGGACTCATACCTCGCCGGATCCTACCTAACAGTTCTGATCATACTTATCCAATTCCTTACTTAGTACTCTATTCCTTACTTAGTAATGCCCGAGTTCAGCCTGCACCTGACAGGCTTTTGTTATTTATATGTTATAGATAAATCCTTTAATACTCCTTCCGTGTTTCCTTGTTATAGCACACTGCACAAGAACTCTTTAAAAGAACAGGATATTCCCAAAGACGCATTTGATGATTTGACGAATTTAGAATATCTGTAAGTATATATACTAGGATGATTGAATGTAAAAATCTTTAAGACTATAAGAGCCAGAGGATTGTCCAATACTCTGACAAATTTAATTTATGCATAGAATTGTATTATATCGACATAACAATAGTAGAACGATGCAATACAATAGAATACAAAACAATGCTATGCTTAAATTTGTCAGAGTATTGGACAAGTATGAAGAGCCAACCACAATTCATGTTATGGTATTCACTTTTAAGAAAATCCTTCACGATTTATGTACAATATATCATATAAACATTAGAACCATTTGTTTTTATAATCGTATAATAATAAGAATATTAATAAATACAAAGGAATAAAGTCTACAGTAACACTAATAAAGTAAGATGAACATAACGACATTTAAAAATAAACGATAGGATTAAAATATTTTAGAAAAGTATGTGAGATTGTTGTAAAATTGCGCCCACAAGTAGTTTGTTAAAATATTTCAGACTATCTATATGTTTCGTATATTCTAGTTTTAACTTCAGTAGTTGTAGGAGGTCCATAAGTTTGTTAGTTTCAAACTATTAAGTGCTACTCTTATTAAATCAAGTTTATTATTATTATTGTTGTTGTTGTTGTTGTTATTAGTGGACTGTATTTAAACTTTTTAGTATTAACTTTAGTGTATACATCTGTTTTAGGAGCCTGGACAGCTTCATCCTCTGTTGTTACGCAAAACAATCCATACCAAATCTAAAGTGTCACTCCCCTGGTAACCAGTTCTCGAGCTGTGAAGACATGCTGAAGAACGCTGCTATCCGCTCATGCATCTGGATCCTTAGTTTCCTGGCCTCCTTTGGTAACCTCGCCGTTATAATTTGGTGGACAGTGATAATGCGTCGTGAATCTCGAACAAGAGGGGAGAGTCGTGAATCACGAGCAAGGAGAGAGAAAGCTGACATCCAATCCTTCCTGTTGTCCAACTTGGCATGCGCAGACCTGTTGATGGGAGTCTATCTCCTGGTGCTAGCTGTTTATAACACGGTTTGGCAAGGTGAATACTTCCAACACGATGTTCAGTGGAGATCTGGCATAACATGTCAGATTGCTGGAGCTATATCTACCCTGTCAAGTGAAGTCTCGGTTATGATACTGGTCGCCATTACAGCCGACAGAGTCAACAGTATTCTTCTAGACTTCTCAGCTCGGCGCCTGACCATGAGAGCAGCACAGATTATTTCCCTTGTCATATGGATGGTTGGTCTTGCTTTGTCCTTCGCACCATTATGTGTTCCCAGTTACTTCCATGATCGAGTTTCTGGCTTCAGCTTTTACGGACGTTCAACTGTGTGCCTTCCCTTACAACTGTCTGCAGACAAACCATCGGGTTGGGAATACTCTGTTGGTGTTTTTATTGGAGCTAATGGCACTGCATTTGTATTCATCCTTGTTTCTTACATCGCAATATTCATTAAAGTTTGGAGATCCTCGCGACGAGTCCGTTCCACCAGCAAAGCAGAATCCGCTCTGGCCAAGAGAGTGTTTTGTGTGGTTTTTACCGATTTCTGCTGCTGGATGCCGGTGATCATACTTGGTGTGTTGTCACTGACCGGTGATTTTCACGACGCTTCAGCACAGGCGTACGCATGGATCGCAGTGTTCGTACTTCCCATCAATTCTTCCATAAATCCAATCCTCTACACGTTTTCCAGCCCAGACGTTAGAGCAAAAATATGGTCAAATGTCCTCCAGTGGAAAAATCGCAAAGGTGAGTTCATGGAACTTATGACATATTAATGACAAACCGGTATAATAGGAGTTTGCAGTGGAGTTGTTAATATAACATGATTTCATCAACTATTTGGGAGATTCTCCAAAACTTTATTTCGTGTGAAAAAAATATACAAATTACTTTATCTTCTATTAAAATTCCAACTTCGTGCACAGTACAAATTCATGCTGCGTGCTCAGTTGGAATGTTTACTGAAGTCGAAGTGAATGTTGGTGAATATTTACCGAGACGAGGTCGAGGTAAATATTCAGCATTATCCTATAAATATTATATTTCAGCCAATCAGAGCTCAGCTTTACTATGAAATACAAGGCAGTATTTCATGGTTTTTCTATGAAATACAGAGCAGTATTTCATGGCTAGATCAAAGCCAATCAAAATGCAGGAAATTTCGCGCCCTTTCTCTATCAGCCAATAAGAATTCAACATTTTGAATACATAATTAGTCTGCAGGCGCGTGCGGCCGCCACTCGAAATTTGTGTTTTCGGGCGAGAAAATTTGCAGTCAATCGTCTGGTAAGTTACTTTAATTTCTTGATAAATATTCTCATAAATTTGTTATTTATAGGATAATATGGTTATTTCATGGTTTCTATGGAATACCGGCGAAAATTTCACTCGAAATTCATATTATTGTGCAATGAACCGTATATAATACAAATTTCTCGTGAAATATTCGCCGGTATTCCATAGAAAACCATGAAATAACCAGTAAATAGTCACTGAGACTGAAGTGAATAATTGTTTTAGTATAATTTGATCAATGAATATCAGAGAAATTAGAACTAGACAATAATAGTCTGACTGCCGACCCTAATGAAGTTTTACAAGCGTGCGTGAGAGCGTAGTGTTGTGACAAACATTTGCATAATCACGTGCCGCTACGGTTCATTGCACAATCTGACTCGACACGCGACTTACAGGGACTACTAGAATGGATTTTATAAAGCCAATAAATACCGAAAAACTCTCGGATAACGGATAAACGAATCTCTTTCAATTCGCTAAGCTACGGCATATCGTCCTTAAATGTCGTTTAGAAAGGCTAGTGAAATACATACATGTGCAAAAATAAACTGAACTGAACTGTAGCACTTGGGAATTGTAGGAAGACGAGAGAAGTGAGGAGAAGCACTCAGCTCCGCTTCTTCCAAAACTAATCTCGTCTTCTTACAATTCCCGCGTGCTTCTATAACTCAACATAGCACGCGCACGCGTTTTCTATTTCTTTAATAAAACATACACGCCAGTCTCTAACCCTTAACCACTTGCCCTGTAACCTCTGTTACAACTGATACTAACTTATCTCGTCTTCTTACAATTCCCGCGTGCTTCTATAACTCAACATAGCACGCGCACGCGTTTTCTATTTCTTTAATAAAACATACACGCCAGTCTCTAACCCTTAACCACTTGCCCTGTAATCTCTGTTACAACTGATACTAACTTATCTCGTCTTCTTACAATTCCCGCTAGCTTCTATAACTCAACATAGCACGCGCACGCGTTTTCTATTTCTTTAATAAAACATACACGCCAGTCCCTAACCCTTAACCACTTGCCCTGTAATCTCTGATACAACTGATACTAACTTATCTCGTCTTCTTACAATTCCCGCGTGCTTCTATAACTCAACACGCGCACGCGTTTTCTATTTCTTTAATAAAACATACATGCCAGTCTCTAACCCTTAACCACTTGCCCTGTAATCTCTGATACAACTGATACTAACTTATCTCGTCTAATTACAATTCCCGCGTGCTTCTATAACTCATACACACCAGTCTCTAACCCTTAACCACTTGCCCTGTAATCTCTGTTACAACTGATACTAACTTATCTCGTCTTCTTACAATTCCCGCGTGCTTCTATAACTCAACATAGCACGCAGACGCGTTTTCTATTTCTTTAATAAAACATACACACCAGTCTCTAACCCTTAACCACTTGCCCTGTAATCTCTGATACAACTGATACTAACTTATCTCGTCTTCTTACAATTCCCGCGTGCTTCTATAACTCAACATAGCACGCGCACGCGTTTTCTATTTCTTTAATAAAACATACACACCAGTCTCTAACCCTTAACCACTTGCCCTGTAATCTCTGTTACAACTGATACTAACTTATCTCGTCTTCTTACAATTCCCGCGTGCTTCTATAACTCAACATAGCACGCGCACGCGTTTTCTATTTCTTTAATAAAACATACACACCAGTCTCTAACCCTTAACCACTTGCACTGTAATCTCTGTTACAACTGATACTAACTTATCTCGTCTTCTTACAATTCCCGTGTGCTTCTATAACTCAACATAGCACGCGCACGCGTTTTCTATTTCTTTAATAAAACATACACGCCAGTCTCTAACCCTTAACCACTTGCCCTGTAATCTCTGTTACAACTGATACTTGTCACAAACTAGTGGTGTTGGTTATGCCTTTGTGCCTGGAGGATATAACTATTTGGTTAAAATTAAAATGTACTTCATCCTCCTGAGTGTACGTTTATAATAGAAATGTGTTCCAGGGTGATCTTTAGCTCAGTTCTTAGGGTATAATAAACTAATCCATAGCTTTATTTTTCATGATATAGGTAACTGTCTAAACGTTTCCTGCATCCTTGTTATTTTGTCTTCCACTGCCAAACCCATTCGAGAGCCATTTTCAGATATGTTAACCATGTTCCAAATAACATAAATTAATGAATAAAAAATCATTTTTAGCGTCGTCGGAATCCGTCCCAATCCCTGGAAGATACAAAGCAAGGTAATTGCGTATGATTTTTAATGTTTAAACTATAGATGTATGTAACAGTAATAGCAAGGGTATTAGGATTAACAAAGGTAAATACAATATACTAGCACTTTCAGTTTGGCCGGGCACATGAACCAACAAATATCGGCCTTGAGGAAGGAGACTTCCAGAAACCTATCAAAGAAACAAAAGGGACTTTTAATTAGACAAGCCGTAAATATATTCACAAAAATAGGAGAAGTATATAAAAATATTTTCCAAGAGAGAGATGGATACATTTATTGGAGTCATGTAGAATCATAAGATTAAAACACATCTATGAATATAATATGGTTAGCGTTCATTCTCCACCCCAGAGCCATTTGTAACTTGTGAATGCGCGCAAGCGCAGAAAGAAGTGATGGTTGGAGAAATCGCGTCACTTACCCTAGCACTGAACTGTTAGCAGAATGGAATGCTTGGAATGCAACTTGATAATAATAATATTAATCGATATTTGATTTAATTAGTAATGGCAGATCGATGTGAAACATTAATTGCTATTGGACTTAAGGTTGCTCAAATCCTCATCGCCGGTTTCATTCTTGCTACTAAAAGCAAGGCTAACGCTACCGTATTTATTCGCTGTGTCAACCACAGAAAACTGCAGGGGTTTTTCCGAACTTCATTTGCGCGAGTAATTACGCACAGATTTCAAAGTACATAAGAAGGGCTGGTTTTGATGCATTTAACTATTTGCTACATACCAAATAATAAACCCTCTATATAATCTATGAATTCCAAAAAATTCCTACCCCACCCCCTAGGAATGGTATATCATATGTGTTAGTAAAATGTTTTCCGAATGCCATTCATGACAAAACTGATCGTTTCTAAGATTTCAAGTTCTAAAGAAAACAATTGAATTAAAGTTAAACGATTACCCAGGCAAAATTTAGGAAAAAATGCCTTACCCCCCCCCCCCCCCCCCCCCCGAACTTCATTTGCACGAGTAATTACTCAATTAGTTCATCTAGTTGGACCAAGTCACATAATATAGGCTGGTGTTTGTTAATGATTGCAATAGTATTATTTCTATGCAAGAGCCCATAACCAAGAGCGTCCATATCTCTTATATAGATGCTACGGCGTTTTCACAAGTTGGGCTATTTTTAGATTATTTTTGCCGCCAATTAGTGGGTTACACCCGTGGCGGAAGAAAATATGCCTCATTAGCTACTTTTCTTTGACAAACAACACGTCTGCTACGCTTTTGTGATTTTATTCCCTTAGGAATGATTGCAACCCAATAATAGCGGGAAACCGTTCTAAAAATAACCTAACTTGTGAAAATGCCGTAGCATAGAGGTAGTATGGGAGATTCTCGCTCTTGGTTATGGGCTCTTGTTCTATGGTTATCGTTAGCAATTATTATTTTTGTGATTGTTATTATTATTATTAAAGCATTGCATTATGGAAGAAGAATACTTCAGAAATATTCAGTAAGAGGAAATGCGAGCCAAAGTAATATGTTATGTTTATCTACGAAAACGAACATTGTTATATTGTTATTTCAGGATGCAACATGAGGAAATTGAAATGCAGGAATTGGAAGCCGGCCATCAAGTTCCCGGTGAATATGAAGCTTGACTACTCGAACTAGTTTATTCGCTATATATAAGCGTTACGTGTGCACCTTGTCGACAAGATGTTACGAATTACTTCCAACCAATGCACATGTGTTTGTGACTGATCATGAAATATGATCTAACCAAGTTTCCACAAAAACACGTTTATCTTTTAATGATATCCATTGGACAAATAATCTTTACTTTCCTATATCATTCGCAAGTCCATCTATTTGATATCCATTTTGAGATATGTTAAATATGACTTATTGATATTTTAATTAAAAATGAACTAATCACATCCATTTAATTTTTTTAGCTCCGCCGGAATCCATCTCAAATCCGGAAAGGAACAGAGGAAGGTATTTTGCCGGAATTGTGTTCAGTAAATACTGTTTTCTTTGTTAAAAATACGTACCGCGTCAAATGGGTATCAGTTGAATACAACAATGAATAGGGACAACTACAGAGCACTTTGACCAAGTAGATAGGCTAACCAGACACAATTTTGGAACGTACTTCGGGAATTTATGCCAATTTAACGACCACATGCATAATATTAGTACTTTTTTTAAGAAAACAAACAAAACTCCCTAAAATAAAAGGTGTTAAAGTGCCTATGATGCTTATTTTTTTATTTTCGATATCAATTCTACATCAAGTGAATAGTAGAATGGTACAATATATCTTGCTTTGAATGCTGTGCCGCTGAGTTAGCTTGTGCTTTTCTAGAGACAACAAACCACCCTACCCCGTGAACGCGAAATAATTATTTTAAAAAGATGTATTAATGCCATGTGCGGTTATAAGAATGGTTATTATATAAGGTAATGAATAGATAATAAATTACCTAAACAGATAAAGGTTCTATGGATGGGCAATATGAACCTTGAATCGTCTCGGAAATTTAGCTAAAGTTCAGAGCATGGACTAAAATGAGCGATATTCAAATAATCGAGCCATGTAGCCTTCGTGATAGAAGTAGGTCAATTAAAGCGTTGCCTTTTTTAGGAAGAGTTCTTCAGAAATATTCAGTAAAACCCACGCGTTATGTTTATTTGTGAAAGCAAACGCTTTTGATTATTATTTCAGGATACAAGATGAGGAAGTACCAGTTGAGGAAGTTGAAGTCCATCAAATTCCCGGTGAATAGATTCTAAAGTCGTTAAACCTGTCCAGAGGGGTTTGACCTCTGAACTAAGCCAATAAACAGTGATTACAATTATGTGCTCGACTAAATATTCAAAGGTCATACGTATATGGTTTTTAGCATCCCACATGGAAGACGGCGGTGTAAGGAATCAAGAGGGGAGCATCGCGCATCGTGCACTCATACATTAACAGAGAGCGCAGTGTTAGACGACATAGTACTCACCCAGTACTCACTCTAACCCGATGCGGTCAGGGGACTTTGATGTCTCCTCGCCAGCGCGTATGCTCTCCTACGTTTCCCTCTTGCATAGTGAATGAGGAAGATTTAGTGAAAGTATGCATGCTGATGAGGGATATTCGAGATTAGATGTTCCTGAACAAACAAAGGAAAGCTAGGGGATCATGTTATTATTCCAAATAGCACGAAGAAATTATTTGTTTACAGCAAGACCTAATAAACTAAGAAGCGAGACGAATCGATTAATGTATTCGCTGAGCGTTACGTGTGCGAATTGTTGACAAGATATTACGAATTACAGCCAACCACGCACATGTGTTTGTGACTGATCATGAAATATGATAAAGGCAAGTTTAGCACACAAAAAACGTGTTTATATTTTAAGTAATACATGTAGATACAGAATTCGTGGCCGTGCTTTATGGGGTTACAAACTCGAGCTGAAAACCCCATAAAGCACGCACACGAATTCTGAATCTGACTTATCAAACGTCTAGATGTAACGTTTAAGTTATTTTGGCCGTAAAAAACGAAGCAAAATCTTATTAAGTCAGTCAATCTGCATCCGATTTACAGATCACTTGTCGCTAATTGATTTCCTTTGTTTTTGCTTCATGAATTATTAATTGCTTTGCAAAGGATATACATTGAACAAAGTACTTTCCTATATTCATTCGCACGCCTGTTGGATATCCACTTTCAGATCTGTTAAATAAGACTTAACTAACATGAACTAATTCACAGCCATTTGATGTTTTAGCTCCGCCTGAGGTCCTCCCAAACTCTGAGAGAGATAGAGAAAGGTATCAGTTTGCCAAACCGAGTTGTGTTCCGACAGGAATATTTTCTTTGTTAAAGGGGCTGTCACGGTAAAACTTTACATTCGTTTTTCCGGGCCGGAAAAAGCTATTTCCAACCGAATTTGATATGAACTAACGAACCTTTCGGCCATGTGTGAAGCTTAAAATGAAAGCAAATATGCAAAAATGACTAACACACAGTTTATATAAACAGTCTCCAGGTAAATATTGAAAATCCTTTCAATCAAGCATTGAGGGAGGGAAGTTTAACTGTTTGTATCCAATTAACAGCCACTAAACGAGCGATTACTCGATACATGGCGCAGTACCATGACATAGCCCCTTTAACAGTTACCAGATGAGTCTACATTATATATAGACCATTAGAAATCAGGGGATGGTTGTAATTTGTTGGTGCATGAATTTTCTTTTTATAGTAGCTCTGCACGATGTTTTTTCCGATTTTTTTCAGTGTAATTTTCCTGGATCTGTCCTGTATATTAAGTAATGGTCCGCGCAAGAGGTAGGCATATGTTATGCATGGCATGTAAAAAGGTGCTAATTGTGGTATTGTTTCAATCTTCCACCTCATTGGCTTAGACATTAAAATCTATCTAAAATTGAAGAAGAAGAACATTTTTTCTCATTTTGTAAACATATTTGAATTGCATCTAGTAAAAACTCTCATAACTTTCAATATGACGAACTTTCAATATGGGAAACATTTTTGAATTGAACGTTTTCTTGGTTATTGTTTTGCACTCTTCTGATTGGACAAAACGCTTTCACACAAAAGAACTCTGCCTTTAAAATGCATTTTTAGTGGATATAATTTCAGAAATTTATGATTTAAGGGTTGATGAGTTGTCAGTATGAAAAACAGAAAATACTAAAGTGGGGAAAGTAAATTGCATCTGAACATTAGAATTGTGCCTACCTCTTGCGCGGACTGTTACTTAAAGTGCCCCAACGATCAAATTTTGACATATCAATGTTTTTGCATATTCATAAAGTAGAGTTCATATATTATTACCAGTTCAAATTGTTTTTCGATACGACGACAGGAAGTCTTATTTTTTTAGCTCCGAATATTGAATCTACACGTCCGCCATTACTGGAAGCCGTGCCCTTTGTTCAGCTTTAAACAAAGGTTTATTCACCGGAAATGATGTCATACACTTAACGCTCGCCTGCAGAACACAACGCCTGGAGGCATATTTCTACTAAAAACGTCTTCACGTACATAAGAAGAAAGTTATATTTATCTTTGCGAGGTTGGCTACTTTTTTATGCACGCTATTTCGCGCCACGAGGTTGTCGTGTTAAGTGTATGACATCACTTCCGGTGAATAAACCTTTGTTTAAAGCTGAACAAAGGGCACGGCTTCTAGCAATGGCGGACAGGATTTTACCGGTAAACTCTCCTAAAATTTGTGGTTTAAGATGCCCATTTGGGAATATTTTTTACTATTTCGGATATTTCTAATACTGATTGACCTATAGACACTGAAAAAGTGGCAAATCGAAATGGTAAATTTTCGTCGTAGTGGCACTTTAAAGACCCTGTGTCCGAGCCCATGGTGCTTTGCGCCAATGTTACGATTAGTTTGTTTATCAACGGCCGCATAAATTAAAGGCCAGCTTTTAGGCGAACTAAAATGCTCTCGATTGTTTATAAGTTTCATAAAAGAAGTACACATACACTTTGGATAACGAATTTCATAATTTCTACCGGATTAAAAACCCAATCGAGCCCACAAATTTTCCCCGGATGCTTCGAATATGATTTGAACAGTACTCGGCAGGAAGCCAGTTGTTCTGTCTTTACATTCTAATTCGATTTACGAGTGCGACTTTTCACAACTCTACAAGCAAACACATACTCTTGTTACCTTGTTTTCATGTCTCCAGTATTGTTTAGCTGTATTTGAAGATCTCTACTTTCCTTGCGAATGATATATTTTGAGTGCAAAATGAAATGTCGTACTCGCACTCGAGTCAAACTCACAGCGACGTAACAGCTGAACTCGGCAGATTGGAGTTTGACCCGCGATCGTAGTTTTGATAGCAAGACTTTCTGGACATACTGGAGGATGAAAAAAAAGGTTAAGTACATTGCTTTCTCTGCTAATAAAAATGCAAAACATATACAGATACAGATAAGTCGTAACACCTCAGTGGAGCCAAGCCGTGCGCAATTATAATTACGAATGTTCTTGATACCAGAAGTGGTTGCTTTGTGTTTTGTATAATTTTCCAACGAAGCCCGCCGGTCCCTTAGTGCAGCAAATCCCCGGGAAACTCACGTAGTAGTCCTTTTGAACCACAAGTGTTCTCTTGTAGACCTAGAGAAAGTAAAATGTGGACTGCTGAAGGATTATTTTTCGAGTCACTTCGCCTCGCTGTCTCGGTCCGTTCGCCGGCATTCCTCTACTCGCCACTCTAGATCGGGTTCGAAGAAATATTCGAACTAAATTAAAGTTTCATTTAAAAAAGTATATATAAAAATGTTAAGATAAAAGAAAGTGGAATAATACAACGAATAGGGACACCTTCAGAGCACCTTGACGGGGTAGATAGGCTAACCAGACACAATTTGGGAACTTTAGGGAATTATGCCAACTTAACCACAACATTAGCCTGCTTTGCAGACGTATTTTTTCCCTCTCATAAATTCGAAGAAAAAAGTAACGTCTGCTTACCCTAGCGCTTAATTAGTTTCCAAAATGCACACCTCATTGTGTTATGGACCAATCAGATTTTACCTTCCATATCCTGGGAAGTGACGTATGTTACATTTAGTAAAATGAATTCATACAATACAGTTGCCATTGCCCAATCATAGGAGAGTGTCCACTGGCGGCCAATTCACTATTAAACAATGACTGATTGGGCAGAAAAATAAAACGTGCGACGTCATGCTTGCATATTGGAAACTAATTAAGCGCTCAGGTAAGCAGACGTTACTTTTTTCCTCGAATTTATGAGAGTGAAAAACTACGTCTGCATCACAGGCTACCACAACATGGGCATAGTACTTGCTTTATCTTTTTTACGAAAATAGCAATATTCCCTAAAAAAATGGACAAAACTAACCGCTCTACCCCTTGAACGAAACGATTCTTGAAAATAAAGACGTCTAAACACCATGCTCGGTTATAAGAATGGTTATTACTAGGGTTAGGAATAGGTAATAAATTAACTAAACAGTTAAGCGTTCTATGGGAAATATGAACCTTGAATCGTCTTGGAAATTTAGCTAGTTGAGCTATTTAAACAGATTTTCTACGTAAATCTCATAGCATGGAATAAAATGAGCGATGTTCATATAATGGAGCTGTCCACCCTTCGTGATAGCAGTAGGTCAATTAACGCGCTGTGCTTATGAAGAAGAGTTACGTTCTTCAGAACTATTCAGTAAGAACAAATGTAATCAAAAGGCAAGCCTTCATGTTGTGTTTATTTATGAAAACAAACTTTTTGTTATATTTTTATTTCAGCATTCAATATGAGGAAATAGCAGACGAGGAAATGGAAGCCGGCCATCAAGTTCCTGGTGAATATATTGATTAGCCGTCAAACCTGCCTTCAGCGATTTTAGTTATAAACTAAGCCTAGAAAAGTGCTTAAAATTGTTCCTTTACAGATTATGTGGATATATTTAAGGATTTCGTTAAAAAAATCATTGATGATGCGTGCCTTAAGCGTTTTGCAATTGTAACCTCAACAATATCTAACGTGTGTATACTATGTACGGGTTAAACAATGAACAATGAGTGGTTTATGGAATTTAGAGAGTCGAGCGCTAACCGGCCACGAGAGGCGAAGCAAAGTGTTCATTGTTTAACCGCCTTAGAATATGTTCACACCCACGAAGAATTTTGTCATCAAACTTTTGGCATTATGTGTGTCCCTGCAATCAGGTATATTCAAGTTTACAACAAAGCTTTTGTGATTGTTACCTCATGATAATGTTTGGGCCTTCTTAGCTTGAATTCGGTCAGGTATAATGATTTTTTGTGTGCTGTTTTTCTGGTACAATATGGCTCAGTATTCAGAACTCGAAGAACTCGAAGCCCTAGTTAAGTAGTGGCAACACAAGACTTAATAAAATTTGAGACTGAAAATGCAAAGGTTGGTAAAGTTTACAAATGATACTGAATAGAAGATAGTTTTCTATCATGAATTGTCTCTGTTCGCAATAATAAAATAAATAATAAAATAAAATAACAAAATATTTACGCTCGGGCTTCCTGTACATCGTTGAATACAGCTTTTCAAACCGTTGAATACAGCTTTCAAACCTTTGAATTCCACAAAATATTAAACGCTTCGTTAGCCAATCAGATCGCGAGTTTCAGTCGTGCTATAGCATTCTATATAATATTTCACTGTGAGGATGTAAAACAATGACAAACAAATGGCCTCAGCAGTGGAATATTATATAGTACTTCAGTATGCATAATTAAAATATTTTCACCCACAATTTCCCTGTTCTTCAGAGCCAAAGCCACTTGTCTCATTGAGACACTAAACTACTAAAATAGGCGGCGCTGATTGGCTGAGTGGGTGTGACCATATGCTAACATTTGTTATTCATAAAACCATTGACCGGAAGCGCTTTTAATTTGTACCACGTGCCCCACACCCCCGGAAGGGTACTCACATATATAATCCATAACACAACATGTCACTCATCAGTGTGTGTGTTCTCCCGTGAGGGTACTCCCATATATAATCCACAACACAACATGTCGCTCATCAGTGTGTGTGTTCTCCCGTGAGGGTACTCCCATATATAATCCATAACACAACATGTCGCTCATCAGTGTGTGTGGTCTCCCGTGAGGGTACTCCCATATATAATCCATAACACATGTCACTCATCAGTGTGTGTGTTCTCCCGTGAGGGTACTCCCATATATAATCCATAACACAACATGTCGCCCATCAGTGTGTGTGTTCTCCCGTGAGGGTACTCCCATATATAATCCACAACACAACATGTCGCTCATCAGTGTGTGTGTTCTCCCGTGAGGGTACTCCCATATATAATCCATAACACAACATGTCGCCCATCAGTGTGTGTGTTCTCCCGTGAGGGTACTCCCATATATAAACCACAACACAACATGTCGCTCATCAGTGTGTGTGTTCTCCCGTGAGGGTACTCCCATATATAATCCACAACACAACATGTCGCTCATCAGTGTGTGTGTTCTCCCGCGAGGGTACTCCCATATATAATCCATAACGCAACATGTCGCTCATCAGTGTGTGTTCTCCCGCGAGGGTACTCCCATATATAATCCATAACACAACATGTCGCTCATCAGTGTGTGTGTTCTCCTGTGAGGGTACTCCCATATATAATCCATAACACAACATGCGCCCTATAGGTTATAGTTTCTGAGGTGCTCATCTCCTAGGTACAATGACATGTGTTTTATTGTGATCCCCGTTTATTGATTTATCGCTGTAATTTGGTTTTAAAAAGGGTACAGCTGCAGTTATTCGAATTCTTCTTTGGCGTGAAGACATCTAATAGACTAAGACTCCTGTTATTTCTATAGATTCTGGTGAGAAAGTTGATATCTGCAAGCAAAGACCTCAAGAAGAAAAGGGAGATGAAAAGCGAGACACTGAAGCAAAGGGGCAAGAGGAGGGAAAAAGGAACAGTGAAATGCCTGAGGAAGTAGAAGAGAAACATGAAGGTGAGGGCGTCACAGAGTGCACTTTTTGAAACAGGGATTTTTTATTCATTTATCTCTGTAATTTGGTTTTAAAAAGGATACAGCTGCAGTTATTCGAATTCTTCTTTGGCGTGAAGACATCTAATAGACTAAGACTCCTGTTATTTCTATAGATTCTGGTGAGAAAGTTGATATCTGCAAGCAAAGACCTCAAGAAGAAAAGGGAGATGAAAAGCGAGACACTGAAGCAAAGGGGCAAGAGGAGGGGAAAAAGAACAGTGAAAAGCCTGAGGAAGTAGAAGACAAACATGAAGGTGAGGGCGTCACTTTTGACTGCAGTCTACTTTTAAATAAAGAGTATAGTTTGATTTTGGGTTTCCTGTGGTACTCTGTAAAGGTGATAGAGGGACTGGGATCGAGTGCCACAGGTAATTCCAAATCAAACTTCCCGGATGCAAACACCCAGAAGAGCCAGTAGCAGAGTGGAGTACTAAATATTGAACTGCTGATATCTGTTTGTGATTAGATGAGGATACCGAGCCATAGTTGAGAAGTACGAAGATGATCAGTTTCACAACGTCGAAGGAAAGGCGAAGAAAAAGTCGAAAGAAGAAGACAAAGAGAGTGGAAGTGAAAGCGATGCGCATATGGCAGCAGTAGTAGTAGTAGCGAAAATGAAAAATAAAAATATGACACTGAACAAGAAAACAAAACGCAAGATTACAAAGACCGCTTAATGTAGTTTTCAGAAGTCATATTTCGTCTGAAGCTAAAAAGTGTGATCGTGTCACAAGTACAGTGTTTATAAACACGGATTATTATCGTTTTCCTCAGTAGAGGCGTACACTGTAATATGACTTATAGAAACGCGGTTTTTCCAGCCTCGCGTTTAGTATATCATTAAATAGGCCAGTTTCACTCGGATTTTTAAAACCCAAGTTGAATACCGCGATTCTTATATGAAATATATGATTACTGAAGAGTGTTTATATCTAGATGCATTACATATTACTATCATGGAAGTCGTTCCGTTAAAGAATATGAGATAAGCTAAGTTACTTAAGGCCTCTATTTGGAAAATGAATGGCTCCTTCGTTGTTGTGATTATGTTTGGAACGAATAGCACTGATTCGGCCCAACGTCAAGAAATCGTCAATAGATCGTATACAGGTTTCATTTGTATTTAAAACTGTTTTTAACGTAAAACTCTACTTTGGCTTGTGATAAACACTTAATGAGAAATCACCTGTTGCAAATGTTGAGTTATGTAATCAAACTAAGAGAGATTTGTAGCCGACATCACCTTAGTCACGTGATTGTCACAATTTACATACATTTAAAACGTTGCTGTACCTAAACAAGAGAGAGTTTCTGGTATGCATTAAGTCAGTGTTACCGCAGTTTATTATATTCATAACATTTCGTAAAACTAGTCTACTTTGCCTTGTGATCAACACTTGCTGAGAAATCACATGTTGCAAATGTTGAGTTATGTAATCAAATTAAGAGAGATTTGTAGCCGACATCACCTTAGTCACGTGATAGTCGACCTTTACTTACATTTAAAACGTTGCTGTACCGAAATAAGAGAGCTTTCTGGTATGCATTAAGTATTATTATTGTTTATTATATTCATAACATTTCGTAAAACTCATTCTACCTTGCCTTGTGATAAACACTTGCTGAGAAATCACCTGTTGCAAATGTTGAGTTATGTAATCAAATTAGGAGAGATTTGTAGCCGACATCACCTTAGTCACGTGATAGTCAACCTTTACTTACATTACCGAAACAAGAGAGCTTTCTGGTATGTATTAAGTATTACTGTTGTTTATTATATTCACAACATTTCGTAAAACTAGTCTACTTTGCCTTGTGATAAACACTTAATGAGAAATCACCTGTTGCAAATGTTGAGTTATGTAATCAAATTAGGAGAGATTTGTAGCCGACATCACCTTAGTCACGTGATAGTCAACCTTTACTTACATTACCGAAACAAGAGAGCTTTCTGGTATGTATTAAGTATTACTGTTGTTTATTATATTCACAACATTTCGTAAAACTAGTCTACTTTGCCTTGTGATAAACACTTAATGAGAAATCACCTGTTGCAAATGTTGAGTTATGTAATCAAATTAGGAGAGATTTGTAGCCGACATCACCTTAGTCACGTGATAGTCAACTTTTACTTACATTTAAAACGTTGCTGTACCTGAACAAGAGAGAGATTTGTGGTATGCATTAAGTATTATTATTGTTTATTATATTCATAACATTTCGTAAAACCCATTCTACCTTGCCTTGTGATAAACACTTGCTGAGAAATCACCTGTTGCAAATGTTGAGTTATGTAATCAAATCAGGAGAGATTTGTAGCCGACATCACCTTAGTCACGTGATAGTCAACTTTTACTTACATTACCGAAGCAAGAGAGCTTTCTGGTATGTATTAAGTATTATTGTTGTTTAATATATTCACAACATTTCGTAAAACTAGTCTACTTTGCCTTGTGATAAACACTTAATGAGAAATCACCTGTTGCAAATGTTGAGTTATGTAATCAAACTAAGAGAGATTTGTAGCCGACATCACCTTAGTCACGTGATTGTCACAATTTACATACATTTAAAACGTTGCTGTACCTAAACAAGAGAGAGTTTCTGGTATGCATTAAGTCAGTATTACCGCAGTTTATTATATTCATAACATTTCGTAAAACTAGTCTACTTTGCCTTGTGATCAACACTTGCTGAGAAATCACCTGTTGCAAATGTTGAGTTATGTAATCAAATTAAGAGAGATTTGTAGCCGACATCACCTTAGTCACGTGATAGTCGACCTTTACTTACATTTATTTAAAACGTTGCTGTACCGAAACAAGAGAGCTTTCTGGTATGTATTAAGTATTATTGTTGTTTATTATATTCACAACATTTCGTAAAACTCTACTTTGCCTTGTGATAAACATTTACTGAGAAATCACCTGTTGCAAATATTGAGTTATGTAATCAAACTAGAGAGAATTGTAGCCGACATCACCTTAGTCACGTGATAGTGCCTATGAAGCTTATTTTTTTATTTTAGATATCAATTCTACATCAAGTGAATAGTAAAATGGTATAATATATCTTGCTTTGAATGCTGTGCCGCTGAGTTAAAGAGGTTTTAATATCCAAAATCCTAATTACATGACGTCAGGGGAGGCATCAATTATTATACAAAATTTGTTGTTACAATTAAACATTTTTTTTAAATTATCAGTGCTATACCCATGGTTGAAATAAAATGATGTTTGAAATTTATTTTCCTATATCAGTAGAAACGCCCATTCACAACCACTAAGAAATGATTGCAGATGCCTCCCCTGACGTCATGTAATTAGCATTTTGGATATTAAAACCTCTTTAACTCAGCGGCACAGCATTCAAAGCAAAATATATTGTATCATTCTACTATTCACTTGATTTAGAATTGATATCTAAAATAAAAAAATAAGCTTCATAGGCACTTTAAGTGCTTTAGGAAGTATCTACAGTCCAAACTACATCTCGAAAATAATGTATTTTTTATGCTATTGGCTCTTTTTTCTGTGAAAACGCAGAGAAGCCACCATCCAGCCAATCAGATATAGAGAAAACAAAGGATTTTTCAATCGCAAATTTGAGAACTTGTCCCACACACGATATTCTTCGAAATTAAACCATAGTTAGTTTGATCAAAAATAAATTCAAACCACAAAAAAATATCGAATGAAAATGCATTATTTCGATGGGTTTCTATTGAATTTATCAACCAATGAAATTACGAGAAAGAATAATAGAAAATTAACACCTTTTAACATTCCTTGCCGTAGACACTACAGTTCTTATCTGGACCATTACTTAAAACGTTGCTGTACCTAAACAAGACTTTTCTGGTGTGCGTTAAGTATCATCACGGTTTATTATATTCATTCAAGAGCCCATAACCAAGAGCGAGAATCTCCCATACTACCTCTATGCTACGGCATTTTCACAACGTTGTTGTTGGTATAACAAAAGAAGCTAATGAAGCATCTTTTTGTTCCGCCACGGGTGTAACCCACTAATTGGCGGCAAAATAATCCCAAAAAAATAGCCCAACTTGTGAAAACGCCGTAGCATCTATATAACAGATATGGACGCTCTTGGTTATGGGCTCTTGATTCATAACATTTCGTAAAACTCTACTTTGCCTTGTGATCAACACTTGCTGAGAAATCACCTGTTGCAAATATTGAGTTATGTAATCAAATTAAGAGAGATTTGTAGTCGACATCACCTTAGTCACGTGATAGTCACATTTTACTTACATTTAACACGAAGTTCCGGTATAAAAAGGGGAGCCCAGGGGTTTGTCATCTTTCAGTTGTCAATCGGCCTTTGTGGAGTGAACATCTGCGTGATGCTCCGCTTGAGTGCTCCCTACTGATTGCTTGTCGCGCGAAATTCAAATGAAACACAAACATGTTTAACTTCAGGGTAAAGGGTACAGAGTTCGCAAACAGTAATAAAATACCATTGGCAGTCACAAATGGACAACTATCTTCCCTCTGGTCACTTTTTTATGGCTTGTTTAATTTTAAACCTTAAAAATCTAGCATTTCAAAGGAGAGGCTGATATGCTCACTTGCTTTCTTCACTGCTCAGCAATTTGAATTTTAAATTTCGAGCTCGCCATGCGCGAAAAGAGGAGGGGCTAACCTATTTATACCGGAACTTCGTGTTTAAAACGTGTATCTACTTAGACTAAATAGGGTGCTTCTAGCTATGTGAAACCTGGCTGAATATTTGCCCGGGGAAATTTGGCGTTCTTAATTAACTACCAAGAAACGAAGTTACGTGAGAGTAAGTCTTTCTATGATTTCGTGAGTTCGAGTTGAGGTGTTGAGTTCCAGCAATGACGTTTTTAATGTATTGAAAGGAGATGAAACAACTCTTAGCTCGAACTCGACTCGAACGTTTGCAACAACATGTTATAGTGGGAGCACATGACCAAGATCACACGTGCACCTTGAGTCATGTATTGTAAATTAAGGGTCCTGCATTAGGACACTCGAACTCGACTCGAACGTTTGCAACAACATGTTATAGAGGGAGCACATGACCAAGATCACACCTGCACCTTGAGTCATGTGTGGTAAAGGGTCCTGTATTAGGACACTCGAACTCGACTCGAACTTTTGCAACAACATGTTATAGTGGGAGCACATGATCAAGATGACACGTGCACCTTGAGTCATGTGTGGTAAAGGGTCCTGCATTAGGACACTCGAACTCGACTCGAACGTTTGCAACAACATGTTATAGTGGGAGCACATGATCAAGATGACACGTGCACCTTGAGTCATGTGTGGTAAAGGGTCCTGTATTAGGACACTCGAACTCGACTCGATCGTTTGCAACATGTTATAGTGGGAGCACATGATCAAGATCACACGTGCACCTTGAGTCATGTGTGGTAAAGGGTCCTGCATTAGGACACTCGAGCTCGACTCGAACGTTTGCAACATGTTATAGTGGGAGCACATGATCAAGATCACACGTGCACCTTGAGTCATGCATGTGTGGTAAAGGGTCCTGCATTAGGACACTCGAACTCGACTCGAACGTTTGCAACAACATGTTATAGTGGGAGCACATGACCAAGATCACACGTGCACCTTGAGTCATGTGTGGTAAAGGACACTCTTCAAGGGTTTTTAAAAGCTATTTGTAATACCAACAAACCTTAAAGAGGCAAGGTCACCTGGTAGCCATGCGCAGTAGGCGTGCAGAAAGTACTAATTAACATATCAGAATCTTCCCAGTTGAGCGAGCGTACATGAGTAGATCGCAAAAGGGAGGATTTGTAGTAGCATTTCGAATGCTGGCGACCCTGTATTAGGGAACCACGTTGCTGCAATGGTTTCAGAGTCGATGGAGGAAGAAGTTGAGTTGGATATGATAACAAATAGTTCTGTTCTTAGCATATTGAACATTCTTGATTTGGACAATTTTTCATAAAATCTGATATCGGCGAATCGTCTCCAAACACTGTACGAAAATAGAACAAAAAGTACATTAAAAGTACTTTCTGATACCAAACAAACCACAGGAGCACAAAGAGCATAGTTTTCTGATCAATCGACATACATATAAAGCTGTAAAAATAAGTTTCAAGTCCATGAAAGCCGATAGTTCGAACTAGAACAAACACGCTAGTAAGCTCAAGGATTTTCTTCACAAGTAAACAAGTAAACAATGCTTCCAAAACTGTAGGAAAACTCCTGTTTAAAAATCCCTGATTTCCAAATAACCACAGGATCTCACAATGAAGATAGTCTTCTGAGCAATTGACATTCGTTTGAAGCTATAAAAATTGTTTTCAAGTGCATGACAGCCGATAGATCGAACTAGTACAAACATGCTAGTTCACGCCACACGAGACTTTTTCCTGTTTTTTTCCCCGAAATTTTCTAGCTCATTTTCGCAAATCAAACAAACAAGGCTATATCACTAATAAATATATACATCTAAAATACTGTACAAAGTTTGTAGGACTGATGGGCCACACAAGCTGTTAGATTGGACCAGATTATACCACGCTCGCATTGATGGCGGATAAGTTGAATTTTCCCGTGGCCGACGGAAAACTGAACTATCTCGTCCCTACTGCGCATGCGCAGAAACCGATGACCTAGCCCCTTCAACTCGAATAGGAATTTAAGTTTATTCAGTAAATACTTTCTTCTAGTTTACCATAACAGTTAGTTCTCCCAAAAAAACATGTATGCTAAAACCAAACGTATAGAATGCTCTTGTTCGTGTACGCGTACGAGTGTTGGAAACAATTACTGAGCAGCCAGGCTTTAATAAAACAGTACCCACAGTCAAGTGTGATGTTTTACTCTACAATTATATACATTAACATTTAAATATTGATAGATCAGATACATACGCTTTACTTAATGAAAGATGAGGAAATACTAATTATTATGATAATATTTCCATACAAACTATCACTCAAAAACACAACCCCTCAATATATATGAGATTGAAGCCTACAAAAACATAACAACCCGAAGCGCGTTATCTATTAACCCACCCAGTGATATAATACTGTTTTAACCAACCTTTTACAAAGAGCTTACACACAAGAGGTTCATGAGTCACGGATGGCAACCGGATTTTGTTGGCCCATTTTGACATCACGTGTGTAACATGACGTCACAAACGCCAAATCAAGAGTCTTCCTGTCCGTGCTGATCGGCCAGCAACGTGTACCAGGTTAGTAATATTTTACCGCCGTTGTCAATCCAGTCTTCTCGCGGTCTTGTGACGTCCGCGTTGTCAAGAACGTCTGGTGCGTAAGCTGTCTATTGTTTATTGTAAAACGTCAGTTTTAGATTACACTAAACTGTTGATCATGTATTAGCTTTGTTATTTTTGCAATGTGTGGACTGAAGGAATGTGGCCTTCATTGAATTCTTATTTGTCCTCCTAGTGACAAGTGAGGAGCGGACCAAAAGAGCGGCAACACGTTAGGCGCATGCGCTTTTCCAGTTTCCCAGCAAACTGAAAGAAACCAAAGGCAATTACCCCTGCTTTTAGGTCTGTCAAATGTATCGTCAAAAACAACACAATTTCTTTAAAGCATAGCCTAAAACTTTAACAGGTTTATGTCTTGTTCATTTATAATGGGGCATGGTCCCACACGCCGATTTACCGAAAATTACACCGAAACGCCGGCAACACAAGCCACTAGCATTTACAAGTGTTTAAGTGCAAATATTGGACTGCTGGAAGGTGGAGTGTCTGAGTTTCGACACCGACTTTGATCCACTACCCCGCAGCCCATTGGTTTGTTCATCAGTGCAACTATGATGGACTGTAAGTAGTGTATTACTATTGCTCCATATCTGGCCTGACGCTCATGTTATTGAAGGCTTCTACGATTATCACATATCGCCTTGGCTCGGTTGGTTTGAGTACGTCTATACAACTAGAATAATTAACAATTATTCAAGGCCGGTGCCTATAGTGGAAAACACTTCTTGTATGGTCAGTTAAGATCATTTGGTTCACATCAAAACATTTTCCCAGATGATCAACTCCAATATTCTCATGACCTGCCTGTTTCACTTTGCTCTGATATCTTAAAGAGAAGTTAGATGTTGATCACCCTCGGGGCTTAACGGATAAAGTGGAGCCACTCTGCCATGAGATTAACAGAGACTAGCTCTTAGCTTTGTGAGCTCATTGCAGGAGTTCAAGACGATAACTGATCGAACAAATTAAACGTAGACTTTATGCGGCTACGAATCGTGCATGAACAACGGAACGTAGATCCATGGAGAATAGGTTTTATGAAAGCTTGGTGTCACTTCAACGCTGTGGGAAAACCTGGCATTATTAGTGGCATTTGGTAAAGCCTACTGAGGATTAACCTACCTGTCACTTTGATTTCTTCATAAGCCAAAATGATTTGTTTTAGGTTTAATGGCAACTCAGGATAATCGTATCATTGAGACAAAATATGGCATATCCGTAGCCTTACCGTAACCGTACTGAACCTGCCGTGCCGTACCGTACCGTACCGTAACACTGCAATTTGAATGAATCAGACAAATACAATAAGGAAGCCATTTCAATGTCCCGGCATGCCGTATGGTAACCCGCGTGCTGTAAGTCATTGCCCTAACTTGCCCACTCATGTGAAATCATACGATCTGCTTAACAACCTTAGTGACGTGTTACTCCGGTTTCGAAAACAACGAGTGTTTCTAGCTGCGGATACTGAAGTAATGTTTCATCAGTGTAGCGTCATCGAAAAGGACCAACCAGTGATGAGGTGCCTTTGGCGTAACCTTAAACGTGATCTTCCCCCTGATGTGTACCAAATGCTGGTTATGATCTTCGGAGCAGCGTCGTCCCCATGAACACCCAGTTACGTACTCAGGAAAACAGCTGATGATAACCGAGACGACCCGACGTATTATCGAAACGTTTAAGAGCAATTTCTACATGGATAATATTCTAAAATTTGTACATGGTCAGATTTCCGTCAGTTGCATGGTAAGTAGTATAAGGGGTCACTATAGTGCGGTTCCCTGGCTCCTGATTGGCCCAAACGGGGGGCGTGGCCTAAAACGACGCCATTACGCACTCGGTCCTGTCAAAGGCCTTGTCAATGATATGGAGGCTTCTGATTGGTCGGCCGTTTAGGGGGTTCCTGTCAAAGGCCTGTCCATGACTGGTATACCAAAAGCAAGGCTTCTGATTGGTCGGTAGTTTAGGGGTTTCCCGTCAGGTTCGAAGGGGGTTCGGAGGGGGTCGGAAAGGAGGCCAAAGCGAGGCTTCTGATTGGTCGGTCGTTTAGGGGGGTCCCGTCAGGGAGGGAGGGGTTCGGCGGGGTCGGAAAGGAGGCCAAAGCGAGGCCGGGGATTGGTCGGTCGTTTAGGGGGGTCCCGCCAGGGATGGAGGGGGGTTTTGTGGGAATAGAACAAATCCAGGCTCGGGATTGGCGGGCGGAAAAGACCCCGGGCCGTATAAGAAAGTGAAACACCTTTGTGAATTTCAGTGTGAACAATGCCCCCTACGTGCTTTTGTGGGTGTTACGCTAAAGCTGCCAAAGGATTAGTGGGGACACCAGAGTGTGTTTATAAGTGTGGACAAACAGCGGATTACAAGTCGAAACCCCCAGTGCTGACGTGCAGCTTTTATTTTACGGAGCAAGACCTGCCTTTGGTGAAAGCGGCCATCCCGGCCGGAACTTTATACAATACATTTCCCAAGTGTGGCCACAATCTGTGGATGAAAGTGGGGGTCAGCCGAAGTGAAAAAAATCCGAACCGCGTGTTCTTCACGTGCACGGCACCGTCACCCAACCCGAAGTGCGAGTTTCCGCTGGGATTTATGTGGGCCGGGCCCCCGGCAGAACCTATTGGACCCCCACCCCCTAAGAAAGCACAATACTACGCGTCGCCATGGACGTCACAGGCCCCCCAAGAAAAGCCACCCGTCGCTTGGATGAATCCCAACGCCGCTACGCCTCTTACGGGTCCCCCCGTGGAGAGTCTACAGTGTCCCCCGAGGGGGCCCCCGGCGGGACCCCCGGCGGGGAATGTGTGGAACCCGGCAGAGACGTCCTACGGACCCCCCACTGGTACAACGGACGAGGGTCCCCCGCCTTCCCCACCCCCTATAGACATCCCGACAACGAGCCGGTCCCCTCAGGCTCGCTACCAGCCCCACGCGAGCTATTGTTACTGAATCAAGAAGACCTAGATTTGGGGGACATGCCGGACAACCGGGATTTGTCCGCCCTAAAAGCCGGATGGGCTTTGCACAAAACGCTCTACGTCATGACGTGCATCCGGGAATGCATGCGAGAACGTGGCCGTCACTGCGAGGGGTGTCACTACAGTCAACAGAGTCAACAGGACGAACGTTACCATTCCTGTTTATGGTCTTTTTCCGAGGAAAGCTTTACCGAGCGCGTGGCGAAGGCCCGGTCTCTTATTACCCTAGAGGCTCTACGGGCTACGGGCTACCGGGCTTTGCAGAGTTTGCACCTCTCGGGGATTGTTGCTCCCCTTACGCATACCGTGTTTGAACAGCTGCAAAAACTAAAGGAGGCCGAGATTTACGAGGTCTACAAACGGTATTATTTTGAAGAAATCGAAGACCCTACCATTACGTACAAGAACCGAATTTGGCATGCGTTAGGCCAGGCTTTAATTTACGAAGACAATCCCCAGGACTATGTGGAAATTGGAGTGTTAACCCTTGTGGCCTTATTTGATTCAACCACTATGTAATTGGAGACAATAAAAGAGACTTTTGTTTGAGTAAAAACAACTTTGTTTGCCTTGTTTAAAATTAATTTACAATATCGGTGGCCCATTTCAGGCTCACCAAATTAATTAAATAATACAAGTATGTATTGAAAATAATTAATAATAATTAAAGGTGTCTTTTCAACCAAAAGATCAAATTATAGAAATATAAAACATATATACATATATATACAGGCCCTCCCGAGGGCCCATTCGAAAGATTGAAAATATCCGTGTAGAAAAAGTGGACTAATCGTCCTAGTATTTATGAAAAAGTGGGGCTAATCGCCCTAGTAGTGATGATTTTTTTGAAAATGGGGGCTAATCGCCCTAATATTTATGTAATAGAAAAAGGTGGGCTAATCGCCCTAGTATTGATGTAATTTTGAAAAGTGGGCTAAAGGCCCTAATAAGTTTTTAAAATTTATAAAAAATAGAAGAACTTCCCGTGGCATAATTTTTTTAAAAAACTAATCCGTAATGTTGACGGTATTGACAATCAATGGGTAAAACGAGAATACCGTAAACGGTACCGTGGTGGAAGAGAATTAAGCTTCCCGCTCTTATGTAGAATTTATGGTGGTATTTTGACCGGCAAAAATAGCAACGAGGTACGTCATCTCTGCTGAGAAATCTAGATATCCTGGCTATTAAGCAGGCAGCACACACCGTTCTCCTGCAACAGGGTAGAGGGGGTAAAATGTCTTCCTGTTGTGTGTTACATTTAAAACACTAAAAATGAAAAATAAAATTTAGGTATAATTTATGCCACGGGAGGAACTTCAGGAAAAATTCAATGGCGTAAACTTTTCCTTTTATCGAGGGAAAACAAGATCATAACGTCGACTAAGGATTTTTTTTAAGGGCAAAGTTAGGCACCCAAAGGTGATGCCATGTCGAAAAATTATAATAGAACCCGCCCTAACATAGAATGGGTGCCTCATTCTTCTACAACAATAAAAGCATTCGGGGTGTCCATCTTTTCTCAGCCCCGGTTTCAACAACCCCACAAAACACGGGGGACATATCGTTTCTCCGCAACAAGGCATAGGCGATAACTGTTGCTGTTGATCTGGGAGATGGCCACAGTGCATACACTAGAAAAAACATAATAGGGATTTAGCACTCGACGTGAAAGAAAAGCGTACGCCACTGAAATCTTCCCCACCCCTCGTGAGCCACTTGAGAATAAATGGGGTGGTGAGGGCAGCGTCTATAAATAATTCCCACGTTGCTGTGGCGCTGGCAAACGGTTGTGTTTGAATGGCACTTCCGGCACCAGCGGAAGGAAAATTCCGTTAACGGCTCGATAAACATAACAGCCATGACAGGGTCCATCCCCCAAAATCGCTTATTATGTGGGAGCTCCTGGAAACTAGCGTCCCAACAATAGACTGATTTAAATTCCCACGTATTCAAACAGGTTATCATCAAAAGTGTGGGGAAAAATAATTTTTTGTGCTTGATTGCCCTCTTGTCGGCCCGCTGCTGGCCGCATACGTAAGCCCCAATGCGGGATATGATCTCCAATGGCAAGCCAAACTGCCTTAAAAAAAGGGCATGGTGAAGATAGTGGCAGGCAGTCAAGTCCGTCGCGACCGGTAGAAAAGTCTGGTCAGAAAAGAAAAAATTTTAAAAAGAAAAATTAAGAAAAAAAACGAATCATGTTTTAGAGAAATTAGTTCGCTAGAGGCGCTCTGACAAGAGCAGAGATCCCCCCGGTGGGGCCCTCGAGAAAATCCTATAAAAAAATAACCAAAAAAACTTTACTCAATGGGGAAATTTTGCCAATAAAATGAACGGCTCTGTGAAGCAGCGACCGAACGTTAACACTGTTTTAGGGAGGCGGGAGAACATCAACAACTTACTTGAGCCAGGTTCAGTGTCTGTACGCCTCGGATATTCTAGAAAAAACAAAAGAAAAATTAGCGGCGGTATTCCTAGGCAAAAAGAAAGTCAGCAGGATAGTACCTCAATCTCTCGGATGGGCCGTCGGACAGCCATAGCGTCGTTGTTGTTTTGTCTGTAGAAATAAAAAGGAAAAACAAAAGAAGAAAAGATTAGTAAATCCATAGGTTGAATTTCCAGAGAGAATTTTGTGTAAAACTCACCTTGTTCTTGTTCGGTTGGTTTGTCTTGTTGTTTGACTGAGGAAATAAAAAGGAAAAAAAAAAAAAAAAAAAGATTAGTAAGGACTCAGGTTGAATTCCAAGAGAAAATGTAAGGCCTCAGGTTGAATTCCAAGAGAACATTTTGTGTAAACTTACCGGTTGAGTGGCTGATTCAACTGTGCCGAAGTTAGTTTTGGGGCATGTATTTATGCAGGCAAAGGATGTGCTGTGATTGGAGCATTAAGCTCGGCCTACGATTGGTTCGCTAAGCGAAGCGAGCGCTATGATTGGCGGGGTCATTCAATCCGAAATTGACTCGAATTCGTTTTCAGTGGATTTTTGGTTTTTGACTCTCAAAATTCACCCCCAAAACAGTCCTGAAATGGTCTAAACTTTTTGCTGGAATTAGCCCTCCAGGGTTTCTAATTTTTCCGCTATTTTTTTCGTCTTCGGCGATCCGGGAAAGGCTTCCTTTATTGCCAAAACCTCGTACACGCTGAATCAGGAATCGAGAGCGCGCGCCTTTGCATCACGCCACTTTCATTCACGAGAATCTAAACTGGGATAAACCGGTTAGACTAGTTTTCCACCAATCAGGAGACGCGCGTCTTTGCCTCATAAAATCTCATTCACGAGAGGCTCCTAAACTGGGATAAACCGGTTGGACTAGTTTTTGTTTACCTAGCTGGGCGCCTTTGTCGAGGGGATTTAGGTTTTAGGATTTAGGAGATCAGAAAAGACGTTTAGAGAACGTAAAATGATTACGGCTTAAAGAAGGAAGGAAGAAGGGATCCCCCCGGGGTGGGGCGAGATAATTGTAAAGAACAAGGGGTAGGGGGAGGGGTTTTTCAGAGGATTCTTAGACCCCAGGTGTTCAAGTCGAACAAAAAACGGATCGAATTCCACCACTCACAGACTGTGCTCCTTCTAGAGGAACCAATCATCGGCCGAGAAAAAGGCACCAATCAGAGAACAGTGAAAAAAAAATATAAGGAAGCGAGGCATTTTGATTTGGGTTAGTGTGGGCACGATGGACTCTTGGAATTACCTAGATGAAGAAGGCAACCCAGTCATCACTACCCTCGAAGAAGAGGCCTCACCGCCTCATCCCTCCCCGGTGGGAGACCCAGCGGGAGACCCGGGGGGAGACCCAGAGGACGAGCTCACGTACGAAGAAATAAACCCCTACAACGCGGATGATTTGTACGCCTTCCTGGAGGATGTGAATTTCCCCCCGGGGGTAGACTGTCCCTCGCAAGAACCCTTTACATTCCCCGAGATGGAAACTCTAGAAGACGACATTACCGAGGAGGAAGTAGAAAGACTCGTCGCTGTGCTGAACCTCCCCGACGTACTTCCGGAATTGACGGAGCAAGATCCGGGAAGTTTATTTCGTTCAAACTATTGGCAAAAACGGTCCCTCAACCTTTCGTGGGGAAAATTCTACCCAAAGTCTCGGCAGATAGAGAATGAGGACCACGAGGACCACGAGGAGGACCACGAGGAGGACCCCGAGGACGAGTTTGATCCGGACAATTGTCTCCACGACCTATTTCCCGACGGTAAACGAGTGAGTGAGCAGCAGGGAGGTGGGAAAAGGAAAAAAACCAGCGCCACCGCCGATACCGTGGAGGAGGATGAGGAGGATGAGGAGGATGAGGAGGAAGAGGAGGATGTCTTTGAACTCCTACAAACACGGTCCAGAGCATGCAGAAAATTTAAGACGACTTGTAAGGACTACGAGCTCCGAATAAGGACACGATCCCGCGCGACTCTGCCCGAGGTAAGGTTTGACTACACTATTTTGGCATGACGTCACAACGCGCGCGCGAGGTGGCGCATCGCGTTAAATCTCCTGCTGCAAGAGGCAGGGGTTCAAGCGCGAAGCGCACGGGGTTCGAGCCCCCGTGAGGAAATCCATTTTTTTCTTATTTTTTTCTTTTTCTTTTTCTTCTTGATCTTCTCTAGCTGGACTACACTTTTTTATTTCTTATATTCATGTATTATTTATTTATGTATTATTTATTTATTTTATTTTATTTATTTTATGTATTATTATTTTTTGATGGACAGGCCCTTCAAGACGTCACGGTCGCTATAGAGAGGGTCCTGGAGACCACCCTAGGGGATGCCGATCCTCAAGACAGAGTACGCCTGACCCTAGACGCTCCGCATCTGGACTACCCCTTGGCCTTTCCCTACCTGATGAGGTCCACCCTCACCCCCTCCCTAATCATGGACAGAATTGGGGAGATCACCCAATCCAATGAAGAATTCATTATGAGGGGTCGCTTCCACATCCATGTGTTTCACGTTAAAATACCCAGCGTGGGAGGAGGGCGTCCGGCCCGATGCTGTACGACCGACTTGGATAAATTTAAAAAAATAAAACGAAGTATCGTGAGGATACACAATTATGATGAATTGTGTATGGCCAGAGGTTTGGTCACGGCCCTGGCCCGGGTGCAGAAACATCCTGAGTACGAAGAAATAAGGCGAGGGAGACACCGACAACGGTCTCTAGCCTTGGAGCTCCACTGCCAGGCAGGCGTCCCTGTTCAACCATGTGGGATCCCGGAGCTCAAGCTATTCCAAACCTATTTGGCAGAGCAAGGGGTAGAAGTCAATCTGGTTTCCCGAGAGCACATGAACGGTATTATTTACTCGGGCCACCTCCCTGAGGCCCGCTACCGCGTGTACCTCTACCAAACAGAGAACAACCACTATGACGTCATCAACAACATGAGGGGTCTCCTGAATGCCAGATACTTCTGCCCCCTCTGCCAGAAGACCTACAGTAACCCTAGACGACACGCTTGTGACACGACCTGTTGCTGTTGTGGGGTCAAAGACTGCTCTCCCCTCGCCCCTGGGGAGAAATTTTCTTGGAGAAAATGCGACCAGTGCCGGCGGTGGTTCAAGAGTGGGGTCTGCTTCGACAACCACCGTCGTCCCCTCCCCCGCCGGACGGGGCAAGGGAATCTCACCACTAGAATATGGAGTTCGTGCGAACGGTACACACGTTGTGGTCAGTGCGGGGTGACGATGGACCATCTGGCTCGTGGCCGAACTGGAGTCCACGTGTGCGGAGAATACCGTTGCCGGTGTTGCAAAGCTATTGTCCCCCCGAACCACTTGTGCTACATGCAAGTGGCGGACCAACAAGTCGAGCGCCTAGCCCCAGAAGGAGGGGGAGAAATTGATGAAGATGAAGATGAAGATGCCTACGCGGCCCTCCTGGCGGAAGAAGTTCCGGTACCTGTTCTTTGATTTTGAAGCCATGCCCCTGGAAGCGCAGCACGTGGTCAACTTTGCGGGGGTCTCGAAAGTGTGCGATCTCTGTGTGACGTCAGACTTACCCACCTGCACTCAATGCGGTCCACGGAAAGTAGAGTTCCGAGGCCCCACGGCCCTCCCCCAATTCTGCGACTGGCTCTTCTCGGGGGATCACAAAAACTACGTGTGCCTGGCCCACAATGCCATGGGGTACGACTCGTACCCCATCCTCGAGTATCTCTTCAAGAATGCCATAAAACCGAAAGTGCTCTTCCGAGGTGGCAAAGCTATGGTGGTGACCATCCCCGAGTACAAGTTGGTTATCAAAGATTCCCTCCTCTTCATCCCGATGGCCCTCAAACAATTTCCCGTCACGTTCGGGTTCCAGGCCGAAAACCTCAACAAGCTGGATTTTCCTATCTTTTTTAACAAGCCAGAACATCAGCAGTACGTGGGGCCACTACCAGATCTGCATTACTACGAACCGGATTCGCTGAGTCCGCAAGGCAAACAAGAACTGGTGGCCTGGCATGCGGCCGAACGGGCCCGCGGCGGGGTCTTCGACTTCCAGAAAGAGTTGGCCCTCTATTGCCATCGGGATGTGGCCATCTTGCAACGGGCCTGTTTGGCGTTCCGTACAATAATGATGAAAGCGGCGGGGATAGACCCCTTTACCAAGACCGTAACCCTCGCCTCCCTATGCAACTTAGTGTTCCGCAAGAAATTCCTCAGACCGAACACCATTGCGGTCTTGCCACGGCTTGGCTACCGGCCCAAGGATACACAGTCGGCGTTGGCGCTCCAATGGTTGGCCCACGTGGAGCGGCGGGACGGAATTCAGATCCAGCATGCGGGCAATTTGGGAGAGAAGCACGTGGGCCCCTACAAACTGGACGGGTACCACGCGGCCACCCACACGGCCTACGAAATAAACGGCTGCTTCTGGCACGGCTGTGACCGTTGCACCCCTCCAGATAGAGTGCATCCCCTGCTCCACTGCACCATGAGAACGTTGGCCGACCGCACCCGGGACAAAATGTTGTACCTGAAACAACAAGGATACAATGTGGTCCAGATTAGGGAGTGCGAAATTCGTACGGCCATGGCCTTGGACCCGACCATCGTTGCCCTAGCGCCCATCCCTCAAGCCCAGCTTCCCCTCGACCCCAAGAAAGCGTTCTTTGGAGGGCGGACTAATGGGATCAAGACTTACTGGGAAGCGAGCGAGGGAGAATGGGGGAGAGAATGGATGGAGGCGCTGGATGTGTGCTCCCTATACCCCTGGGTGCAAAAAACGCAACGGTTCCCGCTAGGCCATCCAGACATCCTCACAAAAGATCTAGACCCTACCCTCCCGTACGAGGGGTTAATCTACCTGAAGATCTTGCCGCCACGCCGCCTATTTTTCCCAGTCCTCCCGACGCACGTGGGGGAGAAACTGCTGTTTACCCTCTGTCGAACCTGCGCCGAAGACAAGAACCAGGTCCCCTGCGCACACGACGACGAGGCCCGGGCTTTGACAGGCACTTGGGTGAGCCACGAACTTCACGAGGCCCTGCGCCAAGGGTACCGGGTCCTGGAAATGTACCGGGTATGGCATTATCCCGAGTCGGAACAGTACGATCCCACCACCGGCGCCCGGGGGTTGTTCACGGACTACGTGAACACTTTCCTCAAGATTAAACAAGAGGCGAGTGGGTGGCCGCCCGGATGTAACACCGACGCCGAGAAAGCCTCTTTTATAGAGAGGAACCGGGTGGCCACGGGGATCTTACTGGAGTGGGACAAGATCGAGTTCAACGCGGGGATGCGGGCCCTAGCGAAATGGATGCTCAACACTTTGTGGGGCAAGTTTGGCCAGAAGCAGAACCCTCGGCAGACGGAGTACGTCACCGACTTGGCCCGCTACTTCGAGCTCATGATGAGCGACGAGAAGGAAGTGCAGGACATTCTGTTCGTTTCTGTTCGACATTCTGTTTAAAAAGGACGCCAATTTAAAGGCGGTTTTTGGGCGGAGCCTGTGCCAAAAGAAAGACGGCGGCTACCCCCACGGGGACCCCCACGGGAAAAGGCTTTGTAGGGGGTCCTGGAGAACGGTGTTTCCTCTCGGCGGGGCGGGGGCTCTTTGTAGGGTAGTTCTTCTGGAGTCGCGGCGGTTCGTTTAGGCCGGGGCGTGTACTCTTTCTTTTTGGAGATGAGATCCCGGGGGTGGCGGACGAGATCTTTAGGAATTTTTTCTTCCGCTAGAAATTGCATGAAATCACGGTAGCCGGGCGATGTGCGGGTGGAAGAAGGATGCACCGCTTCTTTAATCAGATCGGCAATTTGACTGCCCGGCAGGGTTTGCCCGTAGAGTTTCACTTCCCCTTGCGCATTCCAGGTAATTTTCTGGGGTCCTTTCAACTTCAACAGATTGACCAGCACCGACGCTAAAGGTTTGCTGGAGGGGGGTACGCGACGCAAAGCGCCCCTTTGGCTCTGGGTTAACACTTTGGCCGCCACGGCCATGAAGGGACTAGGCTCAATGGTTTCACGACGCCGGACGTATTTTTGGAGTAAATCTTGAAACTGGTCGGCGCTTGCCGGTTTCTCTGGGGTCTCTAGGACCTGCGCCATGGCCGTTTGGTACTGACTGAGCACTTTAACCCCTTTGGTCGTGTCCACACGAAGCTGTTGTTCCAACCACCGCATAGACTCTTCCGGCACCAAGACCATGCGCATAGGGTTCTTCCCCTCGGCCTCTTTCATCGCTTTTTTCGTTTGTGCCGCTTCACTGACCATCGCGTCACCGAAATTCCTACTGGGGTTGCTGGAGGGTGGTGTGGGGCACGCTTCCTTTTCCCTGTCTGAGATTTCTTCTTGGGCGGCCGCGTGTTATACTTTCTTTGGATTTGCTTCGCCGCCCGCACGGTCCTGCTAACTTTTTTTCCCGGCACGGTTTGGTGTTCCCTTTTTCGCAGGCGAGCTAAAAACAACTGCCACCGGGCCGGGTCAATTCCCGTGGGCACCGGTAAGTTGCGGATTTCTTTACCCATTCAGGACCAGATATAAGGCTGACTCAGTTCTTCGGCGTACTCTTCCGGAGAAGGGTATTTTGTCGTCGGGTAACCTGGAGCCCTGTACCCTCCGGCTTGTTCCAGCTCTTTCTTGACCCTTAAACTTAACCCTCTACGGAACAATGACCCCTCTGGCGCAACGAACCCTCCGGCTTGCTCTAGAGCTTTCTTGACTCCGTAGCCTACCCCTCCACTGATGGCGCCAGCGGCCACGGCTTTACCAGCAAGAACGGCGGCGGCAATGAGGGCAGCGGTCGTGAAAATGAACCCTCCTCGCTGGCCCACGGCCTTTTTAAGCTTGGCTTTCTGCAACGCTGTCGAGGAGGAGAACAGAATCCTTTTCCTCACGGCCGGCGACAGGGCTTTGTTGGCTATTTTTCGAAGTTTCGCCTTGATGGGGGCAAAAATTTTCTTCGCACGGGCGCCTATCGGAAAAGTCCCAAGCAAGGCGTTGTGCACCACTTCGCTGACGGCGTTGATTTGATGTTGGCTCGCGGCCCGGATGAGTTTCTTTTTCTGACTGAGATCCGCTTTGGCAAATTGACGGAGGAACGTGGCGCTGCGTTGAAGCAAGGGGGAGGCCATCACCACAACTGAACGGATTCCCTGGGGGGCCTAGACTATAAAGTTAACCCAATCCATTTTGTTCAGGACCTCTTCGACACGGCTGTTCAGAGACTTCTGGGAGCGCTGTAAAGCACCCCCGCGTTGCCCTGAAAAAGGGGGATGGAAGGTTGTTTTGTTGTTGGGCCTCTTCCACACGGCCCCACGAAGTGATTGGGATGGGGCGCGGCCCTTTGTTTTTTTCACTCTTTGTACCGCCGATGTCTTTTTCTTCTTCCTCTTAGAGCCTCCTTGTTGTTGGCTCTTTCGTAGTTGTTGTTGCATCGTTTTGGCGGTGTTGGCCCAAAAATGGGGTTTTCCTCGTTGGTGGTACATCGCTTTGCCGATGTTGCCCATAACGTCAAGGCTAGGTTTTATCATGGGGGTAATTTCCTTCTTCAGTTCCGCCCAAAGTCCCGTCCCCTTTTGATCCTCCTCCAGCACGTAGGAGCCTCCTAGTTGCTCTCCTACGAGGTGCTTGCCTAGTTTATAGTATAGCTTTTTGTAGGAGAAACCAGGAATCACAACCTTGGGTACTTTTTTTAAGACCTTAAACAGGTCCCCCCAAGCGCCCCCTCCCTTTTGATCTTCCTCCAGCACGTAGGCGTGATGCTGTTTTCCATCCTCGGAGAAAATGTTGGTGCGCAATCGGATTTGGGGTGGGGTCCGGGGGTGCAGGTCGAAGAGGAGGTAGCCAAAGGGGCGTTGGGTCGCGTCCTGGTAGGCCCGCATCACTGCCGGTACTTGCCCCGGAAAGGCTTGCTCGGCCAATTTCCGGACTTGCAACGAATCCCGAGCGTTTTTAAAAGCCACCAGATAGTGGGCGTTGATGGAAATGGTGCGCGCGTACTTGCCTGGGGGGGAAATGTTCTGGGTCAGGTACAGCACCGTAATGTTGCGGTGGTGCGAGCCTTTGGTGAACAGGTCCACCACCCGCTCGTCCTTGGAACCTTCTTTCATCAAATCGTCCAGGATCAAGAGGCCTGGCTTGCCGCGAAAGGGGGCGTACGGGTCGTCGGGGAGACCCTCCACAAATTTCACCCCCAATTGTTTCTGCAGGGTGGTGAAACGGGGTTGCCAGGCGCTGCCATAGCAGTACACGATCGTGAGGGGCTGCTGGGTGAAATGGGATTTCACATGGCGCAGGAGTCTTTCGGTGAACACCGTTTTCCCCGATTGACTCTGACCCGTGATCAAGATATTGCAGGGCGCTTGGAAACGGACATCCATCGTGCGTCATACCCTTCCCAAGAATAACAAGACATTGAGGTGGGGAACTTGTTTTTTTTTATTTTTTTAGTGTCTCTCAAACTGATAACACATTGATCGTGAAGGGAACTGTCTTGCTGCTGCCACCGTGCCACACTCCGGCGCTGGTACTGGCGCTGCCAGGCTTGGAGGGCCCGGTCCCTGGTTGTCTTGGTCTTCCACTGCTGGAGGTTCTGCAGGACCTCCGCCAGGGACTGGCCGTGGGCTCGGCGCAGGAGGTAGTACAGGCAATAACTGCCGCACACGTTGGACTTGTTCCCTTGCAACATCACGTTGTTTTCCCTATGCTGGGCGTTCCCCTGCCGCACGTACTCTTGCAACCCGTAATAAGAGGCGGGAAAGCCATAACTGTCGAAGAATTCATTCAGGCCTTGGCGCGGAAAATAAAAGGCCAACCAATGGGTGCCTGGTCCGTCGGCGTTGTCGGTATTGAGAATGAACGAGGCGGGGCGGATCACGCGGCGGGGCCGTAGGTCCATGGGAAACACGCCTCGAAACGAGGCGCGGAGCCACCAATCGTGACGGGCCAAGACCGCCAATTGCGACGTGTAGGTGGTCATCGGCTTACAACTTTTTCACTTCTCGGCTGCTGTTGATTTCGTACGCGGCGTCAAACTCGCAGTTCACGTACACAGATAGGGTCTCGGTGACGCCTGCCTCAAACTGAAGCCGGATGCCCAACGTCCCGTACTGTTGTATGTTCATGTGCGAGGCGCTGCCACTGCCGTCTGGGGTGAAGTCAAAACACAGGATGGCGTAGCCCTTGTCCCAATCGGTCCGGGTAACATCAATCCCATGGTTGGCGTTCATGGCGCCTTGGGCCAGGAACAAGGTATTGTAACCGTCCAGGGTTTTCCCAGTCGCAAATTCGAGGCGGGAGAAGGGGGTTGGCGTGCCATCGATCGTGACCGTCGCGCGGGTCATCCCAAACCTTTGGAAATGGAAGGGGTTCTTTTTCAGAGCTCCCAAACTGTTCGCACTCCCCATCAAGGCAAGACGCATGCGTCGGGGGATACGTCCTCCTAGGAAATCCGTTTTCTCAAAGATGGTGTCCCCCAGGGAAATGGTGAACATCCGTTCTTCTTCGCTGTTGTAAGGGTAGAGGACGGGCTGGGACACGAGTTTCACTTCGACGCTCTTCATGAAGTCCTTGTTGCAGACACTGACGCGACGGAAGAAAGTGATCCGCTTCAGCACGATTTTGGCAGCGGCCGCTTCCGCCGCCGCACTGTCCCCCATGAGGGCAAAGGCGTTGCTGGCGGGGGTGAGGCGGAATTCTAGGGGCACTCCGTTGAGGAGCAGTTTGTTGGTGAAGGCCGCGTCAATGTAAAACATCCCGGTCAGTTCCACGACGTTGCTGTCCTTGACGTAAGCTGCCCGCGTAGTCAACCCTACGTTGTCCCCGGCGATGTCGAAAGCATCCATGGAACCGGCCACGTCTTTGTAGTACAGCCCCGCGGTCAGGTAGGATTTATTGGCGTCTGGAGTATAGTTGAGGAGGGTGCTGAGGTAGGCTTTGTAGGGGTAGGTTTTGGTGCTCATGGTCATCCATTCCCCGTTCAAGGCCATGTCTATTTGTGACCAGAGGGAATGAAACCAATTGTTGACGGGCCCAAGTTCAAATCGCCCGTTAAATTCCCGCCGTTGGCTTTCACGAGGTTGGCCGTCACCTTGAAGTAACTTCTAGGCAGCACGGTGTAATAGGGACTGGCCGGGAGGTAAAATTCCACGGGCGACCCGGGCAAGAGGGCCGATTTGGGAGCGTGCTCCGACCAATAGCCTCGTTCTTCAACCGCTTGAGCCAATTCCTTGCCGAAAAAATCCAAATGAGTGTTGTAGCCGCCCAACATGTTGGGCAGGGGCGGTTTGCCCATGCCTGCGACCGTAGCCATGGTGTTCAATAATCAACGTCAAAGATATCTCTCGCAACACGTGCACGCTTGACGGCCTTCGAAGGAATGAGAGGGAGAGCCTGTTTTTTCTTTCTTTTATTCTTGTTGGCCGCGGGCCGTGCCGCGGGCCGCTTCGCCTGCTTCTTCGTCTTTTTCCTTTTCGGCGCCACCCCGGCTATCTTTTCTAGGCCTTGGATCAACTTTTTACTGGTTTTCTTGCCGAGCACACGGGCCGCCCCTTGACTCGTGTCCTTCACGATTTGCTTCACCACCCTCTTGCCAAATTTCTTTTTCAGATGAGCGAGAATCTTTTTTCCTCCTTTTTTAGCCACCGCCCCCGCGACGGTACCGGCCAGCGCTTTGCCCGCCATGGCAGCCAAAGGGGCTAGCGCTAAGGGCAAGAGCCCACCCTTTTGATTCTTGACCGGTCCGTAGCCGCCGAGTTCATTCCAACGGATAGGGATGAGCCCCCCGCCGCCTTGCTGCCCGCGGCCCCCCTGGAAGACAGGAATGGAGGTGGGCGTGCGTTGAGGGCTGGAGGCGTGGGCGGGCAGCGCATGGAACACAGGTATCGAAGACCCTCCGCCAACCACGTCCCCCATAGATGGCACCGGTGCCATAGTCCCCGTAGACGCTCCATAATTCATCCTTTCCTTTTCAGAGTGCGCTTCACAAATTCCAATGTCGCCACCACGGTCGCTGCTGAGGTGAATGAGATGCGTTGGCCGGACTCATCGGTTATAAGGATTTCCAGCGTGTCAAACACCGTTTTGGCGAGCGGAAAGTAGCGCATGACCGGAAAGTCTCGTTCCACCACCTCGTTGTAGGGGACCTGGGCCGACACGACCCTCAGCAAGGGCGCTTTCACATCCCCCACGATATGCGGCTCAATCAGATCGCAGTACACGTACAAACTGCGCACGGGTTGGTGTTTAAAATCACGGTCGAGGGGGTAGGGTTTGGTCGTCGAGATTTTCAGGCCGGAGTAATAGGTGGACCAACACTCGGGTTGGTAGCCTATCAGAGGTGTTTTCTTTTCCTTCTCGTTCTCCGAAAATATTTGGGGCGTGTGCCCGTCGCCAAATCCCAACAGCTTGGCCAGCCAAGGGCTCACAGCAAAATAGCTCCCCTTATCGTTGATTTTAAGGGACAGGTATACTCTCCCATCGACATCTTTGGAGTTCCACAACCAGGACACGGGAGGGATGTCGTTCGGGGAAATGGCAACTTCGATAGCTTTGGCATTCCCATAGTTCCCTGGGGCCAACACAATGGTCGAATGGATCTTGTAATGCCAACGAAACAAGGTGGCGCCTGTTCCCGTGGACGAGGGGCTCAGGTAGTATACGGTCCGATCTTTCTCCGAAATCGAGGCGGGGACCATGATGGCTTTGTCCGCGATCAACACCCCGGTATGGGTCCCTAAGATACTGGACATCAACGGGGTGTTGGGGCCTGGTTTTTTCAGTAGGCCCGCGGGATGCGAGGTGGGTTTTTTGGGATCGTTCTGCAAACCGATCATGTAGGCCAGGTGAGGGGGGAGGACTAGAATGTACCCGTCCGTCACGGTTTGTTTCAATTCCAGGATGGTCTTGACCAATGTTTTATCGGGAGATTTCGCCCGGACAGCAAATGTTTTGAGGATCGCTTGGAACCCTCCTTGCACCAAAGCCCAGCGCATAGCATGAACCAGTTCTGTGACCGTTTTGAAATGCTGGGAATCAAAGGTGAGGGTGGTCGAGGTCTCTTCTTCTTGGCGAAGTTTTTCTTGGATCATCGTAAATTGACGGTCTTGCTCTTTGGGGAACAATTCATCCCAGGCGCGTGGAAATTGCAGGTGGCAGAGGGCCATCTCCCACCGTCGGTCCAAGACCATCATCTCCGGCAGACGGATACGAAAATGTGAGCCCATGTTATTGGGAAAGGTAGCCCGGCTGGCCACGCTAGGCAATGTCATCCAGATGCGGTCGGGGTCCATGCTTTCCGGAAATGGAGGGTCGCTTCCACCTTAGCGGTTTGTGGAAATGAAACAAGTTTCCCGTGCTCGTCGGTTATAAGGATTTCGAAATCCTCAAACACCGTCTTGGGCAGTTGCCTGTAGAACAGGGGAGCAAAGTTGCGTTCTTGGACCGTGCCGTTTTCGTCGCTGGTCCCTGAAAAAAGGACTCTCAACAAGGGGGCTTTCGTATCCCCCACAATACTGGGTTCCACCAAATCACAGTACATGTAAAGCGTCTTCTTCTTCTGGGGCCTGGGGAAGATCAGTTGCGTGACCGCCATTTCCCACGCCGGAGACAACTCGTGCATTTGAGGGAGATGGATACGGAACCGGGACGGGACATTGGTGTAGACGTTAGTACTCGCCCCGTTGGTTATGGTAATGTAAAATTCCTCTATCTCCTGCATCCTCTCTCTCTTTCTCCCCACTCAAACACAAATGAATCAGGCAAGCGGGACAACAAACTATTTTATTTCTTTTTTCACCCGTACGTTTGGGTCTGGAGCTGAGTGACCGGGACCCAACTGTTAAATTTAGCGGGGTACCCTTCCCATTTCACCAAGACTTCTTCCTGGTTCTTCTTCTTGCCGGGGCGGCGTTGCAACACCTTTTCGATGATAAAGAGACTTTCTTTTTCCACGGCCACTGGCGTCATCTCGCTTTCGTAAAACGTTCCCCGCAACGCGTCCCCACTCAAGTCCTCCAACCGGTAGACGGGAGGGGTGCGGTAGTCCAACCGTTTTATCACCGTGAACACTTCCTCCGACCAGTTGGCCAGATAGCTTTTTTCAAAATGACCTTTGGTCTTGCTAATCCGTACCGTGTCGCCGGAACGGTACAGCGGTTTCTTCGGTTTCCTCTTTAGTGGCGTCGGCTGCTTTTCCCGGTACAAGACGGCCCGCACCTCGTGGTCCTTGAAGGGCGTGACGGTGATGGGGGCGCGTCGAATGCTGCTGTGGACGGCTCGGTTATACCCGAGCACCAATTGGGGGAGGACTTTCAAATACTCTTTCTTCCCGGTGGCCGTGAAATATTTGTACATACGGCCCTTGAGCGTCCGGTTGAACCGCTCGGCAATCTGGGCTTTAGTCTCGTTGTACGTGACGAAAAAGGCCACGTCATTCTTTTTTAAAAAGGCCTGGAACTTACGGTTGGTAAATTCTGTCCCGGCATCGGTCTGCAACCGCAACGGTTTCCGTTCGCGGAACACTTGGGTAAAGGCGCGCACCAATTCCTCCCCGGTCTTGTTCTTCAGGGGGACCGCCCACGCGTACTTGGACAACACATCGATGATGGTCAAAATGTGTTTGTAGCCCTTGTTGAAGGTGCTCGTGGCTTGCATGTCCACCAGATCCGCCTGCCACTGTTCGTCGAGGGCCAGCACGCGCACGCGCCCTCGCAGAAATTTTTTTCGAAAGGGGCGGTGCAACGTAAAGGTTAATTGTTTTTTCAACCATGCTAAAGTGGTGGTGCGCGTCACCCCCACTTCGCTAGCCGCTTTCACCAGACGGGCAGCACCCCCAAAGGCAGCAGGGCTGCTGGGGTCGTAATACAACGCCTCGAGCAGCGCGGAAGGATTCTTTTTCTTCTCCTTCTTCTTGCGCCCCATAATCCTCAAAATGAGAGCCCTGAATAATCACTTTTCCTCCGCAACACGCCAAGAGACAACGGACACGTTTCAAAATGCCGTGGCACTTGAGGAACGGACCTCCTCCTCCGCCGCAGGGCATTCTGTACTCTCCCCGAGTCTAGCGCGCGGTACCTCCCTTATACTTTTTTTCCCTCCCTAGAGACGACAGACACCGTCTTTTTTTTCCCTGGCTATTTTTATTGTGTTTTTTTTTACAGAAAAAAACTAGAAGCCGAAGGCAAGAGGGCCCACGGGGACATCGTCTTCGATGGCTTCTTGAGTCGTGGCGTGCTTGCTCTCGAACGAAACCGTCCTCCCGCTGTCTTCATACAGTTTGTAGGTGTAGGTCGGGGGGTTGGTGAACACGACCGCCGCTTGCTGGATCACGCAGATCCCTTGGTCTACATCCAAGTGGACCTTCCTCAAGGCCTTCATCAATAGGTCTAGCGTAAAGTTAGGGTTCCGCTTCTTGTCTTGTCCATCCTCCTCGAAGAGGTTCCACGCAAAACTATGGGCCACCGTGTTGAGGTAAGGGAAGAGCCCGTCCGTCACTTTGTCCGGTAACTCGCACACCAGGGCTTCCATGGTTTCCGAGGGGTACGTATCGTGAATACCGGTAACGTAATGCATCCCAAAACGGCACACTTTGTCGTAGAGGGGATTGTCCCTATCCGAGATCCTCCGTTTCCGGAATAGGTGTGTGATCAGGGTGGCGACCAACTCCACCTGCACAGCGTAGTAGGTGCCTTGAATACGCGCCTTGTAGTTCGTTTCCAGGATCTCTACCCAAGTCTTCCTCCCTGGTTCTGTGGCCATGACCAAGTCGTCCAGGCTAGCCTTGCTGCCTTGAGTCAGTGCGAAATGCGGGTCAAAATCATTGACCCCACACTTCTGCAGCATATGAAAGGTCAACCGGTCCACAAAGTACCGCACCGCCGTCACGAACCACGACAGAATTTCTTTGGGCCTCTTCAACTCCCTCTTCTCGTCCATCCTCTCGTCATACGCCTCCTGTTCTTCCAACCTCTTCTCTCTCTTGGCTCTCTTGGCACTCTTTGTAGCGTCGTCCTCTTCTTCCTCCTCTTCCTCCATGGCTTCGCTGTTCAATATCATCCTCCTATACCCGGCCCTCTGGGCGATCTCTTCATCTTCTTTTCGATCGTCGGAGAATTCATTATCTCCCTCCACTTTATACTTCCCTAGGGCTGTGATCAAGTGTTCCCTCAAGGCACGGCAGGATTTCCACGCGGGGTCAACCGGTCCCCCTCATACGTCACAGGAAGGACACAGGCACGCACTTTACGACGGTTCAGGCTCGTGGTGACCATAGAATGGCTGAGGTGGTAGGCCAAGCGGTACAGGCGATCGTTTTTCCAGGAGGGGGTTCGCCTTCCCTGGACGTAGTGATACAACTCAAACTCCGAATAGTCGTAGAGTTGGTACAACAGCATGGTGGTGCAGTGGTCCCAGATAGGCAACAGAATATCGTACTCTTCGTCCAGGATTTTGGTCGTGACGTGGGGGCATAACTCCTTGAGTGTTTTCTCGTGATGCTTCCTCACCTGGGTCTGGCATTCGTCAAAACTCAGACCGAGGTTGTGGGTGTCGTTCCAGTGCAGGGTGGCCCGGCTGTACCGTTCACACAAATGGTAGTACAGGTAAGCGAGGAAGAGCTGATACTCTACTATGATGGCGCGCTCTCTCGTGTACCGGGCTTCTTGCTCTGGGGAGTAGGGGTCCGGGAGTAGTTCGCCAAAGCTTTGGTCGAAATGGGACTGGCACGCCGACTCTATCCTCAGGTAGCGGGAAGAGATGATAGTACGGACCACCCTCTTCTCCGCATCGTAGGATTCGGCGTGGTACCAATACCTGTCGTTACGGGCGCCTAGGGTACGGTTGCGGTACAAGCAACCCTGCTCTCCACAGACCAGGTCTTCACGCATTCGCGTCTCGCACAACTCGGCCCAGGTCAGCTTCAGGCCCTCCTTCAGGGGAAACCAGCGGAACAAGAAGTTCGTCATGTCCCTCAGGAAATTGTTATGCAAGGAGCAACTGGACCATTTGGCGCCCACTCCCAGATGGTGGCACACGGCCGCCTCGTTCATGTAGTTGAATTCCATCATGACCAACTCGTACATCATCGCGTACAGCGCCTCCCGATCTTTGGCGTCCACATCTATGCTGAGCCAGTAATGCACGCACCCCGCCAGCATGTGTTGCAGTTCCTTCAAATACCGCACCTCCAGCAACTTCTTCACGACAGAAAACTCCTTCTTCACCGTCTCTTCTACCGACTGCCGGCCCCAGATCTCTCTCTCGCTCATCAGGTCTTGGTAGAATTTGGCCAAGAGGGCCCGGCACACACTCCTCATGTCCTCCCTGTACTTGAACACGAGTACTTTGTTATCGTCGTAGCTGAACAGCCACGCGTCCTCCGCGTTGTAGCCACGTGGAGGAATCTTCAAGGTCAAGGCTTTGCGTTTGCCCTCCCGTTGGGCCACTTGATGCACCCGCTGAAAACAATCCCCGTTCGCGTAGGAGACCACCGCCATGTACAGGGAGGCCAACGTGACGTGCATCGGGCTCATGGGAGGGAGGTCACTATGCCTCGTCTCGGTGTTCATGAGGCGTATCTTCTGCAGAAATCCTCCAAACAATTGGGCCATGTCGTCCGTCCCCTTTTCCCACAGTTTGCCTTGCCACGTTTGCAAAATGACATACGCTTGGTCGGTCGTGAGCTGTTTCAGGCTGGCCATCACCTCGTCCCTCATCTCTAGCCTGACGGGTAACGCACACATCTGCCCAAAATAGGGCAGGAACTCGTTCAGGTGTTACGGCGAAAAACCTTGGCGAGCTTTCTCCCAATTCTCGGCGAATCCCTCTTTCGGCCGAATTATTTTCCATTGCGAAATGTCGGCGGTCACCAAAGCCACGTACAAATGCTGAGTCAATGCTTTAAATTGTTCACGGCTCGCTTTCTCCACTTCGTCTACCGATAGGAATTTCATCGTGTTGATCATCTTCCCAAAGAGTCCACACTTTATGGTACTCTCGATAGAGCATAGACACCACGGCAAAGAGCCAAAACAACATGAATGCCTTCTCCCCAAGGGTTCACTTTCTTATACGGCCCGGGGTCTTTTCCGCCCGCCAATCCCGAGCCTGGATTTGTTCTATTCCCACAAAACCCCCCTCCATCCCTGGCGGGACCCCCCTAAACGACCGACCAATCCCCGGCCTCGCTTTGGCCTCCTTTCCGACCCCGCCGAACCCCTCCCTCCCTGACGGGACCCCCCTAAACGACCGACCAATCAGAAGCCTAGCTTTGGCCTCCTTTCCGACCCCCTCCGAACCCCTCCCTCCCTGACGGGACCCCCCTAAACTACCGACCAATCAGAAGCCTTGCTTTTGGGATACCAGTCATGGACAGGCCTTTGACAGGAACCCCCTAAACGGCCGACCAATCAGAAGCCTCCATATCATTGACAAGGCCTTTGACAGGACCGCGTGCGTAATGGCGTCGTTTTAGGCCACGCCCCCCGTTTGGGCCAATCAGGAGCCAGGGAACCGCACTATAGTGACCCCTTATACTACTATGGTATAGACCTTGGTAAGCTACCCAGTTCCATTTCAAGCCCAGAAATCGTTTATTCGGAGACCGACTGCTTCCGGTTCTCCGTCAGCTTGTGCCAATCAGCTCTGACGAAACGGTGTGTGATGTGCCAAGTATCATTTGTGTTCGACTCCTTAGGAGTGCTGGCGCCGTTTCTGTTACCTGCGAAATGTTTGATTCAAAGTTTGTGGCGCAAAGAAGAAAGACTTGGACGAGTATTGAGACGACGATAGCAGAATAGTGTAGAATAACTGGTTAACAGACCTATTCCCTGAAAAACTTTGTCTATGCAGCAACGGACCGAAAGAAGCACAATTTTAGCTCCACCTCTTCGAATACGCCTCAGAGAAACGATTTGGTCGAGCCCCTAGCTGTTCGAGACATGCGCTTTCGTCCTCTCGTGCGGATTGCTTGGTGAGGTTTGTAGTCTATTATTGTTACATTGTCCTTGACTGTTGAGTTAACATCGTAACTGTAATGCTGAATTTGTTTATATTGTTCTATTCAATCGCTCAGCGTGAATACAGTTAACCAAGTCCGTATGAATTATGTACCGCCGATCGTTGTTTTTGTTATGAACGCGAAAATTAAAAATTAAGAATTAATCAATCAATCTTTTTATTTATACTCATACATTTACATTTACAAAGAAGAATACAGAAACTAACAAAATATATTAAAAGAAAATAATCTGCTGCTAATAGAAACTTAAGACTTAGATAGAGTAAACGCTACTTCGATTAACCATGAGGGCTATATTAGAGCTATTAGTAGCGTTAAACCCAAAGTAGAATTAAACCCAAGAAGTTCCGCAGTCAGGTCGGTTTAGCGTCGATGTACCCGAACATTAGGCCAGATAAAAAAAATACTTGTTTAGCGTCCCCGCCCGACCTGAGAAATGTCCCCGACCTCTAATTTGTTTTATTTTTCATAAAAAAACTTTAGAAAGTGTAAATGCGCCCGCGAACACCAATTCTTGTACCCAGACCCCTACATGTACCACTTAAAATATGCACCGGCGCATTAAATATTTTAACATCGACGCCATTTTGTTTCTACAACACGACGTCATGAACACGAGGTGAGTGAATAATGTCTAGTCAAGACAAAATAAACTTCACATAGAAAAAGAAAAAAAACTTCCCTCCCTACCTGGAAAAATTGAAATGGGTAGACGCTAAACAAGTATTTTTTTTATCTGGCCTTATGGAAGGAGAGCAAGGTTAGACTTTGAAGGTTATAACTTTGAAGTTATATAGTCCGCTAGCGTCACCGAAGCTATCATAAACTTAGTTTTTACTATATTTAAACTAAGTTTATTTGCCTTTAACCATATGTGCACCTCATTCAAATCATGGTTCATTTGTTGCTCTAGAAAAGAAGAGAACAGAATATGCAAACAACTTGCAACTTTAATGTTTAAAACATTAAACGGGGCTTCACCAGACTTTTTGCTTAAACTATTTGCTAATTCAAACACTGTACACTCCCATAGTTTAAGAAATTCAGCACAAAATATTTTCATAAAACGTCCACAGACTGAATCTGGTAAACACAGCTTTCAGTATCAGGGGACGTTCTCTGGAATAGCTTACCAGCTGCAGTAAAAAACCAGCCAGACCTATACACTTTTAAGAGGTTCTTAGGTCAACTGTAAATCAATTTAATGATTATATTAATTAGCGATTAGAACATTTTAATATCTTAGTTTTAGCTTTTATATTTTTACTCATTATTGTAATGTTTAACCTTTATACACGGCTCCCTGGAAGAGCATGTAACATGAAGAGACTCCGTGTTTAAATAAAGACTATGTATGTATAACTATGTATGTAAGCAGAGGAGTTGTGACCGTCGACAAGGCTGTCAAGGCCACCCAACGAAGTTTTCGGTTAAAAAGCTATTCGGGAGAGTAAGTTAGCCTAAAACTTTCGGATTTGAAAAAAAATTCCCTAGAAAATTGTTTTCTGAAATACTGGCTAGAAAATTTGTTTTCAATCCCTAGAAAATAATAGAAGAAAAGGGAGACTAAAAGGTTTCCCCTAAAATATTCGTACGTCCCAATTCGTCTGTTCAATTGAGTCAGAACAACACATTTTCATTCCCTAAGAATTGCCTAAAGGAAAAAAGAATCCCTAAAAAATTCGTAGCTCCACAAAACTTTGCAACATGAAGTTACTTGTGCTAGAAAATTCTTGTTTCTGTTCTAGACTACTAACAAATTCGTAGGCCGGGAATATTTTGCCATAGTTTTTCGGTTGACGCGATTTCCACCTAGAAAATCTGAACAGCTAATAGCTTTCTAGAATACGTCAAAAGACATAGTAGGCGCCTTAAAATGGCTAGATAAGCTGCAGACAACTGGTTTCAAACGAATTTCAAAAAGTACTCGTTAGGTGCCCTTGGGCTGTGGCCGGCGGCAATTCCCATGAAAGTGATGGCGGGCGTCATATAATTGATAAACTGAACGCCATTGCCGGAAAATAACACACCCAAAACGGTTTACTAATGAAACTTGGAATGGCGATAAAGAAAAGGCAGAAAGCTTCCTCGCCAGAAGGAAAGGGAACACTCGTAAGACAGATCAAGGGCACCCAACGAGTACTTTTTGAAATTCGTTTGAAACCAGTTGTATGCAGTTCATCTAGCCATCTTTTGACGTATTCTAGAAAGCTATTAGCTGTTCGGATTTTCTAGGTGGAAATCGCGTCAACCGAAAATACTATGGCAAAATATTCCCGGCCTACGAATTTGTTAGTAGTCTAGAACAGAAACAAGAATTTTCTAGCCCAAGTAACTTCATGTTGCAAAGTTTTGTGGAGGTACGAATTTTTTAGGGGGTCTTTTTTCCTTTAGGCAATTCTTTTAGGTGACCTCCATTTGCTAAAGGTTAATTCTTTCGGATTTTAGATGTCAGAATTTCTTAGGGAATGAAAATGTGTTCTGGAAAACTTTAGGTGGCCGCTTCACTAAATGATTTGTGATAATATGTGGTTTTTTTTTTCATTCCAACCAATGTGTTTTTTTTGCGGATCGTTCTGACTCTATTGATCAGACGAATTGGGACGTACGAATATTTTAGGGGAAACCTTTAGTCTCCCTTTTCTTCTATAATTTTCCAAGGATTTAAAACAAATTTTCTAGCCAGTATTTCATAAAACAATTTTCTAGGGAAAAAAATTTCAAATCCGAAAGTTTTAGGCTAACCTACTCTCCCGGACAGCTTTTTAACCGAAAACTTCGTTGGGTGCCCTTGACAGATAAATGCTGAAAACAATGAAATCTACATTTCTGCGACGCCATCCATTCATAACAAAGATTTTTTAAATGTCTGAACCATTATTTCGTATCACGCCTATGATTGGCTGCTGCTGGAAAAAAGGTGGAGAATCAATACCCGTTCACGGTTCGAGTGTCCTTACGTAACCACCAATAATATGTGAAGGTGATGCCCTTGTTTTGCAATGCGCATATCTACTGCGCATGTTGGTGAAATCTAACTGAAAGCACAGGTACAAATATATGTGTGGATGTATTACTGAATATTACATATCTGAACACTTAACATTGGAAATGCAAAATAAGTTCATCTGGGCGATTTAAAACGACTTTTACGAACTCGCCCCAGTTCTTCCACGGAAAAGTTCTCTTTTGGAGCTAAATTTGTGATATTTTGCAAAATATATGGTGAGCCCCCTTTTTTCTTCCTTATATTTAAACACATTGAGGTTGGCCAACAGATACCCAAGTATAAATAATTTTCATTTCTGAATGCTTAGTTATTCTTATACAAATACTGTAACTAGCTATTTTTACACTCGTTTAGGGATACTAACAAGTCAGATTTTGTCGTATTCTGCTAAAGTGCTGTCCACTTGCGGTATGCAGTATTTTAAAGGTTTTTACGATAAGTTTGGTATACAGGCTGCACAATGAGTTCATTTTGTTTGCTATGAATAGTATGACCTAGCCGTTAACGGGAGCCGTTTACTCATATATATATTTCTGTTGTGAGAACTCTAAATTACTGTATTATATCACAATGGGGGTTGAGCTACAGCAATATCGCGCGGCGATTGGGCTTTTTAATAGTCGATTTATTCCAAATATGTCTAGATTTCTTGTGGGTTTCTCTTTCATAGAAATGCTAATCTCGTTTGTCGTCTTGATTTCCCTTTTGTTAATCTCAGGTACGATTTATCCAAACCCCGGACCCAGGCAGCCCAGCCTTTCTATTGCGCATTTGAATGTTCGTAGTTTTTGTGTTTCAGAAAGCTTGAGTGACAAATTTAGTGAAATTTCCTCGTTGATTCTTTTGCATAAATTTGACATCTTTGCCGTTTCCGAGTCATGGTTGACCAGCCGTATTTCCAGTGATCAATTGTTAATCGAAGGCTTTCATAGTCCCTTGAGAAAGGATCGTTTAGAGGGCAGGGTTGGGGGAGTTGCTGTTTACATTGCTGACCACGTAGCTTACACCAGAAAAACTGAATATGAAAGTGATGATATTGAATGCTTGTGGGTGGAGTTAACTATTGGTAAATTGAGAGTACTTTGCGGCGTTTATTATACACCTGACTCTGTTGCTGAAGAAGAAGACTATTTTTTCTCCGTATTACAAGACTGCTTTGATCTAATCAAATCCAAGCGCTACTCTGCTACTTTTTATTAGGAGATTTAAATGCGCATTACAACTTCGGTCCAACTTCAACACCTAATACTTCTGTTGGCGGTAAACTCTGGCATTTTTTAGAATGCAATGATTTGTCTCAACTCATTAAGGAACCTACTAGAGTAACTCAGTCGACCGAATCTATTTTAGATGTCATTATTACTGACTCCCCAGAGATGTTTTTGTAATCAGGCACTCTAAGTCCGCCCACTAATTGTGACCACAGTGTGATCTACAGCAAAATGTCAATTCCTGTATATAAACCTAAGTGCTATAAGAGAAAGGTCTGGAATTTTGCAAGTGTTGACGAGGAGTCCTTAAACCATGCTTTGAATAATGCTAATTGGGATGCTGTTTTCGCTCCTGGATTGTGATAGTGTTTATGCTAATTGTCGTCGCTTTTTCTATCTGTAGTTGAACGATTTATTCCAAGTAAAACAGTAACTATACGACCAAGAGATAAACCATGGATGTATGGCGATATCCGTCGTGCCATAAGGAAACGCGACCGGCTTTTGCGTTTGTTTTCTAACGTCAAATCCCCGAACAACTGGGAAACGTATCGTGTGCAGAGGAATTTGGTGACCAACCTGATTCGAAAAGCTAAGATCGATTATAATTCTAAATTAAATTATGTTTCATCAGATCCTACTACGTCGAGTAAAAAATGGTGGCAAGTTGCAAAGTTATTTTATGGCTCTAAGGCTGGAAATTCAATACCTCCGCTTCATGATAATGGCAAATATCTTTTTGACCCTGAGGAAAAGGCCGCCATTTTCAATGCATATTTTATTAGTCAGTCTAGGTTAGCTACGGATCAAGCCACACTTCTACCTCCTACGCGTGCACCACAGTCGTTCCTGTCCGAAATTGAAACAAGCGAGGAGGAAATTCTTGCTTTGTTAGGTAGAGTTGATGTAACCAGCCTTGACGGAATCAGCAACAGATGCTTAAATACTGTATGCACGGAATTTCTAAGTCGTTTTCACAACTAATTAATTTGTTTTTTTCCTTAGGTCAGTTTCCGAGCCAATGGAAATTAGCCAATGTACTACCATTGTTCAAACGAGACAATCGGCAACTCAAAGAAAATTATCGCCCAGTCTCACTTCTTCCTTGTCTTAGTAAAAAATGTGAAAAAGTTGTATTCCTTCGGCTTTATTCGTTTTTGGAATGTCAAGGTTTTTTTTATCGCCTCCAGTCCGGGTTCCGTCCTGGGGACTCAACGGTGATGCAATTAGTTTATATTGTAAATCAAATTTACGAGGCGCTTGATAGGGGGAACGAGGTTAGAGCCGTGTTTTTAGATATATCTAAAGCCTTCGATAAGGTGTGGCATGCAGGACTACTAGAAAAGTTAAAAGAAGTGGGCGTTGGGGGAAATCTTTATAAGTGGTTTGAAAGCTACCTTAGTGGTAGAAGATAAAGAGTTGTCATAGAGGGAAGTTGTTCATCCTGGGATAGGATAGAGGCGGGCGTTCCTTTGTGTTCAGTTTTAGGCCCACTATTGTTCTTGATCTATATTAATGATATTCATCTTGGTCTTAATAGCAAATGCTTTCTTTTTGCGGACGAAACATTAATTATTAATGAGGTTGACGCGTCGCCTGCGACAACAGCTAAACAATTAAACCATGACTTGGCTTCAATTTCTTCTTGGGCTAATAAGTGGTTAGTCACAACGAATACAGCCAAGACCAAATTAATGACTTTTTCATCCTCCCTTAATAATGAGCGGTAAAAAAATTGATTCTGTGAGCGAGCACGAACACTTGGGTGTGACCTTGTCGAGCAAAATGTCCTGGAAGTCACATATTCTTAAAATCCATTTCAAGGCCTTTAAAAAAATAAATTTGCTTAAGGGTCTAAAATTTATCCTATCTAGACATACTCTCGAAATTTTATATAAATCGATCGTTCGATCCAACATGGAATACGCTGATGTTGTCTGGGACGGATGCACCATGGGTAAATCGGACCTACTGGAAAGTGTTCAATTTGAGGCAGCCAGAATGATTACTGGGCTATGACTGGTACCCACAGGCAATCGTTATTATTAGAAACTGGTTTGCACCGAATGAGCGATCGGAGGAAGTTGCACAAACTAATACTTATTTATAAAATGGTATATAATATCTCACCTTCCTATTTATCCTCATTGTGCCCTCGTTATGTTGGTACTTCTACTTCGTATGTTTTACGCAATAGAGCAAATCTCAGTTTACCCTTTATACGCACTGAAAAGTCAAAAAACGCTTTTCTTTATTCTTCGGTTAAAATGTGGAATTCTCAACCGCAATCAGTGCGTGATAGTTTATCTGTGGCTTCTTTTAAATGTGCTGTATTGCGTGAAACATTTTATATTCCATCCGTTAATAAACTTTTCTACCTAGGTGAAAGGTATTTAGCTGCTTTACATGCAAGATTAAGACTGAGACATTGTGCTTTAATTTGGTATTTATTCTCAATGAATTGTAGTCGGTCACCATCTTGTATATGCGGTGCACCTAAAGAAGATGTAACACATTTTCTACTTGTTTGCCCTTGTTTCGCTGCTCAGCGCTGTAGCCTACAAACCTCTGTCGAACGTCTTGCTGGCAATATTTGGTTAACTTTGAATACAACCAAAAAAGTCGAAATATTGCTTATTGGAAGCTCTTTGATCAGCTTCGATAATAATGCCGCAATTTTCGCAGCTGTGAGAAATTTTATTATGCAAACTAAACGATCATGAATAATTTATTAATGAGGGTGAAAACCAATCCCAGCTCAGTATTCAGATTACATGCACAGTATGTAAATTCCAAACAAATTATTAATTAGTAAATTAATTTTTGACTGATAAAGATTTCGTACTCAGCCAATAACTATGCATAACTTTTGATAAAGATATGTAACTCCTATGGGACATAATTAAAATAACACAGAATCACATAACAATAATGTGCATTCCAATTATTGTTTCATTTCACAAGCACGATAAGATATTCGCGTCCAATCTTTATCGTCATTTACAGAAACGGCTCGCCATTTTAAATGACCATAAAGATCGTCCGCTCATATTTTATCTACCACATAAATTATTGCTACTTCACGCAAAAACGAGAATGGTAACCCCCTATTTTTAGAGAGACCTTGCTTGGTGTAATAACTGGGCAAAGTTTACAAAGGTTAATTTCCAACAGCTTCTTTTTCAATGGAATAAGTTCGAGAATTAGCATTATTTTGTTGAATTCAAAGCTGGATCAGCTAACAGTAAATTTTCATTTATCAGTTAAACACATCCTTATTTGTCATTTAAATCTGTTGCCGTTTGTCAGTTGTTATTAACCCCATCCAGACCTTTTTAGAAGCTCAGCTGGAAATCAAGGAAGATCGCAAGGATCCAGAGAGCATAGCTAATCGTCTACACGACTACCAAGATATATATAACAGAGATCCTGGGCTAAACACTGCGCCAGCCCAGTCGTAACGTAACATTCCTATGTACAACTCAAACAACTGGACGTATAGGGAATCGGAATAGTGATCGAACGTATCCTGGCTGCGCAGGTCTTGTGATGGTATGGAGAGTCCATGCAATCTCAACTCCCGTAGTGGCATGGCGCCATCGAATTGAGGTCAATCTTTGCCAAATTACAAATGCCTTGTACACGACCAACCACTTATGCTTTGTTTGGAAAGGCAAATAAGGCGATCAGTGGGATGTTGAACAACCGGCATTTGTATGGAGAAGTGCCGCAAGAGTTCGAAGAGCAGCATGAGCTTACCTATTCGGCCACCCTAGGGTCGCCGAGGAAAATATTTACGCAGCTGCGATCGTTCTGTAGCGCCTACCCGTTGTGGTTACCACTCTTCAAAATCTGAAATATTGCCATGACTTGGCCGCGCTACAGAGAAGCTGAGAAGAGTAGGGTAGAAATTAGCTTACCTAACGGGGGCCTGGTGTTCTCGAAAATTTAGGATAGGGGTTTGCCATGGAGATATCGAAACCATGTCCCTATAAGGCTGAAATATCGAGAAACTGGTACCCTTTGCAACTAAAATGTGAGTCGGCCTATTTAAGGGACAAGTGATTAAAATATTATTGTGCAATGATTTACGTTTATTAGCTCAGTGGTTAAGCGCCGCTCTTTTGTGCGGGAGGTCGACGGTTCAAACCCCGGCCGCACCAACACTCAGGGTGTTGAAGTAACTGAGGAGAAGGTGCTGCCTTTGTAAAACAATTTCATTCACGAGCTGCAAACGGTTAGACCTTCACGTCTTCTCGGATAAGGATGTTAAAACGTAGGCCCATCAGTGGATAAAGATATGCCATTGAATATTAATCCATTATTATTATTACTAGTAGATACCGCAAATGATAATCAAAGATAGTATTTGATCATAGGTATATGGTTATTTTCCACCTAAGGATAAAATGGAATTTTGGGCCATCTCTCGTCAAAATAGATGCCCTAAACTCAAGGTAAAAATTATCCTTGAAATGATTGTTCACTGAATATCATCATAACCTCGCGGAACGACAGCCTTCCGCAGTTCATGCCGCATTGAAGTCGTGGCATCGAGTACAGAAACCATGGTTTTAATTCTGCCACATCAATTGATCCATTTCTAATGGGCGAGGGCATGGTTATTAATAGGAACTACATGTTGCTCCCCACCCCTCCCCCCTCAGTTTTGCAAGGATGGCAGATCTTACCCCAAATTTGCAACCAATATGTTGTGTTCATTGCTACATACCAAACTATGATTTTTAAGCTGCAACTTCATTCAAGCCATTTCTAATGGGGGTATTGACAGGAAATTGATACGATTTTCCACCCCTCCCCTCAGTTTTGCAAGGTTCGCAGATCTTACCTCAAATTTGCCAACAACATGTTGTGTTCGTCGTGTTTATTACCAAAACCTTGATTTTAATGCTGCAATTTTATTTAATCCACTTCTGGACTGGGAAATAGAAATTGAAACTGTCCCGGCATGCTTTGTGGCCAAAACGAAAAAGGCGATGGATTTTACGGTTAGAAGGAACATCGTAGAGACATGGGGTTTCACCAAAATGTTACCCATATAAACTGCAGGGGTTGCTCTTAGTTTGGTTGCCGTTAATGTTCATGGGGTGAAATAATGGGCTCCTGATGATTTCTATGATTATCGTTAAGAATTATTATTATTATTGTTACGTTCATCGGGCGCTGAGCGAATGCACGATATTGAATCAATAGTTAGGGGAAAGACAAAACATTCGACCAGAAAAAAAAACATATGGCTTATATATGGGAGTGGGGAGCTAGCCGTAGTGCCATTGATAACTATACTGACTTACATTGTACAGGAGACCATAACTAGGAGCGTCCATCCCACATACTAGGCCTATGTCATAGCGTTTTCACAAGTTAGGTTATTTTTAGAACGGTTTCCCGCTATTGTTGAGTCGCAATTATCCCTAAGGGAATCAAATCACAAAAGCGTAGCAGCAATGTTGCTTGGTATAACAAAAGTAGCTAATGAGGCATCTTTTGTTCCGCCACGGTGCAACCATTAATTGGCGGGAAAATAATCTAAAAATAGCCCAACTTGTAAAAACTATATAGGAGATATGGACGCTCCTGGGTATGGGGAACCTGCATTGTATCAGCTTTGTCCCTAGTCTTCGGACTTCTCATCGTTATTTATATCTTTCTTACAGAATTTTTATATTTGTTCTCAGATTAAATAGATTTATGTACACAAGTTTCATTGATAGCTTTTCGGATTTTGGTTTTAATTATTTTTCGATGTGTTGCAATGGTATTACATGTATGAGAAAGATTATTTGTAATCCCAGCCCCCTCCCCTAAGAATAACTTCTGTGCATTAGTTCTACTGTTCTACTTGCCCCTACATCTGCGACGGACAAACTACTTATACTTTTTTCTCTACCGGTGAAATACGCTCTATCAGAACTAATTTGACGTGTAACACAAAAAATCTAATCTACATGATTCAATGCAACCGCTGCAATTTACAATACATAGGTGAGACAAAACGACGTTTGAAAGACAGATTTAACGAACATCGACGGACCGTAGACAAGTCTAATAACATATCTAAACCTACAACAGCTGCTGAACATTTTCTCTCGACACCTAATCACACTGCTAATGACATGCAACTAATCCCCATCGAAAAAATGTTCTCTAATAGAGACTCAATTCGTAAGGCCAGAGAAGCTACTCTCATTACACAAGCTAGAACACTCGTACCTTATGGTCTCAACATCCGTGACGAGTCATACTAGCTGGTATATATATAATCTCATTATCTTATTATTTCTATATTTATAGTGTCAATCATTTGTCATCTATTTCCTATATTTCGTAACCCATATTTCCAGTTAGTCACGTTCGCCAATGTAATAACATTTCTTCATATTACCTGAAGAAGGCTGGTTTGGCCAGCCGAAATATCGTTATAAACCTCTAAATTTTACGTTGTGTCGGCTTTGCTATTTTTAGTGTGCATTAGTGACCGTAGCATCAGTTAACTATTTGCCAATCCAACATGGCGGCTGGAGGTGAGCCTGAAGATCAATCGTTTCTCGAGGATGTGCTGGAAAGAGAAGGCGCTAAAAGCTCCAATATCCTCTTGAGTTACGTGAAAAGCTTAGGGGGAGCTGTATCAAGAGTGAAAGGCATGGCTGAAGTGGACATGTGGCCTAATATGGAGAGAGTAGACAACTTGGTGAACGTATGGACCTGGGTTGGTTATGGAGTAGGGACCGCTACTCTCTTGGGTACAGTTTACTTGTCAATGAAAACAACAAGAGAGTTGGGTCAATGGAGGGCTTGGATGAGGCTGAGGGCTAGAAATAAATGAAAAACTACATGCACTGATTTATTAAGCCGATGGCGGTATCTACGTCCACGTACATCATTCAAGGTTTGTTCTGAAATTAAACAAGCTGCGAATTTTTCTTCCCATAGCCGTACAGGAATCCCTTAAACAAGAAACATATGCGGAGAATGTCAATATGACTGAAAGAGAGACGTACGACTTAATTTTCTTTAATAAATAGGTGAGATAAAACCAAAGTAGACATAACGTACGTATACCCATGGCCATGTCCAGAATCTTGGTAATCAGTACATTTGCACAAGAGAGCAAGCACAGAACTTTCATGCTTAATGAGGCAGCAGAAATATAGAGAGGTTCCACTAAAGAGCATGTTGATTAGGATGTATCTGGCTGACTCTTTAAACAAGAACCCACACTATAACAGGACACATTCAGTTATCAATGAGCCTTTGTGAATTGAATATCTCTGTGCAAAGCTCTGCTGCGACATGTGATGCTTGAGTGACCTCTGATATTTGTAATTGTGTCAAATTGAAAAAAAAATGCACTAAACATTTGTAAACGGTTCTAAAACACTATTGACAGGCATTACCGAGCAACAAGCTTCCTGCTGTTTATTTTTCTTAATAGATCTATTCGAAAAATGGTGTCCCTAATTATAAGATAAGCACTACCACTTCAGAGAACATGCAAAAATGAGTGTTTGTTATGAAATTATTTGTAGATTCAGGACTGACTAGCATTGTTTTCATGTTTCTTGAGAGTTTCAATCGTTGATTGCTTTGTAAGGATATATTCTTCCATTATCGAAGTGCTACATGTTGCTAACACGAACTCACTCTTTCACATATGCTAGTGTATTCAGAAAAATGATGCAAATTTGCAGCAGCCATTTTTCCAATGGGTCTATGGATTATCTTTATTTTAGTCTCAGCAGTTTGGTATTCTATAACCGGAGGGGACTGATTACTTGCATTGTTTTCTTGCTTTAATTACTGTTGTAAATTTTAATTTTATTTGAAATTTAGAGTTCCAAAGGAGAGGAAAGGGAAGGAGCAATTTTTTATAGTGCTGGTCCTTGTTTAATAAGAAGTCTGCATGACATTTTTAACAAGGAAAGGGATAATGTTGTTTTTTAGGAGTTTACAATATAGTTACATTCTAGTGACTTTCAGGAACTTATGTAGTTTCCAGGTTGTGAAATTTATATACATGTACGATGGCAAATACAATGCTCTCCACTTTCGATATAAAAACTGATGCATGATCGAGGTCTTGAACAACTGTTCTCAAAGTCATTAATCATTCATGAGCTTTTTAGTCAATCAGAGGGCTGCATTTGGTCACATGCATGAATCTTGATACCCAATGAAACAATGAAACAATGGGTATCAAGATTCATGCATGTGTTGGACCTAATTAAGCTACAAGGATTACAGCATAAGTATGACTTTACATGTACATGGAGAAGTGTCCAGAGTGTGACTCCAACCATCATCCTCGTGGCTGCTCTTGACTACTAGTCCGCTGTCTTGCCCACTACGCTATCAGGCCGTTTGTTGAAATAACCGTGACAAAATAACAATCACAACCCTTGTAGTATATAATTGCATGCAATAAAATTCCAGGCAACAATACTTTCTAATGATTTATGAATGCAGGTATTGTTTTCGCTTGAGAAGTCAGATCAAAAACTCGAGCTTCGTGTTTCACCAGGGAATCCAAAAACCTCGAAATAATAAAAGCACTCGGCCGAAGCGGCCTCGTGTTTTCATCTTTCTCGGTGTTTGGATCCCCTGGTAAAACACTAGCTCTCGTTTTTGATCTATCACTTAGTGGATGCACAAGTGGACTGCAAGTGTATTCAGCAGTGATACTGGAAGATCAGCAGGTAGTCGGACAATTCGTTCTGATTGATAGATTGTCTTCATGGTAACATACAGCCCAATCAATAAACAACTTCGTCTCCTGGTGAAATACACAATCAAATCACATTTTAATTAAGATGCGGACGTATAGACGAAAGTACTTCAATAAATGAAACAATGGACCAACAATAGTCTAGTTTTATTTTTCATATCTTAGCAATCTACAAAACAAAACTATCGCTTTAGAGTGCAAATGGCAAAAATAATTAAGTCCCATGCAGAAGAATACGTTTTATTTGTAAACCCAAATAATTTTTTGTTGTTGTCGCAAATGTTAGAATACAACCATGTGATAGCTTTCCTGCTTTCGTTTATTCGTTTTTTCAATGAAATAAAAACGCAAACCTTTTTGAAAATGCATTCGTTTGGGCGGGGCCTAATATTTAATTGACACTTATTTGATAATCTTATCGCGATTGTTATTGTGCATATTGAAGTTGTGATGTTACTTATTTGCATGGATTCGTCAAATTAAGCAGTAAGAAAAAGAGTATATAACTTCAAGGAAACCCTGGTTGTTGGAACAAGTTGCCGTTCAATTGTTGGCAATATGGTCTAAGTTGAAAATAAAGTTGAAAAAAAAATAGAAACTATATTCTATTTTTTGAAAAAAAAATTGGACATCAGTATGAGCCCATCATGAGCGCTAGAGTGTTCCTAATGAGAGGAATCGCTCACTTAATTGATTCATGAAATGACCATATAAACTAACATAAATTAGCAGTGGTTTTAAAATGTACAAATTTTACGTCAACTGAGCGACGATAGTTGTTTAGTGTAGTGGTTGCGACGTTTGCCTTACGAGTAGGCGGGAGCGGGGTTCGAGTTCCAGAAAATCTCTCAATTTGTTTTTACCTCGCCATTTTCTGGAGAAGTTTTTCTTGAGAACCCTAGCTCTGGGTGGATAAGATCTTGTTTACTGACCGGTTAGGTTTTTTTATTTTTCAGGGTAGCATTTTAGTTAGTTTATATTGTCATTTCATGAATTAATTAAGTGAGCGATTCCTCTCCTTAGGAGCTCGTCTTGAGCGTGGGTGCCGCCATCTTGGATCCGATGACGTTTATTGGCGGTACCTATTGTTACACGAACTAGTGTTTTTGACAATAGGGACCGCCGTGAAACGTCATCGGATCCAAGATGGCGGCATCCGCGGTAAGATGGCTCATACTAATGTTCATTATATTGAAAAACTAAACTATATTTTTCCAACATCTTTTCTACTTAGTAGACCATATTGCCAACAATTTACCTTGTTCCAACAGCCAGGGTTTCGTTTACCGATGTGACAATAGTGGATTGACGTAGACCGGTTTGTTGCAGATTATTTCGCTGGTTTAATATATGTTTGAAATTGAAAAGAATAAAGGAAACAAGCGCTGGGTTCAACATTTCTTCAACGTTTTTCAGCATTTTCTGTTCTTGTTGAGATATGATTATACGAAGCAAACAACATATGACACGTTGGATGATTGTTCACGATTTGAAATTATTGAACTTGATGAAGTTGAACTGATGAGCATGCCAGCAATGTTGAAACCGCATCATAGTCTAATACAACAACAGGGCCATTTATACGCGAGCAAGTTCGCCGCAGCTTATCTAAGCCACGACTTACCTAAGCCGCGAAGTTCACAAAAATGTGCTATGTATACGAGGTCTTAATAGGCAATATTTGTATTCTCACGGAAGACCTGGAACGAGTACTCAACGGAGACTCATCCGGGGGATTCTTTTCTAATGCTAAATAGCTTATAGTAAATAGACAATATTCGTATTCTCACGGACGAGCTGGAACGAGTACTCAATGGAGGCTCATGCGGGGGATTCTTTACTAATGCTAAATAGCTTATAGTAAATAGACAATATTCGTATTCTCACGGACGAGCTGGAACGAGCATTCAATGGAGGCCCATGCGAGGTATTCTTTACTAATGCTAAATAGCTTAAAGGAAATAGACAATATTCGTATTCTCATGGACGAGCTGGAACGAGCACTCAATGGAGGCTCATGCGGGGGATTCTTTACTAATGCTAAATAGCTTATAGGAAATAGACAATATTCGTATTCTCATGGACGAGCTGGAACGAGCACTCAATGGAGGCTCATGCGGGGGATTCTTTACTAATGCTAAATAGCTTATAGTAAATAGACAATATTCGATTTCTCACAGACGAGCTGGAACGAGCACTCAATGGAGGCTCATGTCAGCCTCCATTGAGTGCTCGTTCCAGCTCGTCGGTGAGAATACGAATACTGATTGTCTATTAAACGACTTCAGTTAGTCGCAAACTTCAGTTTTTGACCCATTGATACGATTCGTTCGCGGCTAGCCGCGGGCTAACTTCCTGTGGTATAAATGGCTCTAATGTTGAAAAGATGTTGAATGAAATGCTGAATCTGTTTAACCAACAACTTTGATCAGCTATATTTACTACCAACGAAGAAATGGCCCTAATGTTGAAAAGATGTTGAATGAAATGCTGAATCTGTTTAGCCAACAACTTTGATCAGCTATATTTACTACCAACGAAGAAATGGCACTAATGTTGAAAAGATGTTGAATGAAATGCTGAATCTGTTTAGCCAACAACTTTGATCAGCTATATTTACTACCAACGAAGAAATGGCCCTAATGTTGAAAAGATGTTGAATGAAATGCTGAGTCTGTTTAGCCAACAACTTTGATCAGCTATATTTACTACCAACGCAGCAGCGAAAAGTCTATAGAATCATTGCATATGTTGCTATAGCAACGCTGACTATCTCGGTTTATATAATTAATTGGAAGGATTCTTTGAGCGGCATCTATATCATAACAATAAAAAAGTATCAAAATAATAACAATTACAAACAAATAAACAATGCGATTACCCTAATAGACCAGTTCGCGGTAAATTCCGACATTTTGAAAGGGGTGCAAACATGGCGCGAAATACAGTGTTTGTATGGGAAAAGATGGGAATCCAATGCCAAATAAAATACGTAAAATCGCATTTGTGAAATATTCTTCAGATAGAAACTTAAGATACCAGATAAAAGATTAAAATATGGAAATTTGAGGGATATAGCTGTTCTGGGAAGCGTGCAATCGTGTTTTCAGTTATCCATATATTGTCTGTAAAAACATAGTTAATAGAGTGGAATGGTTAGGAAACCCGGCAAACTTCAAAAGGGCTAACAAAGGCGCTGCGATTGAGGTTGGAAGGGGGCAAGACAAAAGATTGTGCACTATCATAGTTCATTAGCGTTCCCTGAACGACTGAACTCACACGTTTCTATTGGCTGATTGACTAACAAGTTGGAATTTCTATTGTGTTTTGTGCACGGTAGTGGTCGAAAAAAGCTAACAAAGACCTATAACAAAGAAGGTCCCTGAGTTTCCTAACCATTCCACTCTATTAACTATGGTAAAAACGAGTCAAATTCCGCGTGAAAATTATTTGAGCAGCATCTATATCTTAACAATAAAAAAGTATCAAAATATTAACAATTACAAACAAATAAACAAACAAACACATAGCACAATTGATAACTGAAAAATTGAAATTCAAAAATGTTCCATAATGGAAATTTTAACTGGTTAACTTTGAATTTCGCGTCCAATTTTTATTTAGTAATAATTAGGCTATCAACTTTATTGCAGATAAAGTTATATGAAGCGTAGGGATTGGGTAGGGTAAAGGGATTCTTGATAAAATGGATAACGGATTGCATGTTGACATATTTACATCGTTACGATCGAGTACTCATTGAGCGAATTTCGTATGAGTGTGCAAGTTACGGCAATGACTTACGGCACGGTTACTGTACGGCATGCCGTGACATTGAAATGGTTTCCCATTGTTCTTGTCTTCCTGATCCAATCAAATTACAGGGTTAGGTATAGTAAGGTACAGTACGACACGGTCACACCGCGGCAAAACGGTATGCTCCGCTGGCCAAAAGAACGAAGGCTCTGCTATCAAATACAAATTACCGAGGGTTTCAACTTTTTTAGTAAATAATTTTATAACTTAGTAAACTCACAGTGAATTACAAATTAAGAAAACTTCAACCTGTTAAAGTCTTAGGCTTAGCTTTTAAGTAGTTTTCTTATTTTTTGACACAACAGTTCACAAATGGATGCTTTTAAGCAGAAATTTTAAAATCACGGGTATGTGCCTGTTGCTTCATTTCAGTTTTCGCGGGAAACTGGGGGCGGCCGCGCGCCGACAAGAAATAGCAAATACGCATGCGCGTAACGTTTTGCCGCGGTGTGCGACACGGTAAGGCTACGGAAATGCTGTGTTTTGTCCAACTCATCAATATTTGGGTTCCCTGTGGTTAGTATTGACTTTAGTCAGGGACTGACGCTGTGTTTTGTCCAACTCATACGAAATCTGCTCTATCGGCGAAGGCTTCGATTGGTTTCTAATCAGAGGAGTATCTATCAGTCTTCATCAATATTTGGGTTCCCTGTGGTTAGTATTGACTTTAGTCAGGGATGACGCGGGCTGGTCACGTGATTCCCCCAAGCCTGCAGTGAATGTGTCAGACATAAAGAAACCTCTTTTTTCTCCAGACAAGAAGGGCGAGCTTCTGTGAACGAAAACAGCGGGGGAATCAAACAAAATAAATAAATGAATAAATAAATAATAAAATACACAAATAAAACGTTCAAAAATCGATAAATTATTCAAGCTAGGTCATCGACAATAACAGTTTTATTAAAGAAATAGAAAACATTGTCCGTGTTTCCATAGAGGTAAAGCAACACGAGTGGGAGTTTGGAAGAACGAGAAATGGCAATGGGAACACGAGCCACATGGAACATGGAGAAAATGTGTTCTATTTCCTTTATAGTCTGAATAACGAGTAACTGAAAAATATCGAAAACGCTCTCTTTATTTGATAACGAAAACGTAAATTCTCCCAACTAGCTCAATAGCGTGCGTAATGCCTCTCAGCACTATCGAATCTACTTTATATTAATGTTTAGTTCGCTATTCATCTCGGGGGTAGAAGCGGAATATTGAATATTGAATATCGTGGTTGAAAACTGAGGAATATTGAATATTTGCCTGAAAAATATACTGAATACGGAATATTTCAATGAAATTTAAAAAGAATAAGGAATATCCCAAAAAAAATTCGTAGGGAATGGGAATATTTACCTCAGGAGAGCAGAGGAATACGGAATTTTTAGAGTGAAAATATTCCGCTTCTACCCCCGATATTCATCGTAGTTGGACCAGAAATTTGTATTTTTCCCAAGAGGAATCTTACAGTATTTTTACAGTTCTATCCATACCAAAATGTCCCCGTATGTTTTCCTCTTCATCTCTCTATAAGTTGTTAACATCATAGTATATAATAATTTTCACATCAAACCTTTTTCTTTCTAGCTGTAAATATGATCAATATATGCATGCTAATCACTTTAAATTGTTTAGTCATATCTCATTGTAATTTGTAACTGAGCTCAGCCTATTTTTACTTTTCTAATTACAGCAGCCAACTCGAAAGCCTTGCGCTACTTTGGCTACTGCACACAGACATTGTATTATCCTTATTTATAAACTAATGACCTCAATCCATTGTGTATTTTTTCATGCTACTTCTGTTATTTACGTTTTCGAATCAGTGTGAAATAAATTGTCTCTTGACAAGACACAGATGCATATCTACTAAGTAGCTTTACCATTAAAGAACACTAGCATATTATGTTGTGTAAAGAGATCAATTATATATATTTATAGTGCTTTAGTGCCATTCAAATACCCTCGTCTACATGTAGAAGATTGTTTTAGATTTTTGGATTTACAGCAGTTATGTCTGGTCTAGAACCCAGGAACTCCCGGACGTGGGCTATTCGACCGTACTGGATGACATTTGTTTCACTATTATCGCTCAATAGATGGCTTGCACTCCATCCCCAGAGATTCAAATGCCGACAAAGGGCATGGCGGCCATGTTGGTGTACAGAACAAAAGAAGCTAACGAAGAATCTATTGTTAACTGTACACCAACATGGAGGCTATGACGTCACATGCAAAGGGTCTATAAAATGTAGAACATTTATTCACCCTACATGATTGTAATGATTCTTATAAGGACCAATTGAGGAGGCAAAATATCAAGAAAAATACCGATACTGCTTTATTACAATTCTCAGTTTGCAATGACGTCACGATGTTTTGAGCTTGAAGGGAGATCAAAACTACATCTCTGGGCAAAATTTGGAAGCAGAAGAGAACAAATATGACAAGGATAGCCGAGAACCACTAAGATAGCCGCCAAAACTTCAAAAACTTAATAAAGCGAATATTTCATCCATTTCATTTGGGTTCACTAAGAGGCCCATTTAATTGAACTTCTAAACATTGATAAAGGCAAAACCTTTAATTATTGGTCACAAATTTGTTGATTTTCATTACTAGTCTGACACACGTGAAAGTTTGTTGGGACACAATTTAAACATCTGTAACTCGTAAGCAAAACATGTTTTATAATGTATAGAGTTCAGAATTTAGTTTTTTTATGACACCGTGATGACGTCACGTGCAAACGAATAATATCGCGAACATAAATAATAAATAAAATAAATATTATTTTTGTTATAGCAGGCTATGTATTTCAACATAGCTGGTGGGTGCCTGCTTTCAACTCCACACACACTCCCCACCACATTCATATATTTTTATACATACTACTCTCAAACTCACATGCTGATTTTTACGGAGAGAGGAAACTGGAGAAACCGGAGAAATCCCTCGTGGCAAGGGAGAGAAAAACACGACAAACAAACTCAACTCACATATGGCACCAAGTTCGACTCGAACTCCGGCCGCAGCGGTGAGAGGCGAGAGCTAACACACTGTGCCACCCATGCTACCCATGCCACCCGATCATAATAGGGACCTTACGCAACCAGGACGGCGACGGCAGTGACGATGGGAGGTAGAGAAGTGTTTTCACCCGAAATCTGGTGTTTACTAGTTCCTTTATTCTCTTTTAATTACGTTTCACATCCAGGTCTTCGAAAAATATGATAAGCATAAAGTTTTGCTCACGCCGAACGAAAAACAGAGTGATTTACTTTCTTACGTTTGCATTCTCTTGTAAACGTAAACTTTGGGGTTTTCACGTTGTGTTTTTCCAGACAACGGTTGTAATGAAGGCGACTGCGTGCATTTTCACGTGCAGTTATTGTATTTTGTTATTAAGGGTATTGTTTTATGCCGTCGTCCTTGACGTTGCCGTCCTGGTTGCGTAAGGTCCCTAATGTTGCCCACTTACTCCGTTATACTTAAAATAATTAAACTAGATATTTGCATAAGTTCCCAAATGACATTCCTACTTAGTCAATGGCCTGTTACATTTTAATTATTCCCGTTAGGCGATAAATGTGAAAAAAGTCGACGTAGTTCTACCACTACGTTTTGCTGGTTACAATTTGAACCTTGTCATTCCCGGATGAGTTATAATTTAACCTTTGAGACGTTACGTTCAGATTTCAAGCAGTTTTCTCTTTGTTCATCTTATAGCACGTAACGCCCTACCCAGCCCACAATAATACCGGCGGTATATCTCGACAGAGCTGAGTAATATGACGCCAGGGGACTGGGTGCGACAGCAGCGTATATAAAAATGCCGGAAATTTCAACATTTTTTGCGAGTATACCTTCATGTTTTCTGCGAAGAATAAGAGTTGTATGGCAAGGGTGGTCCCTTCATGTAGGCAACACATGAATAGATGGTTTTCACTCAATCCCCAGAGATTCAAATAACAAAGGGCATGGCGGCCATGTTGGTGTACAGAACAAAAGAAGCTAACGAAGAATCGATTGTTAAAGGTAAACAAACATGGCGGCTATGACGTCACGTGAAAACCCTCTATTGCTATCATAATACAATAGAATTAACACAATACAACACAATAGAACGAAATACACAATACAATTTGGTAGTAATTCATGTCTGCCTACATGAAGGGATAACCATGGCAAGGATAAGCTTCAAATACGTAGAGCATTTCCTTCAGAAACTAAGAAAAAGCATATGTTTTGAATGACACTGGGATAAAATTGACTACACACACGAGACACTGCAAGTCCGCCTCAAAATAGTGTTTAAGGCAAAATTCCTGTTTTCCCTTAATGTGGAACGGCATGAATTGCTACCAAATTGTATTGTGTTCTATTTTATTGTGTATTTCGTTCTATTGTTTTGTATTTTGTTAATTCTATTGTATTTTGATAGCAATTCATGTCGTCCTACATGAAGGGTGCGCCTAAATTCCCGCCGATCTACGCATGCGCGCTGTTTATTCAGCTCTGTCGTGTCAAGCTATTTACATACGCTAGTACCGAGTCTAGTTATCTATAGAACATTACACCAATCAGAACGTTTTGTCTGTACGGTCGTTTCGACCTGAAAGCCAAGCAGAAAGTGAAAGGATGAGCACGTGATCATAGGTGTGGTTCACATTACAACCATAGGCAACATGGCGAATATTATTGAAATGGGGAACAGTGCAGTTAAGGTTAATGTTGAGTTTTAACAAATTAAAGAGTACGCCACCATTAGTAATACTGTGAAGGATTATTTGGATAGTTAAAAGGTTATACTGTGAGGTATGAGTGGATAGTTGAAATGTGATACTGTAAAGTATGATTTGGATAGGTTAAAATGGAACTAAGTTATCCAGATCTCAATTAGTAGAGTTGTTTATGACCAGAGCTAAAATATTAATGTTGCCTGACTCGCCTCGTTTTCATGATTTCTCTAGTTTTAAATGCCAATTTCTTTGCAGTAATTAAAGATAAAACTCTCAAACTTCCTAGAATTCCTAACTATAGTATTGCTCTAATACAGGTGATATCCACTTCACCAAATAAGCTAAGTTTAATTTATGGCAATATGCAAATTAGATACAGAGAGGCCATATTTGTATAAGGTCTATAAACGCAAGCAATACAGGCAGACACAGAACCGTATTTATCATTAGCAGTACTTGTTCTTCTCAGTCGAATGTGCGATATAAGAACACGCGCCTCTAATGACCAATATGCATTATCTCCCCTGCGTATGTTGCTTGCACTTATTCTTGCGTCACTAGTGTGAACCAGGCAACAAGGAAGAATATATTATTAACCGCGTTCAGACTTTGTGGCTGATTATTTCTATTTCTAGTCATTTATTTTCAGAATTTGCAACGTAAATACAATATTTACAACTAAAAAGATAAGCAGTAAAACATACCTACGAAGAGCTAAAATAATAGGCAATTATTGGACGATGCGGCTGAGCAAGCGATATCATAATTCGTTTGTGGTTTGCTGTCAGTTAGTTGCCGATGCCAAATATCTGATAGCGTGACATGGACAGATCATGATATTGCTGGGTTGCACGTGACGTCATCGCCGCCATCTTGGTTGACGTTAACAAAAGATTCCTCGTTCGATCAACCATGAAACCAAAACATCAACCAACATGGTAGCCTGCTATGCAGACGTATTTTTTCACTCTCATAAATTCGAAGAAAAAAGTAACGTCTGCTTACCCGAGCGCTTAATTAGTTTCCAATATGCAAGCCGACATCAGCACGTTGTTTTATTTTTTTGCCCAATCAAAGCCATTGTTATAATTTTAGTAAATTGTCGCGCCAGTGAACACTCTCCTATGATTGGTCAATGGCAAATGTATTGTCTGAATTCCTTTTAAATGCAACATTACGTCACTTTCCAGGATATGGAAGGTAAAATCTGATTGGTCCATAACACAATGAGGTGTGCATATTGGAAACTAATTAAGCGCTCGGGTAAGCAGACGTTACTTTTTTCTTCGAATTTATGAGTGAAAAAATACGTCTGCATAGCAGGCTACCAACATGGCCGCCACGTCTTTGTTATTTGAATCTCTGGGGATTGATTGCAAACCAGCAATTTGTTTCAATAATCATTCGACAAAATATAACATTACCTCCAGAGTTTCGAAACTGGAAATTTGAATTTCCGACAGCTCTGAAAGTCGAGCTGCCCGCGTGTTTACGGTTAGGCGAATAGTGCACATGCTCAGAACATATTTGCAGCAAACAGTTGCTTGCACTGATCAGTTATCTGTAAAGGTTTAGATGCAATTTGGAATTAATTCGAACGAGTGTTTTTTTCAAAGAGTGTCGTAATTTGAGCTCTTTGAAATATACACGAGTTTGAATGAAACCCAAACTGCACGAGAAACCGTATGATTACTAATTGTTAATCATATGTACTCAACGAAATTGCTCAATTCGGACAATCTTAATTCCAAAATACATGTACCTACAGCATCTGAAATGTTAATGTTTAGTACTGTAAAATTTTCAGGACGGGTTAAACGTGTTTCTGCCGTAACCACAGCGCATGCAGTAAATTCTGTTTTAAGCATTCGGACATTTCATTTCGGCATTTATTATTATTTATTAGTATTATATTATTAATACATTAAATGTTATTTCAACGGATTAGCTTTAACAAGAAAAGCGGCTGAAGAGCTTTTAACTCTATAAAGTTACCAAGTCAGGAAAGCGAAGTGGAGCAATGTTAATATTATGACTTGTGAAAACGGAGCTCTATACACCAAAAAAATCAATAAGGAAAAGAAAAGGGAAAGAAAGGATACCCCATGAGAGTCAAAAACAAATCACACCACGCGTGTGCCGCTCGAGCGTCGTAAAATGTAAAGTATTTATAGCCAAGCCTATAACTCCAAATGCTTCACTTTTAATAAGTAATTCTACAACATTCAATCAGGCCAACTCCAATCTACCGTATCGAAAAAGATGGAAGCTGTCCATTTGACCACAATCCTTTGCGAACCTAAAACAGTCAAAATAACACGTAGAAATTATATATTCTTTTAAATGACAGTGTATTGGCAACCGCATTTGTACTGGCTTGTTTTTAGGATTAAAAAATTCTATAGCGATTTTATAACGGATTTAAAAGATTTTCGCACGCAAAGGATTGTGGGTAAATGTACAAGCCGCCATCTTTAATTTTCGGTACGGCGGATTCAAAAAAGAAACTCAACTTCAACATTATAGATATTTCAGTCTGCACAACCTTTAACTACTCCTCTATCTTATGTTGAAGTGATTGAGCAACTGTTTTTCATCTTGTTCTTTTTTTTCTTTGCTCTCTTATTGATTTCACGGGCCTTCGATCCTTACATTATTTGGTATTGTTGTTCCTTACATTATTTGTGTGCGTGATAGTGGCCAAGTAGCCCGCGGGTAACCCGAAGGTTTCGGATTCGAATCCTTATTAGGCCTGTATGGTTTTCTTCTTCTTCTACCTTTTTACTTCTAATCTAAATTAGTAACTTACCACATTTTTGAAACTTGAATTGTGTTTTATATTGGTCATGTAATGAAGTTACTAGTTATCCTTTCGGTGAACTTCAAAATGTTTCGTCATTTACTGCCTGACGAAACTAAAAAGTCTTATTAAGCGTGAAACATTATCTAAGCTCTGCTCATAGACTTGGGTATATACCGTAGAATCCCTTAGATATCTTCTCGTGTATAATCAGTCTTTCCACGCCGTATCAATTACTAAATGTACAATCCCCTCCTGTCGATATCCTCCCTCATGGATAGCCCCTCCAAACACAAATGTTGATACTTGTAAGAAATAAATATGTCCTATTACTTACATGGGTACAGTAGAGTTGTGTTGTTACGGTTTGTTATGTTAAACTAAAATGTTAATTGCCGCTATTAAAATGCTGGCTGTACTATAACAAAATAGTGTTAACTTGTGCTGGCTGTTTCCCCTCTTTTTTCCCTACCATAATACCCCTCGGAATAATTAACCCTGTGCATAACACCCCACGTGTATGTAGACCTTTCCCACGCGGCGGCCATCTTGGAATTTATCTATTGTTAATACCACCCCAGGCATATCATGTGACCTTTGCCGTTTGCGCTAAAAAACATTTCACATAACGTTTCCATGGACTGTTGTCAAATAATGCTATTTTAATGCTGTGTGGCACTATATTCTGGAATATAAATTATTTTTTTACAATTGATAATATGGTTTCAATGCAAACTGCAAGCATGGTTTAAACGTGGGCGTGGCAGAGCACATGGTTGCCTGTATACCAAAGTCAGTCCAATAGAATCAACAGAGTGGGAATATGCATATCTAGTGGTTACTGCAAATCATTTTGATCAAGTTTAGCATTTGACCACCACCCATACTTTAGACCTTGGTTCTTAAAAACAGACAACCGACCGAGACAGAAGTGCATTTCATTTCTGCTCCTAGCTCCCGTCTGGAAAATAGTTACACATCAAAACTTGTTGTAAAACTTCATGTCCATTCAGTGCAGTGATTTTCAATGAAAATAACCATGATTTCAATTTTGATGGTGTAATGGTTAACCATTTAACGCCGGTACACGTCATTTGACGTATTTTACTGGTTACTTGCTTTGAGGTTTTTAGTCTTGCTAAGTTCAAAGAGTAAGGCCCTGAGATTGCCACACAACATAATGTACAGACAAATGATCCTACTGAACTGCATTTAGGCATATTAAAATTGAATCATTTCATATAAATCCTCCTTTCCTTGCATACGTTAACTTCAGTTAACATTATTACATTTCAGAAAAAGTAGCTAAAATGGCACTTACAAAAAAAATGTTTCTCCTCAGATTCTAAATTTTCTCACAAAAATGCATATTTCACATAGAATTTAGAGTTTCATCATATCAAACAATTTATTGAGAAAAGTGTCGTTCCCGAGAGCTCCCTGTGATATTCCATATATGGTCAATATATTCCATATATGGAAAGCAGGACGGATCGTCGAATACTAGAACACGTTCAAGAAAGAGGCGGATACAACGTAGGCTACAAGAAGTGCGATTAAAAAAATCGATAGCGCAATTTGAAAAGGATGAGCGTATGCCTCACTAGCATCTAGTCTGGCCCAATATTACTCTGAACGACAACAATTGTTTGATATGGTTTGCACTAACCTCACTTTCTGTCTCCCAACACCTAAACTTGGCCAGCACTAAGCCATTCTGTCCATAAGAACTTCACAGCAACCTAAATTCATCCATAATGACCGCAAAGCATGCCGGGAAATCCTACCAAACAGCGGCATGGCCCTTTCCCCATCTTCATTCTTCAAAATATATACTAAGTCTAAAGCCATTTCTACCTAATAGCTTCGTATTGGAATCAATGGCAAGTAAATATTGTCCAATATTCCAAAAAGCTATGATAGGTGGCTCCAGACCCCCATTTATAAAGCCCACGGGAAGATGACTGAAGAGCTCATGGTCCATTCCTATGAGCATGACGCGAGGCTCTTTTTCAGTCAAAATACCAGGCACAGACTCCGTTCTTCGAGAAAGTGCTGATTCAAGCTCTCATCAGACTTAATGATGTCCGCCAGCACTCTATAAATGGTGAAAAAGGCTTTAAAAAGCCTTAAATTCTCTGTATTCCACCAAACAAACTTCCCGCCAGCTCCGTAGTAATCCAACAACTGCTTTCAAAATGGTCGTCTAAAAACTTTGATCCCCCAGTATTATAGGCCAGTTGAAAATTCCATGGTAACAATGACTACAGTTTACTTAGGGGGGAGGGTTCGTTTTAGTCTAGAAATAACTAAAAATCAGTTCCAAAAACTCAGGGCTGAAAGGATTAATGCTTACCCAGCCTCGGTCTCAAACGCGTTTAACTGAGGCTGGGTAAGCATTAACAATAGGTTTATTCCAAGCTGGCCGCCGCGTGGGAAAGGTCTATAGCACCTCCTAAAGTCCCGGCCTTAATTTATGATGGTAGTCCCCAGGGAGTGTATCGAATTGATTAATCGTTAGGAATGATCCGTTTCTTTAAAACACAGGCCACTCGAAATCACCTACTTTTTCCCAGGGACTTTCAGACGAATCCGAACCGCTACTGTCCTTCTTTTGCATCAACAGCAGCGCTTGGTAGGCGAGCGTCTTTAAATCCCCTTGTGTGAAGCCTCGTGGACACGGTCGCAACTCAAGCCACGCATCTGCTTTTCGCGCCAAAAGAAACCACTCGTCTTGGAATTGGCGGGAACTGCGGCATAGCCACGCCAGGCCCATGGAAGTCGCCCATAACTGTGTACTATAGAACATGTATGACAGTTACTTTGATTATAATATAAATTACGCGCGATTTCATTGGCTGCTCATCGTGCTTAAATTTCTTATAATGCACGCTCGAGCATGTCTTTCTGCGTAGATCGAATTCTATATCATAAAACAATAGAAGGTGGTTCTCCTATGTCCTATGACAAAATAATGCATTTTCGAGGTCTTGGAAAGCTGACGAATTGCACTCGCGTTCCGCTCGTGCAGTAGGGACTTTAAGAAGCCAGGACGGCGACGGCAGTGACGACGGCACGTAGGAAAGTGTTTTATCCCAAAATTTGGTGTTTACTTATTCCTTAATTCGCTTTTAATTACTTTTCACACCCACATCTATGAAAAACATAATAAGCATACCGTCTTACGTTAGGCGTGAAGGGAACTCCACGCCTAACGTAAGACGGTATACTTATTATTAGAACATGGATAATCATCTTTTATTTATTAAATAAGCCCTCGTTATGCTACTGAGCTAGCAATTGATCTCAGGTACCTTGAGGGGATGTCAAAAATGGGAGCTGACAATAAGGAATCATTTGTCTTAAAACTCTCACTGTATCTCCCACCTCCCTCCCCCAACACCTTACAGATAATTTTGAAATCAGAGATTCTAAAACCAACTCACACAAAAAACAAGATGAAACAAAGTAATAACATAACAAAAACCGACATAATCATTCTTATATTTCTGGCTGATATTTTTGTAATCAGATTCAGTGGCTTTGACATTGCATTGTTTAGTTGTTTAGTTGTTTTGTTTAGTTGACAGCGGTAACAACAACAACAGGAACACAAGCATCAACGACAACAGCAACTTCATAAGCCAGTAATACCGTACGCAAGTTCATCTCTACTCTACTATCGTCTGAGTGCCTTTACCTGTAATCACATTTATCAATATTCATTAATTCCACCAAGTCTTCTGAGACGCACACGGTACTATCGGCCAGCGGTGACGCCTGTTGGATACTGTCTAGCGTCAAACCGAGGCAGTCAGCGAACCGCTCATCTAGTTCCCAGTTCCCATACGATGATTGTAAATTAGCCAGGCGAACGAAGGTCTTGTATTCTTTGAGAGATTTTATTAGGATCGGAGAACGTCTTTCAGATATAGATGACTTGATGTTCTGTTCAATCGATGTTTGTTTCTCTCCTACGACGTATCGAGTCGAAAGAGGAGGGACTTGTGGGCAAACTTAAATAAATCATAAGAATGTGTATGTTATGATTTCAGGGTAGGCAGACGGAAAGTTTACTATATTATATTACGGTACATATAATATTTTAGTTGTCCCAGGTAGTATCCAATACATATCTTGTAGATCTTGTATTCTAATTAATATATAACGGTCCATAATAATAATAATAATAATAATAATGTCTTTATTTCTGAACCGGTAAATACATACCGAGTATTTCAGTAATATAATAATACAAAAAAATATAATATTATATATCATAATATAACTTATAGTAAGTGTGCTTCGATAATTGTCTAATTAAAGGGCCAAGTTATTTCTGAAGATTAATCTATCTACAAACGAGTTCTTGAAGCGAGAGGTGTTTATTTTAGGCCAAAGGGAGGATTGTTTTCTGAGGTTCTTGGAAGAAGGTTTAACGTTAGGCATAACCTGAGTCAGAGTGTAATTACAACTACAGCTTATCCTCGGATGAATGAGGCTGATTTAATAGGCCTCTACCAAGATTTGCTAATGTATCTATACACTCCTTACTACATTCATATATTCTCTACCAAGATTTGCTAATGTATCCACACACTCCTTGCTACATTCATATATTCTCTACCAAGATTTGCTAATGTATCCACACACTCCTTGCTACATTCATATATTCTCTACCAAGATTTGCTAATGTATCCACACACTCCTTACTACATTCATATATTCTCTACCAAGATTTGCTAATGTATCCACACACTCCTTACTACATTCATATATTCTCTACCAAGATTTGCTAATGTATCCACACACTCCTTACTACATTCATATATTCTCTACCAAGATTTGCTAATGTATCCACACACTCCTTACTACATTCATATATTCTCTACCAAGATTTGCTAATGTATCCACACACTCCTTACTACATTCATATATTCTCTACCAAGATTTGCTAATGTATCCACACACTCCTTACTACATTCATATATTCTCCACCAAGATTTGCTAATGTATCCACACACTCCTTACTACATTCATATATTCTCTACCAAGATTTGCTAATGTATCCACACACTCCTTACTACATTCATATATTCTCTACCAAGATTTGCTAATGTATCCACACACTCCTTACTACATTCATATATTCTCTACCAAGATTTGCTAATGTATCCACACACTCCTTACTACATTCATATATTCTCTACCAAGATTTGCTAATGTATCTATACACTCCTCACTACATTCATATATTCTCTACCAAGATGTGCTAATGTATCCACACACTCCTTACTACATTCATATATTCTCTACCAAGATTTGCTAATGTATCCACACACTCCTTACTACATTCATTACGCATTACGCCGCGCCCGGGAATCGATTTCGCCCTACACTGATGAGAGGTGAGCGGCTTTATGCGTTGGGCCACCCAGCATCCAACACAAATGTGGGAATGCTGATATATGACATTGCCTAATACATTAATATCCGAAATGGAATGCAACACATGTTGGAATGCTGATATATGACGTTCCCTAGTACTTTAATATCCGAAATGGGATGCAACACCTGTTGGAATGCTGATATATGACGTTCCCTAATACTTAAATATCCGAAATGGAATGCAACACATATTGGAACGCTGATATATGACGTTCCTTAATACTTTAATTATTCGAAATGGAATACAACACATATTTGGCAATGCTGATATATGACGATCCCTAATACTTTAATTATCCGAAATGGAATACAACACATATTTGGCAATGCTGATATATGACGTTCCCTAATACTTTAGTTATCTGAAATGGAATACAACACATATTTGGCAATGCTGATATATGACGGTCCCTACTACTTTAATTATCCGAAATGGAATACAACACATATTTGGCAATATGCTGATATATGACGTTCCCTAATACTTTAATTATCCGAAATGGAATACAACACATATTTGGCAATATGCTGATATATGACGTTCCCTAATACTTTAATTATCCGAAATGGAATACAACACATATTTGGCAATATGCTGATATATGACGTTCCCTAATACTTTAGTTATCTGAAATGGAATACAACACATATTTGGCAATATGCTGATATATGACGTTCCCTAATACTTTAATTATCTGAAATGGAATACAACACATATTTGGCAATATGCTGATATATGACGTTCCCTAATACTTTAGTTATCTGAAATGGAATACAACACATATTTGGCAATATGCTGATATATGACGTTCCCTACTACTTTAATTATCCGAAATGGAATACAACACATATTTGGCAATATGCTGATATATGACGTTCCCTAATACTTTAGTTATCTGAAATGGAATACAACACATATTTGGGCAATATGCTGATATATGACGTTCCCTAATACTTTAGTTATCTGAAATGGAATACAACACATATTTGGCAATGCTGATATATGACGGTCCCTAATACTTTAATTATCCGAAATGGAATACAACACATATTTGGCAATATGCTGATATATGACGTTCCCTAATACTTTAGTTATCTGAAATGGAATACAACACATATTTGGCAATATGCTGATATATGACGATCCCTGATACTTTAGTTATCTGAAATGGACTACAACACATATTTGGCAATATGCTGATATATGACGATCCCTAATACTTTAGTTATCTGAAATGGAATACAACACATATTTGGCAATATGCTGATATATGACGTTCCCTAATACTTTAGTTATCTGAAATGGAATACAACACATATTTGGCAATATGCTGATATATGACGTTCCCTAATACTTTAATTATCCGAAATGGAATACAACACATATTTGGCAATATGCTGATATATGACGTTCCCTAATACTTTAGTTATCTGAAATGGAATACAACACATATTTGGCAATATGCTGATATATGACGGTCCCTACTACTTTAATTATCCGAAATGGAATACAACACATATTTGGCAATATGCTGATATATGACGTTCCCTAATACTTTAGTTATCTGAAATGGAATACAACACATATTTGGGCAATATGCTGATATATGACGTTCCCTAATACTTTAGTTATCTGAAATGGAATACAACACATATATGGCAATGCTGATATATGACGGTCCCTAATACTTTAATTATCCGAAATGGAATACAACACATATTTGGCAATATGCTGATATATGACGTTCCCTAATACTTTAGTTATCTGAAATGGAATACAACACATATTTGGCAATATGCTGATATATGACGATCCCTGATACTTTAGTTATCTGAAATGGACTACAACACATATTTGGCAATATGCTGATATATGACGATCCCTAATACTTTAGTTATCTGAAATGGAATACAACACATATTTGGCAATATGCTGATATATGACGTTCCCTAATACTTTAGTTATCTGAAATGGAATACAACACATATTTGGCAATATGCTGATATATGACGTTCCCTGATACTTTAGTTATCTGAAATGGAATACAACACATATTTGGGCAATATGCTGATATATGACGTCCCCTGATACTTTAGTTATCTGAAATGGAATACAACACATATTTGGCAATATGCTGATATATGACGTTCCCTAATACTTTAGTTATCTGAAATGGAATACAACACATATTTGGGCAATATGCTGATATATGACGTTCCCTGATACTTTAGTTATCTGAAATGGAATACAACACATATTTGGGCAATATGCTGATATATGACGTCCCCTGATACTTTAGTTATCTGAAATGGAATACAACACATATTTGGCAATATGCTGATATATGACGTTCCCTAATACTTTAGTTATCTGAAATGGAATACAACACATATTTGGGCAATATGCTGATATATGACGTCCCCTGATACTTTAGTTATCGCAGATCGTATTAAATACAGACTCACCTTGCTGAAGCTGTAGAGTTGGAGGTGCATATGAGTTGGTGATCTTTTTCGGACTTCCCTCGCTGCTCTCCGGAGTCCCAGTCCTTTCAAGACGATAGAGATCAACAGGTTCCTCGTCTTTTCCAGGAGACACATCGGTGGATTCTATTTGTGCCTCCTGATCGCTACCTTCAGGACTTGGAAGACGACGTCCCAGGCCAGTGGTAAAGCCGCATTTTCGTTCTAATGAGAGAACTCTTCTCTTCCTGTTGATGAAGATATTAAAGCCTTGGTCAAAGCCCTTATATGGGTTATACGGGCCAGTATGTGCCGCGGGATAGGGTATGGTTTTTGAGCTGCCGAGGTCTGGGATAGGGTATCCTTTTTACGGTTTTGGTCTCGGAAGGGTATGGATTTGTATATACTTGTAGTTGACGCCATGCTTAGCGCTCTATCGACCACACTACAGCTTAAAATGGCTTTCGTAGTGTAATTTTAATAAAAAACCGTTCGGTATCTGGACTCTTTCATATCTAATCTCATACTGTGTAAACATCACAAGATCACGTTTGATCAATAATGCAAATGCAACGTAATGCGCACGATTCACAAGAGCTACGGCATCAACGAACTTCTGAGGAGACTACAAGCGTTAAAACGCTGGGATAGGGTATATACTTTTTGCTTCAAGTCTGGGATAGAGTATGGTAAACGACATTTTTAGGTCTGGGATAGGGTCAGGGTTTTGAGGTCTCCGCGGCACACCACTACCCAAACATCTTCTGAGTACCCCCCGGGGGATCAAAGGTACTCGCAAGGCGCCACAAGTCAACGCAAGTTTCGAAATCAAACTTTCGCTCAGACTTGCGGACAAGTGGTCATATGGACTCACAAGGTAACGCACGTTTAGCCGTAAAAGCAATTTCTGGGATGTGGTTCATTTTTACAGAGGAGATTTGGCACTTGATAGGTGGTTAAAATGAGAATGATGTAACCGTTTTGAAGACCGTACGTGGTTTTTCATCCAGGAAGATCAAGCTGACGGCCGGGTATTTTCCCAGGCTTCCGGCTATTATCTACATCCCTGAATTTCCATACTGTTTAGTTAACATCCCCATAAATTTCACATATTTCATTGGTAAATGCGTTTCTTTGCCACTTTCTTGCGTTGGATACGGTGGCCAACCGATGAAAAACTTGCGTCGAATTGTGTGCGAATTTGACTCGGTCAAAGTCCACTCAAGTTATCAGTGCAAGTCCATAGATGGTTTGCACTCAATCCCCAGAGATTCAAATGACAAAGGGCATGGCGGCCATGTTGGTGTACAGAACAAAAGAAGCTAACTAAGAATCTAACTGAACACCAACATGGCGGCTATGACGTCACGTGCAAAGAGTCCATATAAGTGCGTGGCCAAATGAAACACAACGCCAACGCAAGTCGAAAACTTGTATTGACTTTCTGTAATGATTCTAGATCTAGAGCTGCTAGAGTCATTACAGGTTCTAATTACGACGTTAGATCAAAAGACATCTTAGCCATGCATAAGACTTAGAAGAACGACGCCCTGCCAACTGGGAAGCGTTATGTACAAAACCATGAATAACCAAGTTCCGCCATATCTAACTGATTTATTTACCAAAACAAGCACAATTCATCAGCATAGTTTGCGCCGTTCTCAGAATAGTCTCTTCATTACAATACCAAACACCGAAGCCCTAAAAAAGAGTTTTTCATACAGAGGGGCATCTCTATGGAACAGTCTACCTAAAGTAACACAAGAGTCTACAAGTATTAAACAGTTTTTAAAATACTTGTAGCCTCTTTTCTAAATTCTCCCGCATCATCTTTTAGTATTTAAGAGCCCAACATATTTAAATAGAATATTCTTACTTTTTATTACCTAATTATTATTAATCTTGTTAATATTACTATTGTTATTATTAGCTTAGAACTAAACACACGGCTCTCTGGAAGAGCATCCATGTTTATAATTTTCACGATGAATGAGACTCCGTATATAAATAAAGAGTATAATTATAAATGACTTGCGAGTCTGTTTGGCCAGGACTAATAGTTTTAAAATCTGGTGAAAGATAAGAAAATTGCATAATCATGACCTTCATTGACGTTATAATAATCATTGTTAATTTGTTTATTATCGTAATTGTTTTAATAACAGCATCTTACCATATTTTTGTCGTCATCACCGTACCTATTTACGATGTCCATGATAAACGGCGGCGGCGTCGTCGTTCTTGAAACTGATATTATCATATCTGTTGTGCGGGAGGTCGCTGGTTCAAACCCCGGCCGGACCAACACTCAGCGTCTTAAAATAACCGAGTAGAAGGTGCTGCCTTTGTGAAACAATTTCGTTCACGAGCTGCAAATGGTTAGACCTTCACGTCTTCTCGGATAAGGACGTTAAATCGTAGGCCCATCAGTGGATGAAGAGCCACCTCGTGGATATGCCACTGATTAATCCCATTATTATTATTATTATTATTATTATTATTATATTTACGATATGATGTTAAGAATTACTCACCCTATTCCAGGAGTTTCCTCTTTGTTAGGGAATTGTAAAGCACTTAAAATTTCATCTTCATAGCAGTACTGGTCAATGGACACGAAAGCCGTGAGCCTGCAGTGTACCATGGCCTGCTTACTGATGGTGTGAATCTTGCGCATGCACTCTTCTTTATTGTCCTGTGATGCCTGAAGTTCCCGGATAAGCAAGCGCGCCAATAGCTGATGGATGGTTGGCCTTTTAGAAGATCCCCCGCTATGATGTACAGGAAATGGGATTACCTGGAATATGAATTGAAGTATCATCCTAAGTAAAATCAGTTTATCATCTTCTGGAATTGCAGCTAGTAACATCATTAACAGACCTTTCAAGATCAAGATCAAGATCCTAGACGGAGAGATCAATCGCAGTGGCGGGCGGAGTTTGGTTTCAAAGTGTTATTTTCAAACCAGGAGTTAAGTGTGGCTCGTATATAAATATATTAAAATGTTTTTTAAACTTCTTGAAAGATATAATAAAAAACCTTTATTGATTATGATAGCTCTACTTAAATCGGTTAAAGGTATCATCATTAACAGACCTTTCAAGATCAATATCCTAGACGGAGAGATCAATCGCAGTGGCGGGCGGAGTTTGGTTTCAAAGTGTTATTTTCAAACCAGGAGTTAAGTGTGGCTCGTATATAAATATATTTAAATGTTTTTTAAACTTCTTGAAAGATATAATAAAAATTATATATATAAATAAACCTTTATTGATTATGATAGCTCTACTTAAATCGGTTAAAGGTATCAATAATTAATTGGTAATCATCAATTAGTACTAGTAAGTAATAATGAATCAAATCTACCCTACTCACTTGCTCAATCTCCTCATCACCCGCAAATCCCTTAATACTAACAGCGCCAAAATTCTTCGGCAAACCGAGTTGCGCAAGAAACGGGCTGTTTTTGTGCACGTTGACATTGCTGTCGTCAAAGATCTCGATGGTTTCCTCTGTTGGTGTTTTCCCTTCAATCGGAGGGCGCCATTTGCTGTCCTTAACGTCACAGGAAAGATTCTTTAGGGGGAGCGTTTCGTCGCTGTTTCCCTTATCTCCCTCATCCATCGAAAAACCAACTCCACTGTCTCGTTCATGAATCCGTGATGTATCCTGGTCAGTGGTTTCTTTATCACCGCATGCGTATTTCTTCTCAGGGCTACCCTCGACACGTTGTTGAGTTGACAGTTTGCCTTTATGCTGAAAGGCCTTTCTAGTATCTTGGATAGCAGTCTTATTGCAATTTTCATCTTCAAGTTCGTTTGTTTCTCTACATTTCTGAATCTCGATACTAGCGTCGGTTAGGTTCAAAGGCTCGCTGAGGTGGTTCACCTTAGGTTGATCTAAGGGTTCATTCAGATCACTGTAAGACTCGATCTCAACCATTGTGCCCTGTTTAGAAAAGTCTAAACCACTGAAAAAGTCCCCAAACACTACATTATGGACAACATCAGCTCTATCCATAATAGGAGACAATGGTAGATTCTGTTCCCGAGACAAACTAGTTAAAAAACCACTCGTGTCTGGAACTGGTGTATATTTTATAGGGGCATCATTCATTTCTTCTGTTGAAGGTTTTATATCTTTTTCCTCACTTTCAAAGACGTCAAAACTCTCTTGTGACGGCATCATGTTGCCTACGAACGGACTATCATTTTCGGGCACGTCTTCATTGAGACGATCATGCTCGTCAAGTTCTAGGAGCAATTGCTCTTCTGGTAAGTATTCCAGATCATCATCAAACCAGAACACCTTCACCGAGTTAGTGGAAAACGATCTCATGCTGAGGTCCATTCGACGCCGACTGGGAGATTTAGGAGACTCCTTTTCTTCCCATGGAGGTCGTGATAGGATCCCGTAGATCACCATGCGCTCACCATTTAACACAAAAGGGGGGTTACGTGGAGTCTGTATGACGTCATACCCTTCAGGAAGGTACCACGTGACCTCTAGGTCTGTGACTGCAGGCTGCATTGCTTCGTTCAACGATTGCATTACCTGGGAAGAGATATTCATTTCTATTAGTTATAAATAATGGCATGTGATATGTAGTGATATCCGGAATAAATACCGCGAGTGATATTTCAAAATTGTCAGTAATGGGAGGAGCTTGTTGACAGTTTGATACTATAGAAACTAAGAGGAAAAGCTTCACAGCGGAAAAATTGATGGAAACTATCACAGTTGGAGATAAAGGCAGAATATTTCCTCGATCAATCTTGACAAATTCCAACGCTAATTTAAGGCCAAAGATTTATAAACAACGTTACTCTTGGAGACCGTCATTAATCATCTAATTGCTATCTTTTTATTTTATTTTTACGACTATTGTAATGCGCATTTGTACATATAAATATACACATATGAAATATTCATTTATCATTAATATTATTGAGTTCTCATCCGGCTGCGAAATTTGAAATAACACTGAAAGACCTAGCCTGAATTTCAGCCGTCTCCTCTGGTTCGTACCTCCCAGAGAGACGTCTGAATCCAATAGCCGATAATGCTGTCCAGTGACGTCACTACCAGAAAACCTGGTAGTGATCTTTGATTGGTTCATATTCTATAATTTCGCATAATTATCATAATTAACTCATCCGAGAAGACGGTAGGATTCACTTTGGACTCGCGATTGTTGATCGTTGAGTTTCAGTGGAGTGACTGTCTTTGGCAAAGACCTCGAATTCGTAAGGAAAACATCTGGTAATGGATTGAAAGTGTCCTGCACAGTAACCGGCCGACTGTCCTGTAAACATCTACATTTTATCCCGTCGCGTCCGCGGGGTTGTTGATAATCGATTATTTGTTCACACTCGCAGTCGTAAGGAATGGCACTAACTCTCTTCAAGGAACTGTTCTTTCCCCTAAAAGAGTCTTCGTATTTCTTCGAAAATTCTCCATTATCCTTTCATCTTTTTCTACTTTTCTGTAGCACATTTACATAGGTAATATCTCGTAAAGTTCTGTGTCGAATCGACAAAGATCAACGGAAAGACAAAGATCAACTGTACTTTGCCTCCAAATATAATATTACGATTTGTTACTTCAAAAAGGTTTTCACAACATAAGAGGCACTTGAGAAGCAATTGGGATGAAGATATGTATATATATATAGGTAAGGCTTTTATTTTGGCCGGCATGATCTCAAATAATTTCTCAAGGCGAGCAATGGCTTTGTTTTTGTACAGTAGATAATCCTTCTAACACATCCAAACCCACTGCCGTTTCAGAACATTTTCTAACTAATAATCATTTACCTACTGATATGCAGTTAATTCCACTAGAACTTGTTTTTTCTCAGCGAGACAGTATACACAGGGCGCGCGAAGCGTATCTTATCGATAGAGGTCAAACTCTTGAACCTCTAGGTATGAATAAACGTGATGAGACTTAACTTGTATTTCATAATCATCATCACGTCACTTTTTCATTATTTTCGTTTCCTATTATATGTTAATCTCCACCTTCTTTTCATTGGTTTATATGTGTTTTATCACAAGATTGTGTAATTCATTATTCATGTATTATTTCGTAATTATTCTAGTTTATTGGATACATGCATTGTAAGCCTCTTTCCCCGAAGAAGATCGGCCGTGCCGATCGAAATATTGGAAGAATAAAACTATCTACCGTTGAATCAGTCTTTCCTTTCTTGGTTGCATCCGGTTTTTTATCATTTCGTCTGTGGTCCCTCCAATTTTCCTATTATTCATATTTTTGACCACTGATCTCAAGTATATTCATACGTGAAGATCCGAAGGATAATCAAAATGGGAGTCGAAATCAACACCTGGAGGATCCGAATTGGCCTCTATAATCCAAGAGCACTACACAAATATCCAAGAATCAAGAACCTCTTCGATAACATAGAACCTTCTACAAACTCAATTTCTTCCCCTCCTCTCTTCACCATGGTCTCGTTGTTCGCCATCATTTTTGCAGCCTGGATACTACTTGTCACAGCACCTACCCCTATCGTCTACCAGCACGTTTCCTGCTTGACTAACTATGTTGTCTTCCAACCCTCTGATGCTAAAACAGCATTTACAGCTCCCTGGCCTAACAAATCCACATTGAATTGTCAATATAACGTCACAGCACTGATTCTACCTATAAGCATGGACATTCATCCCAATCCTGGACCCAAAGCTCTTCACGTCATTGCGAAACTTACACCTCCCCAACGAAAACTGTTTAACTTTGCAAAACGACTCCAACAAAAAGTTATAAGATACACACATCACCTCTCCAATTATCGCTATTAACCTTTAACATAACATTGTTCCTAAAGGACTCTTACCCAGATGCAGACCGGCCTTCTACACAACTAACCAATACTTCTTCCAACAATGGCGTAACATTCAACTCAACACAGCTCTTCAACATCTACGACTACTCCACAAAGAATGAAAAATTACTATTAAGGATTTGAACATTGAACTCGAACAATTACATTTAACTTGCCCCTATCACGTTTTCGAACATATTATTAATTTCCTTGAAAAAACTGCATGTAACCTCGATACAGACTGTTGTGTTTTAAGATATTTATTAAAGGAAATCTTACATGCAAACCGCCACCGAAACGTGCCCGTGCTAATCCTACATCCGATCCTATATCCGGGACCTAAGTACTCACAATGACATTCCAAATAAGGCTAGCAACACTACATCCCTCCCTTCTTAGAAATAAAATTAGATACAAACTAAATGTAGTAAAACTGCTGAATGTCTATCAAAACGATGGTCAAATATCTAGTGTTCTGAATCTCCAAGGTTGCCTACTTAGCGTTTACTCAACGTGTGAAACATAACTCTGTTATATCACGTTTACTACTCTACAGTTCACAGATATAGTTCAAAGTCTTTGAACCTTCCTGGACGTGACCTCACTCTCTCTCTCTCGGTATCGTCTCTCTGGGATGTCCGTCACTGTACTCTGTTCATCAGGACTTTGTTCATCTTCACCTTCCTCCAGCTCTGAACCTTCCTCTTTGCTCACTGCGCTTTTGAAAAATGAAGAGTTTCTTGTGATCTCAGTGTTGTCTTCTTTCTTTGCCGTCACCATTGTTCCTTTTTTGTTCACAACAATGCATGGCTCTGTGTGATAGGGTGTGTCGCTCTTCCTCTTAGAAGCGTCGCATTTAACGAGTACCGTATCGCCTTCTTGGATTATTGATGGCTTCACATAAGCTTTGTTATCCGCATACGCCTTCATCTTAGCCTTTGCCTTACGGTCTCGATCTTCCATTTCTGGTTCTTGCTGAGGTGTCTTTACTTCTGGGAGCTTAGTCTTGAGTGCTCGACCAAATAACGCAGTTGCAGGAGGAACACCGGTGGTAGTGTGTGGAGTAGCTCGATAGTTCCTAAGAAATCTATGCATCTCCTGTTTCCAATTCTTGTGTTCAACCTTTGCTGTCTTGACCACTTTCTTTACTGTTCGCACAAATCTTTCAACCACGCCATTGGCTCTAGGCCATCTTGGAGTTATCTTCCGATGCTTGAAACCAAGATCTTGCGCAAACGACTGAAAGTCGTGGCTATTAAATGGGGGACAATTGTCCGTCTTAACCACATCTGGTATCCCAAATTCAGAGAAAACTTTGTCTAGCCTTGGTAGTACGTTATTTGCTGATGTTGATTTAACAGTGTCCACTATTGGATATCTGGAGTAATCATCCGTAATTATTAGGAGATATTCACTGTTCGGAAGCTCGGCGAAGTCCATGCTGACTTCCTTCCATGGGGATGTTGGCAGGGGAGACATCTTGAGTGGTTCTCGTTTGCTTTCAGGAGTAGCGATCAGACACGCACCACACGATTTTACTTCTTTGCGTACCATGCTGCCTATACCTGGGAACCAGACTTTTTCTCGCAACAGTGCTTTGGTTTTAACGAGGCCTTGGTGTCTTTCGTGAGCTAATTGAACTGTCTTTCTCTGAAGACTCTTCGGGATTATGATGCGGTTCCCTCTCGGGAGTAGTGTTCCTTGTGCATCAACCGTTACTTCATCTCGAACGCGTTCAAAGGACTTGAATGTGTCTTAGTTGACAGCCGAGTCATCCAAAGCTGCATACCACTTGCCTGTCTGCACCGCCTTGATGACTGCTTGAAGAGTTCTATCTTCTCTTGTCGCCTGTTTGATCTCGTCAACCGTCATTGCCTTTGGAGTCGCGTTGATCGTTATGAAGTTGACATACTCCTCCGCTATGCGCTCTTCACGACTGGTACTCCTCGTCTGTTTAACTGGGTGACGGGACATGTAGTCTGCAGGGTTGTTGTCACCTCGCCTGTACTCAACTGTCGCATCATATGGTTGTAACCGCAATGACCAGCGTTCAAGCCTAGGTGTGGGCTTAGACTTCGGGTTTCCGTAGATTGCTACTAGAGGCTTGTGGTCTGTGTAGATATTAACGGTATGTCCATATATGTAGATGTGGAGGTGCTCGCACGCCCATACAACCGCCAGCGCCTTTCTCTCGGTTTGTGAGTACCGCTGCTCTACTGGACTCAGCGCTCTACTTACGTACGCTACAACGTGTCGTTTATCCGCGTTGTCGTCATCTCGTTATGCGAGAATTGCTGCCAGTCCGACTGGGCTCGCATCTACCGAGATCTCCGTCCTCTTGGTTGTGTCGAGGTAAGCCATCACAGGCGCTGTCACTAGATTCTCTCGTAGCCTTGCCACAGCTGCTTCATGCGGAGTCGACCATTCCCATACCACGTCTTTCTTCGTAAGGTTTCGGAGTGGCTCTGTTATGGGCGCGTAGTTTGGAATGAAACGAGATGAGTAATTGGTCATCCCAAGTAGGTTTCATACCTCGCTGGGATTCTTAGGCGTTTCCATCTCTAGTATGGCCTGGACTTTCTTTGGGTCTGGTGAAATGCCTTTCGCCGAGAACACGTACCCATAGAGCTCGAGACTTCCTTTGTTGAACTCACACATCTTCTTGTTTAGGGTGAGTCCCTTCTCGCGTAACCGCTTGAATAGGGCTTGCAGACTCGCGTCATGGCCTTCTTGGGTAGTTCCATATACCAATATATCATCGCTTACGTTCAGTACTCCTTGGATACCGCTTATGGCTTCGCGAATGGCATTTTGGAAGATTACCAAAATTGGTACTGAACGTTGTGATATAACGTCACTCTGGTGCAAGTTCAAGCTGGTTGTAGCCTTGGTTTAAATCGATCTTGCTGAACACCTTCGCACCATTGAGGTAGTTGACCATTTCGTTCAACGTAGGGGTTATGTGCCTCTCGCGCTTTATGGCCTTGTTAGCTTGTCGCATGTCGACGCATACTCGTATATTCTCTGGATTCTTCGGTTTCGGGACAACTACTACTAGAGATACCCATGGGGTTGGACCCTCTACTTCTTCAATTACACCGAGTTCTTCGTCTTTCTTGAGTTGCTCTTTTAGCTTGCTTCTAACGTGGAAAGGAACTCTTCGGTGTGGCTGGGCTACTGGCTGGACAGTGTTGTCAATGTGGAGTTTTACTTGAAAATCTTTCAATTTTCCCAGCCCCTTGAATAAATCTGTGTATTCTTCTACGAGTTGTTCTGCTTTCGTTCTCTGGAGCTTGGTGTCTGTCACACGCTGTACTTTTTGTAGCAACTCCAATTCTTGTGATGTCTTCCAGCTTAGTAGTGATCCTCCAGAACCCTCAACTACGTAAAATACGTCTTCCACAATTTTTGACGCTGACTCAAGAGTGGTGTTGAATTTACCTAGCACTTGGAGTGGATCACTGGACTTGTACGGGTAAATTTTTACTTTAGTCTTCTCAAGTTTTGGGATCTTTGATAACTTCCGGTAGTCTTTCTCGTCCAGCACGTTGATACTAGCACCTGAATCAGCCATGATCGTGATTGGAGTGCCATGAGCGACGACTTCGAATAACGGTTGTGCTTCTGGCTTGTCTGCGCTGATGGAAAACAAATACGCTTCTTCATCTGAGCTGGAACTTTCGTTTACCATTTTGTTTATGTTCGGCTTGTGTTGTTTTTCTTGATTTTTCTTGTGTGTATCTTTAGATCTGCACACGGCTTCAAAGTGGTTTAATTTGCCACAGCTTCTACATGACTTCTGATACGCTGGACATGTGGTTTTCCCGCCCGGATGTGGGTATTCTTTTCCACAGTTTCTGCAAACACCATTCTCTGTGTTGCGTGACTTCTGGCTTGTCCCAGTTACGCGCGACTTCCTGTCACGTGACCGTCCGCCATCTTGCTTTTGGGCTGCATGGTTTCTGTCAGGATTTCTTCCAAGTTTGTTTACTGGATGCTTTTCCTCGATGCTAGCCGCCTGGGATTTGGATATTTCCATGGCTTTTCCGGCTTCCAACAGCTGACCTAAGGTGAGACTTGGTTTTTCGAGTGCTTTCAAGCGAAGCTTGTGGGATGTGCAGTTTTGAACGATTTGTGTTTCAATCTCTCGATCTGTGTCTACAAATTCGCATGTTGTCGCGAGTCGTCTCAATCTTGTATGAAACGCTGAAATGCTTTCTTGGCTTTCTTGCTTGGCCTGTCGAAACATGTAGATCTCATATTCTCTGTTTTTCTTCGGCGTGAAGTAGTTGGTGAGTGCTTGACTTGCTTTTTCTAGCGGATTTTCTTCTTCTCCTGCTTCAGTGTTGGGCAGTGTGTCGAAGATTTCATTCACACTTTCACCGGCGTAATGTAGTAAAAGAGCTCTTTGCCTTTTGGTATCTTCTATTCCCATTGCTAGTATGAGATTCTGAAAACGGGCTAGCCATTTCTTCCATCGGACTCCTACGGCGCCTTGTTCTGAATGCACTTCGAATTCTGGAAACTGCGGTAGAGTTGCCATGCTTCTTGTATTCCTGCTTTAGATCCTTTACAAACTTCCTCGCTGACTTAATTCAGTACTTCTTTTACCGAAAAATATGTTAAGGCTTACTTGTGGAGTGCTGAGATCCCATCCTCGTCGCCAATGTTGTGTTTTAAGATATTTATTAAAGGAAATCTTACATGCAAACCGCCACCGAAACGTGCCCGTGCTAATCCTACATCCGATCCTATATCCGGGACCTAAGTATTCACAATGACATTCCAAATAAGGCTAGCAACACTACACAGACCTCAACTCCAAACTCCATAAGAAGAGATCCTCTATTGGTAAGAATGCTTTTTGTTTAGCCTTTGCGTATACGTCCTAATCAACCTTACTCAAGTCACTCTAATTCTCCTAATTCGCCACACAATAACCCCAGTACCACATCTAATAATCCAGCTACACTTCACAAACGCTATAGACGCAAAAAGCCACATAATCCCAAACATTACTGGAGTAAAAATAATTATAACATTCGCCTTGACACTAATTCTGTGATTAATCTTTCTAATACACAGCTAACTAGCGATGAATTACAACTTTGAGCTAGAGGTTTGACCTTTTGCCCCACTCCCCAACATATTAATTGGACCGAAGTTAAAGCTGACATTCATGATTTTTCACGTCGCATGCGCCTCATAGAATTCTTTCACGATCACACATTTAATACTGAACCTAATCCGTTCCACGTTAAAAGTAATTGGACTCTACCTCCTAACAGAGATTCTGCGGCCTTAGACGCTTTTTTAACTGCTGTGGAACAGGACATTTTAACCACCAAACCTAAACGTATTCGTGACAACCTTACACCCTGCGAACGACAAGCCTCACAGACACTTAAAAGACGCACTGACATAATAATTAAACCAGCCGATAAAGGCTCAGGTACCGTAATTATGGACACAGTCTCGTACATTAATGAATGTGTAAGACAACTTACTGACGCTATTTTTTACGAAGAACAAGATAACGACATTACCGACCACATTAATAAACGCGTACAGATATACGTTAAACGCATGCATCAAGATAATATCATTGATAACAACACTCGACGATCATTCATTAAGGACACATCCCATTTTCTTAATAAACTCAATAACCTTGGTAACCTCCCAGACAATGCTATCCTAGTAACACTTGACGTATCATCGTTATATACTAACATTCCACATAATGAAGGAATTGACGCCTGTCGCCACTTCCTTAATAAACGTACTAACCAACATTATGACGTCATAAAAATATTTGTGTATCCTCAGAAGATAGCTAGTTCAATGTTTTTGGAATTTTATCAATGAAATGCATTTGGCTAACACTCACAAGTCATAGTATTCTCTTTAATTATATTTTTATAGTCGGCAATCTGATTTAAGCTTGAAGTATGACGTCACTAATAATGACGTCATAAAAACAGTAAATCGTCCATAACTTTGAATATGTTTATCGTAGAAACTTCGAATTTTCGGCAAATTAATATATTTCATAAAAGCTTTCTGATGTCGTAATATTTTTGAAACTTGTTTTAAAGGTTAATTTTCACCAAAAAAGGAGGCATCCCTTATGACGTCACAAAACGTCACAATACAGAAACAATTGTCCCGAAAAATGTAGTCTTACTTTGTTACCAACCTGCCAACATTTCGTCAAATTTAGAGTTGAAGTAAGGAAATGGCGTTATTTTTACGTTTTATGTTACACTCAACCCCGCCGTTTTTACGGTTATTCGTGCCCGGCGTGTACCCCTCGTTATAACCTATAACCCTGCTTTACCCTCTTGTTTACCATTATGCACAAACATTTTAACATATTGTTGTCTTCTAATCGATGCAAAAATATATTTACATCTGTACCTCTAGTCGCTTATCGACGTAATAATAACCTTCGTGATATTTTAGTCAGAGTACAACTTACAACTAACAAACCTAATAACGATCCTCCCGGTTCTTTTCGTTGTGACACTAATTGTTTAACTTGTAATTACATTGACAATGGCCAAAATAATTACACTTTCCACTCTACTGGCGAATTAAGAGCTATAGATGGTTTGCACTCAATCCCCAGAGATTCAAATGACAAAGGGCATGGCGGCCATGTTGGTGTACAGAACAAAAGAAGCCAACGAGGAATCTATTGTTACCTGTACACCAACATGGCGGCTATGACGTCACGTGCAAAGGGTCTATTAAACACCACATTAAAGGAGCTCATTCAACCAAGATGCATTGCGAGTCACTGTTATTGTTTTCATACGGGAAACTACTTGAAATCGGACAGCTGCCAATCAGAAAATGTGATATTGGGCTTTTTATAAATAGAGTTTACGAGTTGAACTGAATGGCCGAGATCGGCGGGGAGATCGGTTGCCTTTATACTTGAAGAAATATAATAGAATGAGCGGAATTACTACGGTTCTCCGATAAAAATTCCTCGACGTGATGCTAGCAATTGATCTCATGCTCGATCTAGCGAACCAACTTGTCCAACTTCTGGACCAAGTTCCAGTGATGCAGATCGTGTGGCAAGGAAATTAATCAATTCTACGATAGCGTTATACATTTAGAGTTCTTTCCTTTCTAGGCTTGTGCATGCAAGAACGTGTAGTCGAAAGAAAGGAGCTAGCTAGGTTGTCCCTGCCAAAATGCTGGTTTGAAATGTTGAAGTACTGTTTGCCACATTCTATTTGTGTTCAAGGTCCGTGCATTCTCCATACCACATTTTGACTCGTTAATGCAATATGCAAATTTGAAATCAAATTTGAGGAATCGAATCCGTATGTTGTTGTTTGTTAGCCTGAATTTCAGCCGGTTTGTGTCATTTTAAAAGCCCCTTGACTTCCGTTAATCGTACATTGGATATGCTGGGTAAAAAAATATCGATCAATCAGTTTTCTGAGCGCCCAGCGGCACTTGATTGAACTTGAAGTTTATTCATCAGCAAAGAAACATTTATAAAATAGGTTTCCACTTTACAGCCCTCATGCAGATATCAACACAACATTTCACTTTTAGTTACTTTAATTGTCTCAGTGTTGTCCATGTACATTGAGCGAAAACCAAGACTATAAGACTAAGAGAGAAACTGCGAGATTTGTAATCTTGCATGTACCGCGCGTGTACCGCGTACTCCGTCGAGTCTTCAGTCAAAGCAATTTGCTTTAAATGTTGTAAGTGTGCGATAATGATAAGCAAAAGGCTCAGCTCTTCTGACCTTTAAATTTCTTGTCATTTAGGTCTGTGGGCCGATCAAGCCAATGTAGAAAGGCCCTGGTTTGGATAAACTGTAGGAATTACGATCAAACAGTCGGCTAACTCCAGTACAGGCTCTAGTAATAATTTCACTGACCAAAGGCGACTCCAGAGTACGTTCAATACTTCCCCTGGCAGGTGAAAATTCGGAAATATATGACTGAACACAAAAGCTAATAAATAAGGAACATTTTCCCCTATAAGTAATCAACTGGTATGCCCCTGTGAGACCGATGGAATAGGATTTGTTTGAAGAAGCTCTCCAGAGCCATTATCGGGGGCCCCAAAAATGGCGGTTCGAGAAATTTGAGCTCGCAATGCATCTTGGTTGAATGAGCTCCTTTAACTGTAATTCAAAAAACCTCATTTACATGGTCCAATGTAAACGTTGTAATGTTCAATTAATATATCGGAGAAACCAAACGCCGCCTTAAAGACCGCTTTAACGAACACCGCCGTACAGTAGATAATCCTTCTAACACATCCAAACCCACTGCCGTTTCAGAACATTTTCTAACTAATAATCATTTACCTACTGATATGCAGTTAATTCCACTAGAACTTGTTTTTTTCTCAGCGAGACAGTATACGCAGGGCGCGCGAAGCCGCGTATCTTATCGATAGAGGTCAAACTCTTGCCGAACCTCTAGGTATGAATAAACGTGATGAGACTTGTATTTCATAATCATCATCACGTCACTTTTTTATTTTTTCGTTTCCTATTATATGTCACTCTCCACCTTCTTTTCATTGGTTCAAATATGTGTTTTATCACAAGATTGTGCAATTCATTATTCATGTATTATTTCGTAATGATTCTAGTTTATTGGATACATTGTAAGCCTCTTTCCCCGAAGAAGATCGGCCGTGCCGATCGAAATATTGGAAGAAAAAAACTCTCTACCGTTGAATCAGCCTTTCCTTTCTTGTTTGTTTTTGTGACCCACGAACTCTTACTACCGCCGTGACAGTTTTATTTGCATAAATTAAATTGTTAATCCGCCTTGACGTCACTGGACGACATTATCGGCTATTGGATTCAGACGTCTCTCTCGGGGGGAACGAACCGGAGGAGACGGCTGAAATTCAGGATATGAAATACCACTGTTGCCCGTGGCCAATACGGTTTAAGAAATCACGCCATATTTTAGAGACTTGAGCTATTTGAATATAGATATCTCGATTATGTGGTTCATTTTTTTGACACCTACTTTTGTGTCCACAGCGCTCCAGTCGCATTAACGTCTTCCTTTTGATGATATGCGAAGCATAGGAACTAGTTATTGTGATGGGTAATTTTTCACTTACTCGGTAACGCGTTAGCAAGGCAAAAGGTTCTGGCAACGAGGTTGACATCGAGCCCTGTTCGGGACCCCGTAGCAACCACCAATCCAATCGATAATTGGTCGGATGAGCATAGCGGTCAGCGAAGTAAAATGCAGGAACGCATAATGCATCGCCAACAATCACGGACATTGCGCCCACGGTACATAAGCGGTTTCTATCATAATTGACTCAGATGTCCTCAGATTTTACAAAGAATGTATGGAACGACTTCACAATTTTGCAAATACAGGCGAGCATAATAAATATTCTCACCTTGCCGGACCAGCAGTCCCGTATACAAACCAAAATCATCCGATTGTTGCAAAAAAATCGATCAATTGCTTGTGTTATGCTTTTTCTTATGGACGAGCAAAAACACGCTAAATCCAAAGTTGGCAAGTTCATATCTCGAAACCAACATTTATTACTCAATTTGCCGGACTGGATTCACATACTAGACCTGGTTCTCGTAAGTATTATACAGCCATACCATTAAGATTTCCTTTTCCTGTTCTCCCGTAAAGTCGCTACAAATCGAAATAAAACCCAACACGATCTCGAGTCATTAGAGCAGCCGAATGCCATACGATAAACCACATTTCTTTCTTCTGTCATTCTGAAAGTAAACTTTCTCCACGTAAGCAACGTCATACCTTCTCATAAACTCCGCTGACACCGCATTTCTGAGCTTTAAACTCATTTTTCTCGAAAAATTTACGCACTATGGAAAAACTACCCTTAACACTTTCGGGTCCGATCGTGTGTGAGCTCAATTGGTGAAATCCTGTGTGCTAACTCAACCCTCCCCCCTCAGTTCAAGTTTGGCTAGCCCGGGGCAGTTAAATACTGCTGACCTTTTAAGCCGAGGGCTCAAACTTTCTCCACAATGCCATTCGGATGAATTCTACGAACTGGTTGACGGTAGGTATTGCAACTTCTGTAGGGTTTCCAATGAAATGTGCTCTAATTTTGGAGAAAAATGCCACTGTCAGAGAGCTTGACGACATCATTAAGTCTGAGGATGGCTGAAAAGTACTTGGTTTGCTTTTAGTAGGCCTTGTGAGGGGATTTCACAGGGTTTCTCCGTTGTCTTTGTGCTTTCAGACACAGGAAAAAAATATTCAATGAAATCCTTGAAATCCTGCAGTTGGCAGTCTTTTACCCCTGCTCAACCTATTAGGATGTGTTTTTGTCACTTTAAAGCAATGGCTTGAGTCCAAATCACCGCTCTTGGTTGAGGGGCTACCCTACCGGAGTCCCAGAGGGGGGGGGGGGGGGGGGGGGAGGGACCCCTTGTGGATTTTTTGTCCATTACCCAGCATGCAATTGGAGGTGGGAGCAGGTAAATGTGGTCGAGTGAAATGCAGTGACAAGAATAGCGCGGTTCACAGTCGCTTGATGTGTTTTGTGCAAACAAACCTGGTGGTTCGAAAGATTAAAGAAGGTACTGTAACGACTGAGTGCTGATTTTGTGTTTGCTCTTGATTTCAAGTGCGAATGGGAAGGATGTTTTGAGCCGATTTTCAGCTCCTTAAAATTCGTGAAATCGAAGAAACAAAAACGAACGCCGCCAAAACAAATGAGCTTTTCTCCATAGTGAAAGAGTCAAGAGATCCCTGTTATAGCTCTGACTTTGAAGCCATTCATCCCTTCACATAATATCGCAACATCGTCTTTCCGGCATGTCTAGATGTGATGCAATTTTTTTCTCATATAGGTTTCAGGGGACCTATATTTACAGGCTCGGACCCGAAAGAGTTAAAATATTGTTTTAATACACTTAAGGATTTTATTCAAAAAGGGTTGATTTTAGGGTTCAGTTCCCCTTTAAGCACAAGCAACATACGCAGACTCATTAATGCATTGATTATTAGCGGTACTTGTTCTGATCTCACACTAGTGATATATTAAAGCACAAGCAACAAACGCAGACTCAGTAATGCATTGATCATTAGCGGTACTTGTACCTGTGAGTAGAACAAGCGCTGCTATTGATGAATGCTTATGCTTGTGTCGCTAGGGAAAAACCAGGCTTCGATGTTTTCTTTTGTTTTGATGATTTCATAAAAAGATTTTATCAAGGAAAAGAATAGAACTAATTAGACCAGCATTTAAATGGTTTTCTTTGGGCGCCCGCTCGATTAGTGTAAAACAGAATTAACGTACCAATTTAATAGCCGAAAGCTTTACTTTCTCAACCGATATGAAACATTATTTGAGAATATCGAAAAAACTTGATTAGTATATACCACACAAGTGAATAGTGTTTTTCGCGCGCTCTGATTGGCTACTCCAGAGGTGAATATCCTCCGAGCGAAGCAGCAATCCGGCCTCGTGCAAGTTTTTGCCATTTAATAAAATAACCCTTGACCCGGAGGGTTTTCACGTGCCGTCATAGCCGCCATATTGGTGTACCTTTAACAATAGATTCTTCGTTAGCTTCTTTTGTTCTGTACACCAACATGGCCGCCATGCCCTTTGTCATTTGAATCTCTGGGGATTGATTGAAAACCCTCTATACAGATAAAGCCCTTGCATTTATAATGACCAATGCAAAGGTTGTGCTCTCAAGCTGACAGTCAGTTCAATAACCCGATATGAGAGATCAAATACGATCAACAATGTGACGTCACTGCCAACGTTCGAATTCGCGCCAAAATTTACGATTTTAACTTGGGTTATAAAACTGTTGTTAGCATGTTCTACCCTTTAATGTTCAGCGAAAATCGAATTTAAACTATAATAAAACGGGAATAAACTAAATAAAGATGTTCAAATTCCTCGCAAAAACAAAGGAATTTTAAGAATTTGGCAGTATTTTTCCAAATATAGTCAAAGTTTAGGGTATTTTAAAGTAGAACACGTGGATCGTAAATGAAAAGGAATTTGTTGATTTTTCAGTTTACAACATGGGGTAATATGTTTCACATGACGTCATATCGACGTGAATGTGACGTATATGTTATGTGTAAATGACGTCATAGAGGTATTAAGTATATAGTCCTAAATCAAAAAACTACAAATGTTGATGTATTCAAATGCAATATATTTCTCATTACCTTGATTTCATTACCTTGATAGGGAAATACCCCTAAAGTTGACCTTATATATATGGTAATGAAACAATTAAATTGTTATGGGAGCAAATAAAACCGTACCCTATAAGGATCGGATATTTTATTTAAGGATGCTAATACAGAATATGAAACCCTATTTAAGTGTCCAGCACCTCGAAAACCATACCCTATCCTGTGGCACAAGACAAGACAAGACAAGACAAGACATATTTTATTAGAGTGCCAAGCAACAGACTGTACATAGGCATGCTTCTCCAATATTCTATACAAGGATGGTTTGCCTAACTTTAAAACATTCATAGATGTATTTTGCTATTTCTGGCTTATGTTTTTTTGGTGCGATTAAATCTTTATAGTTTGTTATTTTTTTGTTTATATCTTGAAAAAGAGAGTTTCTCAGATCAGAATATAATTGACATTTAGATAAAAAATGTTCTTCATTTTCCATAATTTGACAATGTGGGCATATTCTCAATTCAGGACTCACATAAACTCTGTTATAACGGCCTCTTTCAATTTGTAAAATATGGTCACTTATTCTTAACTTAGTTAGTGCTCTGCGATGATCTATGTTTTTAACTTCCAATAAATAATCTTCGAGTTTATATTCTGTTTTGAACTCACGAAATGTTCTTAATTTGTTTCCTCCCACTGATCTGGATTCATCATCGAAGATGCTTGATCTCCAGTCTTGAGTTTCAATATCCTCTAGTCTTTGTTTGGTATATTTATAAAACCGCTTGATCTCGTTTTCATCAATAACGGCATCTTGTTGGGATTCCCAGCAATAGCCAAAGCCATTTTGAAATAATATAGCTTTAATTTGCATTGCCCAGTTCTTCGAATTTGTGTGACTTAGCATATCTAAGTAGGCTTGCTTTGCGATTCTATTTTCGTCTAATGTTAGAAGGCGGGCCCAGAATGATAATGCCTTAGATTTTACTTCAATAATGATGGGGAAACGGCCTAATTCTGCACGGCAAGCTTTGTTCACCGCTCTTTTGCTTACGCCTAGGATTTGTTTACAGAACTTTGTGTGAACTTGTTCTATTGGGTCACGTGATTCATTATATTTAACAGTATCAAGACCCCAAATTTCAGAGCCATATGTGAGAATGGGTTTTATTAGGGTATCGAATAGATGTAAGGTAAGTGACAGGTCTCTTCTAAATGAGATTCCCATGTTCTTGCGGAGTGAGTAAAAAGCTTTTAGTGCAACCTTTTTTAGCTCTTGTTTTGCTATAGTAAATGATCCAGAGGCACTTAAAGTCAATCCTAAATACTTATATTTAGTTACGTACCTAGATGGCTTATATATGGGAGTAACCCCCCCCCCCCCCCCCCCCCCCTCCCGGGTGCTCGGTTAAGGCAGTCCATATGGGGGAAGCAATTGTAGAACAGATCTAATAATAGAGCAATAAACTTGAACAAGCTGCCGAGAAGACAGGCCGCATTTTTTTTTAGCGCGCGTATGGGATAAAGGCGCTGATTAGCTTTCTTGAATACCGATAAGAACAGTGAGTATTCCAGGACAGATCGTTAGATGTATAGACTCCAAGTAGCTTATAACTATCTACCCTCTCAATAACTGCCCGGTCAACAAATAGAGGACCAGGTTCACATAGCCTATACTGTAGAAAATTGACAGTCATTTCTTTACATTTTTTCGGATTTAACTTCATTCCTCTAATAGAGGCATAGCTGTAATAATAATAATAATAATAATAATAATAAACTTTATTTAAGTGTCTAAGTTATTTAGCTTTGACAAGCTAATTGGGGACACTATGCTATCTAACGTAATCTAACATATCTAATAACGCGATTGTTTAAAACTAAATATTTCAGCTACACTACCAGGTACAAGTTGAATTTTTACTTTGTACATGTAGATTGCCGTATCCTGTAGTCTCCTGTTATGTAACGATGGCAGCCGAGCTCGCTTATATAAGGAGTGTTTCATAAGAGTCTGTCTTGGTTCTATAAACTGCTCTTAACGCACGTTCCTGGATACGCTCTACTTTTCTACCATCTGAAGTTATGGTAGAGTTCGGCTACAGTAGTGTCATCTACATACTTAATTCTAGAGTTACACGCATTAGCCAATCTATTAACGAGTATGCAAGGGGCAATCTTGGTACTCTGGGGGTTCCCCCATTCAGAAAAATAGATGGAGAGAGGCAATCCCCAATTCTTACTATTTGAGATCTATTAGTGAGAAAGGAAGTGATCCATCTAATGATATGGATAAATATCTAAAAGGTACATACATATAATTTTATTTATACACACGGTAAAAATATCAGTCGTTACAAATTTAAGATAAATAGTATTTACAACACTATAACTGTAATAAAAACTGTTTTACATATTTGCCGTGTGGGAGTCCGATTTGGTAAAATGCTTTCCTATGCCTTTTTTAAAGGTAGAAAGCGAGTTAGCCATGCGTAGATTAGATGGCAGATTGTTCCAAACGATTGCACCACTATAGCTGAAGGAACGTTTCATGTAGTTGGTGCGTGGTTTTGGAAGAGATAGCTTATTTTCGGAGTCCCGTAATTGGTAGTTAGTCTTATGTGGGATATATAAACATTTCATGGAGATAACCTGGGGTTAGATCATGAAGGGCCTTATACATAGTAATAGCCTTTTGTTTAGTTCTTTTTATAGAGATAGCTTCTCCCAACCAAGCATATCAAGCACACATTCTGAACTAGTGTCAAAACTCGATTTAGTTAATACTCTGGCAGCGCGGTTTTGCAGTTTCTGTAGTTTGTTGGATAGCTGTAGGGCTAAGCCATCCCAAACCGAGCTGCAATATTGAAAGTGAGGCTCTATTTAGGCTTTGTATATCTTTTCTGCGGTACCTATATCAATCTTTAGTATAAACCAACTAGTGGACTATTACAAATCCTGCGTTCTGATTGGCTACGCTACTATAGGTCTATTAGTGATAGCCCATGGTAGAGAAAAACCGCACGCATTTTCACGAAATAATAAAAAAAAATCAACTTCAATTTGTTTCTTTCTATTATTTTCTACTGTCCGACTAGTTAGTTTATACTAAAACAATTAGACCTCTCGCCCTCATGGGCTACGAGTTAAATAGCGCATTCGGCTGCGCCTCATGGGCTATTGACTCGTAGCCCATTCGGGCTACGGGTCTAATTGTTAAATAGCCTATAGCCCCTGATAACCAGGAGCGTCCATCCCGCATACTTGGCCTATGTCACAGCGTTTTCACAAGTTAGGTTATTTTTAGAACGGCTTCCCGCTATTGTTGAGTTGCAATTATTCCTAAGGGAATAAAATCACAAAAGCGTAGCAGCCATGTTGTTTGGTATAACAAAAGTAGCTAATGAGGCATCTTTTGTTCCGCAACGATGCAACCCACCAATTGGCGGGGGAAATAATCTAAAAATAGCCCAACTTGTAAAAACGCTGTGACACTATATATGAGATATGGACGCTCCTGGTTATGGGCTCCTGACTAAAGTGAGAGAAAAACATTATGGCGCAGTATTCCCCATTATCAAGAGTTCTAGAATATTATGCAGGAAATCAGGGTCAGTGCGTGAGTAATTGACTTCCCTAGAAGAGCACACTGCTTGTGATCAAGTTTATCAGTGACGTCAGCAGCCAGGGAATCCAAATAAGGTGAAGCCTTCCAGTTGTACTTTTGCCAAGAGGGGCAGTCAATAATATAAGCCTGGATCCGCTTTTATTGTGTGCCTGGAACCAGGGCCACTTAGACGATGAGAACTAAACACATTCCAAAGATAAGCATTCCAACTCACAATACTAACATATCCAAACGATTTTCTTCATTCAAAAGACTTCAACTTCCGAAGTAGTCCACGAAATGTGTCTTTTACTGGATCGAAGCTCGAGCGAGTTGAAATGCTATTGTCTTTCTATACCGACGCACTAGCTCAGGCAGAAATTAGTTCTATCCATGACCATCACGAAATGTTAACTAGGAAACAGTTTCAAGCTATAAGCAAGAATCCTGAGAGTACTCTAATACTAGGTTTAACCTCTAGCCTGCGAAACAGGCCCTCAGTGTTATTTCAACGCAAAGGAAGTGATAATATGATTTGGCCACGTGAGTTGTATACAATTTGTAATAGTTACGCAATTCAGTTTTTACTCAAATAAACCAGTCTATCTATCTGTCTATCTATCTATCTATCTGAACACTAATTACCCTATATCATTATGACGTCACGGCTTGTTTATGAGGGGGACAGAATCAACTTGAACAATAGAATTTTGAACTACTGAATCTGCTCTGCTGAGGAAAATTTAACTTCGAATCGTCTGGTTTCCAGATATCAGCTGTATCAATGTTTATCCCACAATATTTACCGTATTTGGTGGCTGTTACCGCTATTCTACGTTCTACAAAATGCATTTGATAGCGATTTCCTTTGTGTTGTTGCTGTTTTGTCCCCCTCCCACGACCGTGATCCTTAGCGTTTAAACAATAGATTGTTTTGATTTGACGTCATAATGTTTTGTTTTTGTTCTGCAATGTTACTGGTTCTCGTTGTCTAAGTAGCTTCGGTTGTAGTCGCATTGTAAAGGAACTAGAGGAAGAATGCTTACCTTGGGCGGTACCCTCTCGTCCTCGCCTATGAACCAAGCCTTGCCTTTCCCAGCCCCAGCCACGCCCTGGATGAGGTGAGGACACGCCTCGGGTCCGATACCAAACGTGTAAAACCTGTATGGATAGAGATGTGAATTATCATTAGTTTCTAGTATCGAAACTCCGGTGCGGGCCCAGCACCATACACAGCGAGCCCTCAGGTCTCAGCCCAGAGAACCTACCGGCCTCGTTGACATGCTAGTTACCAGGACTTATGCATAGGGTCTATTTGTAACACTTTTTCTCCTAACGAAATCGATTGTCGCGATAGCTAAGCCGGCGGCGCACACTCCTACTTAAGAGTTCCCAGTTATTTTTCTTTTTTTTAACCCTGAAATCTTTTTATTTATCTTTTCTTTCCTCATTCTGGTATTTGTTCCAAAATTAAAAAAATAAATTGAACTACATCTCGTCTCGTTCCACCTGCTTGTCCCAGATGACGTTTCGCTTTAACAATTGGAGCTCCGCTCATTGGCTTGCCTGTGTACTGTATGTTTAACACATTTACGATAGTTTGCCGTGGTATATCCTCTTATTTACCACGTTTTGCGTCATCGCATCGTCAAAATTGTTGTGGATTTCACGAGTCGCTAGCCGAGTGAATCCACAACAAATTTTGACCATGAGATCACGAAACACGTGGTAAATAATAGGACATATCATGGTAAACTAGCGTAAAAAATGTTTTTTTTTACAACAACAACCTTAAATAGTGATCAGAAGCGGAATTGCCTTGAAAACGATGGAAATAATGGGAGAAAAGTGATTCTTGCGCGCGCTATCACGTAATCCGTGGCGCGAGCAATGACACAATCCGTGGTATGTTCTCTGATATCGAATGGCAATAAGCCAATCAGAACACGAGAAACTGAGCCGTTGTTTTAATATATGCATTTTCGGTAAAAGAGACACATTTAGTTGTGAAGTTTGCAGCAGATTTCCTTCAAACGAACGGATTAAAAGTATTACAATTTAAACAGTCGTGATTGGATGCAGGTTTTAATCCAATCAGAGACAAGAACACAACTGACAAAGGCACAGACTAATTGATTAGCTCGGACAATAATTACTGATTATTTCATTGTTTTCTATGGAATACCGTCGAATATTTCACGAGAAATTTGTATTATTTGGTATACAACGAGCCTTTTAACCATATTATCCTATAAATGCAGAGTAATTATGTATTCAAAATCTTGAATTCTTATTGGCTGAAAAAGAAAGGGCTCGAAATTTCCTGCATTTTGATTGGCCTTGATCTAGCCATGAAATACCGCTCTTTATTATATGGACGATAGTGTTTTACTGAGAAATAAACCACTCATAGAACTCATACGAAACTACATCCGGGTACTGAGTAGCGTATTTTCCATATCCTCACTAGTGAAAATATCGATGACGTCACGTTTGCCGCTGTTTGAACTACAAAGATGACGGCTTGTGAAAATCACAGAGGAAGATGTAAACAGCTTACAATGAATATTCCGAGCACAAAAAGCCAAATACCATCTAAAACTCTCTAAAGATTTTCTCGACTACAACGAAGAGACAAGAAAACCCGATGAAACTCCCAGGAACAGCTTAGAAAGATCACGAAGAAGTTTGTACTGACAGTAAGTAAAATGAATATATAAGAATTCTTAGAGCAGTTTAATTGTCCAAATAATAAAAAGAAAATTACACGATGGTTCGCTGCGCTCACTCGTGAAATCACAGGTAGCCCAAGCTAACGACGATTTGTATGAGCACAAAGAATGTATGAAAATTTCACTATTATCGCTGTAATGCTCTTACCTCTAATAAAATGTTTCAAAAGCCTTCGCTTTCCATTGTAGTCATTACTTTCATGTCCATGGCGATTCCTTGGCCGTTTAACCTTGATTTAGAGTGGTTTTTCGATTCTCGATGTTCTCCCTCTTAGATGAATAAATTAAAGGTAGGAACCAACAGAATACAATAGTTTCGTTGTGTAGGGGGTAGGCTGGATTCCGAATTGTTGATATCCCTCCCCGCTGATGCTAGAATTGGCAAACGGATCGGAATGCCGAGTATCTTTTTGAATTTGAGCACACAAACTTGGCGATCTGTGGCTGATCATTTTGAGGTAATGGTTGTTTCAAATCCAATTCTGAGGATTGAAAACGTGGGGAATTTATTGGAGAACTGTTATCCAGTGGTGAAATCGCTGTGATTTTGAAATTATTCGATTTATGGCAGGTTGAGTGGAGTCCAGCCGAGTTCAAAGGCTTCTACCTTTAATTTCTTTGCTCATACAAATCGTAAGCTTGGGCTACCTGTGGTGAAATGTTTTCGACTCTCGAGGATAAACTTCATATCTTCTCACCACCGTGTAATATCCTATATGTACACACTTCGAGTGCACTAAACAAATGGCAGAAGGAAATGACAGATTTGAAGAACTTAACGACCGTGAAATTGAAGAATTTATGAATGAAGCTAGCCATGATTCCACTTAGCTTGCTACCTGCAAGCGACTAACGAAGTGGAGCATTTCCGTATTGAAAGGTAAAACCCAACGACTGTATTTAAAACAAAGCGAGTTTGCTGTGGCTTTGTTGATAGTTCTCAAGTGTTGAATGCAAATGTTCTCGTTTAAAGTGTTAATTTTAAAATAACAGCTTAATTTCGTTTCTCATTACAGAATGGCTTCATAAGAGATATACCGAGGAAATTCTGGAAGACTTAGATAAAGAAATCCTAGCGGAAAGGCTGAAAAAATATAATATCAAGAACTGAAAGTCGATCAAGAAAAAGACAATTACAGACGCTCAGCTCACCTTTGCATTAGAGCAGGTATCAACCGCTACCTAACTTCAGAACAAGTTGGAAAGACGTTTTCTATAATAACTCAGTGATCCCGTTTTCAGAGTCGCTAATTCATTGAGCGATAAATTGAAGAGAATCAAAGAGAAAGGCAAATGTAAGTTCAACACCATTCATCAATTCAACTAGAAGATATATATCAAGAAATGTTATGAAAGCGGAATATTTGGCGAAGATACACCTATACTTCTCTACTACGAGTAAATTGGTTTCATATCAGCCTGCCCAGTCCACTACTTAAAGAAGCTATTGACAGTTCTAAATCCAGGAGAAGAAGCATTGTTTCAAAGACCAAAGAGAAACTTCGTTTGAACCGACGATTAGTTGGGTTTGAAAAGTCACCGTGTTAACACGCTATATAGGGACTATGATGAAGGAAATTTCGACGGCAGCAAACTTGAGTCAAATTTACACAAACCACAGTGTAAGAGCAACGTCGATAACTTGCTTGACAAAGCTGGAATTCCAGTTCATCGCATAATGCAAGTATCTGGTTACCGAAACGAAACAAGTCAGTGTAAAAGTATATTGCGAAAGGCAGACTTTAGAACAACAAAAACAATGCTCTGAAATTCTGGCTGCCCCGATGTCAACAGCTTTGGTTTAATAAAGAACTTTTACCAGAACTATCTAAACAGGACGCATATCAGACGAAAATAACTCAATACACTTATCAAAGTACAACCTGTACCAATAATTTGCAAAATTCGTCAAAGTTTATTGATTTTGGAAATGCGAAGTTTGAAAATTTGAAAAGTCATAAAAAAAGTGACAACTTTTAACATGTAAAAAGATTTGAGCCAGAATCAAATTGAATTATTTCGTATTTTAAGTTAGGAATAATTTATTTATCTTGACTGTTGTATTCCTTTCTCTATTTATATAAAATATTTATTAGGGTTTGCATGTTAAAATACTTTTTCATTCATGTTCTCCATTTACGTTCAAGTTGGTCAATGACATATTTCAAGAGCAGCATACTCAGTTTGCATATTAAAAGTTAGAGACTTCTAGTTCGTGTTTTGGTGGCGAATAACTGCACTTGCTAGGCCTCGTGTAGTATTTAAAATGTCTCGTTCATTATACAGTCAGCGCGTGCAGTTATTCGCCAACAAAACACTGACATCCGTCTCTAACCCCTAAGTATTTCACAGAAAAACCATGAAACACCGCCCTTTATAAAATAGCCCAAAGTAAACCCGCGCTCTGATTGGTTGAAAGCCGTGTTTGCATAAGGCTATGTATAAACATGACGTCATACATTGCAGTTTTTGCTTTTTTCTGCAAAGAATGGCGAAAATAACTGAAAATTACCCTAACTTAAAAACACATGTAACTACTACAGTAACTACTTTCGAAAATTGCATTGAAAGATACCCATTTGGCCATCTCCACATCAAAGTAATCTAGATAAGCCCTAATCCGACATTCTCTGGCTTTCAAATAGTCAAGTATAATGCCTGACGAAAGGAAATAAACTGGATCTGAAACAACACAGAAAGGAATTAGCGTTGGTGAGCACAAACCTGCTAATCGAAGTTGTCAGTTCGAGCTGAGCAATTCCAAGCCATCAACTTCAAGTGCTGGCTCCAAATACCCAGCAAGAGATTCCTGTCCCAGAATATCATGGCCAAAACAGGAACACTTTTCCAGGCAGGACAAATTATCTTTTCTGTAATGCTCTTCGTGTTTCTAGTTTTATTTCGCACTATTTACATACATAAGCACAGCACTACATTTTGAAGAAGAAAAAAAAGGCAAAGAAATAAGTACAGATTGCATTCCAAATAGTTGGTAGTGCGCAGTGACCAAAGGAGCAAAAGCTTTCGACTGAGTTGATCGGCAGTCCAGTTCGTATTTGAGTCTCAGCAGCTTTGTGTCGATTATCGTAATTCAGGACGATTTTCGTTGCATGTCTAGCCCGATATGGATCAATACTTTGAGCTATTCCTATTATTTTGCATTTTTGTCTTTTAAAAGGCTAGTTTTTGGAGCATAAACTCGCCTCTTGTTCCATGCCGATTCGCACGTAGAGCAAACACGGCCAACTTAACAAGCGAATATGATTGACATTTCACACTGAATGTATGGAGAATTTCGCGTTTGACATTTATCTCGATCTTGCGTCTATTTTATAAAAGAAATAGAAAACGTTTACGGTGTTTGGAAGAATTCTAAAGTTTTTGTGTACACGTCAACAACTTGAGAATTCTCCCAAACTTCCCCTCGTGTTTGCATCAGGCTTTGTAAACACGGTAAACGTTTTCTATATTGTTAAGTATTTCATAGTAAAGATGAGCTCTGATTGGCTGAAATATAATAGTTATAGGAAAATGAAAAATACTGAGGACTAGTAGAAATGGAATAAAGGAAAAGAAAGAATGCAAAACGGTCGTGATAAGAAAAAAATATTGTAGAAAAAGTGACAAATGTTCTTTTACATGCATCAGTTATTTAATGTTTTTTATCTCGTCATGGTTACGACTTTGAGTTCTTACTTTTGGACCAATTCATCTAATGTTAAATTTGCCATCATCCGTTCGAGCTTTTGGAATTAATAAGACAAAAGCCTAATCTAGTGAACCATTTCTTTTCGCAGAATATGGCCTTTTAAAAGATCAGTTGAAAAATAAACTTTACAATAACAAAAGATTAAAAGACTGACAAATAACCTTCAATCTTGATATGCTAGTTTCCTTGATTCGTGATTGCAGAAATAAAGAAATCGTATTGAACCTTGCAATAGACTTCCGTTAAAAAATAAATAAACTTATTTACGTGTCTAATCTGCTATCTGACTCTAGAACTGATTTCTAATCCCCGGTCGAATTGTCAAACTAACAGTTGGAAAAGGAGATTTATGTAATTTCCAAAATAAACGGACTTCTTTCTCATCGAAATCGCGGGACAGCATGACTGAAATTCGATGAAGTTCACCGTTATTTTGTATTTGTTTCTTTTTCGAAATACGTTTGAGTTTCTTTAAACTATTAAATGCGGCCATCAAAGAGCAGCGAAGTAGTAAATATCAAGGCGATAATTCAATAAAACATTAAATAAATAAATTTTACACGTGTAAACATTTCATCTTGGGACTGATATGATCAATAAGTTGTCAAACCTTGGGACTGATCGATAAGTTGTCACATTAAATTCCCCACCCCTGGGATTGATAAGTTGTCAAATTAAATACCTTACCCCTGCTGGCGTTGTAACAATGGCCAAACTTGTAAAATTCACATGTAAAAGTTTGATTAGATTGGCCCCAGGTATTTCACTTTGGCAGCTGTTTCTCAGGGCATTTCTGCAAAAGAACAACTATATATTCTCTTCTAAAAACGGTACTCCTTCCTTCACACGTTTCACCCATCGACAATATTCGGCTGAATATCTGTTCGGATGAAAGGTTGTCTAAACTTTTCCGTATTTAAAAAATTGTCCAAAAGTATTCGTAAAATTGTAAGAACGGAAACTGACGTCGAAAATGTTTTGCTACAATTTTCAGAACATCCCTGAGCGGAAAAAATCGAATATGCTTGGCTAAAACGTTCGTATGTAACAGTTTATTTACTATCACTGACATCGAATATGTATCTTATACTAGTATCAGAATAGGAAACAACTAGCGAATTAGGAAACAACTAGCGATATAGTCCCCTAGAAGTTTCAGATCGAACAATGACTGTCAACTTAAGTGAGTTATACATGAGACCGGTACGAGTTCAGTTCGGGCTCCATACAACCAACCATTGTAAGAACGAGTCTCTTTACACGAGACCGGAACGAAAATTTATCGATCTTAGACCGGTTTGACTTGGCTCATTCCGGTTGCTGAACCGGCACGAGTCTGATCAGACCGGTATAACATTTTTCCATGCCGGTAAACCGAATCAGACGGTCTCGATTCATATCGGTATGAGATGTTTCCCATGTAAACCCGAACTGACTTTAGACCGGTCCGTGATTTTCTAAGCTAAAGACTCCTTGAGTGGATATTCGTCCCGGTTACGCTTCCATGTAAACCATCGATTTTTTCGTACCGGTCTCATGTAAACAGTATCTGATCACCTGTTCAAGTTCGTACCGACCTCATATAATCACCCGTAAGGATCTGAAAAAAGATTCCCTATTTTTTTCACCGATCAACAAAATGTCACAATCTCATGTTTTCATTACGGCTTCCGCTACACCTAAGAGATAATAAAAGTGACCTAAAAAGTCCGAAATGATCTAAGTTCCCCTAGATTCACCGAACAGATAACATCTACCAACGCAGTTTGGAAGAATTTTAATAAGCGTTATAAGTGCTTTAGAAGTAATAAAATTAATGACAATGTAAAGCATTTTTGTGAAATATGTCGTTTGACACCCCTGAGCATCGCTTTGTTATCCTCTCTCAGAAGATTAGGACTTTTGAATGTTCTCTATACTCCCCCTAATTCCTGGACCTTCTTAACACGGAATAAAAAACGCACACTTCACTTTAACTTTGACACTGCGGGCACCGATGTTATGGGATAAATTATATAAATAAAACGTTTGGCAAAAAGTGACATTAATTAGAAGAATCAAAATGATTATACTATGGGAAACCACATATCCCTTTTTATAAACTATATATTCTAACTTCTGGTTAATTTAGATGTTTGTGTTTGCTTTTTGTCATGTGTGTGATACCAAAGTGATAGGCGAACCGCTTTTGTTCGTTGTAATAAATTCACCAGTAGATAATTCGGTGCGGTAGTTATTTAAGTAACAGTGTTTGTTTCCCACACTATTAGCAGAATCTTCATATGTTCATTTAAAAGATGAGATTCGGCATGACGTCACCATAGCAATAGAAACGGTTAAGCTCAGATGGCTAAAGAAACCCAAAAGTTTGACACGATTTTATAGCTATATATACAACACAGGAGAACACAAAAGATAGTATAGTGCGGTAGCTATGCCAGTAAAAATTAATACTTCGTGCATATAATAGCAATTAAAAAAGGAAATTCCCGAACAAGTGTAACATTATTTCGAGTTCAGAAAGAGCCGGATCTGAACATAAATTTTCAGTCTGGAACGTATTCGTTCAAACGGTAGGTGCTTGATTAAATACGATTTGAATAAAAGCATATTTTTTTACGTTCAGTCCAAGCTAATCTACAATCCTTTCCGCATTCAAAGACCTCGTAATATACATTATATAATTCATAATTATCGAGGCAGTTTCGTATTTTCCCCACATTTATAATCCCTTTATTTCTTTTAGACGCAAACTTCAAGCTATCGAACATTGATGGATTGCACGATCCAACTTTGTTGGATGAAAATGTTGGGTTGGCCGCAAAACGCTGTTAAACATTTGATTGAATAAAAGCAAACGAATTCATCCAACATTTGATCAAGCAAGAAATGGTGGTCAAACATAAGATGACAAACTATTGAACAATGTTGGATCGAGAAAAGTTGGATTGTGAAATAGCTTAGCCTGTGCTTTTTTGTCTAGTGTTGATACTAAATAAATATTAATACATCGCTTAAATCCCAACATAATAATGTTTCCATCACAGTACCTTAAAGGCAGTTACACAAAGAGAATACTGAATAGAGAACGAAAAACGACACACACAGAGTAGACTAAATGCGTGTAGTCAGAGGGTTTAGATGAAACTTGGATCTCCTTATCGCTATGACGCGGTATTTAGCATGTCGAGCTAGTATATTAACGTATATCAGGATATGGGAAATCATTCAGTATTTGCCGAGTTTGATGGTTTTAACATAAACCGAAAAAAGAAATTTCTTCCTGTCACTGTTCCACTTTCTGTTCCTTCCCTCGCTAATGATCAAGTCTCTCCAAATATTTGCTGTATTCTTTGCTATAGAATTACAATCATATAACCGGATTTTAAGTAACTAGAAGTTTAGAAACGCTTCAGGAGCATAATTGATTGTCTGTGCAATGTATGTATATTTTAAATGCAAAATCGAAGTTCGCTTCACCACCTGCGGTTTATTATCTGACAAGTGATCGCGGCGAAATTCTCTTATTCAAGCCCTTCCATTTGTTGAAACCCAAATCCCTATCGATCCCAAGCCAGTAGTAGTAATGAATTCTAAAAGCAAAACGGGCTAAAGCTTTACGCATAACTTGTAATCTTCACGGTTTAGAAAAATATACACCTTAAATATTTAATATTTTGGATAAAAACGCGACGACAAATTATTAGCAAAAATTTGCACATTTATTGTTTAGATTTGGAACTATATTCCGAAGATTGTTTTTGAATCAAATACTTCATTAGTCAAGATTTTTTGAAATTTTACGTACAAGCGGGTCAGTATTAAAGGTAAATTTGACCCATATAAAGTTATTTGTTTGTGAACTGGAAATATTTGGGAAGGAGATATTGTCATAGACTTACCTGGTCGAATTCGCATTTCTCCTTACATAATCGACAACCTCCAGTGTATTAGAGACTCCTCCATCTGTCAACATGAACACAAATTGAGGGATACCCTTCTTCTTTGGCTGCTGAAAGATAAACTCTAGTGGTAGAATGAGATTTGACCCTCCTAGGTCAGCTCTCATCTTCTGTATATAGTTACAGGCCTTCTCTGCGGTAGCTTCGGTATATGGCTGACTTTCCTGGTACAGACTTCGGTAATATGAACCAAATCCGATCAAGTTGAAGTAGCAATTCGTCGGAAGGCTTTTCAGGAATAAAATCAGCGTTTCTTTAACTTGAAATATGTGTTTACCACTCATACTTCCACTTCGATCGACCAAAAAAATGTACTCGGATACTGCATTTGATGCTTTAAGAAGTGGAGGGTAGTTTATCATTATTGCGGCTTTTTGGGCAAAGTTCTCGATCAAATCTGTGCTAGTAGCCTCGGATTTTTTTAGCGCTGGGCTATCTATCTCCTCTAAACTCCTTGTCCCTTCCTCTATCAACACATAAGGGTCAAACGGATGAGATAAATGAAGCAGTACTTCTAGTTCACAGTCATACGTATGAGGTTCCACCATAGTGATGTGAATTCGAGAAGCGTTTGTTGCTTTCGAGTCTGCATCGACTTGAATGGTATGAGTACGCGACGAACATCCAGCAAGAAGGCATGGACCGGCGACCTCCAGTTGTAACTCAAAACTATACGGCTCGAACGTTTTTCGTGGCATGTCAGTGATAAGAATTTGCGAGCCATAACGGTCTGTACTCTTAAGTAGTTCATCTTCTTCAGAAGTCAACCGTGGAGTGAAAACCGAAGGCAAAACAAAAAGAGAGCCTCCGGTTTGTTGATCGGAGACAAGCTCAGTGATCAAACTTACTTGAACAAACACTGATGAATGTGCTGGAATTCTTCCCATACTGATGCTGAATAGTTCGTCCTCTCGCTCTTCAACGGAATACAAGCTTTTTTCCACAGCTTCAAGACCATTTTGGTCTCGAATGTCACTATACACATGGCGCTCTTCGATCGTTGCCTCAAATTCAACTACAGTAGTCCGTTCATCTTGCGGGAAAACAAACAATCCTTCGATATCATAATCGCAGTCATTGTAGTATGTCAACGTTGCTAGGACTCTCGCTGCAAAACCATTCACTTCCGCGAAAATACTCGATGCTTTTAACTGTAAAGGAAGGTTCGTGTGCCGATTGACCAAACCGGTCATTTTAAAGCGACAATATAATATCCTTAACTGTTTCCTTGAAAAACCCTTGGGATATTCTCGTTCAGAAATGCGAATGAAATTGAATCACTATATCTTCTAGCCTACGGTCCGTTAGAAATAATTTTCCGAGGCATGCTGGAGTGCCTAGACAATGAAATGTTTTAGTGCTCGTGAGGAAATCAATTCTTTACGCCGCGAATAGTGAAATTTAAATCTCCATTTGTTTTAGGACTCGCCACAAGCTGTTATGAATTCAAGCTCTGGCGAAATGAGTGGTGTGCAATTTGCCAGAGAGCGATTGTTCTCGGTAACATCCGTTTTTGACGCGCATAGCCAATTAGATGAAGTTCACAGCACACTCTATTAAGGCGGGAATTTATTCAAATGAATATGGTTAATTACTCTAAGCAATTTTCCTTAGCCAGTGATAACGCTGGATTTCAACCCACGTGATTTAACTACCCATAGAGACGATCGTTTTCGAGTACAGACCTTAACGAAGGGAAGTGACAGAAAACAATTTTTCTTGATGCACGTATTCACAATTCAATACTCCGAGCAACAGTGAATTTCAGCTGGCCGATTCCCAATACATTAGATAAATGGAAATTCAATTTGTAAAAAAATAATACATGTTGACAAATTTCAAGAAAAAAACGCTTAGTGGTATAAAAGCTTACTTTGACTAAGCCAGCCAGCCCTTCAAATAAATAATATCTGAGGTTTTGACAAATTTGAAACGACTTTTGCCCAGCTGTATAATTCGAAAATACGCCTTTGGCACATTATGCAAATGTATGGTAAAGTTGGTAAAGTAGGTCGCCAGAAATAATTTTATTGTCGAAAAACATCAAGAATATATACTCTGACGAAAGAGAAACCTCCAAAAAGCTCCGGTCAACCCACTGTATTTGCTTTAATTCAGAAATCAATGTTTAGCCAGTTCGTCGCCTCTCGATAAATCTTTTATCTTGGTTTCTTTTTACAAGTCCTGTTGAAATAGGGACAATCCGACTCCTGGCTGTAACTCGAGCACAAGTACTAGATTATTGCGTACTTCAGTGCGTGGAAATTATGAAACTGTAGCCCACAAAAAAAATACCAGATACTTATTTTTATTTTCCATCAGCAGGTTTGGTAAATTTGGCGTTCTGGCCCTTCAATATGGCCAATTATAAAATTACCAAATTGTTTTAGAAATGTGCGACAAGTTCAAGTTCAAGTTCAATTTATTCACACTTGTTTATATGTTACAATTATTGGTTGAATATAACAAGCCATAAGAAAGAGAAAAATAAATAGGAGAATAAATGATAATAATTACAATCTTTAGATGATAGTGTGTAGTGGTCAAAGGAGCGAAAGCTTTCGAGTTAACCACTACCATGTTGAAAGTTAATGAGGGGAGGGATAAATAAACGAATAGGCTTGATTGTATCTTTACAGGGTTTAAAAAAAATATGACTGTTGGTTATAATGAGAGAAGAGGAAGAAAATAAAATAAAGGCTGCTTACATGTGCAAACTAGGTTTGGATATATGGTAATTTTACAATACAGAATAATGTAGACATTTACAGTAAGTTTTTATAAATAATAATTGATATATACATATATTATAAATGCAGCTAACATTTTATATCTGGCTTTCAAGGAGGAAGAGCTTATATTGTTTTTTAAAATTGTTATGAGGCAAACATTTTATCTCGATTGGTACTGTTTCCCATATTTTTGATGACATTATACTTTAAATCTTGTAAGTCCATAATTTGTTCTCGAGGCTGGTCTGTATAGGTTTTGGTTACAGGAGTACCTAGTGTTATAATTGTGCACTTCAGAGGCATGCATACAGAACCAAGTCAGAAAAAGTAGTAGGGATTTCCATTGACACATACTTAATTTTATGTACAAGGGAAGATATTTTAAGATTAAAAACATTATCAAGTTTAAGGATTTCTAGAAGTTTAAAGTAAGCGACGATTGAACCAAAACTCTTGACAAAAACTTAAAAAACGGGAAAATATAATCAATATTTGTGCATGAATTAAGTTTATACGTGTATGTTATTTATATAGCAGAAACTAAAATGCTTTCAAGAATTCTCGTTTAACTGCCATGTAATGAAGTTTCAGCTTGGCGCAAGTCTTATTTCTCACTTGTAATTTAAAAACTTTCGAGCAGCCGTGTTTCATAACTCCATGCAACAGTGAATTTGTAGAATTAACCCAAATAATCCCAAGTGCTGTGAAGCGATGGAGAGTAGAATATTTATCAGAGAAGCATATCGGAGAGCAGTCTTTATCTCTGCAAGAATCCAAGCGGTATAATTAAACTGAATGCATCGCGTTGATAATTATTAGTCAGGGATATCAATCATTATTTGAACATCATTTTATTTGTGGGCTGTTTAGTTAACAAACAATACCATGTTCTGTTCTCTGAAAAATACAGAAGATTGAGTATTTTTTACATGGTGTTCCAAATATATAATCAGTGCTCGTCCATTTGAAACTGTTCAGTCATATATTAATTTATTGAGTCATATATTAATAAAAAATTTCGCGTGTATATATATGTGTGTGTAATTTTAGTAGTCCCTTATCCGCAGATTATATATGTCTGTTTATTTAAATTACATAAGCTCCATCGATGAGCTTTAGCTCTTGTTAGGGTAGAACAACTGTCGATAGCTTCCTTTATAAACCTTTATAATAAACCTTTTTTAATTCAGAATTTTATTACCCGATATTGTCTTATAGAAACAAACAAGCAGCTAATACTGAAGACCTCTCGACTTACAGCTGGACTTTCTGAAGAGATGAATTAAGTTTTTATCACTTAACTTTTATTTTCCTCGTTTTGTGTCAAATTTAGCACGATTTATCTCAGTCGCTATGCTTTCTTTCACAATATTACCCTTTTTTCCTTCCATAATTTAAAACAATATTGCCAACTTCGACTCTGAGTTCCTAAAATCCTTAAACGTGTAAGATCTTCCCATACTTCGACGTCCAAATGGCATATTTCTTATCTAGCTTTTACCTATCACTCGAACAGTTATTATCCAACAGTAATCTCGATTAATCACTTAACAACACAATGCATTTTACATGTCAACTACGCATTAAAATGTGTATGAAGTGCTTCGTGTGGGATTTTCTGGCCCAAACATTATTGGATATAACTAGAAAGTTATGGACTTCTGATATAACATTTTTCCTGTTAAATTTCTTTCTTTCTTATTGAAACTGAAGTCAGTGTTTCGAAGAAATTAAAGGCGAAGTGAGGAGAGAGAGAAGAAATAAGAGCTGCTGGTGTTATCCGTTGAGAATCTCACTTACATGCGAACGTTAGGTTCATAATTTGAACCTTGTCCCTGATTGGATAATCTACTCATTACCCGAGGAAAACTGTGAGTGCTGGATGTGACGGTAATTTCCATTGGCTTATCAATGGCCCAACAAATCGGTTCTGTCTTCTCTAAAATAGAACTAAATTTCCAAATATCAAGGGCACCCAACGAGTACTTTTTGAATTCGTTTGAAACCAGTTGTCTGCAGCTTATCTAGCCATTTTAAGGCGCCTACTATGTCTTTTGACGTATTCTAGAAAGCTATTAGCTGTTCGGATTTTCTAGGTGGAAATCGCGTCAACCGAAAATACTATGGCAAATTCCCGGCCTACGAATTTGTTAGTAGTCTTAACTTCATGTTGCAAAGTTTTGTGGAGGTACGGATTTTTTAGGGATTCTTTTTTCCTTTAGGCAATTCTTAGGGAATGAAAATGTGTTGTTCTGACTCTATTGATTAGACGAATTGGGACGTACGAATATTTTAGGGGAAATCTTTTAGTCTCCCTTTTCTTCTATAATTTTCTAGGGATTGAAAACAAATTTCTAGCCAGGCTTTCAGAAAACAATTTTCTAGGGACAATTTTTACAAATCCGAAAGTTTTAGGCTAACTTACTCTCCCGACTGGAACAGCTTTTTAACCGAAAACTTCGTTGGGTGCCCTTGAAATATATACAAATCCATGTATTAACTATTTGTGAAAAACAGTAATGAACTGCAACTTGGATCTTAAACGTTTTTTTTTTATAAAAATGAGAATTCGCGTCGCAAGCAATGCAAAGGGAAAAACAACCTACGGTTCATGATCAAGTATAGATTTGATTTGAATTTATTTTTATTTGGTATAATAATAAATGTTGTTGTTATTACATTGGTATACGAGAACTTTCTAGAGGGCTTTTACTGCCTGACAAATTAAAACTAATTAAAGATAAATGAAAATAGCTTAGAGAAATAACTATTCAAACGGTACGAGACTTCAGTTTTGTTAGAATTCCAAACATTTTTGAACGGAAATGGAAAATTTTAGTTGAATGATTTTACTTATCTTTTTAAAATATTACTGCAAAGTATTTTTATTTTAATTAGCACGAGTAAGGCCAATAAGTTAATTACAGTAATAATGACAATACGACACTTGGATCTGACAAGCCCACTTTTCAAAATAACTGGTGGTTCTATAATTAAGGTAAGCTGGAGAGAAAATTCCAGGTTTTTGATGCGAAGAAAATAAACCACGTCTCGCTAAACACAGAGATCTCTACCTGTCACTGTTATGGTGTACTTAAACAGATGACTTAAAAAATGAATTTCTAACAAGACGTACCTGAAACAACCATGATGGCTGATCAAGGGCACCCAACGAGTACTTTTTGAAATTCGTTTGAAACCAGTTGTCTACAGCTTATCTAGCCATTTTAAGGCGCCTACTATGTCTTTTGACGTACTCTAGAAAGCTATTAGCTGTTCGGATTTTCTAGGTGGAAATCGCGTCAACCGAAAATACTATGGCAAAAATTTTTAGCCAGTATTTCATGCAGGAAACAATTTTCTAGGGACATTTTTTTTCAAATCCGAAAGTTTTAGGCTAACTTACTCTCCCCAACAGCTTTTTAACCGAAAACTTCGTTGGGTGCCCTTGGCTGATCAAAGCCAGGTTCCGGCTAATCTACTGATTCAGGTATGTCATGAACCGCATATGGTGCATCATACCCCGACAGTAGGGACTTCTAGAGCCTTTTTACATGAACTAACTCTTAAACTCTTATGCTATAGGACCAGTAACATTGTTGCCGATATGGAAAACAATCTCGAGTGATTACAAAACAATGAAGATAGCCTTAGGAGGACGACAGAGTTAATTATAAAATACAAATACACGACGTGAAAACTGAAGCTCTGGTGAAGCTATCGAACATTGTTGGATAATACGATCTAACTTTGTTGGGTGAAAATTTTGGGGTGGCGCTGTTAAACATCATCTAACATTTGATCAAGCAAATGTGAGCCGGCCTGTACCGCTCGAGCCACAGCATTGGCTTACCCAACAATACAAAATACTCTAACCTTTAGAACGCGCAGTACGAAAACAGTAGAGCTACAGTATAATAAGTAGAACGGTACTGTATTACTCAACAATGTTGGACAAACACGATCCAACATGGGATGACAAACGATAAACCAATGTTCCATCGAGTAAAGTTGAATCGTTTATAATCAACAGCAGGGCCATTGTACGACAGCAGTTATAGCCGTGGCTTACCTAAGCCGCGACGTTGACACTAGAAAACGTGCTGTAATTTAGACGTGCCCTTAATTAAAGTGCATATAAGCCCTGACCAGTTATGCGTTTTTTACGTTAAAAGGTAGGGAAAATACCGAAAACTAATAAAAAGGTTTCATTATTGTTCTAGCGGCTAAACTTCCAAATTCAGACTTCATTTTCGCGCACGTCCAAGGACTGGGACGAGAATGAAACGTGGCGTCTCAACAGAACTCGTCTCTTCGCGGGTAAAAAGCGACGCACACCTCGTTGGTATATTTGCAAAATAATTGAACAGATAACTGAAAAAGATGATAATACCGCGACAAACTTTTCGAAGAGCAAAACTCGGCAAGAGCAGATCAGCTTCTGTTGATGACGTCAACTAGACCGAGTGCCATTTTATAAAATGCTCTCCGGGGCTTGAATTCGGTCCACAGGCAACCCAAGACACGTTTTTGGGCAACTTTGAACGGCTACTACACCACGACAAATAAATCAAATACATTTTTTTACTCCAGCGGGAATCCTTTGGCTATCGCCCCTAGTCTCTTCGTAAAAAAAAAAAAATTAGCCAGGGCTTATATGCACTTTAAGTAATGGTCCAAATAAGAACTGTAGTGTCTACGGCAAGGAATGTTAAAAGTGTTAATTTTCTATTATTCTTTTTCGTAATTTCATTGGTTGATACTTATAAATTCAATAGAAACCCATCGAAATAATACATTATCGTTCGATATTTTTTTGTGGTTGAATTTATTTTTGATCGAACTAACTATGGTTTAATGTCGAAGAATATCGTGTGTGGGGAAATTTCTCAAATTTGCGATTTAAAAATCCTTTGTTTTCTCTACATCCGATTGGCTGGATGGTGGCTTCTCTGCGTTTTCACAGAAAAAAGATCCAATAGCATAACAAATACTTTATTTTCGAGATGTAGTTTGGACTGTAGATACCACTTAAGGCATATTCAAGCAAAATCGTATGTGGGGGAGGCTCATTGCCGCAGAACAACGGATTCTACTACAGTTCTTATCAGTTTGTCGCGAACTAGTTTTTGACCCATTTCATGTATGATCGATCTGTTCGCGGCTTAGGTAAGTCACGGCTAACTTCCTCTCGTGTAAATATTGTTGATAATTTAGCCAGGACTTCACGTTTCGTATAAAACGTGAACGTAAGAAAGTAAACCACTTGCTTTTTCGTTCAGCCTGAACGGAACACTGTCCTTATTCTATTTTCTAATGAGTAAGAAAAGCAATGAAAGGCGAATAATAAAAGAAACAATAAACAGGATTTGACGAGAGAATACGTTTTCACATCCCGTCGTGACGTCACCGTCCTGGCTTCTTACAGTCCTTAGTCAGTTACTAAAATAGCTTCCCCGCTGTTAAGTTTACATTTTCGATGCAGCTAAATGTTAGAGTTAATAAGGAAAGACAGAAAGGAAAAGAAGAACCTACTACATCTACTCAACAGATCGCTTTCGAATTCCGGCCCTTTCAGTCTCGACTCCCAATCAGAATTTACCAGAAACACGTCCCAAGCGGAGATGGCGAGAATTGCAAAGTGTGGGAGTCGTCAAGAGAGGAACAATGGTTCTTGTTGTCGTAAAACCAAAACCAAAGTGATGACGGGAGCAAGTAAAATAGCAGTGAGTCAATGTGTGATTGGTCTTACTTGAACAATCAAGAGGAAAAGTAAACGGAATCGTGGAACGAAAATGTATTCGTCCTGATGGAGCAAAACAATGTTTGGTTTTAGTTTAGAACTTGATTGGATGATAATTTCAAAACATTTTTCAAAACCAATAGAAAAGCTAAGCAAACGCAAAACCAACGCAATTACTTAGAGCGGATTTCAATTGAGTGTCGGAAGTGTTTTGGTTTTGCGTTTACTAAGCTCTCCTATTGGCTGAGAAAATAAACCAACCAATCAGAATCCAAAGCAAAACCAAACGCAAATTGGTTTTGGTTTTGGTTTTGCTTTGGTTTGTCATTGGCTCACAGGGAAGCCATTTGTGAGTTACTTGTGATTACTCGCTCCTATGATTGGCTGGCTGTGAAAACCGCTCTATTACTTATGAAGGGAAAGAATCGACCCCGTTTTTATTTTATTTTATTAAATCTTACTCTTCCCTTAGTCATATTGTGCAATTAAAATTAAATTTGGAGAGCGCGAACATTTTTTTCGTCAGACATAATTGTGAAATATATTCCGTTAAAGATATGCTAATTACACGCGTGTCGTAAAGTGGTTTGCATATCTATATTCCTCTTCGTAAATAATACAAAATACAGCGCGTTTTTTGTCTAATATGTTTTACTTGAGAGGACTTGCCATCTGTCATATTTGTTCTCAAAGAAGCCTTGCCGTCGGCCATATTTTTACTTTTGTGAATGACGTCATGCATACGAATAACACATCTTTAATGGCATATCAATTGTCGCGTGATTTTGACAATTATGCCTGACTTCAACACGAAAACATAATGTTGACGCTCTCCCAATTTATTTTTAATTCGGCACAAAATGACTAATGGCAGACTTAATATAAAAAAAAGGTGGTCGAGTTGTTCACTTCATATGCACTTTAATTGAACTCCACTCACACCGGCACTATAGACATGATATGACGCGATACGACACGACACGAGACTTGGTACGTTCTTTATCATTCCTATCAAAAGATCAATCCAGTGAAAATTACTGCTAAACTCAGTTTTCAAAATAAAATGAACCATGCTTACTAAAGTAGTATAAAAAATTGCTGCAGTTAATACAATTACTTTAAAACAACATTAGAAGAGAAACTTTGATAGAATTTGGAGGAATGGCGTTGCGGATATATTTATTACATTGACGGGGATGTGTTATTAAGAGCGACTGCCTGTAAATATCGAGAATCGCGGGACAACGGTGAAATTTCGGAATCCTTCATATTTTGCCAGAACATACCTTTGGGTGAACTGTTTTAGGAAATCATATAAAAAAGTTCCAGCGCTTTTTTAATTTGGCGATTTTTACAAAAGATTGAAAATACGGCCCCAGAGCGGTTTTCGGCTTGTCGAAACGACCGAATCATCACGCAACAACAAAGAGCTAGGGAAGTCTTATAAAAACTCCAATGGAATCATACTTCACACACGTATTAAAACAACTCTTTGACCTCAACATCCAGCAAGAATATATTCCGATAGTGTAATTTATTCTTTTTTCTCCGCCTTTTTAAACATGCATATTTTGGATGCTAAAACATAAGACAAAATAATGGCCAAGTTTGACAGCCCTAAGCGACTCCTGGTATATGATTTTTTTAAATAAAAACTACACGGCATGAAAGCTTGGTTATTCTAGTTTAATCTAGCAAAGTGCCAACTTTGGAATCCAAACGCTTCCCCTCGGCAAAATAAAACGACCATGTACTGTAAGAGAGACGATTTAACCTCTAATTTTACAGTGCTTATCATAAACACCCATTCAAAAAATAAACAAACGTCCAAAATCACTTTTCAACTACTCTTAGCTGGTCTTTTAAAGCTCTGAAAGTGAAATGTTACCTTTTGTACCTTTTTATCAGTCGAGATTTTGAGCCTGAGAGCCGTTAATTGAATGGTAGCTATATATAGATTCCCGTGCGAATCCGATCAAACATTGAAACAACGCTGTTTCCAGTCATCGAATTGGCCGAAATTCACCAGGCTGTGCTCATTAAATGCCTACACTTACATCGGAAGTACATTCTAAACGACAAATATACTCAGATTCTGCAGTTATTTCTGAAGCCAAACGAAGAAATTTTCATTCTCAAAGATCTGACCTGTCACCTATCAGTAACGCTAGCGAAGCGCCGGCTCAACGAATACAACTCTAGTTTACAAGTCATGTTATGAGAACTAAAATAAATTCCTGCACCTTCTTTATAAGCCAATAGAAAGCTTAATTCAGATACATGGAGATAAACTACTGACTCAACTATGCATGATAACGATTTCCTCTAAACCTGTCTAAAATAGCCCGGTAAATATAATCATGATACCAAAGAACTGAGCTGAAAATATGGCACATTTCCACCACTTTTATTTATCTACCCGGACTATCCAATTTGGTACTCAGTATTTGAAAAGAAGTTAACTGCCCGAGGGTCCTAAACTTGATCGAATTTTTTTCAAAATGGTGAACATAATGAAATGTGATACTACTGGAATGTAACGCAACTCGTGAGGCCCCGTTACCCGCAGAAATTAAATACTTTCTGAGTTTCATGTTTCAATTCTAGCCGAAGCAAAACAAATTAAAACTACAACAAATATTTCAAATTAGGCCATCCCAATAGGATGTTTCATTTCCCATCGTCCGACCAACCCAATTTGTTTTTGGAAAAGTAAAAAAAAAAAAAAAAAGCTTGACACCGACTCAATTTTTTGGATAAGTAAAAAAAAGGATTGAAGCCGGATGTTTTTTTAACTACACCTCTTTTCCGTGCTCGAGATCTCTACGTATTAGTTTCTTGCCTTTCTCATGCAAATAGGCCCTTTGCAGGACCAGGTCACGTGAACTTTTTAGCCTGTCAATAATAAAAATGGCGCAAGAACAACATGAATGCCAGAAATGGAAAGAGCAAGCCAAAATTAGAAAAATTACAAGTTTTAGGTTCATATCTTTAAAACTGAACGAATGGCAATTTTTTGAAAAACTCTCGGTTTGTAAGGATATTTTTGCTGACTGGCTAGCCTGATTATCAGACTGTCGATGTCGTCCGCTCACTTCCTCCCACCTCCCAGTCTGATGGACTTCGACATAAACCGTGTTCTTGACGTCATTTCATTTCGACCAATCAGAGCGAAGGTTTTATTTTTAGAGAACTGAGGTATGCATGGAATGTTTAGTGCAGCCTGCATGAAGGACAAGCCAAATCGCGGACGATACAACGGACTTGATATGGCTTTGGAGAAAGCGTGCGAAACTTTCGACATTTCTGAATTATTTCCCGAACAGCGAAAAGCAATTTACCCCTCGTTTCCCGGAAGGACCTTGGCCACCACAGCTACATCTATAGGCGACGACCAGGTAGAGAATCGAGAAAGGAGAAATTATGTATAGTACAGCTCGCTAGAATCACGCACTTTCCTGCACTGCAGAATTCTTATGTTTTACAGCTTCAAACTTATGTCGATTTCTCAGAACTAACCCTAACCATATCCTGTTTGAGCTGCTATGGTTTTTTGGGCAGCAGGAACTTTTTAAATAGGATTTTTCGTACAGTATTTCAAGCGCATGGTCACAACACTGATTTGTTGTACATATTTGTACTTTACAATTTGTCAAAATCAAGACTGTTCAAAATTCTGATAACATAAATATTTAGGCAAATGTAATCCAACTTTTACCATGACATATTCACTATATGTGTTCACTCCTGTAAAAATTTCATGCCATTCCATGAAAGATTTAGTCTTCTTAAGGCGAAAAAGCTAAGAAATTTCAGCTTTTAGGACAGCAGAATTGTCAAAATAAAGTGTGTAAAAAATTCTGCAAACATAAATAATTGCCCAAATGTCATGAAACTATTACCATGACATACTCAGTATGTGTGTTCACTGCTGTAAAAAAATCAGTACATTTCATGAAATATGTGGTCTTCTAAATGCCAACATTCTAGGAGACATTACATTTTAATACGGCATATACAAAGCGGTCGAGGAAGATTAATGATTTTCCAAAGCCCGTACCGTAGCTAGTAGATTCATAAACATCGATCGCGATATTGATAGCGCTTCCTATTAGATTTTCCCGGTACACGTCTGAGGACAACATGTTTCTCCACGTTCTGTTTCTATAAGTTTGAAGCTGTAGAACATATTCTGCAGTGCATGAAAGAGCCGTGATTCTGGCGGTCTGTAGAAGTTGTAGAAGGCTACATATTAAATTTCTCCTCTCTCGATTCTCGACCTGGTCGTCGCCTTATAGATGCAGCTGTGGTAGCAAGGGTCCTTCCGGGAAACGAAGTATAATGCCTTTCTCTGTTCGGGAAATAATTCAGAAATGTCGAAAGTTTCGCACGCTTTCTCCAAAGCCATATCAAGTCCGTTCGTATCGTCCGCGATTTGGCTTGTCCTTCATGCAGGCTTCACTGGACATTCCACTCATACCTCAGTTCTCTAAAAATAAAACCTTCGCTCTGATTGGTCGAAATGAAATGACGTCAGGAACACGGTTTATGTCGAAGTCCATCAGACTGGGAGGTGGGAGGAAGTGAGCGGACGACATCGACAGTCTGATAATCAGGCTACTGACTGGCAAGCCGTGCCTAAATTAAGCTAAATTATAAAGTTTTCAAAACAATGCCATTCCTTCAGTTTTAAAGATATGAACCTAAAACTTGGGCTTTTGGCTAATTTTGGCTTGCTCTTTCCATTTCTGGCATTCATGTTGTTCTAGCGTCAACTTGTTTTTGATTGACAGACTAAGAAGGTCACGTGACCAGGTCCTGCAATATCCACTACGCTACAAGCAACGAGAAAAAAGAAACAATGAGAAGATTTGTGAACAGTAATTTTAGTTATTTCGTACAACTGATAACGGACAAAACATCGCCAGTGAAAAAAAATTGCATTTTATTGGCTTCAGCTCGGGTTATCGGTTTGTAAAAGGGGTATCGGCCTCGATCGAGGGGTATGGCTGATTTATTACTCGGGCTGCCTGTGGCAGCGCCGAGTCTTAAAATGCAAGTGGTTATTATTATTATTTTTAATCAGTGTCAGACGGCTTCTGCGCATGCGTTAAAGGTCAAATTCGAACCAATCAGATTGCACTATGCTGGTCACGCAAACAAAGGTTAGATTTCCTCAGGCGCGCTCAGATAAGAAAATTCAAAGCTCAGACTAGGCGAGACAAGGAGATATCAATTTCAAATAGTCATTGTCAGAAATCTATTCCATCGTGGGCAATGATGCAATACAACCTAAATTTGGGTCAGGTCCATGTTTTACGACAGAATAACCAGAGTCTTTCTACTGGATTCGGAGAGCTCGAGGCATTATACAAGTCTGCTAATATGGGAAAACTGAAACAAAAAATGAACTTTGACGGCAGAAACCCTCATATTTGAGCCAAGCGGAATATTTACATGATCCGCTAAGATTTTTACAAATCTAATTAGTTAAGCAGATGTACGCAGTGTATGCCAACTGAAATGCTGTGCTCGTTTTGTGGTTACGGCTCAGTGGGGCAACTACCCGAACAAGAAGCATGAACTGCCAGCAAAGAGAGAGGAAAACTGAAAGAGGAAATCCTTGTGAGAAATCGACGTACATATGAAGCTATATACGTTATCATCGACTATATGGGAGTCAAACATCGAGCTGCTATGAAACCGCTTGTGACAGTTTGTTTACGCACTTTCATGACAAACGAACGTTTCTACTTTCGACACAACGGTCGCTAAACTGTACGAAATCTCCAAGGATATATCCCTAATGTCCAAACTAAAGGGAAAAACTGAAAGAGGAAATCATTGTGACCAATCGACATAAATATGAAGCTCCAGAAGTAATTATTGAATACATGAGAACCCATAGAGAAAACCGATAATAATGAACACGGTATTAGTTTCACCGACATTTGTGGCGTAACTGAACTCGCACTACAGCATAGCTTGAAATACTGTACGAAAACTCCCGTTTAAAAATTTCCTGATGCCGAAAGGACCGTAGCATTTAAACAAGATATCCTTCTGACCAATCGACATACATATTAAGCTGTGAAAGTATGTTTCCATTCCATAACAGCCGATAGTGCAAACTAGTAAACTGCCACTAGTAAATTGACCTTGCGAGTACTGAACTTTCTAGCGTCAAATGCATGTGTTACGTTTCCAAACTTTAGGACAAGAAATCTTCCATAGAATGTTCTATTTTATTTACAGCTGAGAACTGTATTATTAAACATAAGAAATAAAACAATGGTGCCATTTGAAGAATTATATCATGTCAAAAGTGCAAACGAAGAAATATATATCTACGGACGCGAGCAGCTCGATCGTTTCACTTTGGTCAAACTCGGACTGTTTACGACTGGAACCTGCAGTTTTATCGGACCTGCAGACTAAATTGTAAACGTGTGGCCGTGTTCAGGCTAGTAAATCTAGCTAGCTAACCACAGGAGGTAGCGAGCTTCTTTAGTCTGAACAGTTTTTCTGCTCTGGTGATTAGCTAGCTAGTGGTCGGTGGAATACTTTGAAGTTCCAGGCTACCTAGCGAGGTAGCTTGAATAGAATCTAGCGCGCTAAAAGCCCATCGATGACAACTACCGGGTGTATTGTACGTCAATTGAGCCATCATGGATAACGAGGATCGCCAAACACCAGTCAGTAGCAGTTTTTCGCACAGTTTTAATATTTTGGTTGAAATTTCAATTGAGCACTTTGGCGGTCAATTATTTGCGATTACGAAACACTTGCGCCAAGGGCAGTTATAGACCAAATTTCTATCTTTTAGAGAGGGTCTGAATGGGGGGGTCTACATGTCAGTTGTCAGTTAAAATGTTGGCCATTTGTCAGTTGTCAGTTAGCCCTAGTTAATCATTACTAGAGAAAATTTACAATGTTTGACCCACAAAAACCAAATTTGTCAGTTGTCAGTTATTTTTCGGTTGTCAGTTGTCAGTAAAAAAATCGTCATTTGTCAGTTGTCAGTTATTTTTAAGGCTGTTTGTCAGTAGTCAGTTAACCCCATTCATGCCCTCTTTAGAGATAGAAACAAACCAGAAGAGGGAAAAACAAAAAGTAAAACCTACTAAGTTACTAGGTCTGAACAGTACTAATTTATTAACTAGCTGCGAGTTGCTGACAGATATCTCAAGACTCTAGCTAGCTGCACGATAGTAGTCTGAACATACATACACACATGAATAAGTAGTGTTTTCAATAAAAGATCAACTACTTTAATTTACATACGAGAAAACAAAAATATTAAATTACATACATGTATATATATACTAGGGGAGCAGAGAATGAAAGTCACCGCGCTACCGGCCACTCCTAAAGACTGCTAATAATTCTTCCCTTTGGTTATTACTAAGAGGATTTCAAATGAAAGTGTATTTCATCTTCAATCTCATGTGGCCCGAGTGAAAGCCCAGATGGGCTCTTGTTCACCTAGGTTTCCGCTTGAGGGCAGCACTCGAGGTGAATAATCCCATAACCCCGACTGAAAGGCAGATAAATGCTAATTCCTCACAATGGCGAGGTTCATTTCGTTGCACGAAATATTTTTGCATAAAATTCCCGTTCATAGAATACGAAGTTCAAGGACTATGGCAAAGCTGACACAATAGAGCTTATCACAATTTTTTTCTCTCGGTTCTTTCAACCAATGAAGCTTATGGTGTAGTGGATGGGATAGCAGGCTAGTATTAAACCAAGAGATCCGCTCAGGACACATGCCGTGTTTTCCATGTTCCATTACATAATTATTTACTTCTCCGTAAGTAAAGAGTAAGTAGAACTTAGTATGAAAGAAAGTGAGGGGAATAAGTTGGGGGGAATATGTCCAGGAGAATATGTCCAGGGGAATATGTTGCGAGATTCCCTCTGCCTTTGGAACTGGGCGGGGGTTTCGCGATATATTCCCCCGAAACTGGTACAAAGAAAAACGAGCCACGTGAAAAATAAGCGGAGCTGATTCACCCCGGGTGTCGCCCTTGCTTGGGCGAAACCCTCGGTGAATAAATCCCATACCTCCTCGCTCCAGATCGATATAACCCTTATATAATCCCCTGAACCAAGACAGGATGAGATAGCGAATCCCCATGCCCCATGATAACTATTTGAAATCTATTTTTAGTTTCACAACACGTGATTTGAGTTATTTTTATATCGATCTGGAAGGCTACCCTCGTTAGTTGTTACCCATTGTATGTATCCTCTGGGTCCTCAGATCATCGTTATATAACTAAAACATGCACTCCTTAGCACAAATCGGGTGTATTTCCTAAAATAACCAAGCTGTGTCCTGTTAATGTCAAATATATTTCAACAACTACCATTGGCATGAGACTCATGTATAATTACCATTACCCATGTATGAGAGATTCGTTCCCCCTGGACCTCGACGTATTCCCCTCGCACTTTCCTAGTACTGGGAGTAGCTACATCCGACGCCCAGCTGAGGACCGAGTTTCTAGGCGGGCCGGGGAAAATTTTGAATTTCTGGTTCTCGGATGCGTATTTCCCTGCACTTGCTGGCACAATCGAATGTATAGTAGATGCGATAATATGTGCATACGATTTGAACAGTTGGGGGGTATGGCTGGTAGGGGGAGCTAGTAGGGGGTCGTCGGAGCATTTGGGTATGGAACCAAAGTATAATATCTGACCCCCCTCCCTACCAAACATAATACGGCACAGTGGTGAAACCTTGACGTCCATCAGCTATGTCCCAAAAAAATATTTTTTAATGTCTCAGAAATGCTATTTCTTTCATTTTGAGGGCACAACAGAGCCACCATGGGACTTGGGCCGTATCTAGCTTCCTCCGTAGGCAACTCCTAATTAAAAAAAAGATGTGAAACCGGCGAGCTTCCTGTTGTATAAGAGAGACGAGCAAGGGTCTGAGGATGAAACAAATGTCCCCTCGCGGCTTCGCCGCTCGGATTGGCTTCCGGCGAAGCCTGAAACATATAGGACTTGCCTGCAGAGGAGGCTAGGGACTATCTGTGTGCATGAATTTTTTACCAGAAATTCTGCCCGGCGCAAATTTATTTTCCTAGGCCATGCTTATAATACTAGTAATGCCGGCTCCTGTTATAATGCATTGTTAGTGGTTTTCAAGGGGGCTTCAATTCCTTTTTTTTTTTACTTATCCAAAAAAACTTGGGTCGGTCGGGCGATGGGAAATGAAACATTCTATTGGGATGGCCTAAACAGAAAACTAATTTGAAATATTTGTTGTAGTTTTAATTTTTTTTGCTTCGGCTAGAATTCATACATGAAAAATCACGATAATAGGATCCGAAGTTCACGTTATTCTCCACACAGAAAGTATTTAATTTATGCGGGTAACGGGGTGCACGAGTTGCGTTACATTCCAGTAGTGTCACATTTCATCAGTTATGTTCACCTTGATCACTCACTACAAAGTTATTGCATATCATTTAGCCTGGCGTTTAGGACCCTCACCACAATGGATAGTCCGGGTGGATAAATAAAAGTGGTAGAAATGGGCCTTCTTGTCGGTGAGTAGTATATTTTCAGCTCAGTTGTTTATCATCATCATTATATTTACCGGGCTATTTTAGACAGGTTTAGGTGAATCGTTCTCATGCAGAGTTGAGTCAGTAGTTTATCTCCATGTGTCTGAATTAAGCTTTCTATTGGCTTATAAAGAAGGTGCAGGAATTTATTTTAGTTCTCATAACATGACTTGTAAACTAGAGTTGTATTCGTTGAGCCGGCGCTTCGCTAGCGTTACTGATAGGTGACAGGTCAGATCCGTTTGAGAATGAAAATTTCTTCGTTTGGCTTCAGAAATAACTGCAGAATCTGAGTATATTTGTCGTTTAGAATGTACTTCCGATGTAAGTGTAGGCATTTAATGAGCACAGCCTGGTGAATTTCGGCCAATTCGATGACTGGAACAACGCTGTTGTAGTTTCAATATTTGATCGGATTCGCACGGGAATCTATATATAGCTACCATTCAATTAACGGCTCTCAGGCTCAAAATCTCGACTGATAAAAAGGTACAAAAGGTAACATTTCACTTTCAGAGCTTTAAAAGACCAGTTAAGAGTAGTTGAAAAGTGATTTTGGACGTTTATTTATTTTTTGAATGGGTGTTTATGATAAGCACTGTAAAATTAGAGGTTAACTCGTCTCTCTTACAGTACATGGTCGTTTTATTTTGCCGAGGGGAAGCGTTTGGATTCCAAAGTTGGCACTTTGCTAGATTAAACTAGAATAACCAAGCTTTCATGCCGTGTAGTTTTTATTTAAAAAAATCATATACCAGGAGTCGCTTAGGGCTGTCAAACTTGGCCAATATTTTGTCTTATGTTTTGGCATTCAAAATATGCATGTTTAAAAAGGCGGAGAAAAAAGAATAAATTACACTATCGGAATATATTCTTGCTGGATGTTGAGGTCAAAGAGTTGTTTTAATACGTGTGTGAAGTATGATTCCATTGGAGTTTTTATAAGACTTCCCTAGCTCTTTGTTGTTGCGTGATGATTCGGTCGTTCCGACAAGCCAAAAACCGCTCTCGCGCCGTATTTCAATCTTTTGTAAAAATCGCCAAATTAAAAAAGCGCTGGAACTTTTTTATATGATTTTCTAAAACAGTTCACCCAAGGGTATATTCTGGCAAAATATGAAGGATTCCGAAATTTCACCGTTGTCCCGCGATTCTCGATATTTACAGGCAGTCGCTCTTAAGAACTTACTGAACCACTCGTAATGGCCGGGCAAGCGAATAAACTTTGTTACGGAAACATTGTGAATTTCAGTATTGCTTTGGTGGGCAATTGGGAAACATTTGTTATTGTTAAAGGGAATCTTGGCTGAAGAACAATGTTTGTTCTCAAGTGTTTGTTATGGATGCCTAAATCTGCTGTTGTATTTGCCTCCAGTAAATTGTACACTAGATGTCATTTATGCACCGATTTTCCTGTCGATAAAACTCATTTGAATTTCCTATGCGCCGCCATCTTGGATTTTATGACGTCACAGTGTTGCCCCTATTGTCAGAAAACAATAGCTATGTTGTTGTGTAACAATAGAGGCAATACTGTGACGTCATGAGATCCAAGATGGTGGCACACAGGAAATCCAAAAGAGTTTTATCGACAGAGAAATCGGTGCATAAATGACATCTAGTGTACAATTTACTGGAGACAAACACAACAGCAGATTTAGGCATCCATAACAAACACTTGAAAACAAACATTGTTTTTCAGCCGAGATTCTCTTTAACAATATATTAACATGGCGTTTAATTGACATATGTTTCGCGCGCAGACAAAAAAGGAAACATTTTGGGAAACAATTAAATTTACAAATACATTCCCACAGGAATACTTCCTCGTTTCCCTCGGCTATCAGAATCAGACGAAACTACATCCGGGATCTTGAGTTGAATATTTTTATTTACTCAATTCAATAACACAATATTTACAAAAGATATCTGCGTAATTAGGAAGTTTTATACAGAACATGAAAATGTTCCTTATAAAAATAAAATTATTATACTAGAAGTAATCATAGATTATCAAAGTGCGTTCGACATATTTTTTTGTATGAGAACTACGCCTCCCAGGTTTCAATTGTTTTCTCAACATTTGGAATACCACTCCAATTTGTGTTTGAAATAGTACATAGGAGTTATTATTCTTCAAGTGAGACCAAGGCTGGCTGCAGAATATTGAGTATCCATTGTTATTGCAGAATAATTTCTGATCATATTTGGGTACACAGCAATAAAGAGTACTTTAAATTTCCTTTACCTTGTTTTGATATTTAAGTTCCTTGACATATCCAAGTGTGGTTATACCCTGAATGCAGTGTTAATTTGTATAACCACGATGAAACCACCACGATGCATGCACACATGTGTAGTGTTTGAAAAGCTTCTTCACAACTCACACTGAAATATTCATATCCATATATTTCTCTTCAGGTATGATTTATAGCATCTTGATCATTTGCAGTTTTGGACAACACAATTCAATGCAGCAAGCAAGCCAACAGCATATTTTGCGATCGCAGATTCACTCGGTTTTTACTGGATAGTTCAACATAAAAAAATCATTATGGCCGAGTTGAATGTTCAAGTATTTTACTTCTTCGGGCCTCTGGAACCCAGGCCCAGGGTAATGTTCAAGGTGCAAAACAGACCATATTGGACTTTCTCAAGCATATCAGTTAAGGCCTGACTCACCTGTTAATTTGGCATATTTATATTTAAAGAGGAAGTTTCCTTCCAATCGTTATGAAACTCGGTAGGCTGTTTGTTATTGGTATTTGTTACAATATGAACTTCTTATATTTTTCAAAGTTGTGTCACGTGACTTGAAAACGACCGTTAACGGTTGAAACCTTTAGACAAAAATGGGGTACGGAAAGTAAACTTAAATGAATCTTCTTTCTTCATCGTTGTACGACTCATAATAAGGGCTTGAACACTCCGCCTTTTAATCATGTCCAGATCATAACGGAATTAATTAATTAAGGGAAACGGGTCACGTGACATAGTAAATGGTAAAATATCTTATAATATAAATGACGGATACCACATTAGAAGGCGGAACTACAATGCAAATGTCATTTTAAGTAGTGTGGTAGCAAAACAATTTTCTGTGTAAACTTTCCCCATTTCAAGAAACGCGTTTTATGACGTCATCAACTGAGGAATGTCACGTGACACTAAAGGAGACTTCAAAACTGATTAAGAAGTCAAATATTAGGTATTTTTATAGTTTCGACAACTTACATGAAAATATATCGACTGAGAATTGAAGATCTTTAAAATCTCTGCTGGGGGTCTGTTAAAGGACACAAATCCAGGCCTTATAAAGTTGCTTGAGTTGTCAGTCCTTCAGATGTACTACACACTTTCCTCAGGCTTTGCTCAATTGTATATTGTGAACCTTTGGAACATGACTGCATTGGTTTATCGGAAAATAAGGCAAGTAACTTACCGATCGCGAGCAAAACAGAAACCATACGAGCGGCCATTTTGGAAAATGCCAGCATCGTGTACGTGTGGTTACCAGTTCCCCGGATGAGATAATTTATTCTAAAAAGTACAAACATACGGACCGACACGAATCTCGATTTCTTTCGCCTGGGCAAGCACAGGTAGCCCACACAGGACCACAGGGAGTCCACTGCAATATTAGTATGCGTTCTCCTTCGTCGAACGCAATAACAATACAGACACTCTGAACGTGGTTCTCCGGAAACAAGAACATCACCAAGAACAATACTCCCATTTTCAGAAAACCACCCTCAGAGCGTACACTACAATATGAATAAAATTATGATAACTATATACATAGGAACTAGTATTAAAAACTATGAAAACGCTTCCTTGTGAGTACCGGCTGAATTTGTTAGAATAGAACTTATTTACATTGCCTTTAAAGGAGCTAAAATGTTCAATAATAGTCTAATAGCCACTGACAAGCCATTCTATAGATCAACAATGAGGTTAAAAAATGAATACTAGAAAACTTAGGTACGCTTTAGAAAATTATGAATACTTGAAAAATGAATACTTTTCTATCTCTTCATTACTGAAAATATCGATGACGTCACATTAGCCGCTTTTGAACCACAAAGATAGCGGACAAAAGAACAAGATGTAAACAGCTTGAACGAGTAGCAAAATCTATTCCGGACAGAAAACCAAAATGGATCTAAATTAAACTATTCAAGGAGTTTCTCGATTGGAATGAAAAAGAAATTCCTCCAGAAGCCGCCTTCGAAAAATCACGAAGAAAGAAGTTTGTATTGACAGTAAGTAATTTGAGTGGAAAAGGGTGATGAGAATGAGCCGCGGTTTATTGATAATCCATATCGCTGCGTTCACTCCTGAAATGTTTTGACTTAGAGGATACGCTTAGTATGTTTAATAATAATAATATTTTGACAGGAAAGCTCCACTCACAATTTGTGATTTTCATGGAGGTCCTGTATTTAAAAAAATATATATTTTTTACTAATATATATATGGAAAACTGAAAATATAAATTGTTGAAATAAAATAGAAATAGAACAAGGATTATTATGAAATTAAGTTATGTGCCAATAAGATTTAAAAATTGATAATGTAGTTGATTGTATAACTTCAGAGTCTAAAGAGTTCCAGTCTAACAGTGCATGGTAGGTAAACTTCTGTTGTCCCCAATTCCTACGTGCGAATGGTAAATGTTGATTGTGCTGACGGCATGTATTATATGTGCGAAAGCACACTTTCAATATATGCTTCACTCAGTGTCACGCATATTGGTTCCGGGCAAATTAGATTTATTATTTTCTCCGAGAATAGAATATAGTTAATTGGCCACTACCAAATTGAAAAAAAAGAACTGTCCTAGTTTGTAAAGTTTAACTAATTGTAATATAATTAATAAATGAAGCACATTGAAATTAGTAAGTTTACCAAATTTGGGGACATTTCATCGGATATTTCCCATGTGCTGAGCTTTCAAAAATCGCAAAATTAAGAGACGTTTATATGGATTGGAGGAACGCTTGCGATTTTTTGAGAAACGGAAAATTAAGTAGGGATGCCTAATGCCCCAAGAGCTATGCACCAAGACCAAGGAGGTTGGAAGGCCTTCCCACAATCCTTTGCGTAGCAACTATATTATCAATTTATCGGTCACGTGAGCAATTCATTCTGCGTTGAATTTCGTGGAGATCGGACCTCAGCAGCACAAATTTTCACAAAGCATCTCAAAACCAAAGTTTTTCCTGGGATTTTGACGTATGTTTAGGCTAGCTTTGACTTCCCCATATTTCTGGCCATTATTTTACAATGAAAGCCTACGAAAAATGGGAAAATATGCAGAGAATTACCTGTGATTTGAGTGAAAATTTTCAATTTGAGAGGTTGGCGCGCGCTGCCGACGCAATCTGATCACGCCATTTTCGAACAATGAGCGCGCGCTCAAAGCTGCTTTATTTTGTACGAGCGCGCGACTGAATAGACCAAAGTATTTACTTATTTCTGCCTTTTATCTTTTCAGGTAATCATAATTGTTTTTAAGTAAAATGATTACCAAAAAATCGTCTGTTTTTGGGGTATAATTAACAATAAACACCACTCGTACTATTCGCGAAATGCTTCAGGAAAGATCGGCGTGAGTACTGTATATCCAGTGAGCGCGACATTTTGTGAATGGTATCGAAACACCGTAAACAATACGCATTTTCAACGGCTTTGTAAACCTCTTAAACCTGGGGCCCTTTGGAGCCCTTTGCACAAATTAGACACTTAATTTATTTATGTCACTGCTCATGCTAATTTCCAGGTAAGGTTAGTTGTCTAAAAGGTTTGTAGTTAATTTCTTTCAGGGTAAGATTTACGTCTTGAGTTCGCGGGAAATTTCTCCCAAACAACCTCTCGAGAAAAGCGTCCGATAAATACGCTCAGATTGTATGAAAAGTTCAAAAATTGAAGATGTTTAGCGAGTAGTAAAGTTAGAAAGTATATTTCTGACTTTGTTGAATCCATCTCTAGTTTCTAGAGTTAAAAAACTTCAAGGAGAAATTTAGTTGGAAATGACAAAACTCGCGGAAAACTTCGAGTTTCTCTTCTTCTAGACAATTTTTCAAGCGCAAGTGTTCATGGGAAGGCCTTCCAATCCTCCTTGCACCAAGACCAGACTCTGCGATCGATTTTCTTTGATAACTGAAACTCTCTGAGCACAGACTAAATTAGTTTTAAAAGTCATTCATATGTTTTTCTTGCCGTATTATTTTGATCTCTGCATGCATGGCGAAGGTTTTAAACCTTTCCATTTGAAATTGAGCAGTGCGAATTTTGACCCGCCTTTACACGAGGTCCGATTCAAACGTCGAACTTTACTTGCGCCGAACCTAATTAAATCAAAAGAAGCCGCGTAATTATCTTTGTTTCAATTGCGTTCGACTTACTCAACAAAAGGGTGGAAGCATAAGTATTAAACCCAAAGGAGCCGATGAAACACCTGAAGCGATGATAAAGAAAATACGCCGTCTACATTTTGGGATGGAAAAGCTTTAACGAGTCACTGTAAACCCCAAAATGATAAAATTTATAACGAGGAAAGGCAAAAATAACTATTGAGATTAGCATATACTGGAGAAAATTTGAAACACCGTTTTGATGAAGGATGGCAAAGATTCGAGTGAATAAGACATACTGCTTTTAACAGAAATTGAGAGCAACTTAAAATCGGTTAAATGTAACCGGAATCAAGTTTCTATAAGGATTAAGATTTTATGGGATCTTTATGGAAACATTTTCGAAATAATATCAGGACATATTATGGTATTATTTTCGAAGTTTCGTTTTAAACAAATGTTATTAAGGCAATTGACCGATTTAACTTGTACATTTGTTGTCCCAATTCAGGTCATCTGACTTTCGCCTTGAGTAATGTTTCTTGTTTTTCCCAAGAGGAAATTATACATTTTTCTAATTGGAAAACGAAGCACTGAATCCTCTGGAGAGCTGTTGCATGATCTGAATTATCGATAATTAGGACAACAGATGTACAAGTTAAATCGATCTATTCTGTTGACAGTGTCCCTTTAAGTACAATTAAGATGTTATGAATTATTTTAAACTGAGCAGCAACAAAGTGCGATGTTACGAATTTGAAAAACGCTATTTCCAGGGATTAGGAAACAGAACGACTATACGAAATCAAAAATAAGGATATGACCAGTTCTGTAGATAAATTATAATCCGGATATTTGGGTTCAAATTCTTATGATTTCATAATCTCAAAAGGGGAGCCGAAAGTTCTATGATCGCATACCAGCGTAATTTGTCTTAATACGGATTTTCGGTTCTTTTTCATTTTGATCCAAAAGAAATGTTTAAAAGCTCTAATCCGGAATTTCATTGCGATTGACGTTTTGGTGATGGAATCAGAAGGCAATGTTAACCTGAAAGCGTCATTTCAGCAGATTTTTTTAGATAGAAAGCCGGTTGTAATACCCCACTTTCGATATATGCTTCACTTGTCACACACAAAGGTTTCAATATCGGCGGCTCCGGGATAAACTGATTAAAGTATATACGTAATTCTTTTCTCAGGGAATATAATAAATTTAATTCAACCCGGAACCAAGTCATATTGAAAACTTCATGAAATCAATTGGAGAATTCTCATTAGCCCGTAATCTCATACATCTATTTCATAAAAGGTTGACATACGGACAAACGGCAAACGACATTCCCTGGATTGTGGTTATAAGTAATCAGCCGGCGAAATGGATCAACTACGTATACGGTATTATTATAAAATTGATATGAAGGAGATCATCAATATTCGTCTTAAAGTTTTTGACACAAAAACAAGCAAACTCACCAGACACAATCCATTTTGGTCTGCCTTAATGTCCTTTGTCCAGGATAACCTTTTGGCATTGAAATATAGGTGGACAGTGGGCAAGTACGTCACTGCAATAGACCCATTTTAACTGCCCATTTCAGTGTACCGTTCCCATTTCAGTGTACCGTTCCCATTTCAGTGTACCGTTCCATTTCAATGTCCCGTTCCCATTTCAGTGTCCCGTTCCCATTTCAGTGTCCCGTTCCCATTTCAGTGTCCCGTTCCATTTCAGTGTACCGTTCCCATTTCAGTGTACCGTTCCCATTTCAGTGTACCGTTCCATTTCAATGTCCCGTTCCCATTTCAGTGTCCCGTTCCCATTTCAGTGTCCCGTCCCATTTCAGTGTACCGTTCCCATTTCAGTGTACCGTTCCATTTCAGTGTACCGTTCCCATTTCAGTGTACCGTTCCCATTTCAGTGTCCCGTTCCATTTCAGTGTACCGTTCCCATTTCAGTGTACCGTTCCCATTTCAGTGTACCGTTCCCATTTCAGTGTCCCGTTCCATTTCAGTGTACCGTTCCCATTTCAGTGTACCGTTCCCATTTCAGTGTACCGTTCCCATTTCAGTGTACCGTTCCATTTCAGTGTACCGTTCCCATTTCAGTGTACCGTTCCCATTTCAGTGTACCGTTCCATTTCAGTGTACCGTTCCCATTTCAGTGTACCGTTTCCATTTCAGTGTACCGTTCCCATTTCAGTGTACCGTTCCCATTTCAGTGTACCGTTCCCATTTCAGTGTACCGTTCCCATTTCAGTGTACCGTTCCCATTTCAGTGTACCGTTTCCATTTCAGTGTACCGTCCCATTTCAGTGTACCGTTTCCATTTCAGTGTACCGTCCCATTTCAGTGTACCGTTCCCATTTCAGTGTACCGTTCCCATTTCAGTGTACCGTTTCCATTTCAGTGTACCGTTCCCATTTCAGTGTACCGTTCCCATTTCAGTGTACCGTTCCCATTTCAGTGTACCGTTCCCATTTCAGTGTACCGTTCCCATTTCAGTGTACCGTTTCCATTTCAGTGTCCCGTTCCCATTTCAGTGTACCGTTCCATTTCAGTGTACCGTTCCCATTTCAGTGTACCGTTCCATTTCAGTGTCCCGTTCCCATTTCAGTGTACCGTCCCATTTCAGTGTACCGTTCCCATTTCAGAGTATCGTTCCCATTTCAGTGTACCGTTCCCTTGTATATTTTTGAGGGTTTTCCAATATTCAAGAAACCGTTTCCGAGAGCGAAGCAGAAACATGACGCCCAAGGACAAATATCAATGAATATTTCCAAAGCCGCACTCAGTTCGTTTTTGTGTTTATCGTCCTGCAAATATCTACTTTTATAACCCATCAAATATTTTCTCTCGCGCGCGCGATTGGTTGAATACGTCACGTGACCCGATATTTTCTCTCCGCGAGCGGGAAATATCAGCGTATACACCCCCTGTGAGCGTTTTAGCGCGCGTCAACGAAAATATTTGAAGGATGATAACACTGAACAATAACCTACATTGTGGCGTCGAAATATGCCGCGATATTTGTCCTTGGACATTATCTGATCCTCGAAGCTCACAGTTTCCCGCGAGCTTAGCTCTCGGGAACTGTTCTCTTCTCGGGTCAGATAATGTCTGTGGACGAAATATCAGGGCATATTTCGGAGGGTTGTCCAATACTCTGACAAATTTATGCATAGCAATGTATTGTAGTAGAACGATGCAATACAATGAAATACAAAACAATGCTATGTATAAATTTCTCAAGAGTATTGGACAAGTATGGTGGGGGGTCTTCAAGGTAAAAAGGGTAGGGATGACCGTCGGAAAACCCTAACCCTAAAAAATACCAAGCCGTGAAAAATTGCGCACCCTAAAATATGCCTCACGGTCTAAAAATCACCCCCAAAAATGGATTGCTAAAAAAATACTAAATCTTTGATTTCAACCCCTAAAAAATACTAAATCGCCGATTTCAACCCTTAAAAAATACGACGATCATCCCTACCAGCCGAGTATAGGAAGAACCTCCCGGGGGAGTGAACACTCTCGAGTTCTATCTAAAGAAAGGCAGTTTTAAGGCATGCGTAATTGATCACGTGTTATAAAATAACCTTAAAATAAAAATTCTAAACCCCTAAAAGGTACGACTCGGGTTGCGTAGCTAACCACAGGCAGCCCAATCTCTAAACATTTAGCTAATACTTACAGCGTTTGTAACCCTGTTACCACACAGACAGCAAGTAATACACTATGGAAGCAAGGTAAGGCATTTTATTCATTAATTCTTTCGTATTTCTAGCTCGTTGAAATTCCCATACAAACGCTGTAAGTATTAGCTAAATGTTTAGAGCTTGGGCTGCCTGTGAGCTAACTCGTGCGAACCGAGTCCCTAAAAGTACGGTTACGATATTTTGTACCCCTGAAATCAGCGACGACCACCCCCGTTTATAAGTTGAAGATCTTCGGGACGACATTATTTTGGAAATGAAAGCGGCGTGAATAATTATGTAAATCAGATACTTGACGCTAACCACATCGTTTTACTAGTGTTACATGTAAAGCAAATGTAACATTAATCCACCTAGTAGGGGCGACTCTAGCGCTAAAGTTTCCCTCCCATCATAGTTAAAGTGCCTATAACCCCAAAAATTATTTTTTTTGAATTGAAACTTTAAACCATTATTTAGAACTTAAGGCAAAAATAGGAGGCTAAAACTCAACATAATTTTTTTTACGGCGTTTCAAAGTTGAGAACCAGAACATGTGGCCGTCAGTTTTCAATTATTTTTGGGAGCCTGGAGACCAGTGGCCTGTGACGTGTATGTAGTCAGGCGTTCGTTCAATCCCATACAAACGTCTCTTATTTCTGCGACTCTTGCAAGCTCACCACATGATAAATATCCAATGAAATATCACCAAACTTGGTAAATTTACTAATTTCGTTGTGCTCTTTCTTGTGATGGAGTTTATTTCCTATTGATTAGACTATAATAGGACGTTTTTCCTTTTTGAATTCTTTTTCTTATTCAGATTTTCCAACTCCTTTGAGAATACCAAGACAATAGTCTAAATTAAAGGAACAAAAGAAACCGTGCAAAGGATTCTGGTAGTTGTAGTAAAATGCGCCCGATTGATGTCATAATTCCAGGCCCTCACCAAGACTCGCGCTGACTTCCAACTGGAAACAGGAAGCCCAAAACGGATATTTTCGCTAACTTTGACGCCAGTAAAATCGTCGAAGTTTAGTTTTTTCACTTTTATTTTTTCGAATTCTTTGTCAGGGCGCTATACAGAATAGACGTCAAAAATATTTTTTGGGGGGTTATTGGCACTTTAATGCACTGTTATCGCAGTTCGGCCATCTTGGATAAAACGATAGTTTTGGCCCCGGTAGCCTCGCACTGGTTGGTTTCAGAACGAGTATACCGGACGAAAACAAAGGGTTTTATTGGCTCCTCGGACTCAACATGGCCGCCGTGCGATCAAAGTAGAGTTCCTAAGGAGAGGAATCGCTCACTTAATTAATTCATGAAATGACCATATAAACTAACATAAATTAGCAGTGATTTTAAAATGTACAAATTTGACAGCAATTGAGCGACGATCGTTGTTCGGTGTAGTGGTTGCGACGTTTGCCTTACGAGTAGGCGGGAGCGGGGTTCGAGTTCCTGAAAATATGTCAAATTTTTTTACATTATCATTTTCTTGAGAAGTTTTTCTTGAGAACCCTAGCTCTAGGTGGGTAAGATCTTGTTTACTGATCGGTTAGGTTTTTTTTATTTTTCAGGGTAGGATTTCAGTTGTTTATATTGTCATTTCATGAATTAATTAAGTGAGCGATTCCTCTCCTTTAATAGGAGCTCGTCGATATAAAAAGCCCATAGAGTGGAATGGTTAGGAAACCCGGCAAACTTCAAAGGGGCTAACAAAGGCGCTGCGATTTAGGTTACAAAAGATTGTGCACAATCATAGCTCATTAGCGTCCCCTGAACGACTGAACCCACACGTTTCTATTGGCTGATTGACTTAACATATTCCAATATCTATTGTGTTTGTGCACGGTCACGGTTGAAAAAGCGAAAGACCTATGACAAAGGTCGCTGGGTTTCATAACCATTCCCCTCTAGTAACTATGCTCCCATCATGTAAACAGCTCGGCCCTAAGCCTGCGTAGCGGGGCAAACTCGAACTCCAAGGGAAAATATAGAATACTTCGAGTTAGCCGCGAATGTGACATCAAACAATTACAGAAAGTTCTTAGTTTCTGCGCATTTTAACTTCTCAGAGCACTGATTTGATCAACAACCAGTCCATCGTTTGGATTAAGAATTTGTCAATAAAGTACATACCCTGTATCACAACTGTAGTATTTTCATTTGAGTTGATTCGCTTTATTCCAAGCTACGCCGAAAGCCAAATTAAGCGGGAAAACACATATAATCACTTGAATTGGAAGTATTTATTTGATCTATTTTCTGGTTTTCGATATTCCGCCTTTGCGCGATGAAGCCGAATAAGCTCGGACCACATCATGGAATATTATATATAGGTACACTCGACTCCCGTTACATGTAACTCGAACTGAAAGGCAAATTTCGACTGGGTTTGCTTCAAAGCCTCTAAATTGTAATACAAATGTGTATTACAATTTCCTTTGATCCCAATTGATCCGAATCATGTTTCCTCGGCGGTAATCATGCACTCAACACTTTATAAACCGTCTCGCCACCCACAATTCCTTTTTTTGCTCTGACGAAGGGCTAGCGCTCGAAACGTCAGCTGCTACTCGCTTCCCACGGCGGTTAGCATACCTTGCTCGACTTTAATTGATTGTACCAGTGTTTATATTCCCCGTCGACGCAGACCAACACAAGTTTTTACAGGAGCTAGTTATCCATCATGTCTATTACATGGGTTAGATCCCAGGGGGTACTCTACCCAAAGTTGGGTAGGGGTGTGCCGCTGGGGCTCTGAAACCCTTACCCTGTTTAAGACAAAAAACACAAATTTCCATACCCTGTTCAAGACAAAGTGTTAAAATTTATATCCCTCTATAAGACAAATAACAAATTATCTATACTTGGATGTCAGTGTTTATTGTGATCTTGAATAATGAATGAGTGTCATAGCTAAATAAGTCTTCATCAAGCACTAAACTATTTAATAAAGCACTAGATAAATACCATAACCTGTTCAAGATTCTGTCGATGTACATGTGAAAATGGATACCCTGCCTAAGACCAGAAACTCGAAAAACCATACCCTATCCAGCGGATCATCCCTGTATAGTCCATATATGGGAGTACCCCCCCCCCCCCCCCCCCGTTTAGATGCATGTGTCATGGTCTTTATGTACGCGACTATACTTCTTCTATTAGGAAATGGTCACACCCACTCAGCCCATTTTAGTCCAATGCCACCATTACTATTCCATTACTACAGGAAATACTAATGATAACTTAGAGAATACAAATAGAATAACATAGGAATATCAAGTCAACTGACTTTTTTTGATTTAACAAATTCAATGTGACCCACAATACCCATATTACTCATTCCTATAAACTCTTAATAAGATTTGCTTACATAAATTCTTCCTAAAATTCTGACTAAACTTTGTTACTTTTACTAAAATGATTGTTATACATTGTCCTTAGCTGGTCCCAAAACAACAAACTAAGAACAGTATGAGGGCCTATCCTAAAATAATGTGGACCAACCCCTTTATAGAAACCAAGAATGCCTTCTTTTCTAAGAATCTTTGCAAAACAGTTCAGGAACCCATTATACAGTAGGCCTCTACCAGTACTACTTGTCCCTTGGTTGTAAAGCCGAGTGCTGACAACATCGAATGGTGTCATGCACACGACGACAGCAACACTGCTGACCATACTCGCTGATGCAGGTATCAACCAACTGTTCTCTGTAAATATCTTAGTGCCTGCAATGAAACTCTTAGCAGATGAAAATGTTGAAAGCTGTGCTCCTGAGCCAACCATCACCCTAGAAACACCAGCACTGACACCTTGCCACAACCCTCTGACTCCAAACTTACTGTACACATCTCCCAAGGCTCGTATAAATCCCGAGTGTGAGTGCTGGTAGCCAACTGCTATCTGCTGTGCCGACTGCGACTGCAGTTGAGTTTTCACCTAAATTAAATCACAAGAATATTACAATAATAATTACTATTACAAATGAAGAGATCCATCCAAGAACAGTGTTAGTGACTACTGATCACATTCTACATTCTCCTTTACATTTTTTGTTTTCTAAGGGAGAATGTGGAACTTGATCACAAGTGACTACTGGTCACATTGTAAACTCTCCTTTATGTTGTTTGTTTTCTAAGGGAGAATTTGGAACTTGATCACAAGTAACTACTGGCCACATTCTAAATTCTCCTTTATACGGTTACTGCTTTCTAAGGGAGAATATGGAACTTGATCACAAGTAACTACTGATCACATTCTAAATTGTCATTTATATCGTTAATGTTTTCTAAGTTGTAAAGCCGAGTGCTGACAACATCAAATGGTTTCTAAAAGTGGTTATGTTGTTCATCTTATTTTATTTATTACTCTTTAGCGCCAGCAGGTATACATGAATGTCATACATCAAAATAATCCCCAATGATAGGATTCTTAATTTTTGTGGTCATATTTGTAATCGGGCATTCACATCAAAATCATGTAAATTTCACATCAGAGTTCATGAAACTGACATTTTATTTTAGGAATGAAAATGTAGCGCTCCATGTCAAGAATAAAAAGAAACCTTCAATGGGCTATTGCATATAATTTCCATACCTCTCCCCACCCCGCCCCCACCGTTGAGGACCTTACTTTTTAAGAACCCCCTGATTCTGCTTGAATGTAGTATCCCTACAGAATTACACAAATTTGGTGCAATTTTCACTTTGTCTAAATTTCAGGATGGTCCCTGAAGAATTCCATAAACAGTCTTGCTACTACCTCTTAAGAATTTTTGAAAAATTTGCTATCACCCCCAAAGCATTCCTTCATTTTTTTTTAATAATGACCCCTGAAGAATTCCAAATTCCTCAATAGGGGGGTACGGAAATGAAATGCAATAGCCCAATCTGTTATTACGAACACTATCGTATCAATTATTTAACTTAAATGTCATCCGGGCCCTTTCTGCATGACGCGGCCCATATATGTTTAATACTACTTAACACCATATGGTATATATGTTATTCTACTTAATACCATATATGCAGGACTGCCAAAGAGTGCTCCAAAGCCCCCTGAAATAGCTCCAGCAACCAGGCACTTAAGAAACACAGGCTTCCCATCTGCACCCTCAGTGAATCCGAAATTAGTAAATACTTGATACGATCCTAGTCGAGTTCCGTTCATAATGACTTGGTATACCAGAGCTGGGCATAGTCCTTTCTGTAAAGCCAGGATCCCTTCATGCTTTGCAATAGCATACGAAGCGTGGAAGACATTTCTGTAGTGAATGGCATAAGATCCGCGAGTTTTAAGTTCCCCCTGGAGTTGCATTCTTGTTTTGACCACTTCTAGAGGATTTGTGAAGCAGCAAGCAGCTGATGCTGCTGTAGCACCTAATACGAACTCCTTTAGATGTGACTGCATATTTTGAAAAGCTGATTCGAACTTCATCAAGTATAAAAGATAGATGTAAAGGATATTATGATTGGTTCGATTCAACCCGCCAATCAAATATGGTTTAGCATAAACGCATTGAAAAAGATACGAACGCTTTGATTGGGTAATAGTGTTTTAACCAATCACACAACTTGATACATTTTGTGCATTTGGACGTATTTTGCACATGTTCATACTCATGGACCAGACGCCATCGACCAAGAATTGAAGATGTTGCAGCTATCTCGCCGATTTTTAAAAGCTCAGAGTATAACAAGGCTATATGCAAGGTCTATGGGTAAAATGGATCAGTTTAAATGGAAACCGCACAAGAAAAAGCCGAATAAAAAACCCAAATTCTCCGTCATTTTGAAAGAGCCCATGGAAGGTCTTGGAAACAGGGGACAACTGGTTGAGGTAGAGAGAGGTTTTGCACGAAATTTCCTTGTACCCCAAGCAAAAGCAGTTTATGCAACGAAAGAGAACCTCGCCAAACATCTTATTTCTTCAGAGGAAGCTGCAAAGACTGATCCAGAAGGGCAAGTTTCGAGTCGATTCCTGCGGTTTTTGAAACGATTGCATTTGAAAATTGAACGAAAGGAGGGCATCGAATTTCTAGTTGATGAACATCATATCTCATTGGAATATCGGAGACAGCATCAACTTGTTGTCCCTGCACACTGTATAGAACCTGTTGAAGCCATTAGCACGTATGGAGACTATACTATCAGTGTTTTAGTGAGGGATTCAGTTAGAATTCAAATGGGAGTGAGCATCGAACCCTGGAAGCCAAGAATAGCCAATAGATGGCGTAGTGTTTTGAATTCTGGAGATGGGGTTGGGCAACAGGAGAACCAGACTGGAGGCTGACAGTTTAAACACTTAGCATTATTAGGGATCTTTTACACTGTTAGTATTCAGAGGCATCATACAATATTTGATACAGTAGTTTAACAAAATCTGGGAAAATCTGTTATGAGGTTGTGGATACTGTAAAACAATGGTGGTACTAATCGTCTGCTGTATCAGTTATTTGCAAACCTAAACCTGCTCAACCCCCCTGGGCATTTGGCATTTTTGAATAGACCAGTTCATGGTTAATTCCGACATTTTGAAAGGGATGCAACCATGGCACGAAATACAGTGTTTGTACATTGGGAATCCAATGCCAAATTATTTTCGTAAAATCGAATTTCTGAAATATACACTGTCTGCAAACTTGAGATACAAGGTAAAATATGAACTGATCAAATTTTCCAGGTTTTCAGATTGCCATACATGTGTCTCTAAATTTTGATCAGTTCATATTTTACCTCGTCCATGTACATGTATCTCAAGTTTGCAGACAGTGAATATTTCAGAAATTTGAATTTACGAAAATTATTTGACATCAGCTTTCCATACAAACACTGTACTTTGTACCATGTTTGCACCCCTTTAAAAATGTTGGAATTAACCGTGAACTGGTCTATTAGAACAATATAAATGCTCCACAATGGAAATTTGGAACAATGCAAATTTTCTAAAAAATATTAACATAAAATTACCTATCTTTAGGCCCATTTACACAACAATTTTGTTTTGCTTCGCTCCATTATAAAGTAGAATGGTTTGGATAATTTCTGTTTTGTGAATGATACATACCTTTACTCATGTCACTTTTATCCTTACCCTGTCAGGGGTTTCAATAGAAGGCGGCTACCGGCGATAAACCGCCGGTTACTTTGCTTCTTACCACCGACTACTTCACACGATCATTGTGTTTTTTTTTGTTAAGTGTTGAGTAAAGTTTACTAGGTAAACCACCGCCACTAATGTCAGGACTGCCAGTTGCCTAAAAAGTTATTGAAACCCCTGCCCTGTGAGCAGTGCCTTCTTCAACTCCACAAAAAGCGAGAAAAAAAGAAGGCTCTGTAGCAGCATTTGTGTTGTTTTTGGATCGAGCATGCACCATTGGTTTTGTCTTGTACCACTCACTCAGTCGTGTCATCTTTGTCTGCCATTGTTGCAGTGGGCTCAGATTTGGTCATCAGTTTAAACCAAAAATTTATCCATGCACTGATAAAATAGTTTTAACAGGCTTGACAAGACCAGAATCTTGGGCAAACATGAATGCTGCAGAGGCTTCTTGAAAGAAAACGTAAAAGACATAATAGCCTTTGACAATTGCCATTTAATTGTTTTATGAGCATTATGTACAATACATACAACTGATAAATATTATTTTCCAATGCTCTACCTATGCCAGGGAATATTCTTTTGGTTGAGGCACTAATCAATCATAAGCCAAATAATGAAGTCAATTATAACCCATCAAATATTTTCTCTCACGTGATAGGTTGAATGCGTCATGTGACCTGATATTTTCTCTCTGCAAGTGGGAAATATCAGCAAATACACCCTGCATGTGTATAAGAAGAAAATATTGGAAGGATGATAACAACAATAACCTACATTATGGTGTCGAAATATGCCCTGATATTTGTCCTTGGACATTATATGATCCTCGAAGCTCGCAGCTTTCCTCAAGCTTCGCTCTCAGGAAGTGTTCTTCTCGGATCAGATAATGTTGGTGGACGAAATATCAGGGCATATTTTGACACCACACAGGTTATTGTATTTTTGTGTCTGTATGAATATTTTATTAGCCTTGGAAATATATGAGGAAATTGTAGGAAGGGGTTAACAAAAATTGAGCAATGGTGTTTTACATTTGTGCCTTAATTCTTAAAAGTGTGTGGTTTATGATTCATGGAAGTTAATTGACTCATATTAAATCCCCAATGATTCAATAGCCATGTAGTTTAATATATCTGGAGGGTTTAAGCTTGTGGGAGTATAGAGAAAACCTTTGAGAGAGGAGAGGGGCATTTTGGATTACCTGCCTGTGATATGGGATTATAGGGTGAGTTGTACTTTGCCCAAGTTATTTTTTTTTGCTAGGAATTTGAAAAAAAAGATGTATATTTACAGCTAAGTAATACAGTTCTAAATCTCGAACAGATATTCCAGAAAAATGAGAAGCTTATGTTATGCAGAGCTCTATTAAAAAACTTTGGAGGCATGGATTCCCTGCTATAAATAACATTATTGTTATTATATTTTAATATATAATTATCAATGAAATACCAGTGCATATTTCTTTCACGTTTGAAAATATCACTGACTTTTAAAATTTTCTAGCCTTTTTAGGAATAGATGAAAACTGGTATTTCATCAACAATCGTACATTAAACAGAACATTACATGGCCACTTGGAGATATGTATTATATCTTCTTGTGTTGATAAAATATCTTACTTGTTAGCTGTGCTCACTTGTAAGATTGTCGACACTAAGATAAAATCAGTATCTTTGCACTGCCATGTAATATCCTCTATAGTATTATTATTTATAACAAAACTTTAACTTGTCGTTTTCCACAGGAAGCCCAAGCTCCATTATGGCTTGGGTTTTTGTTGAAAATACTGCAAAACAAGTAATGATTTTTAGGGACTGGTAATAAAATAAAGGGGTGGGTGATGAAAATTAGGTGGTGGGTCATCAATTGTTCAAGTCATAAATGGGGGTGGGTCATGGAAATTTTGCTACCACATTGAGGGTAGCCTGATTTTCAGACGGTACAAGGTTGTCCGCTCACTTCCTCCTCTCGGTGGAGGAAGTGAGCGGACGACCTCGTACCGTCTGAAAATCAGGCTACATTGAGGGTGGGTCACACTAAAATCTGCTTTGATTTTACACTTGAAAGGTATTAACAGTTATTTTGTTTTTACGAAGCACAAATATTACATGAACTGATGATGTATCTATTTTGGAGTCTCGTTCTGTATTATTGTATCTCAATAGTCCGTCAATTACCTCCAATTTATATAATAGCTGTACTGACAGTGTGTATTACCATTATTTGTAGGCCAAAACGTACTAGGGGGTGGGTCATGATATTTTTCAGCTGCAAAATAGAGGTGGGTCGTGTAATAATTTATTCTACACTAATCCAGGGGTGGGCCACATAAAATCCAGCCTTTGAAAAATCAAATTTATCACCCACCCTTACAGGAGAAAATTGGCTAGCTTGTAATTTTTGGGAATTTCTCCCTGGTTTTTATGATTTTTGATCCCTTTACTCAACCATATTTTTCTTTGCTAAAGTGGAACAAACTTTCCTCAAATTCACTGAAATTAGAGCTTGGGATTCCTGTGGCTTCCTCCAAAAAAGTTTTTGGTCAGCGGTCGGTGCATGGCAGCTGTGTTCTGATTGGTTGTCGATTGGTCTGTTGGCGGTATTTCCAAAATGGCGAACTCCTCGATAACACGCAAACAAAGAAACCACAACACGCTGCAAAAGAATGGCACAAAACCTTCTCCTACCTTAGAACAGTAGAGATTATCTAAACAAAAATGAGTCGACCAGTGATTTCTCCGACGTTTTGTGCTACATCCTCGCCGGAGCATACTTTAGAGGTAATGCAGAAAAGACTCCAAATGGCTGAAGACGAAACAAAAAAACTTGTTAATCAACTCTCCGACTATGGCTTCAGTAAAGAAAAATACGAGAAAAAAGATGGACGAGGAAGCAGGATTGAACCTATTTCTCCGTTTAAACCAATTGTCTCGGGTTCGGCGCAGGTGGAAATCTTGCAACGGAATTATGAACAAATGGTTTCGCGTGTCTGTCGAGCAGAAAGTACAATTCAGTCGTTAAAGCTAGCCATGTGTAGTTTACAAGCAGAAAGAGACTTATGTGGACTCAAAAAAGACAAAGACATTGATATACCTAAGGATACATACGACAGAGAAATTAAAACTCTTGAAAGCGAGTTATCGAGATGTAAACAAGAGCTGAACGACACGCAGACAGCGAGAATGGGAGCCGACGCAAGTGTTCAACGTTTGACGGTGTCGCTTGAAAAAACTTCGATTTTTTTTAACGAGGCCAAGATTAAGTTAGAAGAGGCAAGAGGGATAAAACAGAAACTTACGAAGAAAGTTAACGAGGTAAGACTCATTTAATTTTGGATTACCCAACTGCATGTTTGCACAATTACTAAATCAAAGCCATTAAATCACATAATCGGATTATTACAGTTTAATACAGGGGCTAATTATTTCAATGTTATTTGATATTTTAATCAACTTCCAAACATACATTAATAGTTGTGGTTACACACACCATAGTTTCTGCATATCCTCATTAAATAAAGTAGTGTTATTATAATTATTAAATTATTATTTTCTGTGATTTCCCGTGGTAATTTTCCTATAGACCGGTTAGAGCGTCATTGGTTACCATTGTCAACCACAATCAAAACAACAGTCAAACACAGTGAATACACCGAGCTAATGCAGCGAAAAAAAGCACTGTTTATTTCTCAGAAATGTCATCAAAAAGATTTTTGACCTGGCTATTTTAAAGGTTTACAATCTTAAGAGTCTCGAGAAAGATATCTAACGAAGCTGAAGTACGTAGATGGACAGGATCCATACGAGATTCCGAGGGCAGTGTGGAAAGACGATCTGGAGACTTGGCCTATAGTTCCTACAAACATGTCAGAATATATCTGCTATTTAAGGAAAGCCCGACTATACACAGGACCAGCTCATGAACTATAAAAGCCTTCAGTGATACTATAATTTTGCAAATGGCTGGGTCAGGGAAGTCTTGAGCAACTAATTTAGCCTTGGGGAAAGCTGCAGTCAGCTTCAACAGCCCAGCTGAAGAGAGCTTTGTGGGGCCTAACGATGTGACACACTCAAAGGATTCTGGGATTGCTCTGCTGCATATATATGCATACCCAAGGCCAGCCATACAGTCACAGTGAGCTGCCAAATCTCACAGACAACCCATGGAGTAAGCAGCTTTTCCAACATTCTTTGGGAATGGTTAACCTGCAGAAGAGAAAATGTTTTTATTTCTTTTGATTTTCGATCAGATTTCACGTTCGCTCGATCGAGTAAACAACGACGCGATGATCGTCACGCACATACATGTACTTACCTTCGCTATCATCACACGTTTGTTGCCAAATTATTTGCTCAATATTTCCCTGACCTTATAGTCATTTGCAAATTTCTGGTAGCACTGAAGGATTTTTTAGTTCATGAGCTGGTCCTGTGTATTCGGGCTTTCTTTAAACAGCAGATACATTCAGACATCTGTAGGTATTAAACGCTAGGCCAAGTCTCCAGATCGTCTCTGCCCTCAGAATCTCGTATGGAGCCTGTCCATCTACGTACGTACTTCAGCTTTATTAGATATCTTTCTCGAGAGTCTTTAGGTTGTAAACCTATAAAATAGGGGGGCAGCAGCTAACTAGCTAGTGCCTGGTAAAAAACGTTTGGATGACATTTCTAAGAAATAGACAGTGCTTTTTTTCACTGCATTAGCTCGGTGTATTCACTGTGTTTGACCATGGTTTGACTGTTGTTTTGATTGTGGTTGACCTCCAGTTCGCCTTGACAATGGTACTAACCGATGACGCTGTAACCGGTCTATGGATAATTCTTCCAGAGTTTCAATTTGAAACAGTTAATACTAGTTATTGCTGCCCTTGAATGAGCTTCTAAATCACCTGACTTAAAACACTACATTTGCAGCAATCTAGTACTAATTAATTCTTATATAAGCAGTTCCATGCTTGGTTTAAACTTTGTGTCAAACTGTCAATAACGTGAATGCTCTTTGTGCAAGATTTTGCCGAGTTCATTGACAGCTATCAGTTCGGATTCTCAATCTACTAGGATTCTCAGGTTTGTCCTATACATGCATGTACTTGATGTTGCAAGACCACTATACATGTAGTTGTTTAAATTAGTGCCACAATGATATCAACTTTGCTTTGCTTTGATTTTTGATCTTGAATTTTCTTCCTGGTTTCTTAAAGTTAGGCAAGTTAAAAATGTTGAGATAAATTTGAACAAAACGTTCCAGTTAATAATAAATAGTGATTTTCAAGGTCTGCAATTGTCATGTAAACCAAAGAATACAGATACAGCGTTGTCTGAGTCCTTTTATTCTGAACTAGTTTTAGTGGTTTCAGTCATGCTACGTGTACTGCACTGCTGCTCAAATAATAAAATATAAATTATGATCAACTGATGAAAACTGAGAGACTGTACGTCAGACCCATGTGTTGCTAGGGAGTAATTAGGAGGTGGAGCTGTCAAAAATATGATCCTTTTGACAGCACAGTCGGTACAAAACTTACAAAAGAGTGGGCAGTCCCTACTTACAGACCCAGCGAACTACGTGTACCATGTCTAGCCATCATTAACCATCTGGAACCATGTTTAGCCATTCTAAAAAAAATTGCGCAGTGGAAGGGACTTGCTAGACAGTAGTCTACACCAGCCACGAATATGCAAGCTTTTACTGGTTAGAGTTTATCGTGTTCATGTCCTAATGCATCAACAACAGATTGAGCTCAGATTAAACACTCATTTAAAATTGGCTCTTTTTAATTGGATTAAATTAATGTGTGATCAATAAACAAGCTACAATATTTTCTTTGTTTGATTTTAGCTGAAGGAGGAACTTTCAAGAGAACAGCAGCTAAGAAATAGTTTGGAGCAGTCTCACACTTCACTGCTACACAGAGTGAATAACATGGAGAAAATAGTTGAGACAGAGAGGAATGATGTGCAGATGCTGGCGCAGGAATGTCAGGGGCTTAAAACAGAAGTTGTCGTCACTAAGGAAGAGTACAACAAAGAATGCAAACTGAGAGTACAGTTACAGATGCTCATGACACAGCTCCAGGAAGATTCAAGTAAGGGGGGCATTTTTTTGTTCTTACTCAGTCATGCAGTTCCCACTATTTTTTGAAAATCAAGGATTCTTGGGACACCCCCTTAATTCCAATTCAGATGGAGAAATGTATTGCGCTTAAAAATGGACAGCTCAAACAGCACAAACAAAAATGGGGCTCTCTTAGTAACTTTAAATAAATTAATTGTAATTAATTATATTCCGACCTACATTAGACAAGGACGTCTGTTTTGTGTTTATTGTTAATTGTATTGTTTTTTTGTGTCATTTATTCGCTATTACTGTAAAATTGTAATGTTACGATTAAATTAGATCAATAAAATTAAATAATGAAGAAGAAAAAAAATACTTGAACTTAGATGTAATTTTGGGTTCAGTGATTATTACAAGTAGTAGATTGATTTCTGAGTAATTGGTTTACAGCAAATACAGATGCAGAGTTAGCAACACTTGCTGCTGAGAGAAAGGTCAGTACGACGAAGTGGCATGTGACATCATAAATTATGGTAAAAATACACAAATTGTTCCAACTATGAATTTTGCTTGCATTACTTTTGAGTAGAACTCACAGTATAGCACAGTCAATTAATAAGACTACCGGTAAATGAAATTTAGGCAAGCTACATGTACATGTAGGTTAAATATTCCAGCATGGTATGGGATCCCTGAAGCAAGGAAGTTAAGGCAGCAGTACTAATTTGTGTAAGTGGGGTCAATATTTTGGTGCAATTTGCCAGTGCATTGCATTGTGGTTATGCACAAGGACACACATATCAATGCATATGGATCATAATGCAATCTGAGTGTTTACTACAGCGAGTGTATATTGTAAATACATTGTGCTAATCTTTGTTTGTGTTTTGCCACAATTCCTTCAGACTGCTCCTTATTTTAATAGTCTTGCGTTTTGATGTGAAGTTTATGATCATGCTAAGTTGACGACTCCACGCATCACTGGAGTCATTTAGTTGGACTCTGTGAGCATATATGTTGTAGTTCAAATATGATCTTAGTTAAAAAAATAAAATTGGGAGGGATTCATAACAAAGGGGTTTAGTTTTTTTTATTGGGGACGTAAAATCACAGGTCCCATGTCGGCCTCAAGTTTATTGGTCTCACCAGACTGTCACAAGTTACTGCGATGTTAAATAAAGTTGCTTTTGTTTTGGTGGTCGCTCTACAGTATACTGCATCTGGTTTTATTAATAACTGATTATTCTCCACCATTTTTAGAATCTAAATGCTGATATCACAAGACTTAAGCAAGAAAATAAAGAGCTACGACAGCAGTTTGAGGCTTTAAGATCCACTCACGAGAACCTCAAGGTAAGAGCCATTGTTTGGACAACAGTTCAATATTGTGAGAGCAGCTTAATCCCCCTGTTTGAACCACAGCGACATGACAAAAATGGAGTTTATAAAGATTGCAGGAGCTGTATTATGGTGTTGAGCATGTCTGGAATCAGTGTTCAATTGGTGTATGTGAATTAGCTTCAAACAGTTAAAGGGGCTGTGTTACGGTAAGACTTTAAATTCGTTTTTCCGGGCCGGAAAGAGCTATTTCCACCGATTTTGATATGAACTAACGAACCTCTCGGCCATGTGGGATGCTTAAAATCAAAGCGAGTATGCAAAAATGACTAACGAACAGTGTATATAAACAGTCTCCAGGGAAAATATTGAAAATGCTTTCAACCAAGCATTGAGGGAGGGAAGTTTGACTGTTTATATCCAATTAACAGCCACTAAACGAGCGATTACTCGATACATGCGCAGTACCATGACATAGGCCCTTTAAAGTCCCTCCCTTTTTTGCTTGATTGAAAGGATATGTTAAACGTTTCTTGGAGACCCTCATACAGTTTGTTATCTTTGCATATTTCTTTCATTTCGACCATCCCACACACGTGGTAGGGCCGGTAGTCAGTTTATATACAAATCACTGGAAATAATTTTGTTTCCGGCCTGTATAGGGACATACAATTTTACCATCTTAATTTACACAGTCATGTAATTATATAGAAATCCCCAATATTATAGTCACATGACCTGAAAACTCCAGCTAAATTACTGTATGTATTATTTGGAGATCAAAGTGCTGCAGTTTTGCATGGTGCTCGGGGTTACAAAAAGATTTCAAGACCCACTTAATTGCGGCGGGTGTAAAGTAAAGGTCACAGGTCAGGTCACAGGTCAGGTTGTTAATTCTAAGACAAATCCTAAGCCTAACCACAAACCTAACCCTAACCATCGGACGAGTTCACAGGTAAACAACGGGTTATCACTCACCTAGAGCCAGGGTTCATAGGTAAACAAGAAGTGACCTGACCTGTGACCTGACCTGTAACCTCACCTGTACTTTACACCCGCCAACTTAGTTGTCCTCCGGGCAATTGATTACAAATTGTACTTGCCCAAATCCTCTTCTTACTAATGCCCAAACAATTTTCTCGGGATTCAAAAAGTAGTGTCTTTTCAGTAAAAAAACATGACTTTGTACTAGATTCCCCTCCCTGAAAGAACGACGCACAGTTGAAGGGCTGTGTGCAGAAAGGGCATAAGTGTCCATTTCAAAACTCGACTGGAAAATTAACTGTGCCTTAAGAATAGGAAAACCCGCATTTTCTCTTCTCGCTAGTTAAGAGAGCCTTTCAGATGAAAGAGAAATTTATGCAAAACGAGCAAGTATTATCAAGCCGTTTAAGCGTCGAACAGCGGAGATTCTTGTGGGAATAACAGACTAACATTTCGAAAAAGCAACTCTGTGTAAAGTGCCGCTGGACATCATTTAATAAGTCACTGACTTAACTCATGGTTGAACGAAGAACTGTTTGGCCAAAGGGCGATTTGTTATTGCTGGAGATTTACACAGAGTTGTATCTTCAGGCGAAGCAGACTGTTAATATTCTGGAGCTTGCTACGCAGGCTAGTTGTCTGTGTAATATTTCGATCATAATTACCGGAACATCATTTTAGATCAAAACGTCGCAAACGTAATATTGATCCCACCGCCCAAGTTCGCTTGTTTATCGTCGCTGTTTATCGACTGAATATTCCTTCCTCCATTTTGATAATTCGCGTTGGAAGAGGTCAAGAGGTAAAAAAAATAACAAAGGCTCTGACGTCACGATAGCTTTGTTAGAATGCAAACGTATCTCAAAAAAAAAAAAAAATAGATCAATAAAACTTTTAAGTTTTATGTCTTCCATTTGACATGTTAAAAATCTACCGATTGTTTTCACGCTTTATTTGGGATTGTAGCTTGGAATAACGGGTTTGTCTTAGTTGGTGATGAAAACTCTCTAAGCATCCTATACATCTCCCACATGTGTTAGACGGACGTGTGAGTGACCAATATATATTCCAATAGATGTAGAAGTGGTAACAAAGACCTTGGGGAATATCGATTGAATAATGTGGAATCAGATGAGAAAATTGATAATATCGATTTGTGAACACCTTACGGAGCGAATGAGTGAGTGACATGGTTTCCCCATACCAATAACTCGTGGATTACTATCGCAATATCCACGAGTTAAAAATGGAAATTTGGTTCAGCCGTACAAGAGAGGCAGAGTACATTAAAGTCCCTCTGTTCAATCATCGTTTCATTATGATACCTGTTCAACCAAGTCAGTCGAAGAACAGACTGACATGTATAGATCTCTGCAATGATCGCGAATCCATGAAGTTCATTTAACCAGTGCTTTGCAAATATTGATATCACAACTTTATTTTCGTTTTCACTGGAACCAATTCTTACCTGAGTGCTTATTTTTTTTACAATCAAATCCATTATAGCACAGCTGGTGCTGATCGCTTCTCCTCATTCATTTCGATCGAGAAGAAAGCTTTCCCTCTTGTCGTTCCACCATGGAACTGCATGATTATTATTTAAAGTATGCAATATGTGATTGGTTGTCTATTATTTTTGTCTAAATCAATCAGAGTTAATGTTTTGTGCCGTGTGAGGCATGACGGTGACCTCGTACATGTAACTGTGGAACGAGTTCTATACAATACCATAATTTATTTAATGTTGTTGACATAGGGAGAGGTTACCCAGTCTCCCGAGCCAAAGGCTCATTTAAAAAGTGTAAAACTACAAATATGATTTCAAATGTATTAGGAAAGAGATCAAAAGGGGATTGACAATTATATTTGGGATTAGTAAGTTCCAACTTCTGTATTTGATTACAGAAATTATTTACAACCGATTTCAGTGTTACGTGCACAGAGCAATCGTTCAACATAGTCATTCAACACAATCATTCGACATGCTTTGTAACCAGGCTCACTTGTTTATCATGGTTTTGAGATACTGAATAATTTAGATGCTTTTCACATTCAGTTACTCGACAGACTTCGCTAACATGCATTGCCGACCAGAAGTGGCGGAAATTTGCATGGAATGATTTAATGTCGAATGATTGTCTAAACAACTTGAAACACCACCTACAATGTACATGTATGCATGTAACACTGAAATGGGTTTTTAAAAATGAATCTGTGTTCCTAGTTATTGATGGTAGTTTGTTTCATATGTGAGAGATAAGATAAGTGAAGGAATTGTGATAATGTAAGGTGTGGTAAGCCGGCTGAATTAATTTGCCTTCATGGCCCCTTAGGTTATATTGATGACACTTTACGGTCTATAAAAGTTCTAGCTTCTATATAATATATAGATTGTCCAAATACTATGACATTTTTTTACTTCTCAAGCAATAAATCTACCCTTTGGAAATCTTGCATGCAGTAAGGGGTATCATGACTCCACTGAAAGCGAAATGACTCCACTGAAAGCGAAACAAGCATATAACAAGCGGTTAGTGGAAAGTCATCGTGGTGACGAAAAAGCCTTCTGGAAGACGATGAAAAAGATCCTCCCCGGGGAGAGAAAGTCTACTGCTAGTAGTGCGGCCATGAGTGTTAACGGAGAGACCTGTACTGACAACTTAAAGATCGCGAATGGTTTTAACAGCTTCTTCGCGAGTGCGGTCTCGCGTCTTAAGCAATCACTTAGTGGCGGAAGCAGTATATTATCTTCTATGAGTTCCAGAAGAGTGCGACTGGTTAATAGGCCTTTACCAGAGTTTAAATTCGATCTCGTGACGGAGGAATTCACTGCCAAGGCTTTAAAGAACCTGAAAGCGAGTAAAGCGAGTGGCTTAGATAATATATCGCCGCGGCTGCTCAAGGACTCAGCTGATGTTATCGCCCAACCGCTGACGAGAATCCTGAATGCATCGCTGACTCAGGGAGTGGTTCCAAGTGACTGGAAGTGTGTGAGGGTGAGGCCCTTGTTTAAGAAAGGAGCTGCTGCAGATATGGACAATTACCGTCCAATATCGGTGCTTTCAGTAGTGTCGAAAGTACTGGAGAGGGCTGTGCATTGTCAACTTTATGGATATCTATCCGAGCATAAAATTAGCTCCTCAGTGCTTTCCAGTGTGGGTTCAGAAAGAATCATTCAACCACCTCAGCTGCGATTTCATTTACGGATACTACTCGCCGTGCCTCGGATCAAGGACTGTTGACTGGAGCGGTATTTATCGACTTCCGCAAGGCTTTTGACACCGTGGACCACGGGATCCTGGTTAATAAGTTGGAATCGTATGGCCTTCAGGGCACAGAGCTCCGTTGGTTTGAAAATTATCTAACAAATCGTCAACAGGTTGTGGGTTATGGAACAGAGTTATCGGATCCATGTGATATCTCTTCCGGAGTTCCTCAAGGCTCCATACTTGGTCCGTTGTTATTTGTACTATTCGTTAACGATCTCCCCTCTGTCCTCGATAGCTGTAACATATTAATGTATGCTGATGATACCGTTCTCTACTACTCAGCAAGAGATGCCGATGAAATTGGAAAGACACTTACCAAGGACCTGAATTTAGTTAATGACTGGATTCTTGATAATAACATGTTTTTGCATAAGGGAAAGACAGAATGTGTACTCTTTGGAACCAGCGCTCGTTTATCTACTGTTTGTAATTTTTCCGTAAGTGTACAAGGGCACATCATTAAGCGTGTTTCGGAGTTTCGGTATCTTGGCATCGTACTTGACGAGGCTTTGACCTTTAGTGCCCATGTAAAGTACCTAGTCAGTAAGGCAGGGAAACGATTAGGCATGCTAAGTCGGGTGAGGAACAACGTCAGCATGCATACTGCAAATGTTATATATAAGTCTTTCATCGTACCAGTCCTTGACTATTGTGATCAAGTCTGGGGCTGTTGTGGCAGGGTTAATGCAGATAGTATAGAGAGGCTTCAGAGGCGTGCTGCCCGTATAATTATGAGAACTTCAAGTAGTGATGACGCAATTGAATATCTTCGATATGACACTCTTGAGTTACGGCGTGAGAAGCATGTCTTGAAGTTAGTAAAGCGTTGCCTTCAGGGGCGCGTTCCTCAATTTTTTAACAACTATTTTACCTTTAATAGAGATATTGTGGCTAGGTTGACAAGGCGAAGCAATCACCTACATGTCCCTAGTGTTAAATTAGAATGCAGCATGAAGTCGTTTTATTATCATGGCTGTATCGTATACAATCAAAGTCTGTAAATTAATTAGTTTCTTTTTTTATTATTATTTTGATTATTCATATTTCCTTTTTTGTTTTTAATTCGTATAATTGTAACTGTATAATTTGATTTTTGAATATTTTGTTTATTTGAATATTGATCATTGATGTAGTAGTTGTGTATAGGGCCTCCGTTGATAACAGTTAGTTTGTAATTAGCTGAAGGAGTTACCCTATCAAAATAAAGTTCTATACTATACTGATTCTCTAGCACTAGCCCGATGCCATTTAGCACTCGTCCGGACTAGTGGACGAGTAGTTTCTTCAAACACTGGTGCTGTATTGCAACCAAGGGCAGACATGAAACTCATTATTTTGTTGGCTTGCTTTATCTATGGCGCTCAACTAATATGGGTCCAGCGCTGTAATGAAATTTCGCTTCAGTAGCACTTTAAAGGTGCTGTTGACTAAAGAAACTGGTGGCCTAATGTAAAGAAATACAATATTAATATTAATATTTGAGGTGTTACGGTAAAAAAAAACTATAGTAGTGTATACGTTGTAGGTCTGCATTGGTGGGGAAGGTAAACACTGACCAGACGGTATAATCAGCTGAAAGTCAATTAGTGTACTCTAAATCACTGCGAGAAGCAATTAGAAGCAGCTGATATTTCAAGTGTTAGCATGCATTCATCCTTTTTTGTTTTGATGAAGGGCTATAGAATGCACATGTTCCATATAACCTAAGTTTTATTAGTTGTAGACTTTAAGTTGATATTATACCAGTGTCTAGGGTAAATAGGGCCTCAATCATCTGCAAAAATGTTGAGACAGTCGAGAAAAATATGTAATATACAGGAAGAAAAAATGCTGGACACAAAGTTAAAGTAGTTGAGGCTTCCCAACCCCCTCCCCCCATTTCAATGTTGGTTGTGAATGAATTCTAGATTGAAAGTGCACCTGACACAACAATGAAGAAGGGGAGAGGGGGTTCATGTAAGACCATGTAAAGAATGGTCTCTAAAAGCGAGCAGTGTCTCAAATTATTTTGCAAATGATTGTAGATCGATCCATGCACCCCTACCAATAATTGATTCCAAGTTTTAATTCATTTATGATCAAATTACTGTAACCATATTTCGAAGAATATCGTACAGTGTATGTGGGGAAAGTTCTCAAATTTGCAATTAAAAATATTTTGTTTTATGCCTTTCCGATTGGCAGGATTGTGGCTTTGAGTTTCACAGTAAAATGAGCCAATAGCATTACAAATACTTTATTTAAACAATTATTATTGATGTAAAACATTTATTTGTAATTTATAAATTAATATGGCAATAAACCTTTATTAATCCACTATACTTCTTCATCAACATGAAGTACAATAACCTAAACTCAGTTAAGCTAAAATTTAAAATATATTCTAATTAATTTTCTTTACACTAATTCTTACTAGCCAGTAACAAAACGAGCGGGGGACTGGAGCCGAGTAAGTAAAACTAATTCAATTAATAACTAGTCAAAGTGAGCATTATTTTCCAAAAGAACAGATCAAACTTACCTAGTCTGGAAAGTTTGGTGAACTTTGACTCAATATTGATGATGCTAGAAGGCATCAAATATGTCAATTTTCCAATACAAACTCTCTTATATTTTAACGTTGTCCCTCCAAACCATACATTCATTGTAACATTTTGGAGGGACAAAGAAATTTCAATTGCTTATAATTCGGACAAAATTCACTTGAATCACGTCAAACTTGGCACACATACTAATTTCAACATGCTCTATCATGTGATGAACTTCATGTTAGAATTAGAGTAATTCTGATAAACTCGGTCCCAGTCCCCTGCTCGTTTTGTTACCGGCCAATTGGCTACCCCTTATACGAGAAACTATTTTTGAGACACTATTTTTGCTATTAAGTTCCCCTTCTTAATTTCAGGTAACTCATGAGAAAGTATTCATAGAGCACAAGAAAGTCAGTGAGGAGTTAAGAGGTGCTACAGTAGACAACAGAGTTCTGCTAAGTCAGCAGCGCGAGGCAATACATAGAGAACGGCATTCCATGAATGTACGGATAGCTGAACAGGACAGAGCTCTGGATATGGCTAAACAGGCACTTGTTATAGAAGTGGAGGAAGAAAGAGCAAGGTTGATGGCTGTAGAAAAAGAGAGGTAATTAAATGGTTGAAATAAACCCTTAAAGTGCTTATGAGCCCTGGCCAGAAATCGTTCATTTGGATACAGTAAAGTGTTTTACATCTTGTTCAACCATTTTTGGGTGCTTTATGGTCGTGATATCGCTTTAAAATGCGTTACAAATACAAGTCATTTACGTCAAATTATGCTACTGAGTTGAAGTTATAACAGCTAGTGAATATATGTTTATGTTTTGAGTTGTTTTTCAGGCGTCAGACATTTGATCCTAATAATGCAATCTTATTGAAATACTTTTAATAAGTGGAGCTGACAAAAAAACAGCAAAATGAACTAAAATTAGCTTTTGACTTAAATGACGTCATTGAAATTTGAGTCGTTGATAAACGAAAATGGCAGATACTATTAATTGTGTTTCCTACATAGACGATATGTACAGCACCCGAAATGATCCCGTGCCCCAAATGATCCCCAACCCGAAATGATCTCAAAATCGTACCCGAAATGATCCCCAACCCGAAATGACTCCCATCAAGTACCGGAGATGATCCCGAAATAATTTTGGGAACGGACTTGCATTGGAGGGTAGAATTCCGGAATAGGCAAAAACAATTTTATAGTTTCTTGAAAAGAAGACAAACAGCACAAACAAAAACAACAACAATATGACGTCATCGGTCACGTGATTCTGAAGAAATTCGCTAATATCTCGTTCCAAATAAGCAATGTTTAGTACTGTTTACAGCTAGGAGTAGGAGCATTGCAAGAACATATTACTTCTAAAATAAGACTCAGTTTGTGAGTCAAGAAAAACATGTGATTTTACTACAGGCCAAGAAACACTTAAAAAGTTTCCTTATTTGGAATGATTGACAGGTTAGCGGCTTTCCACAGAACAAACATTTGAGAAGCCATTTTTTACTTCGCGATGTGTCGTAACACGCTTATTTCAATTGCTCTCTTCTGTGAATTTTTCTGCGTTTTCACGGTAAGAGGAGGAGATAATGGTGATACGCCCAAGAAAGAAAATATCAAGGTGAGTTATTATTTAATATTATTTGAGGTATGAAGCATGCAAAGCACATGTTTACCTTTCGTGGTGCTACGGAATGATCGGCATGCAAATGCAGTTTTATTCTTAGCTCATGGATTTATTACCAGAGACCATGGTCTCTTGGTTTGTTGCTACTATAAAGAAGACTCTATCGTTGACATGAAAATAGGTCATATTTGATAATCTTTTTCTCAAACCTGAGGCAGTTTATCTCCATTGTCTTGACGGTTTTGAGGGTCATCTCATTAATTGAAGGTAAAAATTAGCATATTACGATCGTCACTAATTTGGAAAAAATCGCGAACTAAAAAATGGCTTCTTCAAATGTTTGTTCTGTGGAAAGCCGCTAACCTGTCAATCATTCCAAATAAGGAAACATTTAAAGTGTTTTTTGGCCTGTAGTAAAATCACATGTTTTTCTTGACTCACAAACTGAGTCTTATTTTAGAAGTAGTATGTTCTAGCAATACTCTTTATACTCCTAGCTGTAAACAGTACTAAACATTGCCTATTTGGAACGAGATATTAGCGAATTTCATCAGAATCACGTGACCGATGACATAATATTGTTGTTGATTTTGTTTGTCTTCTTTTCAAGAAAGTATAAAATTATTTTACCTATTCCGGAATTGTACCCTCCAATCCAAGTCCATTCCTAAAATTATTTCGGGATAATCTCAGGTACTTGATGGGAGTCATTTCGGGTTGGGGATCATTTGGGGCACGGGATCATTTCGGGTGCTGTACAGAAATCGCAACGCCGCCGTCGCAGTGCACTCTGGAATGGATATCTCAGTTGCCATTGTTAAATCTAAGATGGCCGTCCAACGACAACAATTGAAGGGGTGAGCATGAAGTCGTGTCTTTGTGAAGAATTTTAGGTTTTTACCAGTGTAATCGCGATATAAATGCCAAAACAGTAATAAACAGTTGTTAAACTGGTTGTATAGAAGTTTTCAGGCGAATTTGACGATTTTGAAAAAAATCACCGAAAAGTCACAATTTTTTAGGCTGTTTTCATGCTCACCCCTTCAATTGAAAGTTGATATATCCATCCCAGAGTACACTGCGACAGCGGAGTTGCGATATAATTTATGTATGTCGGTCATTGTTTTTTCCATATTGTCCTTTAAATCAACGATAACTGGCAAGGGCTCATACTGTATGCACTTTAAGATAGCGTGTACAATGACATGTGACTTTCTTATGGTATTGTATCAATAATATTACATGTCCATATATGGAATAGCCTGCTTTCAGGCGGTAGATGGTGTTTTTTTTCGCGCAGCAAACGGATCATCGAAGCCGGGCCGCCATATTGGCCGAGCGTGATTGAGACCTGGGATCGAATGACAAATGGAGGGGGGAGGGGGAGAAGCAGAAAGGAAAGACCGCCTGCACGAAAACCCCTGGTTTCTCAATATCCGCCCACCACGCACATGACTTCCGTTAACTTGTAACCCATTCTTAATTGACCAATAGGAGTCGACATGTGACAGCCTGCCAATTTTGATTTGGTTTGATTGCAATTAAAAACAAACTTCGCTCGCTGTCAAATGCAATACAAAATGTTGGTGAAATTGTCAATTGGTTCTCAAATACCGAAATTTCAATAAAACCAGCTAATTTTGTTCAAAGTTCTCCATGGAAAGGACAGCGACAGTACCACTTTAGAAAATATATGTAGATAGTTCGGTTTTTAGCTTGTTGCGTTCGGCCCATCAGTCTCTCAAAGAGGAAGTGGCTGCTTCCTTCCTTAAAAGAATTAAGCTCGCATAAAAGGAAGTTCAGAGGATAAATACAGGATCGAAAAAAATCTCTAAACTTCAAAGAAAACTCCGATGGAGACAATGTTTTGTCAGAACTCGATATTGAAGAACTCGTGGACAAACAAACTACGAGTGCAAAGTACACAGGTAAATGTTGTGATCGTCAACCCTAACGAGACAGTGGAAACGAGAAGCTCTTTCTCTGAGAAGTCGAAGCCCATCTTAGTGAATGTTTGCCGAAAAAAAATGGACGACCGTTGCATAAATGTATCGAGGAGGTTTTTGATTATTTCCTAGTTCAACGGCCGTGAAGTCAATAGCCGGATTGCATCTCTGCAATTTGGCCGACAATAATACTTTTCAGTGGCGAATTAAATCACGGTTCGTTGTCGAGTTCTCTTTACCGTAAATATCATACTCTTTCCAAAGCCTATCGAAAGCACAGCCAGAACATCTTTACCTAGAAGCCTAGGCTCTGTATAGCTTCCTCCTGCTCCGTTTTCAAAGTACCTTTACCCAGCCGCGGAGAAAGAAGCGAGCAGCTGTGTTCTCTCTAGAAAACCTCTGGAACCAGGGTAAAGGCGAAGGAGATTGAAAACTTTGAAAACGGAGCAGGAGGAAGCTATATACAGAGCATACTTCTAAGTTAAGATCTTCTGGCGCTTTGAAAAGAGTATGATATTTACGGTTTACGAACTTGCGAAAAGAAACTCAACAACAAACCTCTCGCAATTCGCCGATCGCTGCCTTTGCGGCTCTTTCTCCGTGGCTGTTCTCTCTAGAAAACCTCTAGAATCAGGGTACTTCACCTTAGTCTTCAAAATAGACAAAGCTTTTTGTATTACTCGCCATATTTTATCAACTGCAAGCTCAGTACACAACACTTATTCTAGTTACGCCACAGGCTACACTTATTCCTTTCAGTTCTTGCTTTCAACACTTGCCGCGATAAGCTTTGATTGACCCCGTCCGTTGGTGGATGGGATCTCACTTTTGTACTCGGAAACCAGGAGTTTTCGTGCAGGCGGTCTTTCCTTTCTGCTTCTCCCCCTCCCACCTCCATTTGTCATTCGATCCCAGGTCTCAATCACGCTCGGCCAATATGGCGGCCCGGCTTCGATGATCCGTTTGCTGCGCGAAAAAAACTCCATCTACCGCCTGCAAGCAGGCTATATATAGAATTAAGTTTACTTCTCATAAACAATTTACTGTGCTTAATTTTGGAAAACTTTGAAGCCAACGAAAAGACAGGTATTAAACTAGCAGGAACCTTTGATAATAATTTATAAAGTTCTGAAGAGGTTCCTGCGAGACCAGAGCTCGAATTTTTTTTTTATAAAGGCGCCAGCTATAGCCTCCCCCGCAGTCGTGGGAATGAGCCCCTAAAAACGACTGCCATCTTGAAAATCTTCCAGAATGCAATAAAAGAAACCAATTTTCACACTTACTAGGGAGGCCTTGGTAAAAAAATGTCAATTTTTGAAAATAAAATTAGCCATAAAGAGGCCTACCGTCCACATAACTTTTTAAGTAATAGTCCAGCTAAGAACTAGGCAGTCCAACGTCAAGGAATGTAGAAACGTGCTAATTTCCTATTCTTCTTTCTCGTAATTTAATTGGTTGATACTCATAAATTCATTAGAAACCCATCGAAAAAATACATTTTCATTCGATAATTTTTGAAGTTTTAATTTATATTTGATCAAATTAACTAGGATTTAATTTTGAAGAATATTGCACGTGGGGAAATATCTCAAATTTGTGATTGAAAGATCTTTTGTTTTCTCCCTTTCGGATTGGCTGGGCGGTAGTTGCTTTGAGTTTTCACAGCAAAAATGGCCAAGAGCATAACAAATAGTTTATTTTCTGGGTGTAATTTGTTTTTGTAATCTATAACATAGAAGCTAAATAACGTTTACATAATTTTTTTTGTCTTTATAAAATTGAAACTTGATGTCCATTTCAGGAAAAAAATATGTCTGTTCATGGTCACTAATGAGGCTTACAAAAAATGATAATCATTGTAAGATAAATGGTTTGATTGGCATCCTTTGTGAAGAACGCTATGTCTAACGTTTTTTGCCCTAATTTAAACGAATTTTAAAAAAAATTCTCGGACAAAGAAAAATGCTGAGTCAGCACTTTTTTCGATTTTCATCCTTAATTATCTCACTTAAACGTATGGGTACCCCTTATTTTTTTTTCTAATTTCAAAACCTCCTTAGGGGGTTCAAACAATCCATATAGATTTTTAGAAAACAAATTGGTTTGTAATTACTAGGCACTGTCCTTAATCAATGGCAAAGATGGTCGAATGCGTGTGTTTATGCTCGGTACTGTTGGTAGCAGTTTTTCATCTTCTGCTGCTTTATTCTCGCCTCCACTCTATCGATAACTGCAAGTACCACTCAGCGTCATTAAGTTGTACAGAAAGATTTGAAGCTCTGACTTGGCGCCTTTTTAAGCCATTCTCCATCGAGCCAAATACCGGAGGTTGGAAATCTATACCTACAACTCGTACGACCCGTAAATGCAATGGCTTCATCACTGGGCTCTTACTGTTATGTGGTGACATCTCACTGAAGCCATCCAGGACCAGGAAGTCCCTGTACTAATGTCAAGAAGTATTAAAAGTGTTCACAGATCCAACACTGAAGACATGGCAGTTTACAATCTACAATTCTTTCAAGAGCTTGTCTACACTAAAGACTCCAACATTGTATGTGTGAACGAAACGTGGCTGAACAAAGATATCATGGTTATACGATCTACAGCAAGGACCACGAATTTAGGCGCACTGACGGGGTTCTGATTGCAGTCAAGACAGACTCTTTCAAATCTAGCTAGCTGTCAGAATTTATTTCAACAGCAACTACTGACTTAGAGATTGTCTCAGCCGAACTGGAAACAAATTCCAATCAGAAGTTCCTGTTCTGTTCATGCTACAGAACTCCAGATGCCGATCAAGGTATGTGATAATTTCCTTGATGAAACCTGCAACAAGTTTGACAGCATGGGCTGTTATCGCAGTTCGGCCATCTTGGATAAAACAATAGTTTTGGCCCCGGTAGCCTCGCACTGGTGGGTTTCAGAACGAGTTTACCGGACGAAAACAAAGGTTTTCATTCTCCTGGGACTCAGCATGGCCGCCGTGCGATAAAAGCCCATGGTAATTTCAGGAGATTTCAACTTACCGAAGATCCCTCGGGAGTCCTGGAAACCTTAGCAGGCGCTAACGAACAATCTTTTGTTGAATTACTTAACGATCACTTTCTAATTCAACACAATAACATCTACGTAATAACATCAAGTGAGCGTAGCGGAGGTGTTAACTCTTGATGAGGCTCCTTTGTACTCGCCACTTCTATCAAAACGCCACCAAAGAGCCGCCGTTCTGTTTATGATTACGGCAGAGGATACTTTGAAGGGCTGCTCTCTGCGCAGCAAATTTGTCAAGCTTAATATCAGCTGATAGTACTGGCATAAACAACGACTGGCGGCGTTGGAAAGATGCTTTCTTGGCGGGCGTGGCTGACTACATCCTAAAGAAAAAGCTCAAGGGAAGGAATCATGTCCCTTGGATCAGTGGGACGATTATTAACTTAATCAAGAAGAGAGATACCATCCGTCAAAAACTCAAAACTCATCTACTCTTCTGCGAAAGAAATTCAAAGACATGTGCTCTGAAGTAAAAGGCATGATTCGGGAGAGCCGCGAACTATTCTTCGGTTCTATTGAAACTGACTTACACTTTAACCCCAAACGCTTCTGGTCGATTCTTAAACTCAAATCCAAACTGCAAAACATCTTAGAACTGATCTCTATGGCCACAGACCAATGCGAAACAACAGGCGTCAGGCAGAGAACACAGGCCAATAACCCTAAGATGATTGCAGAGTTATTCAATCGTTACTTTGCGTCTTTACAATAGACTCGCCCACTGGATCAGCTGACAGCAGCACACAAGATCCCCCTGTTCCAGTACTGACAGACGTGTCTTACCAACTGCGAAGTCTTGCGGGTATTACAAAACTTGGACGTTAATAAAGCGACAGGCCCGGATGAGATCCCTGCTAGGATTATGAAAGAGCGACTGCTAACGAAATCGTACCATCTTTATGCGAATTATTTAATAAATCCATTAACGTAGGTGTTCTACCAGATGAATGGAAGTTTGCTAACGTCATCCCTGTATACAAGAAGAACAACAAAGAACATGCAGAAAACTACAGGCCCATATCACTACTGTCTATTGTGTCTAAAATATTGGAACGGTGTGTGTTTAATGCAATTAAGGAACATGTATTCAGTCTGATTACCGGATGTCAGCACGGCTTCATCGCGGGTAAATGTTGTGTTACGCAAATTATCGAGGTCCTTGATTACATCGGCTCTCAGCTTGATAATGGAAGCCACTGAGGTTGATGTCATTCTCCTTGATATGTCAAAGGCGTTTGATAAAGTAAGCCATAAGAAACTGATCGAAATACTTCGCCAGTAACGGCTTTGGAGGGAATCTTTTACAATGGTTTCAGTCCTATTTGCATGACCGCCAACAGCGAGTCACTGTTCTAGATGCCACTTCAAACACCCTTCCAGTCACCTCGGGTGTGCCTCAGTTCAATCTTAGGCCCGATGCTATTCTTGCTGTATGCCAATAGCTTACCTGACGCTGTGATCTCCAGTGAAGTTGCTGCCTTCGCAGATGATACGAAACACAAGGCGATAAAGTCCTCTGATGACGCCTCCTGTCTACAGGACGACTTAAACAACCTCGACTCTTGGTCAACATCCGTCGGACTTTTATTCAACGAGGCCAAATGTAAATCTCTGCGAATAACACGGAAACTAAAACCAGTTGTAACCGATTACACACTTAAAGGCACTCCTCTGGTTGACACCAGAGAGGAAAAAGACTTAGGGGTCTGGATCACTAACAACTTGTCTTGGTCCAAGCAGGTTTCGGAACAATTTGCCAAATCGAACCGTATGTTGAGCTACGTCAGTAGGAACACAAGGCACATCAATAGCACTACCTCGCGTTGGTGCGCCCTCATCTGGGGTACGCTACTCAAGTCTGGGCTCCCCAATCCAAAGATCTTATCAGGCAGATGGAACGTGTACATAGACAGACATCAAAATATATGTTGAACTTACCTTTCTCTTGTGATGAGTCCTATAAAGAACGACTTATAAAGCTTGATGTTACTGGCACGAATACTTGGACATGGTTTTCTTTTTCAAAGTAACTGAAGGCTTAATAACTCTGAAGCCTACTGTAATTCAAACTCCATCCAGTTTATCACTCGTAAATGTAAAACTATCACTTTTCAGAGATCTTACTTCAACAGAACTACAAGAATATGGAACACTCTAGTTAATGAACTTGATAATTTCAATAAACTAGAACTGACCTCATTTAGATCTGTCATGCTCAGCTACTATATATTTTACTGCCCTTGTAAACACTTATGATCCACGTTCTTTCAAATCTATCTGCCTCACTTGTAATGTTAACGCTCGCAGCCTAACACACACACAGCAAGCAACTGCTTCTGATTATGAGAGGCAATGCGAAGCAGCCTTTACAATTTCTCAATTGTAAAGGCTGATACAACACCCCTGTTCATGTTGTAAACACTACAAAATACCCAGCTGTATATATTACACATCTAATTTCTGTTATTACCTCTAGTATGGAGTGTTGTAAATATACAGTTGTATGCATGAGTTAGATGTATTATGCTTTGTTATTACTAGAACAAGCCTTAAAGCTGAAATATCAAGACTGAACAACGTTCTGCTAGAAGAGAGAAACAACATGAATTCAGCAAAGTCAGAAATGGTAAGGAAACTGTTGTAACATGATCTACTTCAGGTCAAATTTATTTTGTATAAATTTACCAACATGTGCATCATTTGGTATTGTTTTGGCTGTAAAAAAGTCATTATTAATTCTTATAAAATGTAATTTATTTATGTTAAATTTACTTAAATGTACAATGTAATTAGGGTATAATTATGTAGAAGTGAATATAAAATATTTTTTTGATTTCCAAATGAATTTTCATTTTTACCAATTGACTGTTCTGAGTATTCATGTATTGTATATAACTTAACAGAACCCTAAACCCAAATTACGATATCCACAGGAACTTAAGGTGATGGAATTAGAGGCAAGTCTTGGTGAGGTCGCTAAAGAGAAAGACACTGCAGTGAAAGAAAAAGCTCAAATACTTGAAGAGGTACATGTACATAAACAATGTTATTATTACTTGTGTAGGATTCCTATGGTAACATCATATTCCTACCAACCAGAATACATTTTTTGTACACATCATTACTTAAATATCAATTTTCATCTGGGCCACCCCTGTCACACAAATCAAAAAGGCATTTAGCCTATCTTGTGGAGTGCTTTGAGATCTACAAAATAAGCTATTCATCGACCCCATACCTTCTACTCTAACACTGACTTCTCAGGGTAGCTGTGAAGAAGAGTTCAAGATTAGTCAAACATGTTTTTTATTTAACCGATTTATTCCCTTAGGTCAAGTGTAGCACCATACTTAAATTTGGTTCAGAACGTCCCATAATAGTCAAACAAACGAAAAAAACGATTGGTATCATTTGAGTATAACTCAGCCTATAGAGCGGAAGTGTTTTTCAGGTGAAAAGATAAAAAAAAAAGTATCGACTAGTTTTCGAATTACAGCTTTCTTAGCAAATACGTTACTATTTTGAGTAAAATGAGCATATTTATGACATTACTTATGATTCCATAAACCGAAATCGAATAAAGCAAATGGAATGCAATTTTCATGGGAAGTAGTCCTATGCCACAGGTATGAAATATGCGAAAAAGATCGCTTGAATCGGTCCGGAAAACACAGTTCTCGACGACTAAACAGGAAGTAATGTTTTTCTCAAACGCTCTCATACAATTTTTTTAAACTTTGCAGTCTTGAAGGCCTACATATAGACTACAAGGAACACTAGGTCGTTTTAAAAGTTTAGGTCTAGATTTCGAGAAAATTGATGATATGTAAAATACATGACGTCAACGCTGATGTTGCTATGGTAACACCGATATCAAACAAACCTACATTTTTGGAAAGTCTATTCTATTTCTAGTAAATGGGTGAAGTGGCTAGCCCGACCGTGTTCTGACAGTGGAGTATCAGCCGTTCCAAAGTGCGTTCCAAAGTGCACAATATCACGCCACCTATCACGCTCTGACCACGTGCGCTAGCAGTGAACTATTACCCTCTGACATCGCATAGGTTTCAAAAGTGTTTCCTGCTCATCCACTTCATGAGTTGGTAACATCAGGGAGGTGGGAGGGGATTCCATTGTCAGGCAATGAATTCACCTACATTCTATAGTATTTTCTTAAACATACTCCATGTATTTTATGGCGATATTTAGATTGGACAGACAGTGAATGGCTTCTCACAAGAACGGAACAGAATAGTACAACAGCTGAAGAATGCACAAGTAAGACAGTGGAATACTAATGAACTGATGACTATGGACAGTAAATAGGTTTTATAACTGCCATCTTATTGTTAACTCCAGCACATCTGCTGTTTTAAGCACTTCTAGCCATATTGTACAATAACCATGATAATTGGGTACAGCCACACCGCGGCAAAACGTTACGCGCATGCGTATTTGCTATATCTTGTCCGCGCGCGGCCGCCCCCACTTTCCCGCGAAAACTGAAATGAAACAACAGGCACATACCCGTGATTTAAAAAAAAATTCTGCTTAAAAGTATCCATTTGCGAACTGTTTTGTCAAAAAATAAGAAAACTACTTAAAAGCTAAGCCTAAGACTTTAACAGGTTGAAGTTTCCTTAATTTGTAATTCACTGTGAGTTTACTAAGTTATAAAATTATTTACTAAAAAAGTTGAAACCCTCGGTAATTTGTATTTGATAGCAGAGCCTTCGTTCTTTTGGCCAGCGGAGCATACCGTTTTGCCGCGGTGTGGGGTACAGCATACATTGTGAAACAACTGTTCAGATTCTCGTGTTCTTATTGGCTGATTGCCACTGGTATAAGAGGACATACCACTCGCTCTCACATTATGTCAATTGTGTGATTTCCCTTGCAATTTTCCTTGTCTTCAATGCTCTTCCTGTTTGACTAGTTTTAGTTGTTGAAAACAATTTATGATAGTTTACTGTGGCATGTACTCTTACTATGTGTTCTTATTATTAACCATGTGTTCTTATTATTAACATGGTCCAAATTTTCGACAATTTTGACAATGTGATATGGGGGAAAAAGTGGTAAAAAGAGGTCATACATGTATGACAGTCATGATATATCCTACATTTGTTTATAAGTGTAAAATATGTACATGTACGTAAAGTGTTCACGAATCATATCCTTATCTAATGACTGAAGTGTTAAATGCATATGCCAAAGAGCTGGTAGTGGTGGCAGACATTCCTTTTCTAGGAACTACATGCAGTTCAATAATGGCCCATCTCTTCCAGAAAAGGCTTAAAACACCTTCCATGACAAACAATGAAATTTCTATATTAGGGCACTTCAAGGTATAATCACTGTGTTGTTCGTTTTATTAAGGTCGAAATAGAAAGACTTCAACAGAAGAAGGCTGTACTGGAACGAGAAAGTCAACAACAGCTGGACAGACTGGTGGAGCTGGAAAACAAGCAGGTAAGATGTGAATTATTTAGTGGTCCAGAGAATGATCAGGAGTTGTGCAGTGAAATCTGCTTGTCTCCAGGCAGCTCAAACAGGATACACCAGCAGGTAAGATGTGAATTATTTAGTGGTCCAGAGAATGATCAGGAGTTGTACAGTGAAATCTGCTTGTCTCCAGGCAGCTCAAACAGGATACACCAGCGGGTAAGATGTGAATTATTTAGTGGTCCAGAGAATGATCAGGAGTTGTACAGTGAAATCTGCTTGTCTCCAGGCAGCTCAAACAGGATACACCAGCGGGTAAGATGTGAATTATTTACTGGTCCAGAGAATGATCAGGAGTTGTACAGTGAAATCTGCTTGTCTCCAGGCAGCTCAAACAGGATACACCAGCGGGTAAGATGTGAATTATTTAGTGGTCCAGAGAATGATCAGGAGTTGTGCAGTGAAATCTGCTTGTCTCCAGGCAGCTCAAACAGGATACACCAGCGGGTAAGATGTGAATTATTTAGTGGTCCAGAGAATGATCAGGAGTTGTGCAGTGAAATCTGCTTGTCTCCAGGCAGCTCAAACAGGATACACCAGCGGGTAAGATGTGAATTATTTAGTGGTCCAGAGAATGATCAGGAGTTGTACAGTGAAATCTACTTGTCTCCAGGCAGCTCAAACAGGATACACCAGCAGGTAAGATGTGAATTATTTAGTGGTCCAGAGAATGATCAGGAGTTGTACAGTGAAATCTGCTTGTCTCCAGGCAGCTCAAACAGGATACACCAGCGGGTAAGATGTGAAGTATTTACTGGTCCAGAGAATGATCAGGAGTTGTGCAGTGAAATCTGCTTGTCTCCAGGCAGCTCAAACAGGATACACCAGCGGGTAAGATGTGAAGTATTTACTGGTCCAGAGAATGATCAGGAGTTGTACAGTGAAATCTGCTTGTCTCCAGGCAGCTCAAACAGGATACACCAGCGGGTAAGATGTGAATTATTTACTGGTCCAGAGAATGATCAGGAGTTGTACAGTGAAATCTGCTTGTCTCCAGGCAGCTCAAACAGGATACACCAGCGGGTAAGATGTGAATTATTTACTGGTCCAGAGAATGATCAGGAGTTGTACAGTGAAATCTGCTTGTCTCCAGGCAGCTCAAACAGGATACACCAGCGGGTAAGATGTGAATTATTTACTGGTCCAGAGAATGATCAGGAGTTGTACAGTGAAATCTGCTTGTCTCCAGGCAGCTCAAACAGGATACACCAGCGGGTAAGATGTGAAGTATTTACTGGTCCAGAGAATGATCAGGAGTTGTGAAGTGAAATCTGCTTGTCTCCAGGCAGCTCAAACAGGATACACCAGCGGGTAAGATGTGAATTATTTAGTGGTCCAGAGAATGATCAGGAGTTGTGTAGTGAAATCTGCTTGTCTCCAGGCAACTCAAACAGGATACACCAGCGGGTAAGATGTGAATTATTTAGTGGTCCAGAGAATGATCAGGAGTTGTACAGTGAAATCTGCTTGTCTCCAGGCAGCTCAAACAGGATACACCAGCGGTTAAGATGTGAAGTATTTACTGGTCCAGAGAATGATCAGGAGTTGTACAGTGAAATCTGCTTGTCTCCAGGCAGCTCAAACAGGATACACCAGCGGGTAAGATGTGAAGTATTTACTGGTCCAGAGAATGATCAGGAGTTGTGCAGTGAAATCTGCTTGTCTCCAGGCAACTCAAACAGGATACACCAGCAGGTAAGATGTGAAGTATTTACTGGTCCAGAGAATGATCAGGAGTTGTGCAGTGAAATCTGCTTGTCTCCAGGCAGCTCAAACAGGATACACCAGCGGGTAAGATGTGAAGTATTTACTGGTCCAGAGAATGATCAGGAGTTGTGCAGTGAAATCTGCTTGTCTCCAGGCAGCTCAAACAGGATACACCAGCAGGTAAGATGTGAAGTATTTACTGGTCCAGAGAATGATCAGGAGTTGTGCAGTGAAATCTGCTTGTCTCCAGGCAACTCAAACAGGACAAACCAGCTGACAAACTGATGGATTGAGGACAAGAAGGGATGGAGGAGAATAAAACATGACATTTCTATTTTCCAGTATATGGACCGGTACCCCTCATATACGTAGGCTTTCCATGTTTAAGCTCAATTTCTGGTTATATCTAAATATGGTTGCCTGTGTTCAACCTACCTTTGTACAATCTCGTGCAAAAACCTTCAGAGCAAATTTGAGGATGTTTGGACAAGAGAATTGATTAGCAAGCTTTCAAAATCACAAAAAGTAAGAGACTTGAGTATGGCACGCTAATGTCCTCTAAATCATGCTGACTTCTCCTATTTTCGCGATTTTCAAAAGCTCGCCGCATTATTAATATCTAACCAAACTTGGCGCAAGTACTAATTTTCATGTGCTTGTTCATGTGACGTGGTTAATTTCTTAATTACTACCGAAATCACTGAACTGTTAGCAGCCCCCAAATAGTGATCCATCATTTGACTACTTTTGTTTCGCTCACGTGACCATTTGGGGCGCCCCAAATGATTACGCAACATGACATTGCTAAACAATAGCAGAAGTTTTCACACGAATTTCGTTTAGAGATTCGCTGCTGTCTTTGCAGAAAGAAGAGGAATGATGGTTCAAGCTTTAACATTTCTCCTACCACATACACGGCTTTCGTTCTTGCTGCTTCAAACAGGTACTAAAAATCCTGGCAGTGAGTTTTGAACACAAACGAAACTGTTTTCGATCTTGTTGAGCCACCCAAGTGTAAATGGATCTATCATTATTTTGGGATGCCTGACTGCTTTTCATTCTCATGATTATTTGGGGCACTCCAAATGGTCACGTGAGCGAATCAAAAGTAGTCAAGCGATCGATCGTTATTTTTGGGCTTCCAACAGTTCAGTGATTTCGGTAGTATGTTACATTTACAGACTGAATTCCGGAAAGGCCAATTCCATCTCTCCTCTTCATATCTTGTACATTATTGCTTCATTGTAGTCTAGCCAGCACCAGATAGAGGATGCAATGAAGGAGATTATTGAATCTAAAAACAGACTGGCATACGAGAAAGGCTCACTACAGGTAACTGGCTGCACTTATCGGATTCCTTTGAAGAATATAATTTTGCGATGTTGGAGGAATCCAAGATGAGAAGGAATGACAACCTGTAATTATTAGGGAAAATTGCATGAACTACTTGTGCTATACGTGATTTATGGGCACTAAGTGATATTTTGAAAGTTCTGATAATTGCATGAGCCTTTAGGTGGGTGCAATTTGAGAACTTTCAAAATATCACTCAGTGATATAACACGAGCTGTTCATACGATGTTTTGTTTATAATATACTGAGTAATCATTTGCTGAGAGCATGCGACTGTGCACTCCATAACCTTTTTATGCACTCATTATTGACCAATCAGAATCCAGCTATTTTGTTGAGTACAACAATAGGAACCATGTGAGGAATTAGAAGAGAAGATAACAAGTAAATAAATGGACAGCTAGTTTTCTTTGGAAAACGAAGGAGAGGAGCTTGAGTAGAGAATCTCGCTGACTCTCGTGCTCTGCATTTCTATTGTTCCTATGGCTTTGTTTATGGTTATTGCAAATAAAGTTTTTGAAAACCCTCACGTATAAGTCGAAATTTTTGGTTAATTTCGAAATGTGAAAGGTAAAATAGGTCCGGCTTATACGTGAAGAAATACAGTATATTATAAAGAATACTATTGATACCTTTCTAGTGTCATGTAAAATATGGGGTTTCCCCTATTGGAATACATACTATGTACTTAAATTTGTTCATATGGCATATAAAAACAAGATGGCACTAGTACACTTGACTCTTAATTCCCTGTGAGACTAAGACAGCCCAATTGTGCTTTGGCAGCAGTTACTTTACTTACTACCGATGATACACAGTTCAACACTTGTTGGCAACATCATTCAACATTCGTTGGCAACAAATGTCGAACCGTGTGTCATACCATGTTGAATGTTGAAAGAAGCGGGGCAAGATGTTGAACGATGTTGCAACTTGTTGAATGGATTACAGCATGTCTCTATTTCCTGTAACATGTTGACTCGCTTCTTTCGACATTCAACATGGTGTGATACACAGTTCAACATTCGTTGGCAACATCATTCAACATTTGTTGGCGACAGATGTCGAACCGTGTGTCATACCATGTTGAAAGAAGCGGGGCAAGATGTTGAACGATGTTGCAACTTGTTGAATGGATTAGAGCACGTCTCTATTTCCTGTAACATCGTTCAATATGTTCACTCGCTTCTTTCAACATTCAACAAGTGTTTCACATGTTGGCAACAAATGTTGAACCTTTTATCATCGGCTTTAGCCATACAACATTGGCGTTTACGTGCAACATAAAAGTAATGTGAAATATTAAAAAAACTGACGTCACATGTTCATGTTGCATGTAAAACCCAGTAATTTGTAGCTTGGTGAATAAATAATCAATATTACATGGCAGCTTGAAGATACGGTTTTATCTGCACTCACTTGTGTATTACGGCATTTGCTTCTCAAAGATAATAACTGTATCTCCATGCCGTGTAATATCCTCTGTTTATTGATGACATTATTTGTTTATATCGATTAATTTATAGTCCAAAGTGGATCATTTGAATAAAGAGCTCAACAACATGACTGCTCTGAAGGTACTCTAACTACATGCTACAGCACTAAGTTGAAGATTTAATCCTTCTTGTTCACTAACTGCTCTAATGGAAGTACATGTATGGCTAGTTCCCTGAAGTACGGTAACCTAGATTCCAGACGAGGGATCTACATGTATATCTCTCTTAAAATGTTTGAACACGATGGGGTGCCACCTCTCTCGTTGTGAATCATGTTATTGTCCTGCTCCGGCACCTGTTTCTCCTGTCCCCTCCCCCCTCATACTGCACATCCGTAACATCCGTAATCCCAATTCACCATATGGATAAAGATGGCGGCTTTACATGTGACCACAATCCTTTGCGAAACTAACAGTCCAAATAACACGTAGAACAGTATATTGGCAACCGCACCTGTTTTGAAGATTTAAAACCTCTCTACAGCAATTGTATAACGATTTAAAGTTTTTAACATGCAAAGGATTGTGGTTAAACGTACAGGCCACCATCTATTTCTTTATGGTAGATTGTTTTGCTTTCAAATTGATTAAAAAAAAGGTACTAGATTGAAGAGTCAACAAATCCAATGTGATGGAATGTAAGAAACTTAAGGCATTAAAAAGTTGTTTATATTAGGACTTCAAAGAGGCAAACAGCGCAACCTAGTATAGAGATGGTGAGGTTTGTTCTGTTTTCTTTACAGATGGAGTTAGATCAGCTGAGGAGAGGAAACACCTCGCTACAAAACCAGTATAACAAGGTATTGGTCCAATATTGACATAACAATGGTCCAATATTGGCATAACATTGATCCAATATTGGTCCATTCAGTGTCAGTTTAGCATGCTTTTATAAATTGCTCTCTAGTCCACTTCCCCGGATTTCCACCTTCCAGAAATCCGAAATGCTAAATTCTAATTTGACCAGGATCTATGGTATTGCCTGGCTTAGATAATACCCATAGCTACATTTTAATATCACCATTTCATTTACAGCTGTCATATATCCCATGCTATCAAAATTAGAAATGTATACAGAAATTGATTCAGAGTTGAGTGTTTCTTTGGCGAATGCTGTGGGCTTGCACACTTGCGAGTAGAAAAATCTCATGACAGCTCGCAGCTGTTGCTAGTAGAATCTTGCTGAACTATTTGTGGTTTTATGGTTGTGGTGAATCAGGCAACGTTGCTAGTAATAATTAGTGATAATTAGTAATAATTAATAATAATTAGTGATAATTAGTGATAATTAGTAATAATTAGTAATAATTAGTAATAATTAGTGACAACTAGCAACAGTTGTCCTCTGATTTCCAGCCGTGAGTCGTGTTCGTTACTCAGTATTCTTTTTCTCAACTAGGCTTCGTCTGAACTCCAGGCTTGTAGAATTGAGTTGCAAAGCTTGCAGGGTCGACTACGAGAGGTGAGTATTTCAACTGACAAGAAAACGAAAGAAAGATCACTGTGTTGATGTTACGTTCAAAACACACCAAAAATCAAACAGTCCACTTTCGATATATGATTCACTTGTCACATGCATACAAATGTTTCAAACCCTGCTAGCAGAGGTTCTTTTCTCGATCCGAACGGTTTTCTGTTGGGCATGCGCCACGGTATCTGGATTTCCATTGGCCGAGAAAAACGAGACGGTAAACATTGTAGATTCATTGTAGATTCATTGTAGATTTCAGATTGTCCATTTCCTATTGTTAACGTCAAGAGAAGGCGAAGTGGAGAACATAAAATAAATTTCCTTCTTCGCGGGTGATGTTGCTTTCCTTGAGTTTGACACAGCTGCTTTTAACGCTACTTCGAATTCGCTCACTCCAAAAACAGATGCCATCTTGAAACTGCAGTGTTTTAAAGTACCAACAAGTGATGCGTGTGTGACGTCGACCTCGAAAAACCGGTTTTTAAACCAGTTTGTCATGTGACTTACCTCCAAAAACTTGAAGCCGGCGAGATCTAAAGAACCGTTCGGATCGTGGCAGAGGTTCTTTTCTCCCTCGTTAAGTGGAGCTGGAGAGTGGGTAAGAGAAAAGAGCCTCTGCTAGCAGGGTTAAGGTTTCAATATGAAACGTGGTTGGTAAGACCACTTACCAACCACTTTTTTACGGTGCAGATGTTCACTTTAGCCCACAAAGAAAGGACAGTATAATTATGCTTTATTATATCTTCGTGTTAAATAACTGGTGTGTATTAATTTTCTATGCCTCCATGTTATCTAAATTCAAGCAGACTGTCTCCTAAACCAGTTCTGTTTGTCTATGTAGTTTGAGATGAATGCCCCGAGAAAAGACAACGATCTACGTGCAGTGATGGAGTCACGTGAGGAGGCACTGAGGGAGGTCGAGAAATTAGTGCAGCACACGGAGGCCATGGAACGGAGCTACCGACAGAAAGTACGAACGTGTTAAGTGATCATGTGAACCTTTTATCGAAACATATGAACTCATGACTCAGAGAAATTAGTGCAGCACACGGAGGCCATGGAACGGAGCTACCGACAGAAAGTACGAATGTGTTAAGTGATCATGTGAACCTTTTATCGAAACATATGAACTCATGACTCAGAGAAAAACAACTGTCACAATTTACATGGTGAGGGATGACAGAACAGAGCCAGGCCCGTTAAGTGCGCCCTTACTTCAACTAAAGAACATATGCCCAAATCTTAAAGTGCCTATAAGCCCTAGCAAGAAATCATTCAATCGGGCGCAGTAAAGTGTTTTAAATCTTGTTCAGCCATTTTTTGGCGATTTATGGTCGTAATATTGCTATAAAAGGCATTACAAATCCTTGAAATGACGTCATTTAAGGGACGTTATGCAAATAATTTGGAAATTAATTGAGTCATAACATTGAATTTCTTCATTGATACAGTTGTTTTTCAGGTGTAAGATTCGATACTTACAATCTTAGAAAATGATCTTTTAATAAGTGGAGCGGACATAAAAACAGAGCAAAAGGAACTATATATAGGTTATCCCTTAAATGACGTCATTGAAATTTGATTCCTTAATAAACGAAATTGGCAGAGGGTTGTCCAATACTCCGACAAATTTATGCATAGCATTGTATTGTATTATATCGACATAACAATAGTTTAACAATAGTAGAACGATGCAATACAATAAAATACAAAACAATGCTATGCATAAATTTGTCAGAGTATTGGACAAGTATGAATTGGCAGACTACAATTATTATTTTGTTTTCCAGTTTGACTTTCAAATCAAAGATAACTGGTTAGGGCTTATAGGCACTTTAAGTGACATCACGAAAGCACAACAAGAGTGTGAATCTTGTAGCACGCGGTGTACGATAATAATGTCTAATAAAATCTATTTTTAGTAACCGGAAGCAGCTGAAACAAATTGCGCGCACGCTCTCTTGGTTACATGTATATAAATTACATACACACAGATTTTTAAAATAGAAATATATATGTTTATTAATATTGCCTTTTTGCTAGGTCAATCGAGATAACTAAACAAAGTTATGAGTTGTTGGTCTTAGAAGGTCTAATTGCAACATACTTTATAATAAAATTTGTCACGCTGATGCAGCATTTCGAGCATATTGACTTCTATGTAATTGATGCGTTGACATCAAAAGAGGCTGATGAGTAATACTTGTATAGAAGCGACTTAAACTCATTGGCTGGGCTTGAATTACGAATATAATTCGGCAGATTGTTCCACAGCTTGGTCATACGATAACTACAATCTTGGTCATACGATAACTACAATCTTGGTCATACGATAACTACAATCTTGGTCATACGATAACTACAATCTTGGTCATACGATAACTACAATCTTGGTCATACGATAACTACAATCTTGGTCAAAACGGATGAGACACTAGCTTTTTTCATAAAACAAAAAGGTATTGTGTCACAGCACCCCGCTCCCAAAAAAAACAATGTTGGTTTTTGCTTTGGTCAAAGTCATGATTTATCATTACAACATTGATTTGGGAAGGGGGGTTCTACGTTCATGTCTTGATAAATTGGCAAAAACGTAGTGTCTGGTATTGTTTGTTCGAGACAGCATACAAGTTGCTACCTAATGTGACAAGTGTCCCAAAACCTTTTGACCACGATTGTAGTTTGAAAGAGGTTAATGCGACATTTTTGGTACAAGAAGATCTAGAGGTGAGTTGTTGCGTGTAATTTTACAACTCTGTTTACTGTTGTATTGTCGATATAAATGGAATAGTGGCTTGTGCAACACTTAAATATAAGTTCAGGTCTTTTATCTCATGCCAATATGAAAACAGCAAAAGAGTAAGATTCAAAAGGCGCTCACAATAACTAAGTTCAGGCTTCCCATAATTCAAAATGTATTTCGTGGATCGTCGTCGTCGAAGGCCCTCTCCTTTAAAAGGTTACAAATAGTCTGTAGCGCCCACACTTCACTAGCATAACCGACATTAGATCTGACTATATAATGTAAGGTAGAGAAGGCTTTTTGTTTCACAGTCAAAGTACTTAGTAGTAAGTTTTTTTATCATAAATTACATCTTATGTGGTCAATCATAGAAATTTCGGTCAAAAGGTGTCTTCTGCAACATCAGCTGCCGGCGTTTTCGCCGACTATTTAATTCCATTGTCTACTGAAAAACACTGATACCATACAATGGTAGCCTTTTGTCATTCTAACACGTCATATAACATTATATGTAGTTTCTGTGACATGTTCTGTATTTGTACAGACATAGGTCTGAATTTAAATGTACAATGTGTCATCATGATAATGGTATCAATGTTTTCGCTGCTTTCTCTCTTTGTCAGACTGCCACATTTGGGTGCAGTATGCCATGATGTGTCACGCATTACACTCGTGTAATGTCATGTCACACATGTGTCACGCATTACCTTTCGTTGGTTTTGTATCTTTTTGTTTTCGTATTTCTCTGCTAGAAAAAGGTGGCGTTGGAGTCATTTCTTCTTATAGACCTGTATGTTTTCAACCGTTCAGACAAATAAGCAAAAAGAAATATAATAAACATAAATAAAATTTCACTACTACAAATCGTAATATTCCATTCTCTTTTATAAGGTTGGTTCGCTGCAGAAATCGTTTAACGAGGCAAAAGAGAACAATAATCGCCTGTCATGTACTATGGAGGGTCTGATGAACTCCCATGTTGAACTACAGGCAGCATTAGAAAGCATGCAGACTGAACTGGGACGGCGAGATGCCGAGCTAAAGGCTGCTCTTCATGACAAGTATGAACCCTTATCAGCCCGAATCTATTTGGTGCTACTATTAATTGTTTTTAGCATATTCGATGCTACCCCTCCCGGAGCAACGCTTGGGGTAGAAGGTGCTCCCTCTACATAATCCAACCGTAAAGGGTTAGTCCTTTCTCGGATAAGGATGTAAAACCGTAGGACTACAATGTAAGTCAACAGAGGGCCGTGTAGAAGATTACTGAGCTACCTGTTACCCTCTACACACATGCGAAACGTGTTACCCTTTACACTCGTGCTAAACGCTTTGGACACTTGGGCTCAAGTTCGTTTTGTTGACGCAAGGAGTTAATATTTAACTATGCACTTGTTATGCATCTACGGGGACGTTTTATCATCGTGAATATCTACTGTTCTTTTGTCTGCAGGAACTCTGCCTTTGAGACCGTACGACATCTAGAGGACGATCTGGAAAGTTTACAAAACAAACTGGTTGGCTTGGAGAACAACGAAGTACGCGAGGTATGATAAGATACTTGGTCAGATCACATTGCATATACAGTAGAACCCCACTAACTCGAACCCGGATAACTCGAACTTCCCGCTATCTCGAACTCAAACTCATTTCCCCTGGTTTTGCCCCTGCTTTTACAGTCATTTACTATCGGCTAACTCGAACTACCCGCTAACTCGAACTAATTTTGGCTAAAATTTGACACATTAACTCGAACTATATTTCTAGAACACCATTCGGGAAGTTTCAGAGTGTCAGAACATAGCTGATTGACTTCTAGGAATATTGGATATTTATTGATATAGCAATTCAAGCCCATTCATAAAGACCTAAATCTGGTCACTATTGACATTCTGACCGCACAGGATAACGATTTTAATTGCTTAGTACACAAACGTAGTATAATCCGAATTTAAATGCTTCTTGAAGTTTTCTCATCTTGGTTTAAAGTTCTTCAGTATTTACACCAACCCCGATAACTCGAACCCCCTATTTTGGGATTCCCTTGGGAGTTCGAGTTAGCGGGGTTCTACTGTAACGCAGTCCTGTTTCAGGAGAAGAAATGAGGTATTAAGGGGAAGAGATTGGAAAAATGTTTAGACAAGGAAAGATTTGAGAAAAGATAATAAAATGAGAAGCTGCGGTAAGGTTCTAAGAGAAGATGTGGAAGGAAGGGTTATGTGGTAACAGATATGGGAAAGGTTATAAGAGCAAAGCTGTCTGATTGGAGAAAACGTGATATGGAAGGGTTGGCTGCAAAAGCTATACGGGAAGAGATCGGAGGAAAGGTTCTATGGAACGAGTGGGAGGGAACGTAATTAGAGGAGAAATGGAATGATATGTTTATGGAAGAAATGCCCAGGAGAAAAGGTTCAAAGAGAAGTGATGGAAGGAAAGGTTATGAGATAAAGGATACGAGGACAGGTTATAAGAGAAGAGATGTGAGAACATGTTATATGTACGAGATGGAATCGAAAACTATACAAGAAGAGATTGGACGAAAGGTTCCCTAATAAGAGGAAAGATGGAATTAAAGGTTCTTTGGAGGAGATGGGAGAAAATATATTAATTCTAAGAGAAGTGATGGGAACAAAAGCCATAAGAGAATATATGCGAGGAAAGGTTATATGAAGGGGATGGAAGGAAAGGTTCCATGGAAGGGTTGGTAGGAAACTTAATAAGAGAAGAGATTGGAGAACAAGTTCTCTAAAAGATTTGGGAAGGAAGGTTCCGAAGGAAGAGATGGGGAAAAAGTTATAAGGTGGGATAAAAAAGGCTTATAAGAGTTAGGACTCACCAGAAGATCGCCAGCAATCTTTTATGTGTGTTTTCCCTGTTAAGGCACAGTCGTAGTACTGCGGACGACGTTTTTATCTGTGAAATGCGTATACATTTAAATGGCTTCTACGTTATCCCAAAAGTGTTGAACTTGAATCACTGGTACAGCTGCTACACTACAACGTGACAGTAAGTTTTAATGTTTCCTTGGCATTCATGCTTTTCGTTCTTTTCCTTCCCTTAGCTTCGTCCTCTGCGTAAAGCTGTGAAGAATGCTAAAGAAGAACACCAGGATTTAGCGCAGCAGCTGGAGAGAGCTCTCAGAACGAACAAAAAACTACAAAACACAGCCGAGAAACTACAGATGGAACTTGGGAGGAAAGACGTAGAGCTGGAGAATCTACTGAAGGACAGGTTAAGACAGTTGCTTTTATTTAAGTAACGTTTTCCAATTGAATATTTTTTCCTATTTCAACCATTCATTCGACGTACTGAAATTCACCAGATTAACTGCACAAATGCAGTTTTTATACTAAACCAAGTCATTATACGACATTTATAACTGATGTTCTTTATTGTCAGTATCGGAACGTTAATTAATTTCATTAATTGGCCGCTTTGGCGCCAAACACCGAAGAAATCTACAATTTGTTGTGTCTTGATTCACATTTTATCCAATGAGAATCAGGCAGAATATAAGAGTTTGTTTCTTTAATAGGCGACAAGAGAAAGACTGGGTCGTGTAAATATGAACGTCGTTGTAAAACGTCCCGTTTTGACTTCTCCGTTTATACATACATGTAACTTACAATTTACTTCAAAGGAAAACTCCAACTATGGTTGATTTAGTGATAAACATTCTTTTGTGTTTAGGGATTGTGGCATAAAGGAGTCAAATCTAGAGACAGTCGAGCTACAGGAGAGAATGGAGGAACTAGAAACACAGATAAAGGACACTAAGAACAAACACAGGAACCAGGTTGCTAAGGTAATCACTGCCATTATTGGTCCAACATAAGTGAAGTGTTCTAAGTATAATTACCCTATATAATTATGACGTCACGGCTTGTTTATGAGGGGGACAGAATCGACTTGAACAATAGCATTTTGAACTAAATCTGCTCTGCTGAGGAACATTTAACTTCGAATTGTCTGGTTTCCAGATATCAGCTGTATCAATGTTTATCCCACAATATTTACCGTATTTGGTAGCTGTTACCACGTTCTACATTCTACAAAATGCATTTGATAGCGATTTCCTTTGTGTTGTTGCTGTTTTGTCCCCCTCCCACGACCGTGATCCTTAGCGTTTAAACAATAGATTGTTTTTATTTGACGTCATAATGATATAGGTCAATTGTTAAGCCTTACACGGGCAATAGTTTTTCACACGAGTTATGTGTTAACTTATAGTTATATATGATGATGGACTTGATTATTGTACCAATCAGATACACGATACACGTAATACAACAGTCATGAGTAGACATACGCTGTCGCTTGAGTAGGGTTGTGTTATTAGTATCTATTATGTTTGCGACAAATTGAATAGAGCGGTTTTCAGGTGAGTGTAGTGAAACCAAACGCAAATTACCCACAGCCAGCCAATCATAGGAGCGAGTAATCACAAGTAACTCATAAATGGCTTCCCTGTGAGCCAATGACAAACCAAAGCAAAACCAAAACCAATTTGCGTTTGGTTTTACTTTGGATTCTGATTGGTTGGTTTACTTTCTCAGCCAATAGGAGAGCTTAGTAAACGCAAAACCAAAATACTTCCGTCACTCAATTGAAATCCGCTCTAAGTTACTCTTTATTGTTCGGTGTCCAAGGGTTTTATTGAGGTTTATTGAGGGGAAATCTTTTATAATTCTGATTGAGTGCCTGTTACGAATTCAGAGATCCCGCTAGGCTCTCCATGAGTACACTTCTTATGTTGTTTGCATATGCCGGTTGAAATTTGGTGTGTTGGTTCTTGTTCGGAAACAAAAGCTGATTGTTAGATTTCCGAGAATCCCGAGTATATTGATCTTGAAAACCGGTTGTTCTGATTGGCCAGTCAATTATCGGGAAAGCTTTCCAGTGCTCCGATTGGATTTAACATCAGTGCGCATGCGCATAAGAACACTTATTATTACGACGTCATTAGTGCGTGAACATATATTTATAACATCACAAAATATTGTTATTTCCTTATTTTATATCTGAACACAAGAAGGAATTTCCATTTGTTGAATATGATCGTGAGGTTTCTGCGTTGCGCCGGAAGTTAACTTTGTGAGGGCATTTGGAATCTCCGACAATGTTTCATGAAATCCCGAGTGCGTTAATCTTGAAAACCGAGTGTTCTGATTCATCAGTTGATTGCCGGGAAGGGAAGCCTTTGAAGAGCTCCGATAAGATTTTTTGCTCTTTACGTCATAATCAAGGCGTGCGCATGTCCTCCTCGCGCAAGTATGACGTCATGTATTTCTACTAAGTAGCGAGCTCGCTTGGATTTCTTGTGTTTGCAAAGGCACTGTGTTGATTGCCGCTGAAATGATAATCAAACTGACAATATATATTCCATCATTATCCGTCAGGGGCAGGTTTGGGGAAACCTTGATCAAAATTGAATACATCGACAACCTGAAAGTGTTGTGAGGCTTCTGCATTTAATGTATTACTAGTTGTTTCCTTATTTGAACACTATAGAAGGAAGTTTTACTAAATCATTTCCATATGATCATGAGGCTTCTGAGTTAACGTATTACTATTAACATGTCCTCTTTCCCTGCAGCTCAAGCGAGACCTAGAAGACACAATATCATTGAATGCTAAACTCAAAGACACCTGTCACAAACTAGAGCACCACGTCCAAGAACTAGAACAACAACTTGACAAGAACAAAACCAAAATGAAGAGCCTTAAGTACCAGCTAGACCAAACGAGGAGAGAGAAACAGCTAGAGGAGGACCAAGAGGAAGGAGCAAAGACTAAAGTCCAGGTAGGTGTACCACAGAAGGAGGTCTCTCAGACTACGTTTACACTAGAGGAAAAAGCATCCGGACTCATATTGTTCAACGTTTTCCTGGGAGTGGAGAACAACATGAATCCAGAGACCTTTTCTCCAAGCGAATACGTAGCCTCACTGGACACGTAGATCACTAGGTGTGTTACTAGGTGTGTTACTAGGTGTGTTACTAGGTGTGTTACTAGTAAGTAAGCATTAGAGCAGATTTCGTATGAGTGGAACAAAACTATGGCATGTCCTTAGTTTTACCGTAACCGTACTGTAACTTACTGTACCGTAACTCTGTAATTTGATTGGATCAGAAAGACAAGAACAATGGGAAACCATTTCAACGTCACGGCATGTCGTACAGTAACCGTGTAGTGATTGCCATTACTTACCCACTCATTCGAATTCCGTTCTAATGACGAAGAGGAAACTAATTTAATACGAAAGTAATGAGGGATTATATCATTGCTTCCGTTGGGCATCTTTTAGAAAACAAAATGTGATTAGAATCCTAATCTCGGCGTCGTGGTTACTTTTGACAGCATTTGAGGCCGTGTTGTGTTGCCTTTAAATTGAATGTATAGTTATGGCATATGCAAGAGAAAACTCACATTTTGCCAAATGGCACACTACAAAGAAGGTTGACTCACCGATTAACTTCTCCTAGTGATGAAATGCTTGTGAAATCCTCATTTTCTTGTTTTCTTGTTAACATCCATTTGAATTCACAAACCTCGCCATGAAAGCAAAGCTACCACGGCTTGCGAGTGACGTCATTTTCATTGTCCGTACTTAAATCGCACATAGCGGAGAGCCAATCAGAAAGCGAGAACATTGGATGTTGTTGTAAAATAGGTATTGGCATGGGTTGTGGTACATATTGTAGTACGTATTGGCATGGGTTGTGGTACATATTGTAGTACGTATTGGCATGGGTTGTGGTACATATTTTAGTACATATTGGCGTGGGTTGTGGTACATATTTTAGTACGTATTGGCATGGGTTGTGGTACATATTTTAGTACATATTGGCGTGGGTTGTGGTACATATTTTAGTACATATTGGCATGGGTTGTGGTACATATTGTAGTACGTATTGGCATGGGTTGTGGTACATATTGTAGTACATATTGTAGTACATATTGTAGTACATATTGTAGTACATATTGGCATGGGTTGTGGTACAGATTGTAGTACATATTGGCATGGGTTGTGGTACAGATTGTAGTACATATATTGGTATGGGTTATGGTACAGATTGGCTGGGAGTAACCCACATTTTATCGAAGTAAACTAAACGTCCTTTGTTGTTTAGAATTTTAAGATCGAATTGAACGAGATGGAGAAGGTCAAAACAGAATATGTTCGCAAGAACATGGAGCAGGTACGTATAAACATTAAATACAAATTACTGATTAGAGCAAGTTTTTTTCAAGGAAATCCGACGCAGTGTTAACACTTGAAACGTCAGAAACTTGTTATCCATGCATTGTAAGTTTTTTCCAAAGTGCATTCGATAGATTGGTCAATGGCTTTATCCTCTAATCCTTTCTATGCACTCACAGTCAAGTCTTTTATTTGTGGCTTTTATGTCGTATTGCTGACTTCACGTTACGTCATCGTTGCCATGTTGGTGGACGTTAACAAAATATTCCTCGTTAGCTTCTCTTGTTAGCTCCACCAACATGGCCGCCACGGCTTTGTTATTTGAATCTCTGGGGATTGGTTGCAAGCCAAGATTTTGTATTACTTAATGTGTGGCTCAATTGACCGATTTAGATCGTATATTTGTTGTCCCAATTCAGGTCACCTGACTTTTCCTATTGAGTAATGCTTTCTGTTTTTCTGTATCCCAAGAGGAAATTTATCAATTTCTCTGATTGGAAAACAAAGCACTGAATCCTCTGGAGAGCTGTCACATGATCTCAATCGGGACAACAAATGTACACGCTAATCGGTTAATTGAGCCACACATTAAGTAATACAAAATCTTGACTTGCAACCAATACCCCTGCATATCGCATAAGCAAGTGAAAACATGCTGTTTACTTTGGAATCGTAGCCCCAAATTAGTGAGAACTCGATGATTACCTGGGAACCTCTTTTCTCAATATTTAGGGTTTTGGGGGCCGGGTTATGGTTAGGTTTTTTGGGGAATATGCTTTGTAAAAATTTGCATGGGAAACTTTAAAGGAGAACTGAATCCTAAATCAATCCGACGACTATACAAACTTGTACTCAAGAGAAATAAGTTCTGCTATTTTTTTTTTGTGGTGCACGTCTAAAGAGGAAATACGTTTTGAAGGTCGAAAAATAGCCGAATCTCCGCTGATCAATCTAGTTTGTGTGGCGGCTCAATTCCCCGTATCGTACGTCATGCATACCAAGGCAAAACAACCACACCTTCAGCACAAAGAAAACACAATAGTACGCAATTATGTGTCGTTAGTCTATCTATTCAAAGCCGAGAACAACATTATTCCCCGTATCGTATGTCACAGATTACAGGAATTGAGCCGTCTGTACTTAGCGGCGGTTGGGAGGAAGATTTGCAGACTTTCTTTCCTTTGACCCAAAACACAGTAAATAAATTTTGGTACGAGTCTTTTCATATTTAGATCTACTCATTGAGCTAAAGTTGATTTTAGACTTCAGTTCTCCTTTAAAAAATGAATTATTGATTAGCGAAGTGTCAGGGTATTCTTTGTTGTGATGAATATCGGCTATTCTTTTCTTTGTGGTGATGAATACGGCAATCGTTCTACCAGTCAAAGACAATAGACGAGTTTGTATCCAAGATAGCTGTCCTCCAACGTGAGCTGAAGATTCTGGTTGACGCCCAGAATGAGGCAATCTCATTGTGCAGGTACGCAAATGTGTCCAGATTTACCAGCTTCATGTGCATCCATAACTAGTCATGGTGTGGGGTTCCACACTGTTCTACATTGGGACCAATTAACATTATCTCCAACCTGTCAAACACTCTTTCCATCTATCTACACAGTGTATGTAATTCACGAAGTGTTCTAGGACATTTGTGTAATAGAATTATTGCAAATCGTGTACTGCTTTTTGTGATTTCAGACAAAAGGAGAAAGAACTAGAAAAGGAGAGGGCAAGAAGAAAAGATATCGAGCAACGCCTTATAGTATGTTATTGCAAACTACTTTTGTTGTAGCCAAGTGAATGAATCTATTTAAGGTCTCGATTAAAGGTTAAAAATGAATTGTTTCGAAACGTTAAAGCCTTGAAAATGCGACTTTCTGATTTCCCGCTAAAAAGGCGCGAAAAATGATTGACAGCTGCTGTCATTCACTGGGCATGTTATTTCATTCTCGCTATCCTGTGATTTTCTACGCTACTTTTCGTTCGAAAAGATTTATACTTTAATGCAATGCCCAAAAAAGTAAAAGTAGATCGTTCTTGGTGGTATTCCAGAAAGAAGAAGAAAAGAGAAAGTATGAGTACATTTGGCAGCGGTGCACAGTTCTTCGGACAAAAAGTAGCTGGAGGAATTTATACTCCTGTTCCAAGAAGTTAGAATCATCGAAGACTGAAAGGCAAAAATAATCAAGCAATAGTTTTTTTTATCTTCAATCGACCATTTTCCCCCGGATAATTCAGGAAGCTAAGGTTTGCCAGGTTTGCTTCAGCGTGGTAAAATTAGAATGTGAGATAACCAGTCTACACATACATGGTGTGGAGCGGCGCTTCAATGGCTCTGAATTGTTCACTTACTGTGGTGCCATTTTTCTGTACTCCTAGAAGTGTTTCTTTGAAATTAAACTGGAATCGACACTAGTTTCTGTAGAAGTATCGGGCATCGGTAAACTGTATAGCTTTCTCTCTTTTCTGACAGGCAAGTCAGCTCCTCTGAACTTTGTAATCGGTCGAGATTGACCACAATATGAATCGCTCTGATTGGCGTTAATGAGATTATCCTTGGAGGTGGGACTTCTTAGTCAAACGTGAAATGAATCAGAAACTGTTTCTCGGCTCTTGTTCTCGGCCATAAACAAAATTTTGTTGAAGTCCAGTATTTCCGCATTTTGTCCAATTTTTCTCAAATTTTCACGAGCAGTTTTTCAAAATATTATCGGGGAATTTTTAAATTATTTTTCGTTCACGTTTTGTGACCTGATTTGTATCAAAATGGGATGAAAAGCCATTTTTTTCAACTTTGAAAAGGGATAAAATCGGAATACGCAATATATCAAATATCCCTGACACAATATTTTAGACAATTTGAAAGGAATAATTAATTCATTTTCAAAGCCTGAAGGGCTGAACTTCTTCTGGTGGACGGAGTCATTTCGCGTTGAAAAATATACATCTACGCTCTTAACGTTTGTTCAAAATGGATTAAATATGTACTTTCTTCAATTCAAGACCTTTAAAACGATATATATATTAATTGCGACAATGCAAGAGCGTTTTTCCGAAATGACAGAGCCGGCCTGTACCGCTCGAAACGAGCCACAGCATCAGCTTATCCAACAGTACAAAACACCCTAACCTTTAGAACGTGCAGTACAAAAACAATAGAGCTACAGTATAATGGTGCAATCAGAATACAGGTCTCGAGCGGTACTGTATTTCTCAAACCTTTATCGAGACCTTAATATCAAACCTTTGATACTCATCAATGATTAAACAATATCGCAACGCTAAGCAAACCAAAAAGGACAATGTTAAATGGTTCTTTTGCGTCGAAACACAGAGGTTACCAGGTCTCCGAAGCCGGAGGCTTAGTTAAGATTAAGTATTCAGACGAACTCCAGGGCAAGGGTGCATGATATACCAACAAACTCGCATCACGAACAACGCTGTCTCGAACCTCGGATCACAGAAGTGAGAAGCAAGCGCTCAAACCACTCGACCACCCTTGCTTCCCCTTAATATCCATTAAAAGCCATTAAAAGCCATTAAAAGCCATCAAAATCTGTTGTTGTGTTACAGAGATTACAGATGAGAGAGAAGGAACTCGACTCCATAAGACGAGAAACAGAACAAAAGCTACAGGAAGCAAACGATGAGAGCCAACAGGTAAACTCGTGGCCCAGCGACAAAGATAGCAATGACACATGGTAACTTAAAGTGCATATGAGCCCAATTTTTGTATCATTAAAATCGATTCTCCATCAAGTAAATAGTTGAACTTTTAATATATATTTTTTAATTTGAGTGTGGCGTCTATGAGTTATCGAGGTTTCTATTTCCAATATGCTAATTATGTGACGTCACAGGATATGCTAATTATGTGACGACATGTGAGGCCAACAAAAGATCATTTCTTTCTCCTTGTGAATGAAACCGAATTTCTGATTTATACAAAATATTTCAGCAGTAAAATCACGTATTACACGGATAATTTGGATGTTTAGAAAAATATGTATATTTCTGCCAGCACGTTTTTGTATAATAAACGAGTCCTCGCATGTCGTCACCTAATTAGCATATCGGAAAGAGAAACCTCGATAACTCATACACGCAGCACTCAAATTAAGAAATATTTTACAATTCAACTATTTACTTGATGGATAATCGATTTTAATGATAAACAATTTGCACTTTAATGTAGTAAATACTAAGTCTCTCCTCAGCATTCAAAACAAATCTAAAGTTTATTAAGGAGTACAAGTACCAATTCTACATACGTGATTTCACCTGCTCTGTACCTGATTGTACAGTCCCTTCATAATCCTTTATTATTTGGTAAGAGCTACTTCCGGTAAAAGCGCGCGTTCAGATTGGCTGTTTAGCGGTCGAGATTTCCTCGTACTGCCCACGGGAATTATGAGATATTTTAATGTTCTGCAAACTTTGATAGCCCTAAAAAGCCTGAACTGTCATAATTTTAGAGAAAAACGGAGAGAAAGTCCAAAATGAGAGAGGAAGATTATTCCGAAAGTGAAATTTTATAGTGAACAAAAATAATATCGCCAACGGCAATGGCCAGTGGAAGTTCTGAACAGTCAGCAAAAAAATCAAGAGGTTCGTAAATGAACAGAAAGTGCCGTGTAGAAAATAGCCAGTGACATTAAAATCTTCTATCGGTATCTGGAATCGATAAACGAGGAAAACGTAATATATGCAACCTTAGCTCCAGCTGACTTCGAGTCCCTGTTATCCAAGTAAATTGCCAAGTTCTTCATCGACATTCCTAAAGTCAGCGGTGAAGTATACACGCGTGCGACACCGGCTTTCTTGTTTTCAAATAGTATCAAAAATTCCTCTCTGATGAAAATTCCCCAAGGCCAGTCAATATCCTTACTGGAAGGTCACGTCCATTTTTCGCTTCAAAGCGAAAATATCTTGCACACAAAACTGACAAAGCTCGTTGCCTACGGCAGTTTCTTTCCCAGTACATCTGAGGAAAACAGCCAATAGATTTTTGCTGGCTGCAAACATTGGCAGTGTGTCAGGATGCCACTTACAGATTTCCAAGTGATGGCCAGGTACAAATTAATTGTTCAAGGTTCGCTAAACAGGTGGCGAGTGTTGATCGAGAAATTATCGACGAAGACTGACTTCAGTTTTACATATTTTTTCGTCCTTTCGTGCGCATGTTTCGGACGCTGTTCATCAACAAAGAACAGCGTTGCCTTCTGAAATTAAATTTAGTTCTAATTAGAACCTACCACGATTGCGTTCATTTTGTGGTTTGAGTCGTAAAAAAAATTAAGGGCGCGAAAACTACAATCAAGACGCGCGTGCGCCAACCGGATGTAAAATATCAACTTCCGGCTTTATATTTTTGTTTTCCAACTAACAAAGTTACATATAATAAACATCTTATTAACCTCGTCCGCTCGGCCTTTACGGGAAATATCAAACCTCGGTCTTTTATGTACTGTCAAGACCTCGGTCTGATATTTTCCCGTAAAGAGCTCGCACTCGGTTAATAAGAAGTTAGTAATCTGGATACGATTAACGAATGAGATAATGCTTTTATATGGACAGATTTCCGAGAATCTCAAACAAGCTCACAAATGGTTCAAAAACAAGTTTGATGGCCTACAAGTGGAATTGACACGATCAAAGTAAGATGGCGATTCAGATTGTGATTCGCATCACACTTCTAATATTTACCTAAGAAATTATCTTGGATAAGCTTAGATTTGTTAAAACGTTTATTTTTTAGTTTTCATGTGAATACTCTTTATTGCTTTTCCTTTTTAGAAAAATTCAAAATGCACTCGAACGAGAGAATCGTGAACGTCAGAAAAAGATAAAAGAAGAGAAGAGAAATGCTGAGGATCAAACTGAGAAAGCCAAGGAAATACTCAGGGTATGGTAAACTAGATAGGGTTAGGTCAAACCTGGGAATACTCAGGGTATGGTAAACTAGATAGGGTAGGTCAGACCAGGAAATACTCAGGGTATGGTAAACTAGATAGGGTTAGGTCAGACCAGGGAATACTCAGGGTATGATATGATAAACTAGATAGGTTTAGGTCAGACCAGGGAATACTCAGGGTACGGTAAACTAGATAGGGTTAGGTCAGACCAGGGAAATACTCAGGGTATGGTAAACTAAATAGGGTTAGGTCAGACCAGGAAATACTGAGGGTATGGTAAACTAGATAGGGTTAGGTCAGACTAGGGAATACTCAGGGTATGGTAAACTAGATAGGGTTAGGTCAGACCAGGGAATACTCAGGGTATGGTAAACTAGATATGGTTAGGTCAGACCAGGGAATACTCAGGGTATGGTAAACTAGATACGGTTAAGTCAGAGCAGGGAATACTCAGGGTATGGTAAACTAGATACGGTTAAGTCAGAGCAGGGAATACTCAGGGTATGGTAAACTAGATACGGTTAAGTCAGAGCAGGGAATACTCAGGGTATGGTAAACTAGATATGGTTAAGTCCACACCGCGGCAAAACGGTATGCTCCGCTGGCCAAAAGAACGAAGGCTCTGCTCTCAAATACAAATTACCGAGGGTTTCAACTTTTTTAGTAAATAATTTTATAACTTAGTAAACTCACAATGAATTACAAATTAAGAAAACTTCAACCTGTTAAAGTCTTAGGCTTAGCTTTTAAGTAGTTTTCTTAGTTTTTGACAAAACAGTTCACAAATGAATGCTTTTACGCAGAAACATTAAAATCACGGCATGTGCCTGTTGTTTCATTTCAGTTTTCGCGGGAAACTGGGGGCGGCCGCGCGCGGACAAGAAATAGCAAATACGCATGCGCGTGACGTTTTGCCGCGGTGTGGGTTAAGTCAGACCAGGGAATACTCAGGGTGTGGTAAACTAGATACGGTTAAGTCAGACCAGGGAATACTCGGGGTATCAGGTAAACTATAGGTCAGACCAGGAAATACTCATGCTAACTGTTGAAGTTGCAAAGTAAATAATCACCACTAGTAGTTAGAACTAGGTAACCCACTTCTGTTTTGTTTGTTTTTCTGTTGCTTGTTTGAACTTCAACCTTAGGCATTTTAGTATTATTACAGGAGAAGAATGACCTTAATACTCACTTACGTTATTCAGTGTTCTGCAATTTTAGTTTTACATTTTCCAAAGGCGCAACAAGGACGGGCTATGCCAGTTATAGTGTAAGTTCTCATTTTAGTGGACAATTGTTTGGAGTAGTTCTGATGACATGTTGTTGTATACAGGCCAGCCGGTTGACTATCAATAGACTGGCTGGTGATGCAGCAGAGAATCTCTGGGAGACTAAAGGTATGAAGCACGCTCTTCAGGCCGAGAGGGACAATAACGCCACCACGTCACAGAAACTGCAGCGTTTACAGGTGAGAACTGGGCACTAGTATGGAGATTAGGTATATCCAAAGAACTGATGAGCTGATGTAGATTTAATGGATTTGATGATACATTGAACTACAATGACCAGAATTATTTTCGAATACCTTTCCTACAGTACACTGACCAGGACAGTGGTCTAGATTAAAATGAGAACGAGAGTGTGGTGTCGAACTGAAGCTATAATTTGACCTTGAACATTTGTATGTTCAGCAAAGTAGAACTGAAGTGAAGTCTTAAGCTCGCATGCATTCTTATGTCCCATCATACAAATGCAAAACCGTCAAACCAGCCTATCGTTTTTTACTAAGTGTAAAAATGTCCACTTTCTTCAATATTTGTACACTAAGACTGACTTGAAGACTTCGAAAACTTAACATTATGAAGACATTCAAATTAAAGCCTGAGAGACCGAGGTTCGAGTCCTCGCCGGCGAACCATATTTTCATATAGTGTTATTCTCTTTATTTCTCTTTGATGCCTTTACATACCTTTGATATGACAGACCTACAGTGATCCTATGTGAAACGAGACTGATTACACTTAGTTAGAATAATTGCTGCATTACTAGTCTAAATTGAACCTTCTTGGAATAGCGTAAGCTATCTAGAAGTGAATAAGCTTAACAACGTAGGGAACTGAACCCTAGATCAATCCAACAACTATACAAAGATGTATTCGAAAGAAATTAGTTCTATTTTATTTCTGTTTTGCGCGTCGAACCTCCGATATGTACAGACGGCTTAAATCTTGTAATTTGTGACGTCAGGTATGGGGAATCAATTAGTTTTGCCATACTGCCTCCCTAATTACGGACCAGTTTATTTGTGCTCGAGATCTGATTGTTTTTCATTGGTACGTGCGTCCATAGTTAATAGAGTGGAATGGTTAGGAAACCCGGCAAACTTCAAAAGGGCTAACAAAGGCGCTGCGATTTAGGTTGGAAGGGGTAAGACAAAAGATTGTGCACGATCATAGTTCATTAGCGTTCCCTGAACGACTGAACTCACACGTTTCTATTGGCTGACTGATTAACATGTTGGAATTTCTATTGTGTTTTGTGCACGGTGGTGGTTGAAAAAAGCTAACAAAGACCCATAACAAAGAAGGTCCCTGAGTTTCCTAACCATTCCACTCTATTAACTATGGTGCGACGTACGATATGGGGAAATTTGCACTGAATTGAGCAAGGTAGATTTATCAGCGGACAATCTGCTATTTTTCGAACTTGAAAAAACTAATGTTCTCTTCGTTGACGCGCAACACAGAGAATAAAATAGCATAACTTATTTCTTTGGAATAGATCTTGGTATGGTCGTTGGATTGATTTAGGGTTTAGTTCCCCTTTAATTAAGATTATCATCTGATGCAGATCGCCTTTTGCTAAATTAGTTGGTTTACCATTTTACAAGTCTTGTTTTGTACGTTGTTTTACCTTATGGTGCAAATATACAGCAGGACCACTAGTTAACAGTCTCTTGTGTGGGTTCTTTGTGTTTCATGAAGGAGTCAACTGCACGACACATGGAGGGCCTGGCACTAGAACTAGATACACTGCGCCGATCTAACAGGTGACACCGGACGTGAACGATACGGCATGGGAATCACGTGAAGGGGATGGAGGAAATGGCATTAAACTACCTTTAAAGAGATGACTTCATATCATAAATCCTCACACATGAAGGAAACGAGGGCCGTAATAATGGCTCTTATAGCAATAAATTATCACGAAAGGAAATACGAACGTCGTGACAAGGCAAGGACAGAAACACTTACAGAATCAATTGACTGTGATTTGTACGTGTGTTCCTTTGTATGGAACATGACATGCAAATTGCAGTAAGAATACATACAATGTACATGTATATAGAAATCAGTAATGGCTAATTACGAGGAAATAGACAATAAAGCGCAAAGTGCTTTCCCGCAAACTACATGAAAACGTTTCAGCGCACACTATTCGTGTTTCCGAGAAGAACAAAAAATACTGTCGGAAAGGAAATCGTAGTAAGGAACTGCTTTACGACGAGAGAAGGTCCTAAAACGCCTCAATGTAGGTTATTATCGTCGTGTACCGTTTAAATCCGTGGGAACTCGCACCTCACGCGCTAGGAGCGTTGTCGTACCACTTATAGTATACATTATACTATAATAGAATATTTTATGAACATGCTAATGAAGTTAATATAAATGTGCCCAAAAAAAACGGACAGCATTCAGTGAATTCTCTCGTGGTTTAATGGTTAGGGTTAGTGTTGGGTAAGCCATTGCATTGATTCCTTACCGGCCCGAGTTAGATTCCCGGTTCAGACAATGTTTTTTTTATATACGGAGTATAACGTAAATCCTTTGTCGTTTCGGATGTTCGTGAAACATATCTAAGTCTCCAATTATTCACAGTGAAACACAGGAGGTAACAAAGATAATTTTATGACGTAGTTGGTTAAACGGTACACGACCATACTACTCAATGTAGGTTAATATATTTCTATCAGTGAATGTATGTATATAGTACAAGGTGTATTTATACCAATAATGTAGTAATAGTATATCTACTAGTCATAAAACTAGTTACAGTGTATATGTATAAAATGTGAACACAAATTCACAATAAATTATGGAGGAAGTCGTACTGTTAGGCATCTTACTCGACACTTTCACGTCAGTAGTCCTTCAGCCTTGTGTTCATCTTAATGGTTTGAAAACTATAAACAGCACTTAAACGCAACGCAGGGAGATGTTTTTAATTTAGGACATTCCACATGAGAAATCACGTCAGTAGTCCTTCAGCCTTTTGTTTATCTTCAAATGGTCTCGGACACATCCACTTCTGTCATTCTTGCAACGAATGAAGATTTTTTTTTCTCCACCTGCACCAGAACTCGTTAGTTAGATGCTGTACCCGTCTCCACCATTTCTTGAGTACTGGTCGGCGGACTGGAAAACTCCTGGTGGGGGTAGGACGGGGCGGCCCTTCACCTCCTCGGAACCTGAAATAGTACTGGCTATCCAAACAATGCCAGACCCTGAAACAATACAAACCCTAACCCTAAAACAATGGAATTCTTTGTCAGTGTAATCCAAATGGATCCAATAAAATGCAAGATTTTGAGAGGTGAAGGGCTGCTGGGTAGTCTTAATAGCGAGGAAGTGGTTTTGGGTCAGCACCTCAACGGTGTCTGGTGATGTGAGGCTCTCCGCTGTTAGAGGGAGACTGTTTAGTAATGCCTCATGAAGGTCACATGAAGGTCACATGAAGGTCCGTACGGCTTCGCCGTTGAGTTGTTGGTCATTCTTCTCCAGGAGAGCTGAGAGGACGTTCCGCACGGTTCTAATTTGTCGCTCCCAGACACCACCCATGTGACTGGCGGAAGGAACGTGCAGCTTGACTTCAATCCAGTCACAATTCCACTTCAACATCTCTGCCTTCACTTTATCTCGATCCATCTCGGTCAGTGCATGTCGCGGACTCTTACTGAAACTAAGGCAGCGGTAAGTTCCAGTCTTGGTATGGTGATAGGCTTCAGGAGGGTTACACGAGCCTTTTCGATCACCAGAGAGCAGTGGATTTGGTCGATATTATCTACCAGTCAAGGTAGCTGCATTGGCCGTAGCCTTCTGTGCTGGAATCGGAGAAATGGTGCAGCTCAATCGTCTTAAGCTTTTGCATCCCTTCGGGTCTGAAACATTTCGGTACTTCCATCTGCTCCAGGAGGGAGTTCGCTTTGCCACATCTCGCATTGTGACCGTAGTGACTCGGGTATCGGGTCGTCCCAGTCAACGCCTTCCTTGCATAGCAGCTGTAACATCGTCTTCCCCCGAAGTAGGAAGGGTGCAGCCAGACCCAGCGGGTTGTAGATTGAACTGACTGTCGAGAGGATGCCACGTCTTGCCAGTGGTTTATCTTTAAGTGAGATTCGGAATCTGAGTGAGTCACTCTCGATACACCACTCTACCCCTACTACACGTTCTGGGGCCAGCAGTTCATGGTCCGAGTCTAGGTTCTCGATACTCTTTGCTCGGTCTTCAACGGGAATTGCCTCGGTCACTTCTTTCAAGTAAACTTGTGGAATCGAAATCCTCCCCTCTTGCACATTTCCGTGCCTTTCTCTATCAGGGCTACGGCTTCGGGTAGGGTTCTGACTGATTTCAGACCATCGTCTTCCGCTGCTTCTACGCCGAGTTCGTCTGCATGTCCGTCTGCTGCGGTTCGAAGGCCTAGGTTGGCACAGCCAACACAGTAAAGTGTTTCCGAGTTTTCCCTTTACAGAAAAATGAATATTTATGTCCCTATAGTCACGGATTTTGACTCAGGATTCCCGCTGGTCACAATTGTAGGGTCACAATCCGTAGGAGAATCATTTTCTCCTCTCCTCATTTTGGGATCATTGAAAAGCTCTGATTTTGTTGCTTTATTCCTCGATTGTTTTTTAAATGTTCTAACTACAGCACAGCGACTGATCTCGCAATATTCCAAACGATATGTTGTCATTTCCGTGAAACCAAACGCAGATTTCTGTAAAAAGCTTATTTTAAGAGTAGTTCATATTCTTCTCGTTCTCTAGTGGAGATTTAAACCGAATTCGACAAATTTTAACCTCCTTTTCCCCCCATTTTACATCGACCGTACAGATGACCCGCGGTAGTCCCAAGCGGTGTCGAATCTGATTGGTTGATCCTGTCGCGTATTGAGCCAACTCGAAACACACGCACAAAAATAGTAATAAACACTTGCAAAACTTGACTCGGGCGGCCAAAGGCCTGGCCCGAGTAATGAATGTATTATACAAGGTGTATTCATACCAATAATATAGTAACAGTATATTACATGTCGTGATGATCAATATCTACTATAGTCGTATATAAATTACTAGCTATGTGTACAAACTGTGAACACTAATTCACAATACATTACTCGATGGATGCAGTCGTATTGTGAGGCATCTTACTCGACACTTTCACACAAGTAGCCCTTCACCCTTGTGTTTGGTGGCATCTTCAAACGCTTCGAAAACAGAACTTACAACATTCCACACACAAAAATCCAGTAACGTGCTTCCTAATAAAGACTTGTTAAGATGATAATGAGAATTGTGCCACAAAGTCTTCGGATAGATCTCTCGGCTATTTGTTGTTAAAGTCCCTATAACACACACGGGAGATTGGAATGACCTAGTCCAACTATTGTCGCTGGTATGCCGTAGCTTCGGGTGACTCGCTGTGCATCAACTGTCCTGGGCTGTGCATTAAGTCTACGATGTGGGGTTTTGGTGGGAACTTGGGTTGGCCATCCTAAAACATGCATGATAACAGGATGAGAACACTTCACAAAGTTACCCTTCACAACTTAACCTCAAAACCTTGGGCGCTACTTTGAACTAGAGGATGGATTATTATTACCACTGGCCTGTCTAATGTGTGTAAAAAAAAAGAGATTTTTCGCATTGGTAATAATAAAGTTGTTATTGTTAGACACACTGCTTCAATAAATATGTAAATATTACACTCGTTCTCAATAACACGTGCAGGTTCGAAATTCCAACGGAAAACGTCAATTTGGTGGATGTCACTCAACTATATTTCTATGGCAACACTGGTCTGCATGCTAAATAAAACGTCGCCATACAACTCCCAGATGTGGAGGAAACATAAATAGTGTAGGAGGTCAACGAAATCGTAAGTACTTTGAGGCGACATAGGTAGAGATATGGCGGATACTAAGCCGAAAAATGATTGTTATTTGCTTGACTGATTCCTCACCGAAATGTCAGTTAACTATAATTCTTTTTCAAAGACCTTTGAAGCTATATAAACAATCAGATTTCTTATACACAAACCGCTCGCTCACACATAAAGTTTATGCGATTTCCCTATTTTGATCTTATACACAAACCGCTCGCTCATGATCACACAAAGTTTATGCGATTTCCCTATTTTGATCTTATACACAAACCGCTCGCTCACACATAAAGTTTATGCGATTTCCCGATTTTGATCTTATACACAAACCGCTCGCTCACACAAAGTTTATGTGATTTCCCTATTTTGCAAAGCATGATTACTCTCCATCTAAGCGACTTTGGGAAAGACTTTGCCATGTTTATAAAATGCTGGTTTCCCGAATTTACTCACACAACGGTTCACTTCAAACTCCATGGAAACCGTTTGATTGACATCCACCAGAAACGACTTCGAAGTCAGGAGTTTCGTTTCGAACCTGCACGTGTTATTGAGAACGAGTGTAATAGAGCACAGTCATATCCGTGAAACAAGGTTTGTACTAAATAGTGCTAAATAGTAATAAATCCTTTGTTTTCTATTGTTTAATTGGTGGTATTTAGTGGTATTTGTTCAGAAATGATGAATGCACACTTGTGAAGAGGTAAAGTGTTGTTACTCGATTTAATTTGACTGTAGAGTATCACCACTCGTTTTTAGCTATGATGCAGTATGTTCCCAGTTCAAGTCTTTGGGAAATTGATTATTAAAGCTTATTTTACTTTCATTCAGAACTAGAACTGAACCACGAATTGAATTCTCAAAACACAACTGAAGCAAACAGAATCAATTTCGCAAATACTTGAATTGAAAAATATTGCAACACAGCAAAAGAGTCATTACTTGAATTGCTGGCTTTTTACGTCATAGCCGCCATGTTGGTGCCCTTAAACAATAGATTCCTCGTTAGCTTCTTTTGTTAGGGTACCAACGTGGCCGCTATGCCCTTTGCATCTCTGGGGATTGAGTGAAAACCAGCAATATGTTGCAAACTCGAGAACCCTGACCAAACTGTTATTGGTGTGATTGCGGTCATTTTCTACTTATATGAATATAGACTCATTTGAATCCATATTGCACAAGGCCTGCTCACCTTGACTTCGTCACACAGCATCACCTCGTTCCAGGCCCTGTTATATTCACCACGGACAAGAGAGCAGCTTACGGCGATTCGGTCAGCCAGAGCCTGAGGAGTAATTTGGAATAGGATGTTTAGAATACTATTTACCACCACCAACATCTTTAACCACCACCTAATGTGTATAATTTACAGAATCTACACTATTAGACTATGTTTACACTACAGCAAAAGTTCCGCATTCATGACATGTAGGGTATTCGGATTTTTAAACTGTAAGGTATTCGGATTTTACACCGAGACAGCATTCAAGAGGAGTGGTGGTTTATTACTCTGTACCGCTAAGCCTGAGTCAAGAAATGGAAGTATTTTTATCTTATTTTTCGTGTAGAGATATTTCGGGTTTTTTGGGAACGTTTTGAGTGATTTTCAAGTCTTCCTTTATTAGTCAAACCGGGGCAAAACGTTCAAATGCTGTTGTACAATGTTATACTTTTTAGCAACCCATGCTGGAGATGTTGGTTTTTGGTTGGCGAAAGGTTTGATCGAAAACAAACTTTTATCCCCCAAAAGTCCGGTTGGTCCTACATGGGGTGCTAAACATTGTACCAAGGTTAGAAGCAGCAACAATGCTAGAACGTTTAGCACCTCGTTAGACTTGCCGTGCACGTGTGATAAACGAAGGTTTTGCATTCAAAAAATTGCCGCTGGATTAGCCTGAAACGCACGCCTTCTATTTGGAAAACTGTGATATATTTTAACGAGGAAAGAATATATCGCGGTTTCCCAAATAGTATTTAATAGCTTCGTTGCAGGCTACCGCTGGATCCAATTACTACAGACGCATTTACATTCTGGTATTAAATATTTACTGGTTATTTCATGGTTTTCTATGGAATACGGGCGAATATTTCAAGAGAAATTGTATTATATGGTATACAACTAGCTTTTAGGAGAGTTGTATACCAAAATAATGTTAATTTCGAGTGAAATTTTCACCGGTATTCCATAGAAAACCATGAAATAACCATATTATGCTATAAAAACAACTTTACGGGAAGATTGATCACGAAAACAAAGTAACGGACGAGTGGCGGACGCGTCTGCAGACTAATTATATATTCAAAATCTTGAATTCTTATTGGCTGATAAAGAAAGGGCGCGAAATTTCCTGCATTTCGATTGGCCTGATCTAGCCATGAAATACCGCTCTGTATTTCATAGAAAAACCATGAAATACTATATGGGCCGCGTCAGGCAAAAAGGACCCGGACGACATTCAAGTTAAATAATTCCTACAACGGTGTTCCTAATAACAGGGTGAAGATTGTATTGTATTCTTGACGAGAAGCGCTACATTTCATTCCTAACAATAAATGTCAGTTTCAAGAAATTGACAACAAAAATCAGGGGTGAAATTTATGTGATTTTGATCCAAGGGCCCAATTACAAATATGACCACAAAAATTAGGAATCCTGTCAGAGAGGATGATTTTGATGTATGACATTCATTTATACCTGCTGGCATTAAAGATCAAAACATAAATAAGATGAACAAGATGATCACTTTTTGGGCAAAAATATTCTTTTCTGCAGTCATTCTACTCCCCGTAGCTCATATGATTTTAGCAATAGTACAAGTTACACCTTGAAACAATCATCTGATGATAAGGAATCATTTTCGCCTGCTAAAATTGTGATCACACCCTCGTGTAAAAATATCGTAAATTTCGACTTCGATTTCACTGGTCAATTTCATGAAATCAACACTACTTGTTAGTAGCACAATGTGGCGCTCGCGATGCATATTGTAATCGTACCACAAGCATAAAAAACATGAAACAATTTCAAAAACATTTACATATTATGTCGTCCGGGCCCTTTTTGCCTGACGCGGCCCATATAATGTTTATAGGAAAATCATACATACTAGCGAAAAGATGGTTATTTACAACACTTTGTATTGTTGTAGTTTGAACTTCTGCACCTTCTCGCTGGTATTTGTGAATATTTTACATCAGAATGAGGCTAACGTTGAGTAAATGCGTCTGTAGTCATCGCATCCAGCGGTAATTCTTGAATGCGAAACGGTCTATTTTAATAATAATAAATTTTGAATTATTTAAATACTTAAAAAATCTAAATGAAAACTTTGTTGTAGGACACCATGTGCAATTTCGTTTCGTGAATATTTTTTTGCGCACTGATGTCGGGAATCTAGCTGGTTATAGCCTTCAGTCTATTTTTTTCTCCCTCAATATTTATAATTATGCGCCAAATCATACATTACTTAAAGGGACTGTGTCATGGTGAGAGACCATTACATTAGATGTCCGGGCCAGACGCGGTCATTATCAGAGATTCTTACATATGAACTGACGAACCTCGCGCACATGTGGGATGGTGAAAATAAAAGCAAATATTCAAAAATGACTAATAAACTGTAAAAAGTAAATAATGTAAAGTAAAATAATGAAAATACTTTCAATCAAGCATTGAAGGAGGGAGGTTTAATTGTTTTAATCCACCAATCGAACGCTGACTGCATACATGCGCAGTACCATGACATAGCCCCTTTAAAAGTGTGAATCGTTATGATGCTCATTCGGCTGTCATTGCCACGGGCCACCTTAATAAACGTGCTATGCTTACCTTGAATAGCAAGGCCCTGTGATAATATAAACCGGTCTGTATCTTGCCAATAGGGATGATGTTTGATTCCAGTTCAGTCTTCAACTGACTGACAGGTAACTCGTAACTAAAGGAAGACAGCGCGTCACGCTCCACAGGGCCCCCCATCCTGTCGCTCACGAACCTGCAGAGATACAAACATTAAACTGATTTAAAGTACCACTATGACTGTGTCACGGTAATAGACTTTAGCCGAAAAAAGCTATTTCCACCGATTTTGATATGAACTAACGAGCCTCTCGGCCATGTGGGATGCTTAAAATCAAAACGAATATTCAAAAATGACTAACAAACAGTGTATATAAACAGTCTCCAGGGAAAATATTGAAAATCCTTTCAATAAAGCATTGAGGGAGGGAAGTTTAACTGTGTGTATCCAATTAACAGCCACCAACTGAGCGATTACTCGATACATGCGCAGTATCATGACATAGCCCCTTTAAGTATCGGCACCAACAATAAATTCAGTATTACTTTAAACTCAGTATCACCCCAGAATTTTACATCAAAGGTGCTCGAGTGAGTTTTATGATTGCGTACTTGGCCAGGCTGTAGATTTGGTCCCTGGTGCTGACGAGAGGCTGAACAGTGGCCCGCACCTCCTCAATGTACCCCTGAAGAACCGGATCTGTAGGAGGCTGCCAGCTCGGGGGTTCATCCTGCGCAACAGATGGTTCTGCTGCAGCCTCTTCCTCCTTTGCCTTCTGCTCCTCTCGTTCGCGCATCATACGACTTTTGCTACAGTTCACAAGAGAAACACCAGAAATAACCCAACGATTAGCATAATCACTATTAATATATAGTGTGTCGGGCGAGGGACGATCGGCTAATAGTTGCCCACGGATGTTTTACAACATATGCTATCAAATTTCCAAGAAAAACTATCAACTGATAGTTGCCCACGGATGTTTTACAACATATGCTATCAAATTTCCAAGAAAAACTCTCAAATGATAGTCCCGCGACAAACACACTATTTGTCATTGTTGTTCGACACGAAATTGTCTTGCGCTCTCGCCGGGTACTATTAAACAAATAGTGTGCCTGTGGGGGGCTTATATGCTAGTTTTAAGAAAATCAAATTTGCAAGGGAAACTATCAGCCGATAGTCCCCAGACAGAAACACTCTACTGTCTTTATTGTTCAACACAACTGAAATTTTATTCAATGCTCACTGGGCACTATTATACAAATAGTGTGTCCGTCAAGGAACTATTATACAAATAGACTGTGTCCGTCGAGGAACTATCGGCTGATAGTTGTCCGCGGAAATTTGATGTTCTTATAACAAATATAAGCCCGAGAACGAAGTTCGAGGACTTATATGCTAGTTTTAAGAACATCAAATTTCCAAGGGAAACTATCAGCCGATAGTTCAGAGACAAACACAGTCTATTTGTCGTTATTGTTCATCACAAAATTGTCTTCAGCTCTCAGCGGGCACTATCGCCTGATAGTTTTCCTCCGCGGACGACAACTATCACGTCACGTGATCGCTTTTGGCCAATGAGCGCGCGCCCAAATTTTGTGGTGAACTATAACGGCTGATAGTTGCCCGCGGAAATTTGATGTTCTTAAAACAAATATAGGCCCGAGAACGAAGTTCGAGGGTTTATATGCTAGTTTTAACAACATCAACTTTCCAAAGTAAACTATCAGCCGATAGTTCCGAGAGAAACACAGTCTATTGTCGTTATTGTTCATCACAAAATTGTCTTCCACTCTCAGCGGGCACTATAGCCTATAGTTTGCCTCCGCGGATGACAACTATCGCGTCACGTGATCGATTTCATACAGTATCGGAGAGCATTTAGTGGTGAACCATTTAGTAGTTGAATGATTGCATGATGCATTGGTTCTTCGTTGACACAGGGATACCAAGCTTTACCAGCACACTTTTAAAATCCATTTAATAAAACTTTCCTAACACAAATACGCATTTTTGAGTATTTATATAATTCTATCAATATTCCAGTAAAACTCCATTATACAGCACCGAGTAACGTTTCAATTATTTGGCACGCTGTGACGTCACTACTGTTGGACAGTACGAGACTCGTGATTGGTTAAAACTAACTCACTGCTGTTGGACAGTATGAGACTCGTGACTGATTAAAGTACGTTAGTGCGGTTGGACAGTACGAGAATTGTGATTGGTTAAAAGTACATCACTGTTGTTGGACAGTATGAGACTCGTAAATGGTTAAGAGTACGTCAGTGCTGTTGGACAGTACGAAACTCGGGATTGGTTAACAGTACGTCAGTGCTGTTGGACAGTACGAAACTCATGATTGGTTAAAATTACGTCAGTAGGTAACAGGATACATGTCATGATCAGATCCAGTACATCATACTAGATACCTTTTCAAACTGGACTTGCTCGCCTTTCCACCAGTTTTTTCTGGACTCTTTTCTGGTTCTTTGATGACAAGGGATGGGGAGGGACTTTTCCTTTGGAGTAGATAAAAAGAAAATATCAAGAGTTAATGAGTCAATATATAAATAAAGATCAGAAGAAAAACATTATTTTGGGGCATAATGTTACTTTGGCAGTATGGTGTAAGGGCCAGTTTACACGATGCTAAAATGAACTCTAAATGTTCCTTTGATGAAAGTATATTTTGAGCAACTGTTTGATGGTGTAAACATCTTTCAAAGTGAAACACTATCGTAATTAACCGATACATACACTGTCCTTGTTTGAATTGATTCTCGCTTTGGGCCTTTTAACTGTATGCCTTTAATAGTTATCTGTCTTTCACTTGACTTTAGAAAATCAAGCATTTTGGTACAAACAATACAAAAGGTGTTCACCAAACGATAGGTAAACCCGAGTACATACATACATCAGTACAATATTTTATTAGCAGCTTATACATTTGTGTACATTGGTCTTGATATCCAAGAAAGCTAATAACTATCTCAGTATCCAAGAAAGCTAATAACTATCTCAGTATCCAAGAAAGCTAATAACTATCTCAGTATCCAAGAAAGCTAATAACTATCTCAGTATCCAAGAAAGCTAATAACTATCTCAGTATCCAAGAAAGCTAATAACTATCTCAGTATCCAAGAAAGCTAATAACTATCTCAGTATCCAAGAAAGCTAATAACTATCTCAGTATCCAAGAAAGCTAATAACTATCTCAGTATCCAAGAAAGCTAATAACTATCTCAGTATCCAAGAAAGCTAATAACTATCTCAGTATCCAAGAAAGCTAATAACTATCTCAGTATCCAAGAAAGCTAATAACTATCTCAGTATCCAAGAAAGCTAATAACTATCTCAGTATCCAAGAAAGCTAATAACTATCTCAGTATCCAAGAAAGCTTATAACTATCTCGGTATCCAAGAAAGCTAATAACTATCTCAGTATCCAAGAAAGCTAATAACTATCTCAGTATCCAAGAAAGCTTATAACTATCTCAGTATCCAAGAAAGCTAATAACTATCTCAGTATCCAAGAAACAAACTGCTCTAATTCACATGGAACACTTTTTACAAACTGATGGGAGAATCGTGACTGAAACTGTTGATACAACGCTCTTCAGTAATCCCAATACTTGAGCTGTACTGAGGACTTCTGTACAGAAGCGCTTTAAGCTATATTGCTTTTTCTTTGTTGGCGTAAATTGAGGTACTAACTCACGGAAGTACAATGTAAATTAATTTCACAAAGAAAGCAATACCTAAATGTTTATCTGAGTGCCATTTCATTCCCTGCCGCTAGCGACTTGCTACTGGTAAATTTTGATTAGCAGCCGAGAAAGGGGTGGGAGCAGTCTGTTCAGTAAATGTATCAGGCCCTCCTTTTCCTTTCTCTCTCACGATTTTTTTTCTAGGAAAAGGAACGCCTAATCAGGTTATACGATAGGTTATAACTGTACCTTTCTAGGTTCTTGGAGTTGATTAGTAAGATAGGCCTGTGTTCGTTTATTGGCAGCTTGGAGAGATCCTCTAGAGTGAGAAACTTACCATCTGCACGCATCTGAATAACAAGTGAATAACAACACGTCACAGTGTGCTTTACCACACAAAGCACAGTTATCTAGTTTCTCCTTCAGACAAATTAATTTACCCTTTTTCCTTGGGAAATAAACTGTTCTCTGATTTAGTCACAAATACTAGACACCCTGTCTTTTTTATTATATTCTAAAACCGTAAATCGATTACTAGAAAATCGTAAAAACATTCTGGCTTACAAAACCGGAAAAAGAACTGGAATGGATACAAAACGATAAGTAGAAAAACTATGAACAGTTAAAAGAAAGGAAAAAAGAAATTAAATAAGAACTGGTAGCGACAAGATCGGAATATCTAGAGAAACGTTGCAAAACGCTTTTGCTATTAGACCTTGTAAGACCAACAACTTATAAGTTTTTTTAGTTATTTTGTTCGCATTTCTTAACGTTAAATTTCGCTTTCGGTTGACCTTCAAATATTAATGAACGTGTATTACGTTAATTTTATGTATACGTAATAGACCGACTTAGCTTGTACATTTGTTTTCCCAATTCAGGTCAACTGACTTTTTCCTTGAGTAATGTATTGTTGTTTTTCTGTATCCCAACAGGAAATGTACATATTTCTCTAATTGGAAAACAAAGCACTGAATCCTCTGGAGAACTGTCACATGATCTGAATTGGGACAACAAATGTACAAACTAATTCAATCTATTATAACACGGATGTTTATAAAATTCCATTTATATCTACCAGCATGTTCTTGTATAGTAAATGATTCCTGGGTAGACTCACACTCATTAGCATATTGAAAATATAAACCTTTATAACTCACAACACTCAAACCAAGAAATATGCTACCATTAAACTATCACTTGATGTAAGAATCGATATTGGTCATAACAAAATAAACGTTAGGTACACTTCAAAAACTAATGAATAATTAATGAGCATTTTGTCCAATCAGATGAAGCAAATCAGTCACGTGCATGCTCCTTTATACCTGATAAAATCTCATCATTCTAAAAAGCCCGGGGAGGGCTTTGATTTCGGTACCAGGGGAATATGGGGTACAAAGATATTACAAAAGAATGCAAATTAGGATGAAGACTTTATATCAAGAATACCAATGAACATGAAATTTTATATAAAGTTTCATCCTAATTAAGAATTCACTGATAAAGACCCAAAGATAGCAAAAAGTGCACGGAACATAAGGTACCTAGATAATAAATTTTGCACTAAATTTACTAATATCAGCAGACTACCGAGATACACAGATAATATTTTTTAAATGAAGTTATCCAACTACCATTACTTGTTTACCGAGCCACTGTTTAGTTTAATTATTAAAACCAAACTCAAAGCCATAAAATAATAAAAACATGCATTAAACTTACATATTTTGTGCCGGAGCCAAAAATTTACAGTCTGCCGTCATGTCAGTCACATCGCTTTCCAAGTCTTGAACTTTATCGAGGTAAACTACGACACCAAATCCTTCAAGTGCATGTTATTCTTGCATTGCGAAACGCCGCTTCAAACAACATAGTATGGTAATTTCTTCATGTCCTTCCCTTGAGATATTCGTAATTGTCGGCGGTGATTACTCGAATATTTTGCATGGCGTTGTGAATACAAAGGTTCAATGGTTCATTAAGTAACCATTCCCTTGAGATGTGCGACTTTCTTTCATTGCATTCTTGAAGCGTTTTTGAAGCCGTTTAAAACACTCACAGCACGTGTTTTATCAAGTCTAAAAATTCTCTGGCTTCGCCCTCGAATTTTTAAACTTGATAAAACACTGCTGTTCGTGTTTTAAACACTACTTTAAAACCCCTCCCCTCCCCTATTTGTCATTTACATACCGGGCCAGCATCGTAGAAGCCATCCTGTAGGATATTATTAGTGCTGAGGTGGCCTGTCCTGGCGTACTTGGCCGGCAGGTTGCTGTCCAACAGGCATTCCATTGCCACCTGCGCAAATCCTGACTGACGAGTGGTGGACTGGGAGATTTCATTCAAGGTATCAAGCCCACTAGCAAATAAACACATGATATGGTTTGTACACAAACAGGCCAAGACGTGATTGGTTGTGGTTAGATGTGGTTGTGAGCGGTATGTCTAATTGGTATGGGTAAGGTTATAATTTGAGCGGGTTATTCCTGTTTCTAAAGCCACAAAACCGGTTTATTTTAATCGAATGATTCTCATTTAAAGAACTCTACCATATTAAAGGTCTGGGGTATCAATTCCAAAAAGGTATTTTTCGCACGTTCCACATAGTAATAAAAAAATATATTTTGTGAGCAGATTTGGGCTCCAGTACCAGGGCGCAGAAATGGAGTCAGCGGATATTTTTTTCATTGATGACGTAGTATATGAACGACCTCCACTGACATCTTCCAAAGGCTAAAACAAACTGGGGCAAACAAAAACTTACATACCAGGCATCAAAGGACTTGATTTAGATGTTCAGTCTGTAACTTCATTATCGCTATTTAAGCTCAAACTCAAGTTATGTAATTAATCATTTCATACTCTGACCAACACGCGTATATCTCTCTTTTTCGATTTTACATTTTAACCTAAAGACTATAAAATGTTATACTTAATGTTCAAACATTATTCTATGTGTAACTTTTATATTTACTTATTCCGTTTAGCTAGTTAGTTTTCTTTTTTTCTTTTTACAGGGCATCTCTGAAAAACACTTCGGTGATGAGAGCACCCTGTTTAAACATTATTGTTATTTATATTATTATTATGTCGGTTTGAACAAATATAGCTCACCTATATTCAATCTAAAACTCATCTTCCATGTTCGGCGTCATACATGTTTGGTTCACTTTCCCTTACTACGTCACAAACTGTCGAAACATCCGCTGACACCCCAGGTCTGCGCCTCAGTGCTCTTGGCCAAAGCAACATTCAAAGACTAAAATGTTCAAGAATTCACGAATGAATTCCAATAAGGATATTCTACAGCGCATGTCACTCACCCCAGTCTACAGATCTCTGTGGCGGTCGGCAGGTCGTTACCGCATTGTAATACAGCCCATGATGCACTGCGGCGCACTTCGTCATTATTAGATTGTAATAGTTCCACTAGGCGAGGTAGACCACCTTCTGCTCTGAACTGGAAAAACAGGATAGTCTGGTTAGAGTCTGACCAATCCATGAGCACCCGTTTATTTGAAGACCCTGACGTCACAACAAATGAGACAAAAATCTACACAAATACATTCAAGAATAAACTATTTTGTGTCCCGCTGTCCGACAAGTTCCCGTCAAGGATACGTAAGGCCTGCTTCAAACATCGAACTTCTCAAGCGCCAAACGCAAATTGAAATAAAAGATAACTACCGTATTTCCTCACGTATAGGCCGTACCCCTAACTTTGGCCTGATATGCAAAAAATGACCAAGAAAAACACATATAAGCCTCACCCCAAACTCGGAAAGAATAATCTTTTGTTCAAGTTCATATACATGCATCAGGAGTTCCGGACTTCCGGTTGGATCACACTGCATTCTGGGTAGGTGGGCTCAGAAAAGTGGGCATCAACTTCTAGATCGGCCATATTGGATTTGAGTGCAGTCAATTTTTGCTCCTTTGCAAGTTCAAAAACTTACTACCTAATACACGGAATATTTTACCTTTACAGATTCTTCAGTTGGGAGTTCTAAGTCGATGTTTAAGCTTTAGAACGGGATTAATAAAGTTTCCAAGTTGACTGCGCTCAAATCCAATATGGCCGCTCTGGAAGTTGATGCCCACTTTTCTGTGCTCACCTACCCAGAATGCAGTGTGATCCAACCGGAAGTCCGGAACTCCTGATGCATGTATATGCTCATACTTGAAGCAAAACTTCTTCAGAAGAGATTGTTGTCATTACAAGTCATACCAACTGCTATCGCAACTTCGAGTATGGTTACGACTTTCCTTGTCATTTCGTGTGTATATTTGAACTTGCTGTCTTGAAGTTACTTCAGAATTATTCTGCTTTGGAAATGGACAGAAAGAGCAGAGACTCCACGGAGGACTTGTTCCAGCTCGTGTGTGAGAATACGAGACTTGCCGAACTCCGTGGCTTCGTTTTATGTCCGCTAAATTATTTGATGGATCGCTAAATTATTTCAAAATTGAATTCGAAATACCTCACTCCATCGTTCTCGAACAATAGGCCCATGGAACGAACAAATCACGTGGTCATACTGGAGAGCAAAAAAATTATGACTTCATTTATTTAAAGGCCTTGTACGAGAACGGTATTGATATTAGCAAAACCTGTTTGTAAATGCTATTTTCCACCTCCAATCGATTGTCGATCTTTCTAAAACAGCGTTTTTAAAGATAGCTTGCCATCCAGCATCCATGGCAACGCCTTTCCCATGGGGATCACGAGCTCAATTCATTCGTTAATGAAGTATTATATCAGCACGCGACTGTATCCTGCAAAGGACCTATTACCATACTATGCTGTAGTATCAAATAATTTCTATTCATCAAATGGCTGTCGACAAGAAAAATAGTACGACACAAATTCGAACGGAAAATGCAAACTGCTCTTCTAGTTCATTTTATATTCTATTTTTACAATATCGTAAAAGTTCAAATAGGTTTCGGCATAGGAACATAGGAACATTTAATTAAACAAGTTTAAAGTAATACCTGTTCACATCGCATGCTCGCTGGCGCTAAACTAGCTTCAAACTGACTTTACTTAATTAAACCGGCAACATGTTTGAGCTAGTTTTAACCCTGTGTGACTAAACATATTCATTAGATAAACTCGCTTTAGTTGGAGTGAACGACTAGGATATGGAATTCCCTCCGCGATGAACTAAGATGTAAAACGTTTCTGTTAGTCTATTATATATTATCACTCAGCCGCACGCCTTTGTTATAACCCTAATGACCACCGTACATGGAAAACTAAGGGCCTTGTTACATGGAGAAAGTTGTCCCGGGTAGAAGGGATAACCCTTCTAGCCGAGTTACCCGGAGAGGGACAACTTTCCATACATTTCTCTGTAAACCACAATCAATTGTGAATAAACTCGTCCCGGGTAGAAGAGTTGTCCCTGGCCCAAGGATATCTCGTCTCGGCGAGAAGGGTGTCCCTTCTTCCCGGGACAACTTTCCGACATCAATACGCCATATAAACACTTTGTCCCTTCTCACCGGGACAACTCGGGGCAAATCGATCACACAGAGCACGCGCACTGTGATGCGATTCTTGGAATCAAAAATGTGTCTGCGAGGTTAGCTTTCCATATAAACGCTCGGTAAAGTTGTCCCTTCTAAAGGGGTAACCCTTATGCCCGGGATCATGTAACAAGGTCCTAACTGTATCAAATGTGATTCTACACGCAGCCTTACCTGCCCATTGTCCTGTTGTTCGTAACTGCTTCACTCTTTTTTATGATTTCGCATTATAACCAGAAATTTAGGATAGGGGTGTGCTGCCGAGATATCGAAATCCTGACCCTATTTAAGGGTGAAAAATCGTAAAATGGGTACCCTTTCCAAGGCTTTAAACTAAAATATGGACCCTGTTTAAGGGACAAGTGAATACTCAGAATTTATTGAACAGATCGTTTTTATTTCTCTCTGTCTGTGTAATGCTTTACGTTTATTGAAGATTGTTACGTTGAGCGGTGTTGAGCAAATGCACGATAGTGCATATCAATAGTAAGGGAAACAAAAAAAAACGTACTCTATGTTGGGATCGGATATTTTATTTAAGGATGATAATACAGAATACGAGGCCGGGTCCGGCACCTCGAAAACTATACGCTATCCCGCGGGACATACCTATGAGGCTTATATACGGGACATCTCGGTGGAACTATCTGCAGCTGGTAGAGTAGTTTCACAATGAAAAACGACGGTATTTTAACACCCTGAGCCCTGCAATTCAAACCTGTTAGTCCTGTTTTCTCACCTCAGTTCTCGAGTCTGCATCGCACACAAATGCGGCTATGGTTACAGCAACCTTGCTTTGCACCACAGTTGCACTGGAATTCAAGACAATGATACCGTTAGCTGTCAGAGTATAGCACGTATTCCGTGCACACACAGAGTGACACAAGAGCAAGTTGGCGGCTCTCGTGCCAGATGGCAGCCCCTTGTGTTTTTTTAATCAACGCACTTAATCAGAAGCCTCATGAAGTTCGCGCAGAACAATTGTCAATACACATGACGTCATACTTGCGCGCGGTCTGTACGCACACCTTGACTATGACATAATTAGACTTACTCCAAGTCGAACTCGTTGAGTCACTGGGTAAGCGATTACTGGGTCAAAAATCGAGCGCGATAATCGAAGCGAGAGGTGAGTTCGACTTGTTTCACTTGCAGGAAATTGAATCGGGGGATTATGTATTGGCGCGAAAAGACGTTTCAGGGGCGGAGCTTACATTTCGCGCCTTTGACAAACTCTTTCCGAGTACAATCAAATTGTAAATACCACATCCACGGTCGACTGACTTGACACGTCAACATACAATACCTGAATAATTGACGCTTTTTGATTGGGCAAATCTTAGTACGTCATAAGCCACGCCTCGGGTTGAAAAATCAACCGGTAAATTTTGCGCGCTGCAAGTGGAAAAAGTCCTTCGTGCGGGGGGCTAAGAAGGACTTTGAGAAAGTCTATGACATAATGAGCAGTCTATCCAATCGGAAAACTTGAGCACTTCCCGATACAGTTTGAAGTTTGAGCAATTATCCACAGGCATGTCACATGTCTGATATTCTCAACGTGTATAACACGGGATTCAACAGCGAGTTCAGTTCGATAATTGCAATAGATGCATAAAATACAAATATGCTAGCTGTTGTCTCTAAACCAGAGACAAGTATGACAACAGAAACATAGACAAAAAGGATATAAAACAGAAGAAGAAGACCAACTATCAGTAACAGTGTCGAAGGCCTTTCTGTATTTCTGAACATCAAGACTGTGTTCATTATTGTCTTGAATGTTTGAAGCATGGACTTCAGTGATTGTTGCTGTGTTGTCGTAACATCTTCTAGGCTTTCCAGTAAAATATTGCAATGATTTACAAACAGGACACCAGGCAGGGGTAGAAATTAGCGGTAACCAACTAGCAAAATGCTAGTTAAAAAATGATTTTGCAAGTAGAATTTATTTACAGTAGCAAATTTGTGCTAGTGCAGAATATAATATAGCGAACTAGAAACAGTCAACCCAAGTCACGCAACGTTTCCAAACGTACAAACAGAGTAAACAAACTGTTAAAAAACTTTTCGATTTGTTTAGTTAGCTCACTTTACCAATGCTTTGTTCACCTGTTTAAGCACTAACCGTGCGCTTGCATTAGTAAAAGACATAAAACCTTATTTAGACATTTTAGTTTTTGCTAGTTTGCTAGCTTAAAAAAAAGAACTTCCAAATTTCTGCTAATGGCAAAAAAAATTAATTTCTACCCCTGTCAGGATCAGAATGAAGTGAATACGACATACAAACACTCGATGAACAAATTCAGCAAAATGTGATAGCAACACAGACTCGTCGTGTAGTTACCCTCGTGTGATACGACTACGGTCTATGACTACGGCCGCGCACCAATAAAGGACTAGAACGAGACACTCCTGTTGATTTCATCCCGCCGCTAAGTAGTCAGCGTATTTTTCATAATCACCACAACAGAGTACGCTAGCTATAGGCAGATGTAAGGTAAGAAATTCACCACTCTTGGATATTTCAATAGCTAACCTTTAAACTATACACAATAAATTGCTTTCTGTTCGAGTTTACAGCGTTTCTGGGCTAGCTTATGTGGGAATTTTTGGTCAATTCGGTCTGCAATACGATGGGTTCAGCTTATTCTCGCCAAAATGTTAACTTTTCGCGCTATTCATTGCGTACTCGGCCCAGTACTCTAGTCGACCGCTATGCACGTCTAATCGTAGTTGTTGTCCGTAGTCATTCGCTTATCTTAGACGAATGGCTAGAAATCGATCAACGCTTATAGCAATGTTTGCTAGGATCGAGACATATCCAAGGCCAGTCATCGTACAACATATCGGTACATAGATTCTGCATGCTATTGTATGTGAATGTAATCAAAAGCCACAGAGAAGGCCAACGTCGTAATCAAGTGTTGCATGGCACACAAGTCAAACCAGAAGATCAGACAGGGCTAAGCTTGTTAACAGGCTTGTTAACAGGCTTGTTAACAGACACTGAGTTAGAAGGCGGCTGTAGTCATGGAGTTGTTAGGACCGCGGCAATGATAACAGCGTTGACAACTCCGAACGCCAAGTCTCCAATGTACATTTCATCGAATGTTTTTCTAAGGTCTGGACTGGCGCTTTGTACATGGTTCGCACAGGCCTTGACAAGTCCTTGAATTCTTACAAAACTCCTTGAATTTTGTTGAAACCTCCTTGAATGTTTGAGAAGACAGAAAAACAGCCTCACGCACTGAATGATTCCTCGTGCAAACAAGTCAAAGAAAGGGTGTTACATTGGGACTAAATTACGTACAATTTCGAAGTAATTAATGTGTGAACCTGTAGAAAACAAGTCCTTGATAAGTGTGGATTGTCCTTGAAAAGTCCTTGAAGAAAAAGTTCTGAATTTTGTATGAACCATGTTTGTATTTTCATGTATGGTGGACACAAGTCAAGGTTGATCTGAATATTTGACCCATTGTGTAACATCTTTGAGTCATCGTGAGAGTTAGTTCGGCAATCGTCTCCGGTGTTTCAAAGGTCTCTTTTTAATGCATGTTTCTTCGCCAGCTGCAGTCGCTGCTTTTCATTTATTCGTGTAAGTTTTCTTTCGGTATAGACTTTAATAGCGGCTGAAAACAATGACATATTTATAATAAACGTTGTTGTTAACGTGCCTTCTTGTTCGAAAGGACAGTGAGTTTTTGATGAAAAAAAGTAAAGAATACAAACCCTCGGTATGTGGGCGATATACAAGAAAATCAATAAGAACTCTGGAAAAACATACTCTGTCTTCGCTAATTTACCCAGCTTCCAGCTGATCATTAATTCATTTTCATTTATAAACTTAAAAACTAAAAAAACATCAAACGATATCAAATGAAAATACAGTATATTAATTTGTTGGTTTTCTATAGAATTTATTATCAACCAATGAAAATTGCGAGAAAGAAGAATAGAAAACACCTTTTAATTCCCTTCCCGTTCATGATATCGTTCTTAGCCTGAGCGTGACTTAACAGCTATTCGGCCAACCAATGTGGGAGAATGTGCAGTTACTTGATTATGACGTGTTCACGTACTTTGACTGAAGTGCCTGGATAAGTGCTGGTACCACCCCACGCTGTTGAACTTCGGATCTCCAAGACTCTACAGACACGAAACAGCATTTTGAATAAACAAAATAAACAAAGCAATAAGAAGACGTCACATAAATGATACAATTTTTAACCTGGCAGGCTGCAGGGAACAACGGCAAGGAATAAGACACAGGAGAGAAGAGACGAGGGGGAAACACGACTGAGGGGGGTCGGGGTGGCGCAGTAGTTAAGTGCTTTGCCTCTTGGCGCCTTATGTGAATTGAGTTTGTTGGTATCTCGCCCTTGATCCGAGGGTTTTTCTCCGCGTTCTCCAGTTTTTCTCCCTTAACAAAAAACCAACACGCTAAATTCCGATTCGATCTGTGGATTAGCCAGGTCCCGACTTTGATCATCCCCTATGGTTGTTTCAGGTCCCGTTAGAAATTCAGATTCAGGCAATGAGAAGGAGTATCGAACAAGGCGGGTAAATCGGTGTGATTTCTAAAGAACAAACTTTCAATCTTGTACAGAAAAGCAGGATTTAAACAGAAGACCACAATTATTTTAAAGATGACATGACTTTGTACGGAACATATATTTTATATAAAGAAGTGGTGTCCCTTATGGACCACCGTAGGTAACGATAAGATGTGTGTTCTGAACAAGGAGTAAGAACTTTCTAGGAAAGAGGAAGGAACACATTATGGCCATTTATACGAGAGAAATAAGACGCGGCTTACGTAAGACGCGACCTGCTCGTATAAAAGGTACAAAACTTCTGTTCGCAACTAACACAAGCCGCGTCTAACATAGGACGCGGCTTATTCTGGACTAGGGTTTTGAGCCGTTCTTAGCTAGGCCGCGTCTAAGATAAGACGCGAAAACTCACGTATAAACGGGGTCAACAGTTGTTCGCGTCTTGTTGAAGACGGGAACAGTTACCGCGCATGCGTACGTTTTGTTGTTATCTTGGCACTGGCCAAAATATCGCAGGCTCTGGGAACGAGATTGTGTTGTTACGTCTTCTCGGCCGGAAATGAAGGACAAGATGGCGGCTACTTTTGTTTCTGTTGAGTCGGCAGACGAAGCTGGTAGCACTGAAAAGAAAAGAGCCAAGAGGCCTGCTAAGAGGAACACTTGGACCTTATTGGGAGAGAAGCACTTCTTGCAGATGTGCAAGGAATTTGAAACAAAACGTTTTGCCTTCTTGCCAACCCGCGCCATTTTGATACATTTTGACACGACATACTGAACCATGACAATCATACCCGAAAACGAGGCATATACCTTACTGGGCGCGAACCATTTATACGAGAACTTTGCGTCTTATGCAAGCCTAGCTCGTATAAATGGGTCAGTTCGCGTCTTACGTAAGCCGCGTCTTATTTCTCTCGTATAAATGGCCCTATTATGTGGACCGATGGAGGACTTAAGGAAGTCAAAGAAAGTAACAGACAGACGGAGAGTAATATTGTGGACGAAATGGTAAGGACAAGGACCTAAGATGGCAAAACGATAAAAGTATGGAATTAAGTACGAAAAACAAGGAGTGGGAATATGGAATATGGAGTGGAGTTGATGGAGTACAGAGCACAGTTATAGCAGAAAGAAGTGAGCAATAAAGAATAAAAAGTAAGGGGAAAGAACCGAGACCAAGTGACAAGAAACATAACCTGAAAGGAATAAAGTTGATAGAAGGTTGTATAACTAGGACAGTGATAACAGAAGGAAATTGTTTGAGAAGAAGAAAGTAAGGAGTAAAATATTAAGTCCGTAAAATCCGTATCCCCGCGCGGCATGGTAATAACCTCTATATATCCAGGCCTCGAAGTTCAGGCGTTCTACTTGCTACATCAATCCTCCTTGCTAAATGCAAGTTGATTTTTACGTATTGCAAGTGGAAAAATTAAGCACTTGCTTTTTTCTGCAAGCTGTATTTCATACTAATAATTTGTTTTACAAGCACTATTTCACTACAGTAAAATGTACCATGAAATATTCTAATCGAAATGCAAACTTACTAAAGCATTTGGTTACTTATGCCTGGAGAAATTGAAAATACAAGTGTGCTTTGATTTTAGCAAGTAGATTTTTAGGCGCTTGCGTTCTTTAGCATGTGACTAAAAATGTTAAATTCGAGGCCTGATATATTCAACATTAACGTAACAAAGGCAAGAAGCCAAAGATTTTACCATCAGCTGCCAGATTAGTGAGGCAGACAGCAGCGTTGGCTTGGATGAGGGGTTTGGCATCTGTTACCATGACAATTAGAGGGTCGATACCACCTTTTTCTACCACTTCGCTGAGGAAAACAAGTAATTCCAGTCACATCATACCATTCTATACTTTCCCATTCATGATTTACATGTATATGTGATGGAAACCTCCTAAGAACCTACGCTTTGATTGGCTTCAAGAACCAAATCTAGCCAATCAGCTACGAAGCTTACTTCAACATAAAAATGGCTGTTGCCATCGCTTTCGCCACCATTTGCTTTTTTTACTGATTTTCCCCCGAAGTTTCCTTCATCTTCAAAGCTTTGCTCGCTTAACTGAACTTAGTTTCTTTTCCATAATAAAATAGAAATAGAATATGGTTTTCCTGCGTCCTACAAAACTATACTTTCGAGGTCTTAAACGCTGCGGAATGCACTTGCATTCTGCTCATACATCTCACAGCTTTTCAAAATAGTTTTCCTATGTGATAATGTCCTGTAAAAACATATTTTCGCATGTACGTAAGCCTTCTTTCTCGATGCATTTTTTAGCCTCTTGAGATACAAACTAGAGATAGAATTAACGTAAGTGACAAAAGAATACGATGCTGATGTCTGGCTTACTTGAATGTGCGTAAATGCTTCATACGAAATATCTGTAACTCAGTAATTTGTAACTTGGCAAATTTAAAGGTCCTCTGTCGAGCGTTATCGACTCGAATTTCGTATGATGTGAAATTCGGCTTGAAAGCATGGACACGAATTCTGTATCTGTCTTATCAAACGTCTAGATGTAGAGTCATGTTTTCAGTTATTTTGGCGATCCAACTTATTTTGGCCGAGAAAATCGAAGCAAAAGTTTATGTAAATCAGGACGAAATCTGTATCAGATTCACAAATCACTTATCGCTTGGTGATTTCCTTTGTTTTTTGCTTCATGAATTATTAAAGATGCCAACCATTTTTCTTTTCAAGGAACACTGGTTGCGTAGGTATTACAAATTACGCTGAAATACCACACTGGTTGCGTATTTTCCAAATATGGCAAAAGCTACCATATATGGAATAGGTTTGTAATACCTGTAGGTATTACAAATTACGCTGAAATACCACACTGGTTGCGTATTTTCCAAATATGGCAAAAGCTACCATATATGGAATAGGTTTGTAATACCTGTAGGTATTACAAATTACGCTGAAATACCACTGCCCTCAACCCATAAAATGACCGAAATTTCTCAGCTTGTATTATAAAAGTAATAATTCGCCTTAGAAGGAAAAGACAAAAGACTGCGGCAATGAGCCTATCCTCACGGATGATTTTGCTTCAACATAACCTCCCGGTTAGCTCAGTGGTTAAGCGCTGGTCTGTTGTGCGGGAGGTCGCGGGTTCAAACTCCGGCCGGACCAACACTCAGGGTCTTAAAATAACTGAGTAGAAGGTGCTGCCTTTGTGAAACAATCTCGTTCACGAACTGTAAATGGTTAGACCTTCACGTCTTCTCGGATAAGGACGTTAAATCGTAGGTCAAGTTTATCAGTCTTTCAAGACTGTTAACTACTTATTAACCGAGCAAGCGAGGTTAATGAGGTGTTTATTATAATTTATGGCATATTTTGTTCTAACTTTTAAAGTTTTAATTCGACCGGTTCGTGTACACAAACACTGCAGCGGAAAAATCCGTATTGCCCGTGGGCATTACGGGAGAATTCCGCCCGCTAAACGGCCAATCAGCGCGCGCCATTTGACCGGAAGTAGCTCCTGTCATATAATAATACGAGTTACCGACGCTTTCGCTTTAAGTGCAACTTAGTAAATTGTAAATAAAGTAATTTTGGGAAAGTACTTTCGAGAACTTCAAAAGTGACTCAAATACACTCGCGTTCAGCTCGTACATCCAATGCTTTTCAAAACCTCCAGCATGTAAAGTTTCTTTTCCTGTTTTTGAACACGAAGAACCAGCACTCTCAACAAACATGTACCACAATATTCACACATTTACTCTCGTACTTAGGTTTGATTTAATCAATTCCTTCATCAACGGATAAATACCACTAACCTGCAATTTGTAGGGTTGGCTGTTGTTATGTTGGCCAAAGCAAGAGAAGCTGCCTCCCTAACATCTGGGTTCTCACTGCTCAGTAAACCAATGATGGGCGTGATCCCCTCTACAAAAACATGGAATACATACGTTAGCGTACCCTGCTCATGTACCGCTGATCGTTTCTCAATTGATGGTTTTGCATAACATTACATCGGAGGATTCTCTAAACAATTATCGTACAATACAGCGGCACTCTCAACACCAAAGACCAAAACATAGCACCTCTCAATGGACAACTCGTGGATAAAAAGTTCACTGTATTTTTAGCAACAGTGTGGTTCAAGAAAATATCCACGTACCCTGTGTTTTTTTCGTTGGACCCCTTCCAGCGCCCTGGATTTTCCGTCCCAGGGGAGTTTCGTCCCAGGCTTTGGTTGCTGTTGTCGTAAAACCTTAAACTAAATCTTCGGGTCTGTGTCACGGTTAGAGGCCTTTGTATTCGTCAGCGTACAAATAGTTTCTGGTACTTTTCATCGACCTGAACCTGTTTCTTTCCTTCTCTCTAAATCTGTAACTAATACTTAAAGTACCTACGAATCGCAAATTAAGTTGATCTCATATGCAAATCCTTTCGAAATGAGGAAGGGCGGCGTTTTCTGTTTGTCAATAGGGACCTTACGCAACCAGGACGGCGACGGCAGTGACGACTGGAGGTAGCGAAGTGTTTTCTCCCTAAATCTGGTGTTTACTAGTTCCTTTATTCGCTTTTAATTACGTTTGACATCCAGATCTTCGAAAAATATGATAAGCATAAAGTTTTGCTCACGCCGAACGAAAAACAGAGTGATTTACTTTCTTACGTTTGCGTTCTCTTGTAAACGTAAACTTTGGGGTTTTCACGTTGTGTTTTTCCAGACAACGGTTGAAATATAGGCGACTGCGTGCATTTTCACGTGCAGTTATTGTATTTTGTAATTAAGGGTATTGTTTTATGCCGTCGTCCTCGACGTTGCCGTCCTGAGTTGCGTAAGGTCCCTAATATCTCGCACTGTTCCAGAGATATTCAGGTTTTTGCAATATGTAAATGAGATGAACTGTGACGTCATACGATGGACAGAAGCCTGGAGACAAATAAAATTCTCACTTCCGGTGAAACTGCATTGTTCAGAAAAGTCAATCAGAAATATTTTCGTCGACCACACGCAGTAAGAAACATATAGGGACTGGGTACGAGGTTGTTTTTAAAAAGGCTCGGTCACGGTGTTGCGCATGCGTGGCTCAGTGTAGGATGTTGGTCGATGTTAGTTATTGTGAATTGGCTTCAAACAGCTTAAAGTGCAAGTATCGTGTCAAAAATATAAATATTGTACTATTGTGTTTGTTTCTCACAAAAAGGTATTAATCTTGCAGATTTTGTAAAATTTCTGGCATTTGATCCCTAATTTTGGTTACTTGTCGTGAATCCTGTGACGTCATAAGGTAAATCAACTCCCTCCCAAGAGAAAACTACTACAATAAAATCCCGTAGCTTTCAATTGTGACATAACGTTTGAAGACTAAGTATACACAGCTTGTAAATCACTTTAATTTGCATACTTGCTTTAATTTTACCCATCCCACAAGTGTGCGAGTTTCGTCAGTTCATACGAAAATTGCGGAAAATCGTTTCTTTCTGGGACGGGAAATATGAAGTCCTCCCACTGTGGTCCATCCCCTTTAAAGAATGTGATATAAAGTGGTAAGCTGTAGTGCTGAGTGTGCACGCCCTACGAGTGAAAGAGAAAAAATATCTGACCCAAGTGGGACTCGAACCCAACGACCTCCAGGTTACATGTCTGGCGCTCTACCAACTGAGCTATCAAGTCAGATGAGAGCAATCGTGGGTATTGGTGCGTTATATGGGGTCACGGCGATTATATATGTATATGTAGTTATGATATTGAATCATGTTTGCCGCGTAGCACTAGTCAGTGTAAAGTGCTAAGTGTGCACGCCCTACGAGGGCACCAATACCCACGATTGCTCTCATCTGACTTGATAGCTCAGTTGGTAGAGCGCCAGACATGTAACCTGGAGGTCGTTGGGTTCGAGTCCCACTTGGGTCAGAGATTTTTTCTCTTTCACTCGTAGGGCGTGCACACTTAGCACTACAGCTTACCACTTTATATCACATTCTTTACACTTACTAGTGCTACGCGGCAAACATGATTCAATATCATAACTACATCCCCTTTGAAGTCGGCTGCTCACCGAGTTTGCCTATGATGACCCTACTGCTTAAGTTCTCTGACATCACAGCCAAAGCCAAGGCTAAAGACGATTGCACACCAGGATTCTATAACGGAAAACAAACACTAGTCACTAGTAATACATTATGTGCAGAAGCCTCACAAGCATTATCATGCTGTTGACGTAAATGTTGATCAGGGTTGACAAACCTTAATCATACAGATACTGATGCTTTGTTTGAATGTCTTCTTGAATATTGTCAGTTTGATTATCATTTCAGCGCACTACCCATGGACACATGAGACACTCTAGCTTGCTCGCGGTAAACCCAAAAGCATGCAATCAGAAGCCTCATGACGTCATACTCGCGCGCGGACTGTACGCCTGGATTATGACATAATGAGCCGTCTATCCAATCGGACAACTTGACCCTTTCCCGATAACTGACTGACTAATTTCAATATATTAACATACTCTGGATTTCCGGAAACATTGTCGGAAATTCTCGAAGCGATTCCGATGTTTAACGTACGTCGTATACACCAGATTACACACTGAATTTCTAACGGGACCTGAAAAACAGCCAGAGGCTGATCAAAGCCAGGACCCGGCTAAATCACAGATCGAATTGGAATTTAGCGTGTTGGTTTTTGTGGAGGGAGGAAAACCGGAGAACCCGGAGAAAAACCCTCGGAGCAAGGGCGAGATACCAACAAACTCAACTCACATATGGCGCCGGGTCCGGGAATCGAATCCGGACCACAGAGGTGAAAGGCGAAGCGCTTAACCACTGCACCACCCCGACTCCCAAAATGCGACCACAGACCAACCTAACGACCAACCTAACCACTGAGCTTATCGGGAGGCGGTGCCCTTACGTCTTTTTTAAGTTATGACTAAAGAGCTTGTTTCAAAACGTTTGGAACCTTTTTGTTTTTCCAGCCACTTGCAATGACTTTCGATTACTTGGGTCGACTTTAATAGCTCGAGCCCAAACCAAATTAGCAATGACATTCTATTCCTGGCTGGAAACAACATAGCTTTTAACTTGCCTGCGTAAACATGCGCACAATTTGCGACTCAACATACAGGCTGTTTGCCGGGGTTTTAGACACTGCCAACTAGAAATCCTACTTCCAGGCTAAAGAGCAACTCCTGGAGTGTCATTACCTACCCAAGTTCATTGCTTAACGACCGGCCAAAGCGCCAAACTTCGTGAGGCTTCAGATTGAGTGGTTTCTATTATACAGTTGCCCGCGGAAATTTGATGTTCTTAAAACAAATATATGCTAGTTTTAAGAACATCAAATTTCCAAGGGAAACTATCAGTCGATAGGTCCGAGACAGACACAGTCTATTTGCGTTATTGTTCAACACAAAATTGTTCGTACTCAGCGGGCACTATTATACAAATAGACTGTGTCCGTCGAGGAACTATCGGCTGATAGTTGCCCGCGGAAATTTGATGTTCTTAAAACAAATATAAGCCCGAGAACGCAGTTCGAGGGCTTATATGCTAGTTTTAAGAACATCAAATTTCCAAGGGAAACTATCAGCCGATATTTCCGAGACAAACACAGTCTATTTGTCGTTATTGTTCATCACAAAATTGTCTTCAGCTCTCAGCGGGCACTATCGCCTGATAGTTTGCATCCGCGGACGGCGACTATCACGTCACGTGATCGCTTTTGACCAATGAGCGCGCGCCAAAATTTTGCAGTGAACTATAACACCTGATAGTTTGCATCCGCGGACAACAAATATCACATCACGTGTTCGCTTTTAACCAATGAGCGCGCGCCAATGATGCGTTCTTTGAAAAACTAGAAACTCAATTAGAAAACCTAAACAACAAGAGCCAAGAGGTAATTGTTCTAGGAGATATAAATATAAACTTCTTAAAATATAATATTGATAATCACACCTCCGAATTCCTCGACATGTTGCTTAACTTAGGCTTCATGCCACTGATTACCAAGGCTACGAGAATCACTGATCATACATCCACCTTAATAGATCATATTTATACCAACATGCCTCAAAAGGTTATTAAAGCAGGTGTTTGTTTAGCCGATGTCTCCGATCACCTGCCTATCTTCTCCACATTTGCAAACAAACTTCCAGTGATCAATGAAAATAAATACTTTAGAGATTTTTCACACTTCAACAATGACGATTTTTTAAACGACCTACGGAATGTTGATTTCAATGGCTTAATTGTTGAAGATGTGAATGAAAGTATGAACAACATAGTAGATACGCTTAAACAGATATCCGACACACATGTGCCGATACGGAAAGCATCACACCGAAAAAGAAAACACATGAAGAAGCCTTGGATCACAAATGCGATTCTTGTCTCAATTAAGAGAAAACAAAAACTATTCAGAACACATTTTTTAAGCAACGAACCGAGAAAGATTAAAGAATATAAAATATACAACAATAAATTAAACAAAATTAAGGAGGCTGCAAGGAAGAGCTATTTTAGAGCACAATTTGACTTGCACAAAGAAAACTTAAAAACCACGTGGAAGCTAATTGGAATGGTTGTAAACAGAAACAGAATTTTTTCACCTGGTATTAAGAAACTTCTATACAACAATAAATGCTATACGAATAAGGCTAGTATTTGCCATCAACTCAACACACACTATATAAACGTTGGCCCTAAATTAGCAGAGAATATTCCCATAAATGACATAAGCCCAACTAGTTACATTAAGAAATCATTTCCAAATAGCTTTATGTTCAGAAGTATCTGCATTCATGAAGTTTATGATGCTATTATGGGGCTTAAATTGAATAAGTCCTGTATTGGTATTCCACAGAGATGCATACAATTAGCAGGTGGTCATATAAGTGAATCCCTCACAACAATATTTAACCAATCCTTACTTCAAGGCATAGTCCCGGATGTACTAAAAATGTCTAAGGTAACGCCTGTTGATAAAGGAGGGGAAGTTATGGACCCATGCAATTATCGCCCTATCTCCACTTTGTCAGCCCTAACGCAAATCTTTGAAAAACTAGTATACAAACAGCTCATAAATTATATTGAAAAACACGATATTTTATTCCAATTCCAATTCGGTTTTAGAAAAGGCCGCTCAACAGCACAGGCTGTAACTGAAATTGTAGACAGTCTTCGAAGAGCTATAGACAATAATATGTATACTTGTGGAGTATTCTTAGATTTTTCAAAGGCTTTCGACACGGTCAACCACCAAATACTATTAAAAAAACTAGAGGCATATGGAGTAAGGGGGGTCCCCCTAAACTGGTTTACAAACTACCTAACGAACAGACAACAATATGTTGCGCTAGGAAACACTGAATCCACGAAACAAACAATGATCTGTGGTATACCACAAGGCAGTACCCTAGGACCACTCTTATTCTTAATCTACATTAACGACCTTCCAAACTGTTCAGACACTTTAACATTTAGAATTTTTGCAGATGATACCAATGTATTCGCATCAGCACGAGAACTAAAAAGCCTAGAAGCATTGATAAACTCTGAACTGGACCGAGTCAAGGAATGGTGCGATACGAATAAGCTTTCAATAAACTTTTCTAAAACAAATTATATGATCGTTAAATCTTCGCGGAAAAAGGACGGAGAAATTGATATAAAATTACAAACCAAAGATGGATCGTGCCACTTGGAAAGAAAAGACCATATAAAATATTTAGGTGTTCTGATTGACGATTCAATGTCTTGGAAATATCATGTTTCATATGTTTGCTCTAGAATTTCAAGAAATATTGGTATCATATCCAAGCTTAGGCACTATCTATCTATTCACCAACTAAAACAAATATATTACAACCATATTTACCCCTACATTTCTTATGCTATTCTAGCCTGGGGGAGTGCTTACCAATCACACTTGAAAAAGATACAAACTAAGCAAAATGTTGTAGCAAGGTTAATATTTTTCTCTGTTATGTTTGGCAAAAATACGGAAAGCGCTCTCCCCTTACTAAATCTCTTAGATATTCAAACTGTAGAAAATGTTTATCGCCTTCATGCCATAAAGTTTGTTCATTTGTGGCATAAAGGTCTCCTTCCAAGCTTGTTTAATGATTTTTTTCAATATGCCAGTGGCAAACACACATACAACACAAGATACAACACAAGATACTCAACCCAAAAGAATTTATACAAATCACGTGTCCGAACTAATACTGGCAAACAAATGCTTTCATATCAGGCAATTGATCTCTGGCAGGATATTCCTAGCCACCTAAAAGACCTTAGTGTTTTTGTCTTCGCAAAAAAAATAAAACACTATCTACTGTCAGAACAACATATTAAGTAAAAAAAAAAAAAAAAAAAAAAAAAAAAAAAAAAAAAAAAAAAACATTCTAGATAAATAACCTATTGTAAATATTGAAATTGTCCAGTAGTCTCAAATATCATGATAATCTTTAGCTATTCTTGTTTTACTATAAACCTTCATTCCTTATTGTCCTTTTTCTCTGTTTGTAAAATACTTTCAAAGGCTGGGGGCTAACTCGAAAACCTCACGGTTCACTTAGCTCCCAGGCTCAAACTTCTCAAACTCAAAATATTGCCTAACAATTTTATCTACCTTTATATGTTTGTCCACTTCTGTATATTTTTAGTATTTCCCATTTGAGTAAATAAAGATTGTATTGTATTGTATTGTATTGTATTGTGGTGAACTATAACGGCTGATAGTTGGAGAAGGAAGATGTCCTGATTCTTCTATCGGCTGTCAATAGACACCAAGAGCAAGAAGTCTAATTGTTTTAGCATAACCAAGACTGCGGCTCTTTCTAAGGTAGCTTATCGATTAATATCGAGAAAAATGTTGGCAAATAAGCAATTTCCTAGTTGAGTTTGCCTGAACACGCTCCTTGTTCGAAATTGTTGTCTATCGATCGACGCTTTGCCGCCATTTTGAAAAGGACCAGGCCTTCTCGTGTGTTAGTGGACACTCGCTGGAGGCCTGGTTAATATTTTTGGTCTGGTTTCGCAAATCAAAATCAGCAATGTGATCATTTAGAACTTAAACATTACGCTCTTACAAAGTACAGCAAAGATCTGTTCAGCTGGTGGAATTTTATTTTTACCCCCAAACCAATTTTGTGTGCATTCTAAGGACGCAAATAGTGATCCGGGATTACGTCCCACAACGTGAAATTTGCTTTGCGTTTTTTCGTAATTGTAAGCCCTGATAAAATTAGCAGGTATTCACCACAGAGCTATCAGCATGGGGTGTTACTATTCAAGTACACCATATAAGACAATAGTGTATTATAAAATTCAAGTTAAATACTACATTTCATTGTCCCGTTCACGATCACAGTACAGTTAAGGGTGTTACTCACATCTGAGGAAAGCAGTGAAATGAGTGTATTTCATTGTCCCGTTCACGATCACGTTACAGTAAGGGTGTTACTCACATCTGAGGAAAGCAGTGAAATGAGTGTATTTCATTGTCCCGTTCACGATCACGTTACAGTAAGGGTGTTACTCACATCTGAGGAAAGCAGTGAAATGAGTGTATTTCATTGTCCCGTTCACGATCACATTACAGTAAGGGTGTTACTCACATCTGAGGAAAGCAGTGAAATGAGTGTATTTCATTGTCCCGTTCACGATCACATTACAGTAAGGGTGTTACTCACATCTGAGGAAAGCAGTGAAATGAGTGTATTTCATTGTACCGTTCACGATCACGTTACAGTAAGGGTGTTACTCACATCTGAGGAAAGCAGTGAAATGAGTGTATTTCATTGTCCCGTTCACGATCACATTACAGTAAGGGTGTTACTCACATCTGAGGAAAGCAGTGAAATGAGTGTATTTCATTGTCCCGTTCACGATCACATTACAGTAAGGGTGTTACTCACATCTGAGGAAAGCAGTGAAATGAGTGTATTTCATTGTCCCGTTCACGATCACGTTACAGTAAGGGTGTTACTCACATCTGAGGAAAGCAGTGAAATGAGCGTCTTCTCGCATTCTTGTTCGTGGAAGATCTTACGATTGTCACCTGAAATAAAAAATACACACCACTAAAGGTATTGTTACATGAGGCATTTTTTCTTGCAACTTGCAACGCAACGGCCATAAATTGCACGCGTAACACATCCTCTCTGCAAGTCGTATCGCAATGAAAAATTGCAGGGCTCAAACTTAACTTCTAAATCCACAGCAAATGTCTGTCATATAGTAGGATTTTTGTCTACTAGCAAACATCTGGAGGGTACTGGTAAAATGATACAGTATCACTTCAATTCATAAAGAAGTACATTAATAGATGAATGGATTTTTCTCATAATTTAGACCGCCACTTCTTCATGGACCTTCAAGTGTATCCAGTCATTCCCCCCCCCCCCCCCCCCCCCAAAGTCGTTTCACCTCCAACTCGTACCAAGATTATGTGGAATTTGTTATTCTAAAATGTCTGCCAGTAGGATTTTTGTCCACTAGCAAACATCTGGAGGGTACTGGCAAAATGTCACATACATATTCTCATATTCTATACGTTCACAGTATTACTGTACATATTTTACATTTATCGTGCATTGAGTAAGAATTAAACGTATAAACTCTAGTAAATATGCAGCGTTTGTTCGACGTTTTCAGACTCCAAGTTGTACCTTAAAGGAAAATGACTCCCAGGAATTTTTTTTCATTCGCAAACTAAAAACCCTGCTAGCATTTTGCCAGTTTGTGAGCGTTAATTTTGAGCTCTGCAGAATAGTCCAATTTCGTATTCAAAAATGACCACTGAATGTGATGACTAGACGCATTTATACACACTGTTATTTTAAGGAGTTATTTTAACTCCAAAAGAGTTATTCTGTACTAAAAAAATGGTACAGAATAACTCTTTTGGAGTTAAAATAACTCCTTGAAAATAACAGTGCAGGGTTAGCCTCAGTCTGACGTTAAATATTCATAAATACCAGCGAGAAGGTGCAAAACTCGAAACTACAACAATACACAACAGCCCACCTTCTTGCTGGTATTTATGAATGCTAAACTTAAGAACGAGGCTAACCCTGTATAAATGAGTCTGTAGTCATCGCATTCAACGGTAATTTCGAATTCGAAACCGGAGTATTGCGAGAAGAGTTGAAGGGAAAGTAGAACTGCGCTGGCTAAAATTCGGTCGCACTGCAAACAAGTTGCAAATAAAGTTGAGAACATCCGACATCCCATGGCATCGTGTAACAGGAACGTTAAATGAAGTGGTTTGATTCACAATATCATTTAATCTCCCAGTATAAGTGATAACTATCTTGGGAGTATAATTATTTAAGCTCCTATGATCTACGACCTAGCTTATGCGCTTTAGAGTTTGACAACATTAATGGAAAGTGATGGAAATCTGTGAGATATTTAAATGGTAACAAAATGACTGCAAGAATGAAGGTACCAGCAATACCAAATGTGGATTGAAAAAGGACATATTTTAAACTTATAAAGCTTACGTACCGCTCTTTGCTGCCAGGGCTATTGCCTTTGCCTGGGAAAGAGTGAAAGATGAATACATGAACTTAACATTAGTAAATGATCAACCTTTAAGTGGCTATGAACCTTAATTGTTATCATGATTCCACAGCAACTGAATAGTTGAATATATTTGTTTTTAGTGTTGCATCTATGAGTTACAAAGGTCTATATTTTGAATATGTTAACGCAGTGACATTAAAGGAGGCATTTACTGTCATTTTGTTCTCCTTGTGAATGAAACGTTTATAGGATTTAGACAAAACATTTGGTAAAATCACTGATACATGCAAGCTTCGAATATAACACAGATGTTTATAAAAGGTCCTTTATCACTACCAGCAGGTATTGTATAAGAAATGATGCCTCCTTTGAATGTCACGTGTGGTGCGCATGTATGCAGTCAATGTTGGTGGGTGTAAAATTAGCTAGAAACAGTTAAACTCTCCTCCCTTAAATGCGTAATTGAAATGATATGCAATACTTTCCTTGAAAACTACGTCTATACAGTCAGTTTTTAGTCCTTTTTTGCATATTTGCTTTGATTTTAACCATTCCACATGTGCATGATGTTCGTCAGTTCATCAGTTCATATGAAAATCGCCAGACTCTGAATATAACGGCCTCTCACTGTGATACAGTCCATTTAAAACCATTAGCAAAAACATCACATTTAAAAGGTACACTCATTTGGGAGAAAAGAGAGGTCAATCAACTAGGATGACACTCACTGCATGCTGTTGAACTTCAGGAATCTGTGACTCTGCAACAAAAGCCAGCAATTTCTGTAAACCTCCTGACGTCTGGATCAACTGTGGATTACACAAAATTACACTGTCAGTCTGCTTGGACCATTAAATCATTGTAACAGTGTTATCTTGAATCCAGTCTTCATTCACAGGAAATCAGTGTTGTTTGGATTTTCAAGGATCACACAGATCCTTACGCAATAGAGGTAATCGGCTAACTCTGTTGCCACCCAATTCAGATCATGTGATGTAAACACACATTACTCTAGAGAATTGACTTTTTAAAAATTAATTTTATTCAGATAGGCATGACTGCATTATGATTAGAATGAAAAAGGAATAATTCCCCAGAGTAGCATCTGTTTACATCACATGACCTGAATTGGGTGGCAACAGCGTTAGCCAATTACCTCTATTGAATAATGACATTAACTTTGTTCGATCATGGCCACAATAAACGTTAACTTAGTAAAGAACTAACAAAATAAAGGATCCTATCACAATTTTATCATTATAATTTAATGTTCATTGTAGGGTGCGATGTCACGACGCTATTCTCACACTTTTACAACTCGTGGTAGCAAATCTTCATCATAAATGCGACACTTATAGAATGATTCAGATTCCGTATCATGAAAATAAATAATCCCTTTTTGATAGGTCTCAAATATTACCTGCATACTTTCCACATCCTGTAAGCAATTGGAGAGAACTTGTAGAGCATGAACATGAAGATCTTCAAACTCCTGATATAAAACAACACAAAAACAGAATTGAACATGCTTCGTTAATAAAATCCCATCATATTACAGTTACTTCATGCTCTATATTCTGTGTATTACCATCGTTTCCATCTAAATGTAAGCTTGAACACGTGAGGCGAAAACGCATTCTAACTGTATCAAACATAACCTGATTCGACATCAAACTTTCGAAGTTTGAAGGTGAAGATATTTACGATAAACACAGTAAACAAATACAGCTGTAACTTCAAACCAGTGTGTCTTTATTTCGTAACTTCAGAAACCAACTGGTAGAGCTGGATGGAGAATTATCGATATGGCAAGTGAATAACTTGGTATTTTGAGTGCAAAAGTTAGTCTTGCACGCCTTCAAACCTTGAAAGTTTCAGTTACATTTGATACCCAATTAGAACATGTTTTCGTCTGACGTGTTCAAGCTTAGATACAAACGCGGTAATTAACTTTTGAAAGCAATGCATCAAACCACAAATTATTCTGTTTACCTTAACATATCATTATAGTGGTACTCACATTACAAGTTCAGTTCTTCTAACGTTGGCCTTAACATATCATTAGAGTGGTACTCACATTACAAGTTCAGTTCTTCTAATTTTTGCCTTCACATATCATTATAGTGGTACTCACATTACAAGTTCAGTTCTTCTAATGTTTGCCTTCACATATCATTAGAGTGGTACTCACATTACAAGTTCAGTTCTTCTAATGTTGCCTTCACATATCATTAGAGTGGTACTCACATTACAAGTTCAGTTCTTCTAATGTTAACATTAATATTTCATTACGGTGGTACTCACTTTGTTTCCAATGAAGTCAACCAATTTCTCCAGACCCTCAAGTTCACGTAGTGCATTTCTGTTATCAGCTGAAACGAAACATTGTGTTTCTTTATGACAAAGTCAAATGCATGAAAAAATCATCAGTAGTATAGGAAGGTCCGAATTAACCAGGTTTTTGAGGAGGAATACATAATAAGGAGAAGAAATAACTTTTTTTCAGTGACATCATGAATCTATTGTCTTTCCGCATGAACAAAGTGAGGGGGTTTTCATTGTCTATTGACTTGGACTCATGAATAAAATGGGGGTGAATACATAATTAAGATACATAATTATTCGGTGAATACATAATTAGGGGGGTGAATATATATTTTTTAAGCCGTACTCACTAATTCAGAGGACGTCGTGGATCTATTGTCTTTCCACATGAACAAAGTGCGGAGGAATCTCATTAGTGGCAAGGATGCATAAATTAGGGGGTGAATAAATTATCTATTGGCTGGGACTCGTGAATAAAGTGCTGTGGAATCTCGTGACGGCATAGATGGCGGAGGATTTCAATTTCAGCTTCACAGCAGAACCCCTACAGAACGCCTAAAATGGCTTTATTATTTTCCTTACAGCTATTACCTTCGCTATCACTCGTAACGTAACGTAATTCTGAGATCAGAATATTTATAAACCTTTACAGTAAATCCACTTTGACTCATTAGAGCAACTTTGCTATTGTCCTTAGGGATTAGCGATAACTGAAGAGCAATCACTACAGTGTGTCAGAAACAATAGCCCTATTGTTTTGAGGAAAACTCTTGAGATGCAAATTCTTCTCTCAAACTCAACTATAATTAGAGCGGTTTTCAGTTGAGTGTAGTGAAACCAAACGCAAATTACCCACAGCCAGCCAATCATAGGAGCGAGTAATCACAAGTAACTCATAAATGGCTTCCCTGTGAGCCAATGACAAACCAAAGCAACACCAAAACCAATTTGCGTTTGGTTTTACTTTGGATTCTGATTGGTTGGTTTACTTTCTCAGCCAATAGGAGAGCTTAGTAATCGCAAAACCAAAACACTTCCGACACTCAATTGAAATCCGCTCTAACATACGAATAAAAACAAATCCACTAGATAATTAACCAAAGTTTATTCAATTTCAAAAACACCTATTCACAATTCGTTTTCCTTATCCTCGCGGAGTTGATAAATTTCTTCTTTCTCAGTTCTTAGATTGATATACTGTGCCATGTTACAAGAATACATTGCTTTATGATTAGTTTCATTGAATGTTTTTTTTCTTGTTGACAAATGCAAGAGGCAGCAACGCCCACCGCCGGCCTCCTCATTTCCTCCTCCTCCTTTCCTCCTCATTTCCTCCTCCTCCTTTCCTCCTCATTTCCTCCTCCTCCTTTCCTCCTCATTTCCTCCTCCTCCTTTCCTCCTCATTTCCTCCTCCTCCTCCTCCAGTTGCTACCTGTGTTAATGTCATCACACATGATCATTAAGTTCCCAACTACAAGATTGTTTGGCCAGCCATATTTTGTTGTTCACGAGTGTGAGTGAGGACCGATAGAAGAATAAAACAGACTTTGTGAAGAACAACAGCAATCGACAGAGCAACATCAGCACACACTGGTCAATGAGAGTGAATGTGAAAATGCAGAAGGAGGAAGGAAAGATGGCTACAGGGGTACCCTCATTGAGTGAGGGGCTCAGAATACCGTTCACTTTGTGAAGTACAACAGCAATCAATAGAGCAACATCAGCATACACTGGGCAATGAGAGTGAATGTGACCTGCAGAAGGAGGAAGGAAAGACGGCTACAGGGATAATCTCATTGAGAGAGGGGCTCAGAATACCATTCCAGTTTCTGGGCCTTTGGCCACAACAGGAACTGCTAATAAAGGGAAGACCTACTCGGCTGGAAGAACCTTTGTAATTCAACATAACACCAAAACGAGATATAGCAAGAGCTGCAAGGTGTGCAATGAGGCTCATGGATTGTGGGCCTGTGACTGCTTTAAGAAGATTATGGTGAGCCACAGATGGGACACAGCGAAGGACCACAAGCTATGCTTTAGATGTCTTGGTGAAGGGCATCGAGGAGTAGCGTTTGTGGACTCAATGGATTTAAGTCATCACATCATCGACTGCTTCATCAAGATAAAGTTGCAGGGCCAGAGAACATACATTTTGTATAATTAGAAATCAAGGAAACAGAGAAAACGGAGATCATCAAAATAAAATTAGCTGGTGGAAGGGAACCAGTTGAAAGGATCCACATGGCGGCTATGGCGACAAAACCAGCAGTTCCTACTGACATCATGATACTGAGCACTGCCCCTGTGTATCTGACCAATGGAAACAGAAGAGTTAAAGTAAATGTTCTCCTTACTGAGGCTAGCAGCAGGTCCTACATGTATTCGAATAGCGATGTTGCCAGGGAGCTTGGACTAGAAGGAAGGCCTTGTTAACTAACTGTGAATGTACTCAGTGACAACCAGGAAAGGTTAGATACTTCTTTAGTGAAGTTCAAGATCAGAAGTTTGAATGGAAAAGCGAAAAAAACAACCTCTGCCTACAAGACAGAACGTGTTACAGGCAACATGCAAGTGGACTGGAAGTGGACTGGAACATGTGCAACTCAAAATGGAAGCACGTGAGGGGATCAAGTTTCCACAACTGGGACCCCGGCCTATCAAAGACTTACTAATTGGAGTAGATCAGCCTGACTTGCTCTATTCTGTGGAAGATATGAGAATACAACCCAGAAAACCTAGTCAGAATGACCCCATTCACGGATGGACCTGCACTGGAAGTCCAACTTAACATAGACCAATTTTACCTTTTTCTGTGGCTGACTCGGACAAACTAAACAATCATATTCACCGTCTTTGAGACATTGAAGAGCCCAAGGAAGCACAGACCTTCAAACTGGACGATAAACTTGCAAAGATGCAAGTAGAATCCAGACCAATTTGGCTGAGTCAGACAAACTGAACAACTATATTCACTGTTTCTCTGACATCGAAGAGAAAGCACAGACCTTCAAAATAAATGTAGAAGAGAAACTTGCATGAGATATAGTTGCAAGTTCTCTCGCCTTCAAATATAACCACTACAGTGTTGGCATACCCTGGAAGACCAATAAGTGTGCATTACCAGACAACTACAGAATGACATTATGTCACCTGCAGAACACACAGAAACGACTACAGAAATCCCCAGAAGTTGGTCAGGCCTAAGTGAGGTACTGCAGGTGTACCAACTCCAAGAGAAAATTATCTCCAGAAGAGAATTAAGAGCCCTGATCAAGTGAGGTTGATACAAACTGGTACCTTCCCCACTTTCCTAGGCCCGTTTGTGACCTGACAAAAACACAACCAAGACACAGATTGCATTTGATGTTTCAGCCAAGAATGATGGCCCTCGGTGATGTCGTGAATCACGGGCCCAGGCTAGAGCAGATTTTGTATGAGTGACACAAACTATGGCATGTCCGTAACCGTGATGTAACCGTGCTGTACCGTATTTCTGTAATTTGATTGGATTAGCAGGCAAAAACAATGGGAAACCATTTCAATGTCACGGCATGCCGTACAGTAACCGTGGGTAGTCAGTACTGTAGTTTGTCCCACACATACGAAATCTGCTCTACAAATGACCTGTTTGCAGTGCCATTCCAATTTCGATGCGACCCTATCTGCAGATAAGGCTGCAGTCAGAAGATCGACCACAAAGAGGGAACCGGATGTATTCCAGTTTGATTGAGCTGTGCCTGGGGTAAACTCATTGCCCTTCCAGGCCCAGTTTGTTGCACAACAACATGCCCAGAAGTATTAGTGGGATTTCCTACATTGAAGAGGACTTACATGCATGCCAGTATGGACTTAGTGCCAGATGTGAATACTAGAATCAAGTGTTGCAGTTGTGAGCATCTGCTTGGATGAATGCTTGGGAGTGACTATCCAATGCCCCTGAAGTTTTACGCTGTATTCCAACTACAGATTGTGTAACCGAGGTGGATCTTGGCAATGGTGAATTGTCTCTTGTCAAAACTATGGAGATATTGTGGTCTCCCAAGGAGGACAAGTTCAAGTTTCAAGTAAACCAACCAAGCAAGGGCCAGGACAGTACCAAACGCGGATTCCTGAGGAAAATAGCTACCTTGTGCAATCCCCTTGGATTCTTGTCACTGTATATTGTCTCTCAAGATTCTCCTTATACATGAAATGTGGGCAAATGGAGTCAATTTGGATGACCCAATAGACAGGAGCTTGTCATCAAAAGCTCAGCAATGATTTGGATGGACTGTTGGAGCTGCACAGACCTTCAGAAAAAGAGGAATGCGGACGTTACATATCTCCACTGTACTGTTCTGGATTCGTGAAGTTCTGGACTTTGTCCACACGATTGGCCACAAATGGCTTAAACTTCCTAATTCGTCCACAGATCCAGACAGCACATCCATACTATCAGACCAGAGTATCCACTGAGATTTCCCAACGTCTAGTATATTTCCAACAGTCTCAGCAAGTCTGAGTCCAACGACGGCAGTCATAAGTTCTAAATGAGGTGCGCTCACAGCTTGTAGTGGTATGACTCGTGATTTTGAAACCACAAGAGGATAAGTGACAGTTCCATCCTCATACAAATGCCTTGTGTACGCGGCTGTACCATATGCCTCTTGAGAAGCATCAATAAAAGTGTGTAGAGCAATGCTTCTAATCTCAGTTCCAACTAGAAGACTAAGTGTTTCCACACTCATCAAAGAAGCTAAATGGTGAAATGGACCATCATTCCTGATGCAGCAGGTTACGGTGTCAAGTGACACTTTAACACCCTCTAGCCCCACACTTCAGTAATATCCATGAAGTCATGATAAAAAGCGGCAAAGAAAGCCATGTACGCTATCTTGGGATCTGCTGATGTTACAGATGTGGAACTTTTGAGTGTAGTTGTAGGAGCTGAGGGACTGATCAACACTCGACCACTGACATACTCTATCAATCAGTCAAACCAACAAATCTAGTGCCTCTAACCCCAACCATTTTTGCGTGGTCAACTAGGTGAAAGATTTGCACCTGACAGTGTGGACAGTACAACATTCAACACAAGGAGAAGGTGGCACTGCAAGAACTTGTCTGCCACATTTGTCATAGATGGTTGCGAGAATGGCTTCCTGGACTGAATGCAAGAAGTAGTTGTAGAATCAAGAAAACTTCCAAGTAGGATATGGTGATTGTGGTGTCACTTGACACACCAAGAGGAAAGTGGCTCCTGGGATGGATCGTGAACACTCATCCTGGAGATGGAAAGGTTCGAGTGACAGATGTTCAAGTTAGGAAGAGCGTTATTAGGAGAACTGAAGTGAAGCTTTGTCCATTGGAGAGCTGCTAACACAGTGTCTGAACATTTGATTTATAACATATTGTTGACTTAGGACTGAATCACTGTATTTTTTTATTATTCTGTTGTATTTCAAGTTAATAGTTATGTCAAGGAAGTGGAGGATGTTCTGAAGGACGCTGCTGAGCTACTTGTATTAATGTAATCATGCTTACTCAGTAACTTCCTGACCAAAAGGGTTTTTGGTCGACGCAGTTTTGTTGTTCATGAGTGCAAGTAAGGATGGATGGAAGAATAACAATTATAAAGCGATAAATGGACTAAAGTTATGTTTTTTGAATTGAAGAACATTTCTTTATTACTCATATATTAAATTATTAACCACAATGTGAAATCAACTGACATGCCCTGTTATCTTACCATCTAGTGTGATGTGGGTAAGGCTCTCTAGCGCCAGCTGCTGGATAATACCATACTCCGAATCCAGTAAGGTCAGCAAAGGCTGAAGTCCTGTTGACAAATATAACCATATCATATTAGCCATATTTTACAGTCTTTGGGAATTACAATTATTGATAAAGTGAGCCATTCAGGGCATCTTATGAATAGTTATCTACCAGAAGCTATTGTGTACCCAGGACCATTGGAGAGTTAATGACAGGCCCCATATATGTGCTCAAGAGCCTCCATTGTGGCATCGGAGATTTGGCTGTGTTACATGTTGTCTTTATATGAGGATAAAGGACCCACGACACTACATGGTGTCTGATAAGAGGTGAAGAATGGCATTCCAAGCAAAACTGCCAGAATAATTTAGCTTCAAGTCAGAGGAATAATCTTGGTGGAATTCCCATTTTGAGTGAACTAAATACATGTAAGCGTTTGGTCTCGCCAAAGAAAGTCAAGTAAAGTGGTATAAAACAAATATTTGAAATGGTCAAGTTCAATAAACGCAGCCAGGAAGGTGAGTCTGTTGACGACTTCATAACTGCCTTACGTTGTTTGGCTGAACATTGTGGCTATGGAAAGGGCTATCCAGGTAAATGAGCCAGACAATACATTCCAAAGGAGGAACAATACTCCTGGTTAACAGAAATCCATGTGGGAGGGAGCCTATATATTTAAAATCGATACAGGGGTGGATGTGACTATAATCTGAATATTGGCAAGTTCCCTCTTGTAAAATCAGATAGGTATCTTTATGGCCCAGTAAAAATCAACTACCAGTAAGGATTGAGAGGTTCTGAATGCGATAAATCCAGATTTCCTACTCAATCTCACATGTTATAGAGAAGAACCTGCACACTGAAGATGTACTCTCCCATGTCCAACTCATCAAAGACTCCTGAAGCTAGAGGAGCTGAAGCTACAACATGAAGTAGTCCATTTTGTAGACACGATAATGGAAGGGTTACTAGCCACTGACGATTTGCTCTCTTAGATTCGACAAGAGCAGAATAAGGATCCAGTCTGTACACAGATTTAAGTTGTACTGCGTGGAAGTATGGCCAGATAAAACTAAAGTATCCTGCGATATCAAGCCATACTGGACTGTGTGAGGAGAAATCATAGTGCAACACTTATTTTTATGGCATGGGTTCGGATATCAGTACTGTGGCCTTCCATCAGTAGACAGATTCAAGAAATGATCTAAGCTTGTGAAACGTGCATGAAACGTGCATCACAACCCAATGGAGCCACTGATGACGTCTGCATTGCCACAGTGGCCTTGGCAGAAGGTCGGCACCGACCTGTTCGAGTGGAAAGGCCAAGGCTCTACGTACCTACTTATTATTGATTACTTTTCATGATATCACACAGGATACAATTGAACTTATAAACCCAATCTTTGCGATTAATGGATTCTGGAGTTGCTACTCTCAGACAATGGGCCCCTTGAATATGCCGCGACCACCTTCACAGAATTTGTCTTACAGGTTCACACACGTGACAATCAGTCCATATGTTTACCACAAAGCAATGGAGAAGTGGAACAACCAGTGAAAACGGTAAAGAAACTTCTACAGAAATTAAAAGACCCATTATAGTTAGCACTGCTAGCCTATGGGGCACGGATTCTCACCAGCTTCTTGAGCTACTATTTGGGAGATGGTTCCATACAACTTTACCGGTCACGCCTACCATATTGATCACACGTTCGCCAGATTTCTCAGAGGTAAAGCAACTCAAAGTTTGACTCTCATCAGGCTGCCTATGATCTCCTTAAATTAGATGGAAATCCAGCATGGTCAAACAAGCCTCTACTCCACACTCTTATGTTATTTAAGGACACCTCAAGGAACATTTCAAACCAACATCACTTAATGCAGACACCTAAACCGAAATGTGAAAGTCGAACAGAGAATCAGAATCAAGTAGCACCTCCAGAACAAGCAACCTTAAAAGTGTAAAGGAGTAAACAGAAGCAAGAAACACTCTGGAGATAACGGTGCTATGAGAATGCGGTCAGGCAGACTGTCATTTCCCCCCTGCAAGAAGGCGTTAAGACACTGAAATTCTATACGGACTAAATCATTGTTATATTGACTAGGGTGTTTCTTCATTATCTAAGAAAAGGAGATGTAAGGTTATCTAACAGAATTAGCTATATTAATGTATACTGGCATCATATCCATGCGCATTGGAGAGTTAATGGAAGGTTCCATGTATTCTACAGCCACCACTGTGGCCTCGGAGATACACATTACACGTGCTAAAAATGAAGTGCGTTTAAAACCATAGTCCAACAAAACAGAGAAACGTGACAGTGACTCATATTCGAGAACAAAAACAACTTTTGAGTACCATTGGGTCACTTAGAGGCCAGTAACAGTTGGAGACACGGACTGGTCAAAAGGACATGCTTATAGCGAAATAGGAAAGTCAAGAGAGCCAGATAAAGATACTAATTTTTAATTCATCGCTTTGAATTATTGAAGGAGACTTATTTCAAGACAATGGTTCTATATCCTCAGTTGGTTCATCCAACCTGAAAGTCCTGACATCATTCTGTACTGCCTGAGCACTTCAGGGATATAGAGACTATAGTAAGTTTATTTTAATACACTGGAGATATAGATCTCACTTGAAACAAATCTTACTTAAAAGTAAGATTAATTAAAAGTTTGTTCTATATCACCCATTGGTTTATCCAACGGGAAATTCCTGGCATCGTTCTACCCTGCCTGAGCGCTTCAGGGATGTATAGAGCTTTAATATTTCTATCTAGCGATCCCGGCAAGTTTATTTACTGCTATTTTCGAATGACCTTGAACTGTGAGAAATTAGTAACGTTGTGCCATATCGTATTGTCCATAGAATGTGGCATCCTACTGTCTACAAGGAGGCATTCTATTGCCTACAGCAATGCATTAATTCTTTTTGGCGAAAACGCTACGTTGTCTTGGTTACAAAGATATGCTGTGCAACGCAGAACACAACGTTAAATTCTTTCACAGTTCAAAGTAATCGAAATAGCAGTAAGTAAGGTTGGTTTATTTGATTATTTCAAGTGAGTTCTATATCCCCAGTTGGTTCAACCAATGATAAAGTCCTGGCATTGCTTTGCACTGCCTGAGCAAGTCTTTCCAGAGACTCGCAGGACCTCCCTGAAAATCACAGTAGGTGAGGGAGTTTTTCCTGTAGAAATATTGTTATTACTATTATTACTCTGGTATCATTGGGTATCATGCCGAACTTGTAAATTACAACATTACTAATTGTTACTTGTGTCACTTCAAGGTATTATGTAGGACAAAACTTAAATGGTCTTAATACAGTACATTTCCACCCTAAATTAAGCAAAAATATTTCAATTACTTAATTAACTTAAGATTACATCACATGTACATGTATGTGTACCATTTAATTCTCTGATTGCTGATCTGCTGTGATAATCCTGAACCAATAGGCACACAGATTCCACTGCATTTTTCTGAAAAATTCAAATAGCAACAAATAATGACCATTAATTTGTATGCATAATAGAAAAGATGTGTCAAGTAACTCTGATCAGAGTACCCTAAAAACACAGCAACCAGGAATTTACTGTAATTTCTTTCTCCTTAAATATTTGATTTTTATAAAATGTTTGTTAAATAATAGTATTCACTGATAGACTACAATGATATCATACATTTTTGTACATATTTACAAAATGTCATTTAATATCATTCTCTACCAGCATGTTTTTGTATAATAAACGATTCCTGTCTTGACATGATCACATTTTAAACCTCTATAACCCAGACACAACACTCAAATCAATAAATATTCTACTATTCAACTATTCACTTGAATAATGTAGAATTGATATTTGTGATAACTAAATGAACGTTAGGTGCATTTTCAGTAACAACGGAAAGTGGCAAACATTTATCAAGGAATGGAATGGAATGGAACCTTTGATCATGGCTTGACGTACGTCACATTCATTAGCATGTTAAAGATATAAACCTCTATAACTCACAGATGCAATTACCCAGGCTATAATTTTAATTAATATCAGAGAAAACAAATACCTGCACATCACAGTCAGGAGAGGAGAGTAACTTTATCATGGGTTCTAGTCCACCTTGTTCAAAAATCTCCACTTTACTTGTAAAATCAGCTGGAAATGGAAAATAGAAAAGATCACACAAATTATCAACTGGTCTAAATTCAAATGTGACAACTTCACATCCTAAGAGGTTAAGAAGACAGCTGCCATCTTATGAAGCAGTATGTCATTTTAAAATAGCATATCACAGGTCATAGTAGTATAGTATTCACATAGGACTATACATTTTAAATTATGTATTACTATTATTTATATATATACAGTACATGTAAATTAGTTCTAGCTTAGTTTTTTTATAGCATTCATTGATTGTAAAGTTACACGTATGCTGTGTCTCTATAATAAAGACTGTTATTAATACACCTAAAATATTGTTCACATGTATAATTCTAGTGTGTGACTGCACCTACTGACACTAAAAAGTAGCAAATTGAAATGGCAAAAGTTCGTCATAGTGGCACTTTAAAGGGGCTATATGTTACGTACATGTATGTCATGGTACTATACACATGTAGGGAGTTATTGCTTGATTGGTGGCTGTTAATTAGGCTACAAACAATTAACCCCCCCCCCCCCCCCCCCACACACACAAAGCTTGAAAAGTATTTTCACAATTTTACTTGGTGACTATAATTATATATTTACACAGTTTAATTGTTAGTCATTTTTGAATATTTGCTTTGATTTTTATCATCCCATATGATATTATGTGTGTGAGGTTTGTCAGTTCGTACAATGTTTGAAAATCCCTGAAAATAACTGTCTGGCCCAGACAGCTAATTAATTAATATAACAATCTCTCACCATGACATACACTGTAGCTGCTTTAAAACTTACCAGACATGGAAGCCAGGGCTAAGGTTGCAAACTCATGACACAAAATATCCTCTGTAATAAGTGACAAAAATAGTATTATTAAATTTGCTATTGTAGTCTATAATTTAGTCAAATCTCTTAAATGAACTACATAAATAATTAACTTTATTATATAGTTCTGCCAAAAATAAACAAAATATGCACAAGAACACACCAAATGTGAGACCTTATTTTGGGTAGTTACGTTGAAATGGTTATCCATCACCATACAGTATATAGTACAGTACCGCTTGCAAGTAACGTACATTGTAACATCCACTCGCGAGTTGCGAGTCAAATTCTACTCGTACTGACTCGCTACTCGCGAGTATTCTATTGCAGAATATTCATGACTAGACAGGTTCACTCATTCATTGCATTAGTGGATGATTCCATTGTTTTAGTTTTGACTTGATGCATCAACTTGTAAGTGAAACGAGTATGATTATGAACGTTCCAGTCAACAAGGCTAGCAAACGAAAGCTGAATTCATTTGAGTTACTACATGTACGTACACTGAGCTGGAAGAGAATCATCTTTGGCGAACTAGTCGGCATATGTGGCGTGTTTTATTTGGAAGTTAAACACACACAAAAAATGACTGCACATCGAAGCAGCTTGGTGGGAATAAACTTTCACTAACTGTTGGTGTATGCAGGGTATGTTAAAATGGCTTAACTTAAGCTTCCCATCATCATAGTACAATATTATTGTAAATCCCTTTTCTCAAGCATGTGTGCAAGAGTTTTGGTTATTATGGAAAGAAAATGCTGTTTCATTGCAGAATTTATATAAGAAATAATTGTATTTATTAGTCAGTTAAGCATCACTCATAAATATACACAGCCATATTTGATGCTTAGCTAACTAATAAACCTCTACATACATGTATTATATAATTGTTATACAATTTAATGTTCCATGCAGGCAAAGAAGTAAAACAAATCCTCTTTGGTAATTAATAGTCATATATAATGATCAAATAATGTAGAGTTATATGCAAAACATTTTCCACACAATATTTACATCATTATTAATATAGATCTTCTACTGTACTAAAATTAAATAAATTGAAATCTTCTGCCAGATTTCTTTCTGGACTGGCAGTCCTAACAGAGTAGTTGCTAAATCCTGCTTGGATTGCAAAATGAGCAATTCCCATTTTGAGGAGAAAAATACTTTATTATTTTCATATGGACTTGATGTACATGTACTGTTTAAAAAATGAGTAGCTCAGTGTTTATCAGATTTACAAACACGAGGGCGCAACCCGAGCGAGTTTTTGGAAGGGCTTCAAAAATGTTGGTGTATAGAGTCATGTAATTCAGTTATATTCAATTGACGATATAACCTATTTCAGCCAAGAAAATCGAAGCAATAGTTGTTTAAATAAGGACCATATCTACATGTATATTCAACATTCATTTCTTTTGATGTTGTTTTTTGCTCATGGATTATTAATGAGTTTTTGAATTATAAAACCAGTATTCTGGTTAGGACTACAAATTAAGGAAAGTGCTCCATCTACTTTTTTTTCAAATGTCCTCCAATTTTTTAATCTTAATCTAACTAAAAAATAAATATGTAAAAAGTAATAAGTTATCATGCACAGGTAATAATTATTAGCGGACCTATCTCTATATAAGTAACATAATTATTACTTTGGTACGAATTGTACGATTCGTACGGTGACGTCATATTCGTACAACGATAATACCTAACCCTGACTACGAACCTAACCCTAACCCTCCACCAGGGTTTAGGGTGTTTAGAGCTAATTAGTAATTTGTACAGTCGTTCGTACAATTCGTACCGATACAATAATCCTTCATTATTACCATCAGGTCCAAGAAGCGCAACAAGTGGCTGTACACAGGACGACTTCCTGAGCTCACGGCGGACAGTCACTAGTAAGATAAGAAGTAAAGTACCAAGTTAAGTCTAAGGCCAAATAAAATAAGTGTTGTGTTGTGTGCCGACCTCAAACGTTTTATTGCTATTTCCCAAGACTTAATTGAAACAGATAAAATAAACATACAAATGAAGGGCTGTGTGCAAAAAGGGCGTAAGTGACTCTTGATCACATTCTAAATTCTCCTTCAATTTCTTTGTTTTCTAAGGAGAATTTAGAACGTGATCAAGAATCACTTATGCCCTTTTTGCACCCAGCCCTTCAAATATAAAACATATTAAATCAACGAGAAGTATGTAAACAACAACTGCTTGCTACAGTGCGTCTTTAGCACAATCGCATCAACATGACAACAACGTAAACACTAGGATAGCTCACAAATATCTGGACAATGCACATAAAAAAGCAACAAACAAACAAAACATTATTCGACCTACAGTATTTCTCACCTTGTTACCGGAAACACAACATTTATTTTGTTTGGCATATAATATACTAATTTAACATTTATGTCAATATATAGCCTGAATTTCAGCCGTCTCCTCTGGTTCGTTCCTCCCGAGAGACGTTTGAATCCAATAGCCGATAACGCCATCCAGTGACGTCACTAGCAGAAAACCTGGTAGTGATCTTTGATTGGTTCATATTTTATAATTTCGCTTAATTATCATAAGTAACTCATCAGACAAGACATTGGACTTGCGATGGTTGATCTTTGAGGAGTGCTTGTCTTTGGCAAATACCTTAAATTCATAAGGAAAACAACTGGAAATGGATTGAAAGTGTCCTGCAAAATAACCAGCCGGCTGTTCTGTAAACATGTACGTTTTTTCACGTCGCCAGTCATGTTCGCAGGGTTGTTGATAATCGATTTTTCGTTCACACTCAGTGGTAAAACTGTCGCTACTCTCTTCAAGGAACGGATCTTTCCCATAAAAGTGTCTTCGAACTTCTTTGTAAATTCTCCAAATATCCTTTGATGCTTTTCTACTTTTTTGCTGCATTATTTACAAATTTACAAAGGACTAATCTCTCCCTGTCTCAAACTGAACGGGAGATCGAGAGACTTTACTACCGGTAGTAAACGGAAGACGAAGGCCTCAAATGTTACTGAACAATTTGTTGCTTCAAAAAGGTTTTCACAGCATACATTTAAGAGGCACTTGAGAAGCAAATGGGATGTAGATAGGTAGGGTCTTAATTTAGACATAATTTCAAATGATTTCTCAAGACGAGAGCTTTGTTTTTGTGACCCAACGAACAATATTTTGTCTACATCTATCTAGACCTTGTCTACATGGTACATTATTAGTTTGGACATTTTTAGAAACATCTTCCAGCCTGCCCCATGTGTTTTCAAATGCAGTATTTGATAAGATTTGAAAATGTTATTAACAGTCAATATTGCTTTTTTTATTGTGGCTCTGTACCTATAAAGGTAAGGTCATGTCGGTACAGTAGTATTAAGAGTACCAGCTACATGTATAACGGAAGTGTCTTGCAGAATCTCTGTTCAGTCTGTACTGTAAGTAATACCGTGATTGCCTCTGTTTTCTTTGTTCTCCAAGGGACCCACGAAATTTCCTTCATTACGCATGCAAGAGGGAAATTTAGAAATATGCATTGTCTTCTGGTGGAAGATTTAATGCAAATTTCTAATTTGCATTAAACTCATCGGCATAAGATGAGCTTAGGATTAGGTGCCTAGAGATAGTCATGCTGGATGCGCATGTCCACACATGACAAGGAGGTAACCATGGTAACCCCTACCACAGTCCACCACCCAACACACCGACCAGCCTAGTCAGTGGAATACTTACCAACCTTACTTACCAATGGGTGGGAGGGGCAGGAGCAAATTTGTGAACAGCAGCGAAGGATAGATCCGCAACGATCTGCCAATAATTTGCAAACAGCAGCGAAGGATGGATCCACAATGATCTGCAACGTTGAGCACACCAAGCCCCTGCTATGCTTAGTGGGGCACCCCACAGTTAAGGGTGAGACCGCTGGCCAGCAATGCCTCAATTTTAACTTTGCCTAAATTACATTTATCCACATTTAAATCTAATCTCCTGGGCCGGGTTGTTCAAAGCCCGATTAGTGTTAATCCTGGATTAACTCTGCACAGAACCTATTGGTTGTCATGGAAATTAACCCTGGATTAGCACTAATCGGGATTTGAACAACCCGGCCCTGAAGACAATGCATATTTCTAAATTTTCCCTGCATGCATAATGAAGGAAAATTAGAAGACAATGCAGGCTGGACATGAGAGGGTCAAAGGCATCAACTCTTGCTCCCCTCTGCAGCTTTGGGCTAGACTAAGTACCATATTGTACTTGCATGACTAGCTCCTGGTGAAACAATTCATCCCAAACTGGCCTGTGTTCATCATAACCTTCAACGTAATCCATGTGGGATTACATAGTACATTGTATTTCAATCTGCACATGATCAGTAAAGTCTACATTTTTATGATGTTATTTGTCTTCACATTTATAATTCATTTTTTTCAGCGATTGTTTTCACAGTTTTCTAGCAGTATTTTTCTTTATTAACAAGGTAGTCAAACGCCTACAACTCACAATAGTCTGTCCTCTACTTATTTATGTTTATATTTATGGTGACATTGTTTTTCACAATGGCCACAATGGCTCCTAATCCAAAAGACAACTGAGGTCAATACCCAGCCTTAAAACAGCATGTTTTTTGTGCTTTTAGGAACCCTTTCCTCCCTTACCTGTATCTTTACAACATCCTGTTCATAAACAAATACAAAGCGTTCCACCATTTTTAAGAGAGTACTACATTGTAGTTCGAATGAAACCAACAAAGGCTCAAAACTGAATATTGATTAAATTTAGTCATATTGCTTTTCATTTATTTTTGAGCTATGCGTCTCTGGGGTTTTTGGTGCTCTTTGCTCAAAACACAAGACAATATTGGCCATAATGTGTCACTATTGTTCTGTGACCTTGCCAACTTAACTTAAATATATAATATATGTCTAATAAAAAGTTCCCTTCCTCTGCTATCATAGAATTGCAAACTTATATACGTGTACCATGGCAATTTGTGGTACGTATTAGTGATTAAATTGCCCCTCAACTGTCTCCTTTGGCTTGCAGGGTAATATAATCACTTAAATACCACTGCACTGCGTAATAAATTATTTCCACACTTAGTGGTTTTAAAAGTAGTCTTAAAACACATTTTTTTAAGCTAGCTTTCAATTTTTAGGGTAACTCAGTTAATAATAATAATAATGAATTATTTATATAGCGCTATTTCCTATAGCTCAATAGCGCTTTACAATTTTTTAACGAACTAATAAAATAAGTATAAAAATACTAATTTAAGATATGATAGGTATGGAAATATATATACATAAATATTACAAATTTACATTATACTATCTAATAACAAATAAACTATCTAATTATAAAATTTCTTAAAAAGATGTGTTTTAACATTTGATTTAAAACTGGCTACTGAATCACTAGAACGGATAAAATCTGGTAGAGAGTTCCATAATTTAGGCGCGGCAAATACAAAAGACCTATGACCGTAACTAGCTAGTCTAGCTACGTGTACTTTAAGTAAGTTTTTAGAAGAAGACCTTAAGTTCCTAGACGGAGCATATGGCTGTATAAGGTCACTAATATAGGTAGGGGCTAAGCCATTAAGTGCCTTATAGGTAATTAATAATAATTTAAAAACAATGCGTTGGCACACTGGAAGCCAGTGTAATTGCTTCATAATGGGTGTGATGTGGTCATATTTTCTAGTACGCGTAACGAGACGAGCTGCTGAATTCTGAACATTCTGAAAACGGTCAATTAAAAATTTAGGTAGTCCATATAATAGTGAGTTACAGCTGTCTAACTTTGAAGTGATAAATGCATGGACTAGGATTTCAGTATCCAATTGTGATAGGCAGTCCCTTATTCTAGCTATATTACGTAGGTGATAGTAGCATGTTTTACAGACATTAGTGACATGTACTTCAAGGGACATATGTTGGTCGAAGGTGACACCAATATTCCTGGCAGAAGTGGATGACGAGATCCTTTCGGTGGAGACATCGATATAGTCTATCGATGGGCGTGGACGATGGTGAGCACTTAGGATCAAGAGCTCCGTCTTGTCCCTATTTAGCTTCAACTTGTTACGTCTCATCCAGGAATCAATCTCACCCACACAGGCTTGCACACGTGCAACAGCACTAGACTGACCCTCAGGTGTGGGATCAAAACCAGAATAAAGCTGGACATCGTCAGCATATAGGTGGAAACTGAGACCATGTCGTCTGATGATGTCACCTAGAGGTGACGTATATAACAGGTACAGTATGGGCCCAAGAACTGACCCCTGGGGGACACCACAGCATAGATCTTTAACGGCTGACCTTACTCCATTTATCATAACGAACTGCTTGCGGTCTTGGAGGTACGATCGAAACCATTTGAGTACATTGCCTCTAATCCCAAAACGCGTACGCATCCTATCAAGTAATATGTCATGGTCAACTGTGTCGAAGGCGGCTGACATGTCCAGAAGCAAGAGTACAACACATTTATGACTGTCAATTGAGGACAAAATGTCATTTTGCACTTTAAGAAGGGCTGTCTCAGTGCTGTGTAGTCGTTTGTAGGCTGACTGAAGAGATTCGCCCAAGTCATTGACAGTTAAGTGCCCCTCCAGCTGACCCGCAACAGCTTTCTCAATGATCTTTGAGACGAACTTCAGATTCGAGAGTGGTCTAAAACTAGGGTATTCTTCAAAATCTAATGAAGTTTTCTTCAATTTAGGTCTAATCATTGCCTCCTTAAGCTGAGTAGGCATACAGGCAGATTGGAGTGACATATTGATGATATTGGTGAGAGCCGGCAGGAGCATCATCTTGCAGGCCTTGAGAAATTCTGCAGGTATGGGATCAATTTCACAAGATTTCTTTCCGGCGATATCAATCAAACCATCCACCTCCTTCTGAGACATCATCTGAAACTCGGTAAGTTGGACGGATGAAATCCCCTCCTCTGTCGAGTAGGACTGGGTGGCAGCATTAGTTTCGTCCGATAACTCGTTCTGTATGGCAACTATTTTGTTGTGAAAAAATTCAACAAAGTTATTAGCCAGATCTAACGTCGAGGGTGCAGTAGGGTAGCGACTCTCTACCTTCCGATGCAACAGTTTATCTACTGTATTGAAAAGAATTTTCTGATTGGAAGCATTATCAGAGATAATGGAGGAATAGTAGGAGGCTTTAGCCTCTTTCAGCATGTTGTTGACAACCATACATTGCTCAGCATACATTTCCCTGTCGACACAGAGCCTGGATACGCGCCAACGGCGTTCAAGCTTTCTACGTTTCCGTTTAGCTTCAGCGATACTCTCGTTATACCATGGTGATGATGGGCGAAGAGTGATCGTGCGTTGTTTCAAAGGCGCATGCTTGTCCAGCGTAGTCGTCAGGGACTGATCATATTCATCGAGGAGATTAGAGAGGTCTGAGAAACTTTGCTGTAAAAGGTTGGACTTTTTAATGTCCTCCTTAAAACTCTCCATGTCAACAGAGCGCAATTTGCGGGATTTGATTTCAGCTCTCTCCAGGGGTGGTTTGTTGAGACGTAACGTACAGTGCACAGCGGAATGATCCGATAGCATTGGATCGCGAATTTCAGTACTGGTCACCAGTTCATCATCAGCCCTGGTTATGATCAAATCCAGCGTGTGTCCCTTCGCGTGAGTAGGGCCATTCACGTGCTGCTTTAAGTTGAACGATTCCAGTATCCTATTGAACTTGATTGTGTCTGAATTGTTCATATTATCCATATGGTAATTAAAATCACCAGCGATCAGGACATTTCCCGGAATGACAACCAATTGTTCAGCAAGAGTACAAAATTCCTCTAAGAATAGTGATGTATTCAGCTTGTTAGCCTTTGATGGCGGCGGTCTATAAATAATAACAATTCTAACGCAACCGGTAGAACACTTGGCTAATACGTCAATATGTTCAAAGGACTTGAATTTACTCTGGGTTTGTTTTTTCACTTGGACACGTTTCCTTAATAGCAGTCCAACTCCACCACCTCGTGAGTTTTTCCGTGGAACATGATGAAAAAAGTATCCAGTTGGACAGACTTCCGTGGCAGAGAAATTATCATCACCATTCAGCCATGTCTCGGTCACCGCAAGAATGTCAATATCGTTCTCAACCACGTAGTCACTAAGAGCGAGTTCTTTATTATTTATTGATCTAATATTCAATAGACAAAAGGCGATGGGCACGAAACCTCCCTGTTGTTTTTGTCTTGTGCATGTTATATAGGATAAATTCCTATAGTTCACTCCGCGATTGTATAGCCGAGATGTAACAGCAGATCCATTGCGTGACACAGTTGTAGGCCGAACTGCGTGACTACGTTGAGTGTGCGAAGATACAATGACTGGAATTGATCCACATAATGGAGGACCAGGATTTAGCTTGAAGGTCAAATCGCCGATTAGTTCCATATTAAAGGTTGCAGAGGAATTAGAATAATAAGTGCAAGGTCTTTTGTGTCTCTTCACCGGGCGGCGCTTCTGGAATCCTTCATGTAGAACAGTAGATGTAGAATCCAAACAAGCAAACAATGCAAAATCAGCACCATTGTTCGCGTAAAAAGTACTGTGAGCACCAAAGCGTGTAGTCTCCTGAAATCCATCACAGAAATGTCGAGTTTTCGCCTGGAATTGCAGCTCTGGAGTCACCAGACTTCGACTATGGGGACGTGGATGTCTTAGAAAGTTCCCCAGGAGTTTATGATCCGTAAAGCGACGCCCCAGCAGCAGCAAAATTGCTAAAAACAGAGAGAAACAGCCGACTCGACCGCCCATAATTAAGACATTAATTTCGTCTCGATCCATTTTAACTTGTATAGCATTATTGCATCGTGCATACTCAGTCTTATATTTTCATATGTATATTTTTATATTTGTATGACTTAATATTTATTATTTACTTAGTGTTTATTTTTGAAATTACTAATTGTACTGTGCTTTTGATCATTTTATGTTAAAAAAGCACATTGTAAATACTAAATTATTATAATTACTATTATACCCACCATGCCAATGATATTATTACTTATAATAATACATCATATATATATATGGATCCTCATCTGTTACTCCTTTGTGGACCAACCTTAATAGCTATGTGGTCCATAACTTACAGTATGGTATGACCTTGATTGTGCTTGCATGTAAATAAATAAAGGTACTAATGTTCACTATATATAGAAAGGTTGTTACCAAATTAACTTAAAGTTTGTAACTCTTCATGTAGAAATCCATTGGGATTTAATAACCTACACATACACCATTCAGGTTGAACTCTAGGTATTCATATCTGCTCACCATTCTGTGACAGTGTCCCCAGGCACATTGGGATTTAATAACCTACACATACACCATTCAGGTTGAACTCTAGGTATTCATATCTGCTCACCATTCTGTGACAGTGTCCCCAGGCACATTGGGATTTAATAACCTACACATACACCATTCAGGTTGAACTCTAGGTATTCATATCTGCTCACCATTCTGTGACAGTGTCCCCAGGCACATTGGGATTTAATAACCTACACATACACCATTCAGGTTGAACTCTAGGTATTCATATCTGCTCACCATTCTGTGACAGTGTCCCCAGGCACATTGGGATTTAATAACCTACACATACACCATTCAGGTTGAACTCTAGGTATTCATATCTGCTCACCATTCTGTGACAGTGTCCCCAGGCACATTGGGATTTAATAACCTACACATACACCATTCAGGTTGAACTCTAGGTATTCATATCTGCTCACCATTCTGTGACAGTGTCCCCAGGCACATTGGGATTTAATAACCTACACATACACCATTCAGGTTGAACTCTAGGTATTCATATCTGCTCACCATTCTGTGACAGTGTCCCCAGGCACATTGGGATTTAATAACCTACACGTACACCATTCAGGTTGAACTCTAGGTATTCATATCTGCTCACCATTCTGTGACAGTGTCCCCAGGCACATTGGGATTTAATAACCTACACATACACCATTCAGGTTGAACTCTAGGTATTCATATCTGCTCACCATTCTGTGACAGTGTCCCCAGGCACATTGGGATTTAATAACCTACACATACACCATTCAGGTTGAACTCTAGGTATTCATATCTGCTCACCATTCTGTGACAGTGTCCCCAGGCACATTGGGATTTAATAACCTACACATACACCATTCAGGTTGAACTCTAGGTATTCATATCTGCTCACCATTCTGTGACAGTGTCCCCAGGCACATTGGGATTTAATAACCTACACATACACCATTCAGGTTGAACTCTAGGTATTCATATCTGCTCACCATTCTGTGACAGTGTTCCCAGGCACATTGGGATTTAATAACCTACACGTACACCATTCAGGTTGAACTCTAGGTATTCATATCTGCTCACCATTCTGTGACAGTGTCCCCAGGCACATTGGGATTTAATAACCTACACATACACCATTCAGGTTGAACTCTAGGTATTCATATCTGCTCACCATTCTGTGACAGTGTCCCCAGGCACATTGGGATTTAATAACCTACACATACACCATTCAGGTTGAACTCTAGGTATTCATATCTGCTCGTCATTCTGTGACAGTGTTCCCAGGCACATTGGGATTTAATAACCTACACATACACCATTCAGGTTGAACTCTAGGTATTCATATCGGCTCACCATTCTGTGACAGTGTCCCCAGGCACATTGGGATTTAATAACCTACACGTACACCATTCAGGTTGAACTCTAGGTATTCATATCTGCTCACCATTCTGTGACAGTGTCCCCAGGCACATTGGGATTTAATAACCTACACATACACCATTCAGGTTGAACTCTAGGTATTCATATCTGCTCACCATTCTGTGACAGTGTCCCCAGGCACATTGGGATTTAATAACCTACACATACACCATTCAGGTTGAACTCTAGGTATTCATATCTGCTCACCATTCTGTGACAGTGTCCCCAGGCACATTGGGATGTAATAACCTACACATACACCATTCAGGTTGAACTCTAGGTATTCATATCTGCTCACCATTCTGTGACAGTGTCCCCAGGCACATTGGGATTTAATAACCTACATATACACCATTCAGGTTGAACTCTAGGTATTCATATCTGCTCACCATTCTGTGACAGTGTCCCCAGGCACATTGGGATTTAATAACCTACATATACACCATTCAGGTTGAACTCTAGGTATTCATATCTGCTCACCATTCTGTGACAGTGTCCCCAGGCACATTGGGATTTAATAACCTACACATACACCATTCAGGTTGAACTCTAGGTATTCATATCTGCTCACCATTCTGTGACAGTGTCCCCAGGCACATTGGGATTTAATAACCTACATATACACCATTCAGGTTGAACTCTAGGTATTCATATCTGCTCACCATTCTGTGACAGTGCCCCCAGGCACATTGGGATTTAATAACCTACACATACACCATTCAGGTTGAACTCTAGGTATTCATATCTGCTCACCATTCTGTGACAGTGTCCCCAGGCACATTGGGATTTAATAACCTACACATACACCATTCAGGTTGAACTCTAGGTATTCATATCTGCTCACCATTCTGTGACAGTGTCCCCAGGCACATTGGGATTTAATAACCTACACATACACCATTCAGGTTGAACTCTAGGTATTCATATCTGCATGCTCACCATTCTGTGACAGTGTCCCCAGGCACATTGGGATTTAATAACCTACACATACACCATTCAGGTTGAACTCTAGGTATTCATATCTGCTCACCATTCTGTGACAGTGTCCCCAGGCACATTGGGATTTAATAACCTACACATACACCATTCAGGTTGAACTCTAGGTATTCATATCTGCTCACCATTCTGTGACAGTGTCCCCAGGCACATTGGGATTTAATAACCTACATATACACCATTCAGGTTGAACTCTAGGTATTCATATCTGCTCACCATTCTGTGACAGTGCCCCCAGGCACATTGGGATGTAATAACCTACACATACACCATTCAGGTTGAACTCTAGGTATTCATATCTGCTCACCATTCTGTGACAGTGTCCCCAGGCACATTGGGATTTAATAACCTACACGTACACCATTCAGGTTGAACTCTAGGTATTCATATCGGCTCACCATTCTGTGACAGTGTCCCCAGGCACATTGGGATTTAATAACCTACACGTACACCATTCAGGTTGAACTCTAGGTATTCATATCGGCTCACCATTCTGTGACAGTGTCCCCAGGCACATTGGGATGTAATAACCTACACATACACCATTCAGGTTGAACTCTAGGTATTCATATCTGCTCACCATTCTGTGACAGTGTCCCCAGGCACATTGGGATGTAATAACCTACACATACACCATTCAGGTTGAACTCTAGGTATTCATATCTGCTCACCATTCTGTGACAGTGTCCCCAGGCACATTGGGATTTAATAACCTACACGTACACCATTCAGGTTGAACTCTAGGTATTCATATCGGCTCACCATTCTGTGACAGTGTCCCCAGGCACATTGGGATTTAATAACCTACACGTACACCATTCAGGTTGAACTCTAGGTATTCATATCGGCTCACCATTCTGTGACAGTGTCCCCAGGCACATTGGGATGTAATAACCTACACATACACCATTCAGGTTGAACTCTAGGTATTCATATCTGCTCACCATTCTGTGACAGTGTCCCCAGGCACATTGTGGCATTTCTCTTGACAACTTTATCCTCCGATCCAATAAGGCGTAGCAGAGAGTCTAGAGCACCAAGGGTCAACAGCAACTGCTTGTTCTCATCACCTGAAAAAATGCATCACAGAAATGAACCAGTGCTGTCATTAAGGGCTTGAGTAGCCGGCCAAAACCGCCAGCTAGTTACCGATCTCCAGCCGTCTACTTTCGTCTCATTTTACCACTGCTGTTAAGGGAAAAACCCTAATCAGCCGCCTACTATGTTTTCTTCTACTCCAAAACTTAATGACACCCCTGATGAATACCCAGAAATGTAGATAAATCTAAATCTAAATCTAAATCACCTTGGTTTCAATAATGGCCCAGCTTTGAAGCAGAAATTAAGCACACAACATTATAAAATGGCCACTCTATATAAACTATGTTTGATCCCTGAATGCCTGCTTATAGTATAAATAAGTAAATAACATTTTAATGATTTGATGGTCCCATATGGGGGAGGGCAACCCAGAGGTACAAACATTTTATAATGGGAGCAGGGGCAGTGCCAAACAGACAGGCATTTTATCAGGGTTAGAAGAAAAAAGAATTTTTTTTTTTTTCAAGCAAGCTTAATTAATCTTATTCCACTAGCCCATGGGTCTTTCGACATTGCCCGAATTGTAATTTAATTAATAGCTAAAACTTTTAAGGTATCAGGAGCCCTTTATGCAATCATTTTTGTAAAAAAAATTAGAATGTTGAAAGTGAATTCTGCAGTTTAGTGAAAATTAAATTCCAAAACATTTTATTTTCAACAAGAAATTACGGCGAAAAGAAATATGGACGGGACGGCTTATTAGCACTTGTGAAGTGTTCTCATGGAAACCGCAAAAAAACATGTGAACTTTTATAAATAAATTAAACACGAAACACACTCACTCGTCTAGCTAGTCTTGAAGCCATTGAGTTGCAAATATTTGTTTAAGTTTCACACAGAAATCATATCTAAAATATAGTTTTATAATATTTATATATAGCTGTAGCTCAATTCGTAATTTGAAGCTAGCTGCCTAGGGAGGGCTTATGTTCGTTTTCTTCCGTGAAGAAACTAAAGTCGACGCTGACAGAAAGCGATCTTGGCTCATATTATAACCAAGATAATCAGTGGGCAGAAGTTGGAGATTCTGCAAAGTCAATTCCAAGTCGAAAGAGTGCAAGTGCCCATAAACTTCGCCCCGAAGTTTCAACTGTAACTTCGCCTTCGATAGCTGAAGACGAAGAACAACAAAAACCTAACACGATCTTCCGTAACAGTTACATGTATTGTACTGGTTTGGCTGTTTCTCTACGCTTTCTTCATCTTTGCCTTCTCTGTGCACTCATGATTTCTGTGAAATACCATGACAATAGGAAAAAGAGTCCTCTCATTAGGGATTATCACATAAATGGTCAAAGTCTGGAAAGTGTACATATATATATATAAGGACTTAGGTTTGTTTACTAGCTCTAATTTATCATGGAATTCACACATAGAATTCGTAAGTAAAAGCCTGGGTCAAAATCTGGGTAGACGTCATCTTGACGTCATATAATTAATTCGGCTTTAATTGCAATCATTTGAATAAATACTTAACATGACTAAAATTATGACTTTTTTCTTTACTGACAACTCACAAACTGTGTATATTTTCTATGCATCGATGTTGTTGTGATAAAAAGGCTCCATGGAGAATAATGCATTAATGAGATGACATCTACCCAGGTTTCGACCCAGCTTTTACTTACGCGGTCATGGGTCAGGAAAGGTCATATTTAAACGATTTCAAACAAGCGTAGAAGTATTCACTTTAAACCAAAACTTTCTTCACAGAAGTACTCAAAACTTTTCGGAAGTTCATAAGCTATCAAAATTGCAAAAGGGTGATAGGCACTTTAAGGCCACTGGATTATGTTTTAGTGACTAAACAATTACGAACTTGCAACCAAATTTTCGTAACTAGTCGCATTGTGGGACTATAACGTTTTTTTTAGAGCCCTGCCCGAGAACTAGTAGCTGGCAGTAGGAGGTCAACTAGCCACCAGAGCTGTGGCAGTAGCCCACTTCTGTTTAAATCCCTGCAAATCCTGTGGGTATATGTACAACCCCCTGGGGGTGGGAGGCTAATATTGACAAGTGCATACCAACAACTGCACAGTCACGTCTAATTTTTGAATTGGCTTGAGAATCTCTTAAATGAAAAGATGAAATTTCTTCTTTAAGATGTTTTATAGTAAGGGTCAGTCATTATTAGAGAGAGGGTAGGGCTGGTGCAAAATGGGGGAGGGGCACCAATTTTCAGGCAGCAAATTAGGGGTGGGTGGGTCGGGCCATAGTCAGGGCTTATGGAATTATGCGCGGATGCGGACCCGCATAATTTGGCTTGCTCCGCATAATCCGCATAATCTGCCAATTCCCGCATAATCCCGCATAATTTGGAGAAATTTATAGAAAATCATAAAACGGGTATCTATTTTCGCTATTTCTCAAAGACTCTTACCCAATCTATCCGAAGTTAACAGTAGATTTCCTTCCCAAATCGTCGAACATTGAGCAATCGAAACGACGATTCACAACGGGAATAACAAGGCGTTGTATGTTGAAAACCGTGGGGGCCTGTTGTCTAAATTTCGATAGAACGTGTCTCATTATTGGTGGAAAATCTAGAGACAAGGTTTCCTAAGTGGCGAATCACAATTTGGAATAGAAAAAAACTCTGTTTTTTTTTAAACGTGAATTTTTTTCAGATCAAGTTCCTCCATAGCGTTTTGCGAGTTTAATTATGGTTTAAAAACATGGATAATTTGTTGTAAGAGAATCAACAGAGGAAATTAAGCGGAAACGTCACGAAGCGATAAATGTTTCAGCTCTAAAACTGTTAGTGCAGACAGCTGTCTATGTGGACATGATCGTCGAAGACTATAGCTAGGCCTAGACAGAATAAATGTAAAGGAAATATCAACTTGCGTTTATTAGTCTATGCTCATACGGTACGTCGAACGGCGTTTTCGCGTATGCTGCGTAAGCTCTAGTAACGACCGCTACTATTAATTCTTGTTTTGGGTCAGTTAAATTCTGTACAGTATTTAAAAATTGATTCAAAAAGCGACGGCACCCCCATCAGTTAAACCTTATTTCCCTTAGTCCCTTACCGCTAAATTGGTTAGCGGTCTGTCAAAGTAACGTGTCGATTTCCGCATCTGCAATAAGGCGACAACTACAACAGCATTTCAAAAACCTGCTTGGTTTTTGTTTCCTGGTTTTCTTACTGAAATGATAATTACGTCTTTTGAAGACATTTCTACAAAGTAGATAACATTTTCATACTAACCTGAAATAAAATCTATGACCATAACGCTACTAAACTAGGCTTGATAATCTTGCTGCATCAAGAATTTTACGAATACTTAGGATCAGTTGACATTTAACATAGACTTTCTAGTACATAGATTTGAACACAAAGGGATACTAGTTAAAATGGATTTGAGACAATTAACCATCTCTCTTATTCAACTTGCGGCTTTTTTGAAGTGAAACACGATAAAATAAATTTGTGCTAAAAAATGTATGACGTCATCCCGCATAATTTCCCGCATAATTTGCGATGTTTCCCGCATAATTCGCCAAAAAATCCCGCATAATTTTGATTTTTTTTTTCCGCATCCTACCATAAGCACTGCATAGTAGGATATTTTTAAAAACTGTAATATGTATAATATACTATACAAAATGGTAAATAAATAGTCCTCCAACCTTTGTAAGAAAAAAAAATTTAAACTGTAATACATGTATGTATACAAAATGGTAAATAAATAATCCAAGTTTACAAGTCATGTGATGGGAGCCATACATGTTTGTGTTAGCCTGGGAAACCAGCCGACTCTTATCGCTCCATACTCGCGAAAGAGACGTCTGGGCAGCGAGACAGAAAATTCCATACTGATGACGTACATGTAGCAGATAGCCGTTTCACAATGCATAAATTAGTTGCAATTCTCAGAAGCCGAATGCGAACAACAAAGTTCTTTTCAAGGAATATAACTACCGAGGCTGCTTGTTTGCTTGGCAGTGGATCACCGTCATGAACAACCATGAAATTCAAGCCTATTTAGCATGTGTCGCTGCTGTTGTTGGCTCCTTTGCATAGTTCTTTCAGCGGCTAGTAAAGCGAAATGTCGTACTGTCAAAACATTTTACAAGTAAGTGATCAAAAAGTTACTGTCATAGTTGTTTATAATTTCATATCAGTAAACCTACACACACTGAGCTATCACAGAACACTGGATGAGTTGTTGTTGCCGGATAAATCGTTCAGACAGTGAATCTGGGCTATGAATAAACATTACAGGTAAGTGCGCTATGAATCACGAACGTGATGGCCGTTCACCCAGCAAATGGACAGCCTCAGTAGTATACCTTGAAAATAACTGCTGCATTCTGTAGCTAACCTCTTCGGCTACTGACCTGGCAAAAGAGCTGGCTTGAAAAGTGGCCTGATGTGCTGTGTGTAGGTTTTGAAATTATATAAACAACTATTATGTTTTGAAAGTCGTAGGACAAATTCTTTTGACCGGGCTGAGCCGCTAAAAGAACGAAGCAAACGAGCTACCGACACATGCTAAATAGGCTTGAATTTCATGGTTGTTCATGACGGTGAACCACCGCCAAGCAAAGGAGCAGCCTCGGTAGTTATATTCCTTGAAAAGAACTCTGTTTTTCGCATTCGGCTTCTGAGAATTGCAACTAATTTATGCATCATGAAACAGCTATCTGCTACAGCTATCTGTAAATAACTGAATAGAATAAGTTAATTAGTATAAGTTAATTAGTTTTATATTACTATTATTATTATTATTAGGGTAGAATAGCGTAGTTATAAGCACGACCACATCAGCAACGCTGTAAATTTATCGTGGGTAAATAAATATTATTATTATTATTATTATTATTACTATGTCATCAGTATGGAATTTTCTGTCTCGCTGCCCAGATGTCTCTTTCGCGAGTAAGGAGCGATAAGAGTCAGCTGGTTTCCCAGGCTATGTTTGTGTGAGCAGGCCAGAAAACTGCTTGCATCTTTTTCTTGTTGTTTTGACTTTCTCAAGGCAACTACATGTACATTGTAAGCTGCCATATGAGAACAACGTATTGACTGATTAAGTCAAGCCGAATGGGAGACAGAGTATACAGTATTTGGTCATTTTGTATGCTGCACACAATCTGTACATCATGACCTCAAGCCAAATATTTTCCAATCCGGCCATCCCACTCAGTCAATAGTTGATCTCTATTACTATAAACCTCAGTGAATGAACTAACATTTTTCTGAGAACTTGTAGAGTGCTTCACAAGCCATTTGTTGTATGTTTTCTTCTGGTGAATCCAGCATCAATACAACAGTGTGTGGCCTCTTGCTGACCAGCTCCAGAGGATCAAACTAGAAATAAATAACATTGTTTACACTATTAGAGTCCAGCAGCACACTACCAGATTTATAACTTCCTCTGATACTGACTACAAATCCAGACTTGTCCCCTGTAACTTACTTCCACTTTCTCTCCACCATGAAATTATTGACCTCATATTTTTATTCAAGCATAATACTGGTCTCCTTTGTACTGCATCTGTATGCTCCTGTTAGAACTACTAGGAAATCTGCCAGAGGCCCACTGTATACTGCCAAAAGGGTTAATATGGTACCTTTTTCTAATTCTTTTTTTCAATCGTACTATTCCTCTCTGGAACACACTATCCTCCCAAGTCAGGACATCAACAAATTATCTAACTTTAGACGCTACCTAGCATTAAATTCCCTGGGACCTGTTTCATTGTAATTTTGATAGTTCAAATTCTTGTACTTGGGTCACTATATAGTTGCTGCTGTTCCTCATGTAGAGAGACCAATATTTATTTTCTATAATTATTAGGTACATGTAATTATAGGACTTGTATTATAGGTGTCTAATTATCACCTATTTAACCCCTCCTTGACAGTAGTTTTTGTTTGTTATATTGTTATTTTTCCTAGCTTATATATATATCTATACTGTCAGAGGCTCGATAAATAAATAAAAAGAATTAAGTATAAAAACAAATCATATATATAAATAAACCTCTCACATTAGTAATTATACATTAAATGTAGAAGCCTTGCAAGGCTCAACGACTCCTCAAATTCAAAACTATAATTGTATTCTGGGGTTTAAAGGTTCTTAATTTATTGTATTGTCAGGTATTATTGTTTTGCTGTAGCTAGTTCATTGTTTTGAATTTGAGGATGTCGATAGACCTAGACCGGAACGACTGCAGAATAACCCCACCACAGCAAGTAGACTTTATTCATGTCAACGCGTCATCGAGTAGACTGTGGTTGCTTGTAGAACGAAGGTAGTAATATATAGAGAACACTTTATTCATGTCAACGCGTCAACGAGTAGACTGCGGTTGATTGTAGAACGAAGGTAGTAATATATAGAGAACACTATTCATGTCAACGCGTCAACGCGTCAACCAGTAGACTGCGGTTGATTAACATATAGAGAACACTTTATTCATGTCAACGCATCATCGCGTCAACGAGTAGACTGCGGTTGATTGTAGAACGAAGGTAGTAATATATAGAGATAATAGCAAGATTGATAATGGACGTTATGTCAATTTTATTTCATTATTTCATTTCATTTTCAATTTCATTTATATGTTTGACCATGACAACGCGTCAACGCGTCGACTGTCATCGTGTAAGGTAGATTACGTGGTAGGGTATTCTGCAGTCTAGCCCCTAGACCTTATTTGTAGGTACATTTATGTAGTAATATTAATGCTCATACAGATATCGATACCTTGGTTCAATCTGTTCTTTCACAATGTATAATTGTCAGTTTGATCAGATTAATTAACACAGGTATTGCACAATTAAATAATTACATTTTTTATCGGAACGTTCCAACAAAAATAGAGTATGAAATTAGAAAATATTGAACTTTTCCGAAACAGGACTCATGAGGTCGAATAACATCAAGAACTGAATGCTTTGAAATCCTAATTAACTACTTCTAAGAATCTTCCTTCTTAAAATGAGGAATAAACCGCACAATTACGTTCACTTAATTCTCGTTCAGCCAGTTCACGATTCACTTCCAAACATTTCCCGCCATTGCCATTGGTAGAATAGATATCAACAAACCTCATCCTTTAGCGGGGCTTCTGGCTCTTTGGTCTTTTTCTTCCCCATGGTATCACATTTATTCCTTTTCCGTCAGCCTGAAGTTCGTATTGAGAGTAAAGGAATGCAATGAAAGGTAAAATAGGACGAGAACTTTCGAAACCTTAGCGGTGGGCAGCCATCTTGAAAACTGAGCTTCACGTTGTCATAGTAACGTTTGTTTCGCGGTAAATTTGACATGAAAACGAGGTATTTACCACAGGGCCCCCAACGAGACGTGGTTTTGGCAAGTAAACAAGTACAAGGGCAAGGACTACAGAAAAGCTGATCGAATATATATACGTTGTTCGATCAGCTTTTCCGTAGTCCTTGGACTTGTTTACTTATTAGTATTTTTGGCTGATCAGATCTCTCCGCAAGATCCAACGTAGCACCGACAGAATTGTCGTATACGGTTTTTGCTATTTTTTATTATTCGTTTTGGCAAGGATGAATATTAATCCGAGAATCATATTAGTAAAGGATCGTAATGGGATTATTATAATCCATGATGAATGATGCCATCATAAGGTGGATTGATCACCCATTCCACACAAAAAGGGGGAAATAGCAAAATGAGCAAAATTTAATTTCGACAGAGAAACTCGAGAATACTTGTGTTAGATGAGGCAACTATTGAAAGGTAAAAATCCCAATAATTGGCATGTAATGTTAAATATTCAAAAAGTTACAAAGATTTTTGCACACTGAGTAATCACACGCAATAAATAATTAAGAATGAAGAGAACGAAGACTACAGCAAAGCTGATATACAACGTAAAATTGTATATAGGACGAGAACTTCCAAAACCTTAGCGATGGGCAGCCATCTTGAAAACTGAGCTTCACGTTGTCATAGTAACGTTTGTTTCGCACACTGAGTAATCACACGCAATAAATAATTAAGAATGAAGAGACCGAAGACTACAGCAAAGCTGATATACAACGTAAAATTGTATATAGGACGAGAACTTCCAAAACCTTAGCGATGGGCAGCCATCTTGAAAACTGAGCTTCACGTTGTCATAGTTTGTTAGACGGTATATTACTATACTATATATTACTATACATTTAGAACGAAAAATTACTCTCGTGAAACGTCTCAAAACCTCTGGCACCCAGGGTAAGTTCTCACATATATGTTATACTAAAAAGCGATAGCCTTGCGCGGTAACTATTTCAGGAGGAAGTTGCATGAATAAAAGTGACAAAAAATATGGATTTAGAATATATAGACACTCCTTCGCTACGAATTTGCTTGCTTTTTCTGAGAGCATGTTACCAGAAATTTCGCATTTTACGACTGTATTTTATTTATTTAAAATTTATATGAGTCAAACGGAGTGCAAGATCCTCTTGGTGGTTTCTAAAAACGGAAAATATGTAGACATGTAAAGGCCAAAGCCTGGCACTGATAATAATACAGTCTGTACTCTATGAAACGCGTATTAATTATGGTAACGGGTGTTACAAACTATTACAAAACGTGCTATTGTTCACAATGTCAACTATAAATACAATTCAAATCAGGTATCTTAAAGCTAATAATTGTATCAATCATGCACCTGGTACTTTGATATATTTGATAAAATTTGCATCTTTTTTGTGCAACGTTGCATTCTTTCGATCTTATTTTAACGTTAATTCATACGGTATTACGTCATCAAACAATATTCTGTGATTTATCTGAAAAAAATTCTCAAAGGTTTCATTATTCGTAAGTCTTGAACTTCATCGGGATTTAAACAAGTTTCTTCACTAACTGTATAACAAGATAATGAGGTTACGTCTTTCGCTGTACTTCATTCTTAGTGGTATAAACGGATGTTACAAAAAAGCTTTATAAATTGTAAAGCTTCTTCAGTCAATTTTCAGCCTTAATTATAGGCCAAAACCCGGCTATCGATCAGCTTTCGATCATTTCAAGTGTTTTGTCGCTAAACTCGAAATTCCTCCTAGACTTTCCGTGGGCAGTAGGCTCCTCGATGACACATTGCACATCCTTGTCACTGAAGTCCACCCATATTTCATCCGGCTGGCATGAGAGGACGGACGCAACTGGGTGTATACTGTAAGTACGTCGGCTAAAACCCTTGAACGTTATCCCGCATTCCATTCATACTTTCCATTACCCACGCTGTGTTTCAAGGTTTGAGGTGTCTAAATCCCCAATAAGTCTATTAGACGATTCTATACGCTTCTACGTCAAAGGAGCCAGATCAAATTGCTGAAACAATACCGGCATGACCGTCGGTAGTTGGTAAATAAAACCGGAATACATTTTTCCTCATTGCATGGTTTTCCAAATGGTGAGTACATCGGTAGATAGTCATCGATTTAGTTGGAAGCCGGTGTGAGATAGAAAACTGGCAAGGGATCCCGGCTTCGAAAGATACTTGTCCGGCACTGGGCTATTTTTTCTTCTTCATGTATTCAGTCGTATTCACCGGGATAACCCGGCTTGGCCGACTAGTCTGCAATTTTGCTTAATTTCTCATACCTGATGAGTAAGCAATTGTTATTTTGTCATTTAGTTTTCTCTCACTGAGTGTGTTAGAATAGTTGAAGAGGTAAATAATTAGTTTTTCATTAGATTAGAGTACTTCAGCCGGAAGGAAATCAATATCAAGTCATTACTCAGTATCTCTTAAAACTGTTTTTATTGTAACATTTATGTGACAATTTTTATTTTATTCCATTACTTACTGTTCATGATTTCTACGGTTTATCGCTAGCACGCTCCGACGGAACGTCTGAACGCCACTGGCCTGAACTAAATTTACTCCGTACGCATTTAAAATGTTTACATACAAAAAATACAGTTTATCTGAGCAGTAGCACGCTCCGACGAAACATCTGGGTGCCACTGGTCTGACCTAAATTTACTCCGTACGAATTTAAAATGTTTACATACAAAAAATACTTCAAATATTTAATAATTTTGATCAACCATCTTGTTCCGATTTATTATCTGTAACAAAGAAAAAGGCTCAAACGGTTACTTGTCTAAAGTCGAGACTAATTCTAAAGAAGGCTGCTTAGGCAAAAATATTATTATTACAACTAATTATACTACTACCAATTCTACTAATTCTACTACTACTAATTCTACTACTACTAATTCTAATTCTACTTATTCTACTACTACTAATTCTACTACTACTACTAATTCTACTACTAATTCTACTACTAATTCTACTACTAATTCTACTACTAATTCTACTACTAATTCTACTACTAATTCTACTACTAATTCTTCTACTAATTCTACTACTAATTCTACTACTAATTCTACTACTAATTCTACTACTAATTCTACTAATTCTACTACTACTACTAATTCTACTACTACTACTAATTATACTACTACTACTAATTATACTACTAGTCTACTACTAATTCTACTACTACTACTAATTCTACTACTGCTACTAATTCTACTACTGCTATACTAATTCTACTACTGCTACTAATTCTACTACTAATTATATTACTAATTCTGCTACTAATTCTGCTACTAATTCTACTACTAATTCTACTACTAATTCTGCTACTAATTCTGCTATTAATTCTACCACTAATTCTACTACTAATTCTACTACTAATTCTGCTACTAATTCTACTACTAATTCTACTACTAATGCTGCTACTAATTCTGCTATTAATTCTACCACTAATTCTACTACTAATTCTACTACTAATTCTACTACTAATTCTACTACTAATTCTACTACTAATTCTACTACTAATGCTGCTGCTGCCGCTAGTGCTTCCGCCACTACTACTACTATATATTACTAGTATTACTATAGTATTACTACTATATACTACTACAGTAACTACTATTACTATTATTATAATACAGGCTAAGAAATTTCTGTCATTTGATTGGTTGAGAGCAGTAGTATTTCAGCGTAATTTGTAATACTTATAATATTGTAAGTATTACAAACTCATATATGGTAGCTCGTGCCATATTTGGAAAACACGCACCCAGTGTCTTTTTGATCTTGTCTTGAAAAATGGCGGATATGTTTACCCGAAAGTGCGAAGTGAAAATCTTGCAAAGCTTAAAACAAGCAAATATGCAGAACTGACAATTTACAAAAGTGTAGAATCATGTTGTTACTGTTGCATAATCTTTGTGAAAGACTCGAGCACAGTTTAGTTTCCGGGTCCTCGAAGAAGCAGAAGTTTGACCAGAAAATTTCCAGCATGGAATCTCACAAGAAAGGAATCTTACAAGACTTTAACTTGATAAAGAACGTTTTAAAAAAAATTAAGGAAATGGACCACATAAATGCATATGTGTATGTTTTCTATTCTTTCAGATCTTTTTTATTGTTATGCCTTTTCTGTCTGAGCATGACTCCATGAGTCCACTAGAAAGGAAAACTATCTCCTTTCGCAAGACTCGGTCGATTGATTTTGATAAGCTCCGTAACGACATCAAGAACTCTAGTTTGACACTGGATTCCTCTCCGAACCTCGACACACTAGTTGATCAATTTAACACCACTTTGACGAGACTTGTGGATGTTCATGCTCCTGTAAGGACCAAGACTGTCACTATACGCCCATACTCGCCATGGTACACTGACGAGATCGCCACAGAAAAACGCAAGAGAAGATCACTTGAGCGTCGCTGGCGGTCAACACGTCTACCTGGGGACTATGAGAGCTATGTGTTTCAGTGTGACGTTGTTAATAGCCTGCTTAGGTCAGCAAAGGTTTCGTACTATGGTGACATTATTGAGAACTCTAAGCACGATCAGAGGGTCCTGTTTCAGACAGTTGAGAAGTTACTACATACTAAATCTGAACCTCTTTATCCTGAATCAAGTTCAGACAGTGAACTGGCTAACAAATTTGCGGATTTTTTCACTGAGAAGATTACTAATTTACGGAATTCACTAGACAGTTCTTCAAACACCCTGGCACATCTTGATGATCATGCTCATGTAAGTTGTGTGCTGTCACGCTTCAAGAATGTTACTGAGGATCAAGTGTCTAGTCTGATTACTGGTTCTGCTGTGAAGTCTTGTCCTCTAGATCCTGCTCCGGCTGTTGTTTTGAAAGAGTGCTGGTCAGTGCTTTTGTCTGTGATGACCAAGATTGTCAACCTCTCTTTGGACACTGTTGTGATACCTGACTGCTTCAAGATAGCTATGCTAAATCCATTGTTGAAGAAAATAGGTCTAGATTTTGAGGTTTTTGCTAATTTTCGACCAATCTCTAATTTAACGTTTTTATCAAAACTTACCGAAAGAGCTGTTGCTCTGCAACTGATAGATTATATCGTAATGAACAACCTTGATGAAGTTTTCCAGTCTGCTTACAAGCAGCTGCATAGTACTGAGACTGCTCTTCTCAGAGTTCATAATGACATTTTGATAGCATTAGATAATCATCAGTCTGTCATCCTACTTCTTCTAGATTTGTCGGCAGCGTTTGACACTGTCGACCACATTATTTTACTTAATAGGCTGGCTACTAGGTTTGGTATCACTGGGTCTGTGCTTTCTTGGTTCACCTCCTATCTTAGAAATCGATACCAGTTTGTTAGTATCCGGGGAGAGAGGTCTTCACATCGCTCATTGGCATGTGGTGTGCCTCAAGGGTCCGTGTTAGGCCCCATACTCTATCTGCTCTACACTTCGCCACTTGGGGATATCGTGAGAAGGTACAACATGGGTTTTCACTTTTATGCCGATGATACTCAGTTGTACTTGTCTTTCGATTCCCAAGGTGGCGAAGTGGAGGCATCAGTAATTTCCCAAATTGAAGCCTGTGCTAATGAAATAGACAAATGGATGTGTAGTAATAAGCTTAAGCTTAATAGCGACAAATCGGAGTTGCTAGTTATTAGTTCTCGTTATCGGCCTCGTCCACTTCTGAACTCGCTTACAATTAGTAGTTCCGTAGTACAGTCATCGGCGTCTGCTCGTAATCTGGGTGTAGTTTTTGACAATGGTTTAACTTTTGAGAAGCACATTAGTGCTATATGTAAATCAGCTTTTTACCATCTTAGGAGAATATCTAAAATTAGAAGCTATCTATCTGAAGAGTCTACAATAGCACTCATACATGCTTTCATAACGTGTAGGTTAGACAACGGGAACGCCCTTTTGTACGGACTGCCTAAATATCAGATCCAGAGGTTGCAGTCTGTACAGAACTGCGCTGCTCGTCTTGTTAAACGCCTATCTAAATTTGACCATGTTTCGCCTTTACTTTATGAGCTCCACTGGCTACCTGTGGAGCACCGTATTGTTTTTAAGATTTTGTTATTACTTTTTAAGTCTCTAAATAACCTAGCTCCTATTTATATCAGTGATTTATTAAAGAAATACATCCCTAACCGTAATCTCAGGTCTTCTCATAGCTCTTTACTTGCAGTTTCCAGGTCCAATCAAAGGACCTATGGTGACAGAGCTTTCGCGGTAGCTGCCCCGCGCCTGTGGAATGCTCTGCCCATCGATATGAGAAGGCCTGACATGTCAATTACAATTTTTAAGAAAAGTCTGAAGACTTACCTTTTTGGGAAAGCTTTTTTGTAAATATTCATTTTATTTTTTAATGTAGTAATGTAAAGCGCCATAGTGCAGTTAGTGGATATGGCGCTATATAGATTTATTATTATTATTATTATTATTATCAGTTTACTGAGTTGGTTTTTGACGGAGCACGATCAAGCAGTGAGGGAATTGCCCCAGAAAATTTTGTAGCTCGTATTATAAACATTTAATAGTATGGTTTGTACGTGATATTTAGCATAAATACCACTCGTGAGATTTCAAAATTCCTTTTAATTTCAGACTCACCGCTACGCGGCTCGTGAAATTACAAGGAATTTTGAACTCTCTCTCGGCGTATTCCCGGGGTATTACTATTACCTAATACCGTATTACTTAATACCGGTATTACTTAATACCGGTATTACTTAATACCGGTATTACTTAATACCGTATTAATACCGTATTACTTAATACCGATATTACTTAATACCGGTATTACTTAATACCGTATTACTTAATACCGGTATTACTTAATACCGTATTACTTAATACCGGTATACCGGTATTACTTAATACCGTATTACTTAATACCGTATTACTTAATACAGGTATTAATACCGGTATTATTTAATATCGGTATTACTTAATACAGGTATTACTTAATCACGCATGTCATAAGTTACCTCAAAATCGATCACTACGAAGCGAGCCAAAAATATAAACCAGCACATTTTGTTTAATGACTCGCGAATAAGCAAAACCCGTGGACTCCTGCTTGTTGAACGCTGGATCTCATGAAGAACTAAACAGCCAAATAATAATAAATAGAAGCGAGAAGTCCAAGGACTATTGCAAAGCTGGAACAACGTGTATAGTTTTAAACGTACTATATTTCGGCTTGCCAAACTAACCTTCAGGTACTGGATGTTGTAAGTAGAGAGTTCTAAAATAGGGGGAATGCAATTCATTAGCGATGGACATATAAGGTAATGCGTTTTTGTATGTCGTTAGTAATATCTGCGTCGAGTTGTTTGTAGAATTTAGTGTCACTAAGTTGTCGGATACATTCGTTGATGTACCAGGTTTTGTCCATCACGACAGTACCAGAGCCTTTGTCAGCGAGTTTGATTACTATGTCATTTTGCCTCCACTACACAATTCAGACACACACAGTCATATAGGATACTTGGGGATGTCGGTCAGCCGAGCCCGACAGCGTTTATTCATATAATTGCTCATAATAGCTTACAGGCATTCTTTCTTCAACTTTTGGTCTCTATTTATTACTGTTATTAATTATTGCGACACTGCCGGATACGAAAACCCAAAACCACTGTGTGGACTAAACGGGAACGTATACTCCCACCAATGCAGTGCCGCCAACTCTGGGAGCTGAGGTCATCTAAATACATTTAGTCCGATATGATAAATACAATCTTATACCGATTTGAATTAAACTCGGACGATTCTAACCTAGCCAGAATGGTTTCCCTTAATGTTCGTTATGCCTCCGGCTTCTCGATCCAATCATTTAAAAAAAAAAAAAAAATGAAGCAAGGTAGCAAGGCTGACCTAGAATGAATTCAACCTCTTAACAGTCACCTACTTATGGCACACTACATTACCCATAATTCTCAGCACTACTCTCCCCAGGCTTCTGTTCCGTGCCAGCAAAATATTCATTTCTGTGAATTTCGTACCTCAACTAACATAAATTACACTTGTCGTTTAGTAAGTTGACGTATGGCTTGGCGTTATCGGAGATGTGATTAGGTCAGTAGTAGTAATTATATCCTGTTCAATAGCGTTTAAGAAAGCATGTAAGGCAGGTTCCCTGTCTATAGGGGGAGTCCATGAACTGTCAAATTTAACGAAATTTTCGTATGTTAATATTAAAATGAAATAACGTCTTTAGGATCAAACACATTTGTATATTGACGTTAGCGTGACGTCATAACGAACGACTCCTTTTAAGGTCAAATTGTGCGTTACCTATACGTTTGAAACAAAGCATGTTATCACAACAACATAAATATGTGTTTTTGATTGCCGATAAATATATGCTGAGTTATTAAGAACTGAAGATTCCTGTGACGTCACATTTTCTGACGTCATGGCCGGTCTGACATCAGTCACGCTTTCGAAATTGAAGAAACATAAAAAAGACCATATTGCGGCTATTCAGTGTACAGTAAGTACATTTCCTCTTTAAAATCCGAAAAATACTCGAATAGTTATTTTTAAAAGACGTTTTCAAAATTATATGACGTCATAATGACGTATCCTCTTTTTCACTGTGAATTTTAAAGTATTTCCTCTCAAAAATTGAAAATTCTAAAAACATACGGTTGTGGGTACTGATTTACTCTTTTAATTGCTAGATTGTTGTAAACAAATATTTTAAACTCTAAAAGATGAACGAAGAAGTTATCTTGTAAATGGTTCTGTATTGAATATTTCGCGCCAAATTTTGGCGGAAAAATTACCAAAATTCAAAATTTAATAACTTTTCTCCCTCTTAACCAATCAAACTCGGGTTTTCGGTTTCTTTATTGTCAACATGATGGAAAATCGAAAATATAAAATTTACTGCTGTTAAAGGTAATTGAAAACATCGAGAAACCTATTATAAATGCCGAATACATGACGTAACTGTGACGTCATCAAGATGTCTACGGTAGTTCAAATCATCGGATTTTGTGTTGGTCATCGGTCTCCATCCTCGCACAAAAAAAAATCAATATTCTACGTGGACACTTTTGAAAATATAGCAAAGTGATCGATTTAAGGGTCATTTGTGCCAAGCGTGTAATACCGTCGTACTTAATACCGTATTACTTAATACCGTATTACTTTAAACCGGTATTACTGTCTTAATACCGTATTACTTACTACTATTACTTACTGCTACTGCTACTGCTTACTACATGTACTATTGCTTACTACATGTACTATTGCTTACTACATTACCATTACCATTACCATTTAATACCATTACCATTACCATTACCATTTAATACCATTACCATTACCATTACCATTACCATTACTTACTACTATTACTATTACTTACTACTATTACTAGTTGTAGTGCGCAAATACCCATAAAATGTTCAAATGCGCATACAATGCGTATGCATATTAAAGTAGTAGTGACGGGAAAGAGGATAAACAAATTATTCCTGTGACATGTTGTGTCTGTATTATGTTCTATGTATATGATCAACCAATCACATTATGCCGCATAGCTATGTCACGCCATGTATAACACGTGCGAGTAAAATAGTCTGATATACGAGATACTCGGGAGACTTGTAAGAGACTTAGCGCTTGCTATAAGGCCAGATAAAAAAAATTACTTGTTTAGCGTCCACCCGTTTCAATTTTTCCAGGTAGGGAGGGAGGTTTTTTTTTTTTTTTTTTTTTTTCTATGTGAAGCTTATTTTGTCTTGACTAGACATTATTCACTCACCTCGTGTTCATGACCTCGTGTTGTAGAAACAAAATGGCGTCGATGTTAAAATATTTAATGCGCCGGCGCATATTTTAAGTGGTACATGTAGGGGTCTGGGTACAAGAATTGGTGTTCGCGGGCGCATTTACACTTTCTAAAGTTTTTTATGAAAAATAAAAAATAAAATAAATTAGAGGTCGGGGACATTTCTCAGGTCGGGCGGGGACGCTAAACAAGCAATTTTTTTTATCTGGCCTAATCTAGAGAATTAAAGTCACTATAAACTATATCCCAGTGTCTTACAATTCCTTACCCAGGAGTCATGATCAGAAGGAACCCACTCGGGTGGACACGCCACCATGTTACACTGCTGTGTCAGAAGACCTGTTGGTTTGTTTCCAGTACAGGATGCAGTATTATTATATGGCAGCTCAGTGTGCGGGCAAGATGACTCTGAATGCTGCAATCTGATTGGTTGCTCAGCGGGCAAACGCTCAGGATTTTCCAAATTCGCTCCGCACAACTCTTCGTAAACAAATACTGAAATAGCGATAAAACCCGTACATTTCGTAAGAAACTAAACAATTTGTTACACATGAAGGCAAAAACTAATTTAAAACTATTTTTGCTTTTTCGTTTTTCAGCTAAAATTCAACTTTTTAGAGCGATTAATGCTGTTTTTCCGGCTCATGCAAGACAGCAAGTTCGATGAAAACAACTGCAGTCTGCAGCAAAAACGACTGAATTGAATGAAGCTGGATTAGAGTACCCTGCGAGCAGAGGTTTCTCATCTCTTTGCCTTTCCTGTCGCCGAAAGAAACCTCTGCCACGAAACGATTGCTTTTCCCGTTGAACGGCGACAGGAAAGGCAAAGAGATGAGAAACCTCTGCTCGCAGGGTAGATTAGTGGAGATAAATAACTATACTGTTACTGAAATACCCAGAAGCCGAAATGGATGTGATTTCAAAGAAAAGTTTGGCTACCTCGCAACGCTACATACAATCGTGGTACAAAGAAATAAAATTATTACGGAAACGAGTAAACTTCTTTAGCACACAGTTTCATCCAAGCAGTTTTTTTATTGTATGGGCTAAGAAATTCAGCATTCACATTTGGTAATTAATACTTACAAGTTTGTTTGTGGCTTATCCGGCGCCACTCGAGTGATTTCAACTTGCCGGTTCTCAATTTTCAAATCTTTCACAAATATGCACATTTTTTTCGTAGATAATGCATTCGGGTTCCTGAAAGTTAGTGTCATTGAAACTTAGTGCATCTGAAGTAAAGTGCAGGTTAGTTTTCATCCATAAAAAAGCATTTTGATGTCGGAAAACAAACTGTTTTGACGACGACTTTCACTTGAAGTTCAACCTCGTGGCGAGTCTCAGTCTAATTTTAGCTTGATTTCTATTCGCTCTTCAGTTTACCACGCAATGGGTTCCTGGCGCGGTAAATTAAATAAAAACTTTATTGACCAAGCTGTTTTTTTCGAACCTCTTTCCCTCATTTTATTAGGAAACGACCCTACAAGAGCTCAGAGGTATGAATAACCACAACTGAAACATTGTAGGATGAAGTCGTGTATTTATTTGTCTAACATACATGTTTTGGAAGGATTTATAATATGAACTATTCAAGCGATATTTGTAAGCGTATAAATACACAAATCTTGAGATTGGGCTGCCTGTGGTACAGGATGGCCCACAGGATGTGCCTGGTAACACAGTGTACTGCCCGGCCGACACCTTTTGTCTACACACAATCTGACGAGCCTGGCTCCCTGTGCCGCAGCTCTTTGAACATTCTGCCATCCTGACGCGTACCAGCTGAAAATAGATAAGGACATCACATAGCACCATACTACTGAAGAATATTGATAACAACATCACATAACACCATATACTACTGAAGAAGATTGATAACAACATCACATAGCACCATGTATGGTATTGAAGAAGATTGATAAGAACATCACATAGCACCATATATGGTATTGAAGAAGTAATGTTTCAAAGCCGACAATGAGGACTGGACGGGATTTCAAAGTACGCGCAATTAGTTCTCGGCTGAGCCTCGGACTGGAACTAATTGCGAGGACTTTGATCGAAATCCCGTCCAGTCCGAATTGAGATTTTGAAACGACTTAAAAAACTTCTTAATAATTTCATGCTTGATTGGTGGTCGTGGGATAAACAACACAACGATTTTAATGTTGTTCGATGTTTCAGGCTTGTAGGTTGTACTTGCGTATTTACATATCGTTGCTTTGTTTGACTTAAGTAATCAAACGTCCATTGTTAATGAAAAGACGGAATGTTAACAATTATGCGCTTGTTCTAGTGGGAGTACGTGTTTACAACCTGGCGTGAAATTTGATGAAAATATTATAGTTTGGCGCTATAGTTGGCGTCATCACTGACATGCGCAGTGTCAGGGCAGTGTGCAAAAAACAGGTCCCACATTGGAGAGACGGTCTGTATGCATCAAGACAGGTATTGTACCTTGACATTTTATACCGCCTGGGGAAGTCAGTGATCAATCGTGAGATCTCCCTTTGGACTTAGAAAAAGATTTCAAAGTACCGTAGAGAGTACTTCGACAGGGTTTCAAAGTACTGCACGTGGTACGAATTGAGACCTCCGGTTGGCCAATTACCTCATGAATTATTAAGTAGTTTTTGAAGATTGTTTAAAGGAGAACTGTAGTCAACAATAGGCTCTTTGCAGCTAACAGTCACGTGCTGATATAAGTACTTCATTAATGAATGAATTGAGCTCGTGATCCCCATGGGAAAGACGTTGCCATGGATGCTGGAGAGCAAGCTATCTTTAAAATCGCTGTTTTTGAAAGAACGACAATCGATTGGAGGTGGAAAAATAGCATTTACAAATAGGTTTTGCTAATATCAATACCGATCTTGTACAAGGCATAAATGAAGTGAGATATTTTTTGCTCTCCAGTACAACCACGTGATGTGTTAGCCGCAAAGGGCCTATTAACTTTAGCTCTATGAACCAATTGACATACATATTCAATTATTGTGTTTCGCGTCGGAGAAAGGAAAATGTGAAAACCTTCTTGACAACCAACTTCCGCTATGTACATTGTGCAGTGGCTCAATTCTTGTAATGTCTGACGTCAGATACGGGAATGAATAAATTGGCATTGAAAATCGGCTCCTAAATGTGAACCATTGCATTTTCCTTTTTCTGGAGGTGTGATTGCCTTTCCTTGGTACGTGTGACGTAGACTACGATATCAATTGGGAAATTTGCACTGAATAGAGCCGCCACACAATGTAGATATCTCAGCGGAGAATCGATTATTTTTCGAACTTGGAAACTATTTTTTCTTCATAGACGCGCAACAAAGAAAACTAAAAAAAAAAGAACTTACTTCTTTCGAACACATCTTTGTATCGTCGTTGGATTGATTTAAGCCTGGTGAACACGACAACGCTTTGGGCACGACGCGTGCTTTAATATTATGGCACGGCACTCCTTATTTGTGTCGTGTAAATGGAACGTTCTGCGCACGCGTGCACGAAAGAGTGTCCGCCGGCCTGTTTGGAGTGCCGTGCCAATTAGGAGTGTCTAAAATGCTTACCGTATAAACCGGCATTTAAAAGTATTAAGTCCTTTAGGGTAGAGCATTCAAATTTGTTAAGAGAACACTACAAGGGCCTTGACCATTTTAGCATATCTTAATAATTATTACTTAGCCATAGTTATTTTTATTAGTGTAACTCATAGTATACATTATTAGAATATCATCTTGTTAATATTTTAAATTTAGCTTATTTATTCATAATATTTATTATTCATTGTATTAATATAGTTGACTTTATAGCTTTTATCTATTTTAGTGTTGGCAGCTTTATATAGCACTCAGTAGAACTTACATTTGCATAGTTTTGTAACATATTTTAATCAGTATATTAAGAGGGCCACTAGTTTATCAGTCTGTGACTGTAAAGTGTTTAAACCCTCGTTAAATAAAGTTATTATTATTATTATTATTATACTAACGTTACATAGCTACCTACTCATTCACATAAAGGGGCTATGTCATGGTACTGCGCATGTATGAGTAATCGCTCGTTTGGTGGCTGTTAACTGATTGGATACAAAAAGTAAAAACGTCCCTTCCTCAATGCTTGATTGAAATGATTTTCAATATTTTCTCTGGACACTGTTTATATACACTGATTGTTAGTAATTTTTGCATATTTGCTTTGATTTTAAGCATCCCACATGGCCAAGAGGTTCGTTAGTTCATATCAAAATCGGTGGAACAAGCTGTTTCCGGCCCGGAATACGATTGTAAAGTCTATTATCGTGACACAGCCCCTTTAATATTTGGACTAGTCAGACTAACAACTTTTGATAGGTAGACGTGCCCTCGGTGGCCACGCATGCGTATTGCATGCCTTAGCTACTGCTGGCTTGTTATCTTCGGAAAGACACAACCTCATGGCTACATAGGTTCTGCCATCCTTTCTTGTGTAAAGTAATACCCGCTTTTGTACACCTAGATTAAATATGCACCATAAAAAAGAAGTAGGCATTTTCTAATTAACGCGTAATATTTGAAAATGTGCCCAAAACTAACCCTGCAGATAGCCTGCGTTGCGGTTCTGGAGTATCGGAGCGCAGCGAGCGGAGATTAGCGGGATTGGGGCGAGAGAAAAAAGAGAAGGGGGACGGGGTGGGGAGGAGATGAAGATAGAGCCTGCCTGCAACCCATGGTTATTTTGATATCCACCCACTAATCATTATGCGGCGGAAGTGAAAACCATGTCTAATATCTGTCAAACTCACGCGTGGAATCTCAAGGAATCTCAATTCGAGCGTAAAATTCAAAACAAAAAATATACGAACTTGGATGTGAAGACAGGGCCGGCCCTAAACCCAAACCTGTAAATGCCAACGACTTTTGCAGGATATGTAATGTATGTTTTAAGGTAGCGTTTGGGAATTCAAATATTTCCACGGCGAGAATCTGTTCAAGCCTTAAGAAAGAAAAGATAGCCGAGGCTTTAAATAATTCTAGCTGGTGCCTGCAAAAGTATTGGTCTTCATATTCCGAAATCTGCTTCTCTATCAAAGTGAGTCTGTCGTTCCCGAGGAAGGAAGATTCGAAATGCTGTCGAGAACTACACCTTTGTTCGAGAAGGTTTGCCGAGGATAAAGATAACTAAGATAAAGATAACTCGTTGCTGCTGAATATAAAGTCGCCACCAAATCAGTAAAGAACACTGCCGACCACAATAACACCGGAGCGAAGTTCTTCCAAAAGAAGCGCTAAAAATCATCCACGCAGCGTTACGAAATCATCAAAGCAACTAGTGTTTTCCAAACACAGTTGGGATTAGAGCTAGAAAATCTCTTCCAGACAAAATATCCCTAATAGCCTTGCTCCTGTTCTTTATTTAAATTCATCGCTGAGAGAATTCTTGTTACATGTATGTTTGTCGCCATATACTAATTGGTTTCTGCTCTTATCGCATCCATGCATGAATAAAACTTAATGATTTCTGTCAATAATAATAATAATATATACATTTATATAGCGCCATATACACTACCTGTCCTATGGCGCTTTACAATCATAATATAAATCGATACGATGACTATAAAATACTAAAACTTGTTAAAAAAAAAAAAAAAAAAAAAAAAAAAAAAAAAAAAAAAAAAAAAAAAGTTAAAAAATGGATTACTAATATTTAAAAAACTAAAAACTATATTACGAATACGTTGCTTTAAAAAGATAAGTCTTCAAACGTGATTTAAAAATATTAACAGAACTGCTAAGCCTAATCTCAGTTGGAAGAGCATTCCATAACCTTGGGGCGGCCACCGAGAAGGCTCTATCACGCATTTTAGCCAATAGCAATACGCGGCCTTCTGAGGCCGAGAGTTATCAAAATAACCATGGGTTGCAGGCAGGCTCTATCTTCATCTCCTCCCCACCCCGTCCCCCCTCTATTTTCTCTCGCCCCAATCCCACTAATCTCCCCTCGCTGCGCTCCGATACTCCAGAGCCGCAACGCAGGCTACCCTGCAGACTAATTTGAATTATATTTCTCGCTTTGGATTAGCACTCTAATTACTATTTTATACTAATCACAAACAAACACAAATAACAAAACTCTTGACTAAGAACTGTTTTATCGTGGCACAAAGTTAGTTTCTTGCTTTTCTTTGTAAATTTAGTCAGCCATTGAACCGCCTTAAGTTTGGTGTTACGTAATCGGGTCTACCCTGACGAGAGAAGTTTTTGTTTTAAATTTCGTTTAGGATTAACATACCAAAGTAACTTTCTCCATTCAAAAAGCAACACGAATATCGTGAAATCTTTTTAGCTCGGCACAAAACTCAGTATTGAGTCTGTTAGTTTTTGATGTCCAACACGCGATTTTTTTAAATATCTTTGGTTCGCCACTTGAAGCTAGCGGAGCGGTAATGTCATCGATGTCTTGTTTAATTTACATATTTTCACTCGTAATTTTTGGGTACAACCATCAATCTTTATCTAAACCTTCGATACTTTTGGTGGCTTAGAAATGGGGAAACATATTTTTTTCGTAAAGGACATCGTTCACTTCCGGTTTGATGTAACATCCGTTACATTAGGTTATCAAATATACAAACTAAGGCTCCAAAGGTCGTTTTAAATGAATTGAAAGTAAGTTAAAAACAAATATTAATCACTTACCTTTGATTCTTTATCACGAAAACAAATGCTGCCTGGCTAACTCGAGGAATAATAGCAACTTAAGTAACGCAAAGCAAAACACGTGTTGAATCTCTCAGGTCACAGACTGAAAAAGAGATCGGAAAATCCTTGTCGCATGCTTTCTATGTCCCATGTTACACTCAGCGTTCTATTTTTGTCGGGCAAAACGTCATACATAGGTCAATACGGTGTACAACGTTTATCGAGACTGGTCTGGGAAATGTGGTAACGGATGTGACAGTAACGGATGTTACAGAACTTGTTTTTTTTCCACATCTTCTTTGTTATTCAGACATGAGCGTTTATATACCACAGGCTGCAAAGTCAAACCAAGTCCTATTACTATAAAAATATATATTGTGCTTCTACTTTAAATTTTTCTAGAAATGCTGGTAACGGATGATACACGCACCTGGCTGGACAACTTCAAGTGACTGCCGTATTCTTTCCATGCAAGTCTGGCCAAAACCCAAATTGAATATAAGTTTTATATAACATTATGAAGCGATTAGTATAAAAAGAAGCAGTGATAGAGATTTCTGCACTAGGGTGGCAATTTATTCTTTTCTGGTAACGGATGTTACATTAAATCAGTAGACATTTGTTTTTTGATTATCAAACATTTAAATTCAATAACCAGACCAAAAGAGTACTACTAGCCGTTTAGCCATTTATCCCTTGAGAAAAACACACAATAACATTTTAGCTAACGGATTTTACAACGCTTAAAATTAGCTCGTTTTCTAGTAACATTGAGCCGGGGACATCGTCAAATGGGTGAAAATGAGCTAATTAAGGTCAAATTATGGGCTATAGTTGAAAGATACCACGATGGTTATGTTTGTTTTCTAGAAATACTGATTTGTTCTTATGAAAATAATTATTACCCCATGATTCTAGCGCTTTTTCAGGTATTGAGACGGCTGGGACATAAAATAAGCGATTTCCCCCGTTTTTGTGTGGAATGGGTGTGGTGCGTTTCTAACTAATCGCACTCAGCGTGTCAGAATCAACGACTGTCGCTCGTCCCCTATCACACCTAAAGGCGGAATTCCTCAAGGCACAAAACTAGCGCCTCTACTGTTTGCCATGCATTCTGGTCAACAGACGTGCTGGAGACTGGAACACTAGAATTAAGTATGTTGACGATTTTTCAGAATTTGAACTTATTCCCAGAAACTCACCTAGCAACTTGCCCTTTATTGCTGCAGACATAGCCGGTACAACCCTTGGCATTTAAGTCGGACCTCTTCAGCAATTTCCGACTATTTTTAACACAACCACCCTCCCCCATTTCAATGTTGGTTTTCGAGAAGACCGAAATGTTGCCTTTCTATCCCAACATTGTGAAGGGGGAGGGGGGACAAGCGAAGTCATAAAAAATACCGGCGATCTGTCAGAGGAGTTCGTTCAGTGTTCTGAATAGCCTTTTTGTCGTACTTAAATGGCGAAGGTTGTAGCTATGCCGCACAGCGTAATATGCGCCTCAATGCAAATAAATTATAATCGTTTTTTTTGCAATATAAATCAGTACTGCTCTAAGCCCTATACAGATTGGTGGCACCCTAATCGAAATAAAGGGCCGATCTAGCTATAAGCTTCTTGGCGTACACGTAGCGAGTGACTCACTCACAGAGTTAGAGGGGTGACGAGCCGAGAACACAAACCTCCCTAAAACACCGTTCCCAGAGCTCAGAAGACAAAAGGACACCGGAATACTCAAAGGTAAAGTTTATTCTCTTATTATGTGCAAAGCCTTGTAATTCTCTCATAACGTGAAACCACTGATTTTCAAACTTTGAGCTTGGGCTGCCTGTGCACAAACGTCTGTAATTTTTTTCGAGTTTGCGGGCCAATGACTTTGCTCCTATTCAAGATATAACTCTCAAATTTGGGATATTGACTAAGTTCGAGGTGCTCTTTTCAGCAGTTATCGACGGTTTTGCTGCCTTGTTAATACGTATATATCAAAAGTTCAAAAAAAACGTGGAAAGGTCTATTTACTCCAGGATTTACTTTGGTCGGTTCGTATGTAATTTGAGATCTACACTGCATGGATTAATGCATGTATTATCACAGGCTAACCATCCTCCCATTTTGTGAATTTGTCACTGATGTTTTAATAATCCATCTTTTCTTAGCAAATTGTTAAATAAAATACCCTTTGACTTGATTTGTGTATGTGTTGATTTAGCGCGCGCTCATAATACAGCTCGGGTTTCCTGTAAACAAACCTGAGCCACAGGAAACCCGAGCTGTATTATGAGCGCGCGCTAAATCAACACATATACAGCAGAATCAAGTCAAAGGGTATTATATTTAACAATTTGCGAAGACAAGATGGATTATTAAAACATCAGTGACAAATACACAAAATGGGAGGATGGTTAGCCTGTGGTATTATCATTTAATTTTAGCTCTTTTATTCTAGCGGAAAACTGGGGCCGAGTTAGTTTCCCGTTCCAGACCTCCTCGTCCGTGCCGGGAAACACGTCATATCTATCCAAAATGGTGTACATAGAAGGCAGTAAGTGGACTCGACTGTGTTTAGATCATTAGGATTCCCTCAGTTTTCAACCAGTTGCTCACACGAACCCTTCTTTGTGTTCCTTAGGTAACGTTCTCGAGCGGAGATCGTTATGGAGAGTGTCGATTGTCTCTGATATCTTCTGGGGGATTCTCGACTTCATCATTCTCTTGTTAGTAGCACTTTTGCTTTGTCATCATCGACATCATTACATTAACACACTTTATTAAACTCGTTCAGTTAAACTTATACATACAGATTTGACTGATATCTTTAATATTTAGTTCGGTATGGACAGAAAACTAATCACTTTCTTTTTTTCCCAGCTTTTACACAATGGTTTCGGTAAGTTTATTTATTGCATTGTTCAGTTGTTGTAATCTTGGCTATTTTGATACACAATTAACTTTATTAAGTGTACTGGGTTGTATGCAGAGAACATTGTGTGCAGAGAACACTGACATATTTAATTTGAAAGGACGTTTCTCGTAATCAGCTGATTTCAATTCTAAGGCATCTATATAATATATGACAGCATGTATGAATATGATGTTTTTTTTCAGTTAGACTGAGTTACTGTTTGCATGCAGCTGTGACTTGTATGTTGTAACAACTGACTGAAATGATATATCCGTGTCAGACCAGCTGAGCTGAAACACTGTTTGCCCAGCCTGAACAATCGATGATCGATGCCAATCGATAACAATCAGTCGATTGATATTGATAATCAATGAACAATCGAGGACAAAGGTTTTTGTGATTATTGATCGTTAAAATCAAAATCAACTCACGTGTGATGTCATGAATGGGAATCGAACCCAGGCCACAGAGGTGAGAGGCGAGGCGCTTAAACACTGCACCAACAAGAGGCTGTACACAACGTGTACTCTGATATTATGGCATTCCAACATCAAAATAATGTATCAATAACAACAACATTTTATTTTCTCATAAGACGATAGAAATGTACAGTAATAAAAAATAATAAGAAATTCAATTATGAGAAGGTGGGTCCTGAAAAAAGCCATGTGCATCAAAATTAATGTAGATACTTTGGAATAACAAATAATAATTGAAGACCTCGGTGGAAAAAGGGTGTAAGTGACTCTTGATCACATTCTAAATTCTCCCTTAGAAAACAAAGATATTGAAGGAGAATTTAGAATGTGATCAAGAGTCACTTACGCCCTTTTTCCACCGAGGTCTTCAAATATATATCCATGAAGGAGAAGTTGGTGATTGTGTGTCACAAAGATTGTGTGAAATGATGTGGGTGGGATGGGAAAGAGGTAGTTTTTCGTGTGTGAAAGGCCAGTTATGTATATGTAAATAGTGGAAGCTGCCAAGTGTCCGTAGGCAGCAAATAATTTTTGTTTTCATTTTTTGGTGGTGGGGTTCTATAAAAAATTGTTCCTTGAAAACTTAAAGGAAAAGGAAAAATTATCTCAGCAATAATTTGTGATCAGAAAGAGAATTGTACAGTCCAAATATGAGTAAAGTCAATAAGGTGCCAATTAACAATTGAAATAGAGCGGATTTAATTGAGTGTTGAAAAGTAATTGCTTTCGAATTTGATTGGTTAGTTATCCATGATTGCGTTTACTTTGTCTCGTGATTGGTTTGAATGACTTCAGTTTGTGATTGGTCCATTGATGTTTTTACGTGTTCCTGTGATTGGCTGTCTGGTTTTGGTTTTACGACACTCAATTGAAACCCGCTATAATTGCCCCACTTTGATAATCAACCCAGGCTGTTGATAGATACATCATTAGATAACTTTATTTATCCTCGGTTGGCCATGAAGATGTATCTGTAGTTACTAAATAAATAAAAACTAACCAACTACAAACTAACGAATTTGGTATTTTTTTAGCCTTCAACAACCAAACGTGGAAATTCATATTCTAGCTCAGAATACAGACCGGGCGGAGGGTAAGGACTTCAGAAATAAACAAATCATGTTGCTGCCTGATTTTTTTTTTTTTTTTTTTTATTGTTGGTTTTACATGTACATGTATGTTTGATAGCATACATAAATATGCATGTACACTAAATTAGTTTACATGTAATTAGTGTCATGTCCAATATTACATGTATTATAAATAACCCCAATAACCTATTTGTGGCATCAAAATATGCCCTGATATTTTGTCTGCAGACGTTATCTGTTCTGAGAATAGAACAGTTCCTGAGAGCGAAACTCAAAAAGGGAAACTGTGGTCTTCGAGGTTCAGGTTCTGATCACATTCTCCTTCGATTTCTTTGTTTTCTAAGTAAGGGACAATTTAGAATGTGATCAAGAGTCACTTACACCCTGTTTGCACACAGCCCTTCAAATATCAGGGCATATTTCGACGCCACAATGTACATGGTGGTTATCATCCTTAAAATATTTTCTGTGATGCACGCTATACGGGGTGTATTTGCTGATATTTCCCGCTTGCGGACAGAAAATATTGGGTCATGTGATGCATTCAACCAATCATGTGCAAGAGAAAATATTTGATGGGTTATAACACTATAGATAAAAACTAGGACTACAGTGCGACCACTGAAACTGGGGCCACTTAGACAATAAGAACCAATCACATTGCAGAATGAAAACAAAGCATTCCAACTTACGGTTATTGGAGCCAATCAGTGTTGAGTACAAGACAATAACATTACAACTTATGGTTACATGAGCCAATCAGTGTTGAGTACAAGACAATAGCATTTCAACTTATGGTTATTTGAGCCAATCAGTGTTGAGTACAAACAATAGCATTTCAACTTATGGTTATTTGAGCCAATCAGTGTTGAGTACAAGACAATAGCATTACAACTTATGGTCATTTGAGCCAATCAGTATTGAGTACAAGACAATAGCATTTCAACTTATGGTTATTTGAGCCAATCAGTGTTGAGTACAAGATAGTGGCATTTCAACTTTCTCTAGTTTTGATCCAGTAAAAAGGCAATAAATATTTGGTTGACTAGTCCTGAAGTCAAAGTCTTTCAAATGAAGAAATTCACATGTAGTTAGGATTATTTCATACTTTGGAATACTTTATTTTCGTTTTGCAATGTGTTTAGTTCTCATAGTCTAAGTGGTCCTGGTTTCAGTACTCACACTGTAAAAGCAAAGGAAACATTACTTTGTACATGACTGTGTACTTTCTTTAAATATTTGAGTGCATGTGTGTATGTTTTAGTGTCCTTTGATGGGGACCACTTGAGCTGTCCCAAACAAACAAAAGTCACTGCATGTTTATTATTGATACAAAATAAATTATTGATACAAAAGAAATACTCACACACATAATCATTTGTTATTTCTAGTATATGCTATAAAGTTACATGGTTATACATGCACTATAGCTCTTGAAAATCCTTTAAGTACATGTATGTCACCTCCCTCTGTAAATAACTCTACCCATGAAGGCATATATATATAATATATAATGACAACTTCTCCATACATGAGCAGAATCCCTTTAGAGAAGCAGATCACATACCAAACATTGGAAATGTACTTACAGATCTGTATTGAAATCTTATAATTGATGTAATGAATACATGTTTCTTGTAGGCCACCAAAGCCACCAGGAAGACGACATGGACGGTTAGGGGGAGGTGGAGGTATGTTAATGTGCTCTTCTTGCTGCTGTTTTTGTCTGTTAATCAGGGTCCTGTCAGTTGTTCAAAGGGTGGATAACGCTCTCCACTGGATAAATCCTTATCCAGTAGATAAGTATGAAGTAAAACCAAACTAGCTTATTTTATCCACAGATAAGGATTTATCGGGTGGATAGCATTATCCACCCTTTGAACAAGTTACCTGACCCTGGGATGTCTACCGTCTGAAATACAGAACTCCAATGGCCAAATGAGATATTCTTCTATGGTTATTACACTTTCCTGAGCAGACACAGGAATTTAAACAATGAATTAAATAGGTGATTGCTTTCAAATTTAATTAGTTAGTTATCCACGATTGTGTTGACTTTTCCTTGTGATTGGTTCAAGTAAAACAAATCATGAATTACTTCAGTTCATGATTGGTTCATTGGGTTTTTACTTGCTCCTGATTGGTTCATTGGGTTTTTACTTGCTCCTGATTGGTTCATTGGGTTTTTACTTGCTCCTGATTGGTTCATTGGGTTTTTACTTGCTCCTGATTGGTTCATTGGGTTTTTACTTGCTCCTGGTTGGTTCATTGGGTTTTTACTTGCTCCTGATTGGTTCATTGTGTTTTTACTTGCTCCTGATTGGTTCATTGGGGTTTTACTTGCTCCTGTGATTGGCTAGCCTGATTATCAGACGGTCGAGGTCGTCCGCTCACTTCCTCCCACCTCCCCGTCTGATGGACTTTGGCAGATACCGTGTTCCTGACGTCATTTCATTTCGACCAATCAGAGCGAAGGTTTTATTTTTAGAGAACTGAGGTATGCGTGGAATGTCCAGTGGAGCCTGCATGAAGGACAACCCAAATAGCGGACGATACAAACGGACTTGATATGGCTTTGGCGAAAGCTTGCGAAACTTTCGGCATTTCTGAATTATTTCCCGAACAGCGAAAGGCAATATTACCCCTCGTTTCCCGAAAGGACCTTGGCCATCACAGCTGCATCTATAAGGCGACGACCAGGTCAAGGAGAAATTATGTAGCCTTCTAGTACAGCTCGCCAGAATCACGCACTTCCTGCACTGCAGAATTCTTATGTTTTACAGCTTCAAACTTATGTTAATTTCTCAGAACTAACCCTAACCATAATTATCCTGTTTGAGCTGCTATGTTTTTTTTGGGCAGCAGGAACTTTTTAAATAGGATTTTTCGTACAGTATTTGAAGCGCATGGTCACAACACTGATCTAACTACCGGATTTGTTGTACTTTACAATTTGTCAAAATCAAGACTGTTCAAAATTCTGATAACATAAATATTTAGGCAAATGTAATCCAACTTTTACCATGACATATTCACTATATGTGTTCACTCCTGTAAAAAATTCATGCCATTCCATGAAAGATTTAGTCTTCTTAAGGCGAAAAAGCTAAGATATTTCAGCTTTTAGGACAGCAAAATTGTCAAAATAAAGTGTGTTTAAAATTTTGCAAACATAAATAATTGCCCAAATGTCGTGAAACAATTACCATGACATACTCAGTATGTGTGTTCACTGCTGTAAAAAAAAATATTACATTTCATGAAATATTTGGTCTTCTAAATGCCAACATTCTAGGAGACATTACATTTTAATACGGCAACAAAGTGGTCGAGGAAGATTAATGATTTTCCAAAGCCCGTAGCTAGTAGATTCATAAACATCGCGATATCGATAGCGCTTCCTATCAGATTTTCCTGGTTCACGTCTGAGGACAACATGTTTCTCCACGTTATGTTTCTATAAGTTTGAAGCTGTAGAACATATTCTGCAGTGCATGAAAGAGCCGTGATTCTGACGATCTGTAGAAGTTGTAGAAGACTACATAATTTCTCCTCTCTCGATTCTCCTCGACCTGGTCGTCGCCTTATAGATGCAGCTGTGGTAGCAAAGGTCCTTCCGGGAAATGAAGTATAATAATGCCTTTCTCTGTTCGGGAAATAATTCAGAAATATCGAAAGTTTCGCACGCTTTCTCCAAAGCCATATCAAGTCATTGTCCGCCATTTGGCTTCACCTTCATGCAGGCTGTACTAGACATTCCATGCATACCTCAGTTCTCTAAAAATAAAACCTTCGTTCTGATTGGTCAAAATGAAACAATGACCAGAACACAGTTTCTGTCAAAGTCCATCAGACTGGGAGGTGGGAGGAAGTGAGCGGACAACCTCGACCGTCTGATAATCAGGCTAGTGATTGGCTGGTTTTATGACATTCAATCGAAAACTGCTCAAATTGCAAGTTGGAATGCTTTGTTTTCATTCTGCAATGTGATTGGTTCTTGTTGTCTAAGTGGCCCTGGTTTACAGTCACACCACAGCAAAACATTGTGCTCTGCTGGCCGAAGAACTAAGACTCTGGTTTCAAATACAAATTTCCAACGGCTTAAACTTTTTTAGTAAATAATTTTATAACTTAGTAAACTCACAGTAAATTACAAATTAAGAAAACTTCAACCAGTTATTCACATTCATACCAGCAATTAGAAACATGGGTGATTGCCTTTGTTTTCTTTTAATTTTGGTGGGAAACTGGGGAGACACGTGCATGACCAGCTCATCAAATGCATGTGATGTGTTGCTGCGGTGTGAGGTTAATGTATGTGAAGTAAATGTTAATGTTCTACTACGTTGTTTTTCAGACGGGCCATATAATCCTGGGCCAATGGGTGGAGGTGGATGAGGAAGGTTGGTTCAGTCATCTGATCTGACAGCATATTCTCATTACATGTAGTCTTATTCTGGCCGTGGTTGTTCAAAAGTGGATTACCGTAGTGGGTAAAATACATGTAAGCTAGAAAGGATGATTGCTATCATTTGCAAGCTATTGTTAAGTGTGAACCTTTTTCCATGTTTATTTATGTTTGAAACCTAGACATCTGGTGGCATAAACCTTTTCAACTCATCGCCAAACTAATTAGTTTCAACCTTGATGTTGAAAACCTTTGTTATGTCTTCTACTGTCATGAAACTCGGAGTATGCCTAGAATCCAGACAGTTGTTGTATTGCATCTCTCATAATTCTGAGCATCCAAAACTTTTCCTTGAACTGACATTTCTATGATCTAGTGAGCTGAAAAGTGAAGGCAAGACACATCAAAGGTCATCAACATTGCGGTTAATTGATACTGGTTTGGGTCGCTAGACCTATAGATTTCAAACATTTATATAAATGAATGCGGAAAAAGGTTCACGCTTGATGGTAGCTTGCAAATGGTAATACAGTGGAGTCAAACTTCCTGTTATCTCGTACTTGAGGCCAGGTCCCAAGCTTTTGCTTCAGTGTAACACTGTTATTTTACCCCGGATACAGTGTACATGTATCCCGAAAACCCTGTTATCTCGAACCAAATCAGCGTCCGACGAGAGTATTTTCCCACAATTTTACCCCCAATTCCTCTAACACATCTTAATTTTAGTCAAAGTCTCTAAATCTTTAACAAACATCAATAATTTTATTGTTCCGTAGCATGCACACAGCATTACTGTTTCGAAAATATAGCACTTAATTTACATCTTTTCAGTATTTTAGAACACGAGTGGTAGTCAATCAGTACTGTATTTCAATAGTTCTTCTTTAAGAATCTTGATAAACTTCTCTGCTCCCTTGAACTGCAGTAAGCATGGAACTTGCATTCCTTCACCGTCTTCGTTATCTCGAACCCCCGTTATCTCAAACCTTTTTCCTGGTCCCCAGGAGGTTCGAGATAATGGGACTCCACTGTACATGTACATGTATCTTATATGTATCCACTTTTTGAACAATTGCAGGGCTTTCAAAATGTTTTTGAGTGGGAGGTCAAAATAGGAACGTACTAGGCATCTGTATAAGAGGCTAAAAGTCAAGCAAAAGTTTCATTGTATGTTGATAAAGAGAAAATAACCGGTGATAGGCCTTGAAGCAACCGCCGCAGCTCCGGCACCAGCCACCTTGTTTTGAAAGGCCTGGAACTGGGACCTGAACCAGACTATAGGAATGTATGTCCCTTTTCTCATTAGTAGGAAACTCTAGCAGTGTACAGTCTTTTTAACGTTCATGGATCGATTCCCGCTAGCAGCAAGGGTTTTTTCCTTGTCAATTTTTTGTTGTTGCTTATTCTAGACTAGACTAAAGACCACGTTTCACGCTAATTTTCCTTAAATCTGACTGATCTGCATGATTCGTCTTAATTTCTACTCTTTCGTCTTTTGAAGTATTCCTACAAGGTCATTTCACTTCAATGCCATCATATTATTTTGCAAGCCAGAAGAGTGTTCATTGTTGAAGGATAACTTCTTTTACCCTGGTTTTTATTCTATTACAAATATATAATGCAATGTTAGAGTATGTGATATTGAAATGTTTTAAGCAAGATTTATTTCAAGTAATTCCACATTTTATTACACCAACTTATGGCTTATTTTTGACAATGGTAAGGTTTTTTCATTGCATACAATAACATTATCTCTTTTTATAAATCATTACGAAGCTTGTTTCCCTAGTTCATTGATGTGAAAATATGAGATATCTTCTCCGGAATGAACAAAGAAAACTGAACCTTGTAAAAATAATTTTAATTTTAATTGTCGCTATAAAAATGCTGTACTCTTAGCAATAGCAAAAATAATGATGGATAGTGCCCAGGGTCTAAATTATATGGGATTCTATAGTAATCTATCCACAAGTTCACCAATGATTGATTCCTATGATTTTTATTGTAATGATATTGATGATATACTAGACTTGATAACAACAACAACATCAACATCATCTTTATTACCAAAAGGTTATAAATACTAATTTACATAAATAAGTAGCTCTAACTAAATTATGGTAATAGTTACTCAGAATAACTAAAGTTAAGCGGGCTGAGTAACATTTCAAGTTATATGACAATGCTTTTGTAGGGTTATAAAGATGAAAACTAGAGATATACACTACGATACAGACTACAGCAATATAGAACACTTAATTAATGTATAAGAGAAACGAATAAAAAGGAAGTAAATAGATAAATAAATAAATAAATAAGGTACCAAACGTTTTCTGATCCATCGGTAAAGAAATAAGCAGACTAACAGTAAACCAAATAAACGATAAAAGTTACAATTAAACATTTTTTTTCAAATTATCAGTGTTATACCCATGGTTGAAATGATGTTAGAATTTGTTTTCCTATATCAGTAGAAATGCCCATTCACAACCACTAAGAAGTGATTGCAGATACCTCCCCTGATGTCATGTAATTAGCATTTTGGATATTAAAACCTCTTTAACTCAGCGGCACATCATTCAAAGCAAAATATATTTTACCATTCTACTATTCACTTGATTTAGAATTGATATCTAAAATAAAAATATATTGTTCATAGGCACTTTAACAAATTTTGTTGCGCATTGTTCAAACATTTGGAGTGCTGACATGTATGTTCATATATCTTATTCAGGTAAATGCTTACCAACACAGTGTGGTAAGCATCCAATGAGGACAACAGGAGCATAGCATGAGAATTAGACATGTTGATGACGTCACCTGGGGAAAGCCTTGACGGTACCTGGACAGTGACCGATGGATGTTTGTTGATTGTTCTCAAACAATAATATTGTAAAGCTAGTCAAACAGGTTTTGACTTTACTTTAAAGAAGCTGTGTCACAGTGAGAGGCTGGGCATAGGGAGGGGGGGGGGGGGGGGGAAATGAGGAATCATGGGACACTTTCATTATAGGGGAGGCAAAATGATGAATTCTGGGACATTTTCAGTGATGACTTCTGTGAATCTCCCCTTGGAACTGAGCAGAGGGGGCAACCCCCTCTATTAACAGCCACCAAGCAGACATTGACTCCATACATCACCATGACACAGCTTCTTTAACTCTTCAATTGATGCTTAGGATAACAATTTCCTTACTTTATTTGTAGAGTGTAATTATCATGTAGTCTGGAATTTTGTATAAAATTATCTACACGTAATACAAGTTGTTGAATGCCTTCTGTGGAAACAAGAATATGCTGGTAGATTAAGGGATAGGTAATAGAGTGGAATGGTTAGGAAACACGGCAAACTTCAAAGGGGCTAACAAAGGCGCTGCGATTTAGGTTGGAAGGGGGTAAGACAAAAGATTGTGCACGGTCGTAGTTCATGAGCATCCCCTGAATGACTGAACCCACACGTTTCTATTGGCTGATTGATTAACATATTCCAATATCTATTGTGTTTTGTGCACGGGCACGGTTGAAAAAAAGCGAACAGAGACCTATAAGTATAACAAAGAAGGTCGCCTAATTGTTAAATAGTAGAACCTTATAAAGCAGAATGTAAAAATGAGCTAATTGTATCGGGGGGACCACTCATGTGTATGATGTGTTAGCAGTAGCCCTTACTTTGGCGAAAGATCGAAGTAAATTCAAAGCAGCGTCAGGGTTCAGTGGCAATGAGTGATTGTCCTCGACTCATACTTGGTTCCAGACCATTATATTAAGCTCTGACTTCGAGAACTACAGGGTCTGAAGCTAATTTAGACTACAGGGTCCGGATTTCTTGTAAAATACAATATATGTGTAAGTCCGGGTTATAGACAACTCGTGATAATGAATAGACCAGATTTGAGGGACGAAGCTGTGCTGGGAAGCGTGCAGTCGTGTTTTCAGTTTTCCCGTACATTTGTCTGTAAAATTTCCCGCGGATTTTGACTCGTTGTTACAGACAAATGTACGGGAAACTGAAAGCACGATTGCACGCTTCCCAGCACAGCTACATCCCTCAAATTTTGATCAGTTAATATTTTACCTGGTATCTGAAGTCTGCAGAAAGTGAATATTTCATAAATTCGATTTTACGGAAATTATTTGGCATCGGACTCCCATACAAACTGTATTTCGCGCATGTTTGCACCCCTTTCAAAATGTCGTAATTAACCGTGAACTGGTCTATCGGGATGGAGAAATCCGGGTATATACTTCATGGTAGTGTTTCGTTCCATATAGTCTCCCTGCATAATCATTTTCTCTACTGTTTTACAGTATTATGTAGGGAGACTATATGGAATGAAACACTACCATGAAGTATATACCGAAATCGGGATTCGTTTTCACTTGAATCCGGGTTTTGGAGCCACCCTCAGTTTTTATCGTAAAATCGGATACGGTCCCCCCCCCCCCCCCCCCCCTGGATTAGCTAGTCTCGGTGCTTTAAAGACCCACTGTCGCGCATGCGCGAGTCAGTTCTTCTTTTGGTCTGACTTAGCCAATCAGCGCCGTTTCTGTCGCATATCCAATAATCCCATTTATCGATTTGATTCTCCACAAATTTGAAACCGGCAGTGAAGCGCTGGAGAATATCGTCGAAAGAAGTGGGACATTGTTTGTATTCATTTGTATTTTGAATGAAAAATTAACTGAGATAAATCGACGGGCGACTAATGTCTTCAATAGGTGGGTTTCACACAATCCCCAGAGATTCAAATGACAAAGAGAATGGCGGCCATGTTGGTGTACCTAACAAAAGAAGATAATGAGGAGTACACCAACATGACGGCTATGACGTCACGTGAAAACCACCTATTGGAACTGTTGACTCGGACCGATAATCATTTACGCGCTCCAGGTCGGGGCGGCCTTCACCTCCTTGGAACCTGGAATAGCGATACTTAATACACGTCATCTGTTGTCATTAATGTACCAACCAGAGATCCATTGGTTCCTGACACAAAGCGGCCTTTTGAAATCATCGTTGACATTAGCATAACAATTGTAATGTTGATAAACACGAAGTATCGCAATCCAAATGGGTCCATAAAATGAAAGGTTTTGAGAGGCGAAGGCCTCTAGGGCGGACTTGCTGGTACACCGAACGTTTTCAAAGATGGGGGAGAAAAGTGAAACCGTCGTTCAATATGCGAAAATATTTGCAATCTTTGGGTTCTCGCAAAAGATTGCTAGTTCATGTCGTAAACAAATTATTATGTCATATACCTGAAGGGTTATTTTTACAAAATGAAGCATTTGTTCGAGTATTTTTCTTTAAAGCAATGCACGTGTGAAACGATGGCCAAGTTCAACTGACAAACCGTTTTTAGAAGGTGAACCTAGATGTGTTCATATGTTGATTCCATCCATCTATACCCCGATAACTCGGACGTTTTTGACCAACTGGCATTAGATATGAGGGAAATACGGGCATGTACTTAAAATCACATGACAGATGACGTCATCGTTACGACATCACCACTAAGTGGGGCCATTACCATGTCTGTCCAAATTCGTGTTAAGCGATGAAAATGTACAAGGTTTATACGTCACTATCGGCGCATGAGCACACATCTCATACAAGAATGAGCACACATATCTCCCACATGGCTATCACAACTGCTCCCTCGCTTTTAATACTGTAGTGGTACCTGTCAAGAACTGTGCGATGTACATAGCGACTCACGTGTACATAGATATGGACTCACGTGGACTCTAGTTACACAACAGCTAGAACTATCATAGGACAGGGGGTTATGTTGGGAAACGTGTGATTGGGGTTTAGATCGGATTCGGAGTTATACAGATTGGAGTTGTATATCGGATGATTATGAATCACAAATAAAATAGAGGAAAATCAATAGGAGTCAATTCTTTACATGGTCCTTCGAGCCGGATGACGGAACTCAAGAAGAAACGGAATATACGGACGGGGCATAGAGCCTACACAACTAAAGTAGTCAACGAGGCGAAAGAGGCACTTGGGGTCGAATTCAATGAGGAAATCTCGAGCAAATTACAACAGCTGAAAATAACACTGGAGGAGCGTCTCGTAATTCTTGGAAAGCTTGACGATGAGATACTGGAATTGTTAGAGGATGAGACTGATATTGGCCAAGAGGTCATGTTAGCGGGCGAATTCCGCGAAGGAATGCACGGAGTATTGGTGAAAATACAAAGCGTCCTTTCAAAAGCCAACAAACCCGCCAGCGCCACTCCAGCGCACGCTCATTCTTCGAGCAACGGAAACAACCTTCAGTCATCATCGACGAAGCTTCCAAAGATCTTCATCAAGAAGTTTAACGGAGACTGCAAGCAATGGTTCTCATTTTGGGACAGTTACAGGATGGCGGTTCACGAAAAATCGGTGCCGGATGTGGAGAAATTTATTTACTTGAAGTCTTATTTGGAGGGAAGCGCGGCCGCAGTTATACAAACACTACCGCTAACTGAAGCAAACTACAAAGCTGCGATCGAACTGTTGAACCAACGATTCGGTAACAAGCAAGTTATAATCAGCAGCCATATGGAGGAATTACTCAATCTTCCAGGAGTCAGTACGACGGATGTCACAGGCTTGAGAAAAGCCTTCGACAAGATGGAGGTTCATGTTCGGGGACTGGAGGCGTTAGATGTTCCCATCGAGTCATACGGCAGCTTGCTGGTGCCAGTTCTCATGTCCAAGCTACCTGAAAACATTCGTCTACTTATCGGCCGGGAAGTAAAAGACGATGAGTGGAGTCTAAGGAAGATCATGGAGGTTTTGCGAGGAGAAATCGAGAACCGCGAACGTTGCGCGGGCATCCAAGCACGCAGCGATTCGAATTCAAGTAGCGCTGGTAAAGGGCATGGCGGAGCGAGCAAAAACAACTACAGTTCTGGAGCGGCACTTGTAGCGCCTACAGAAGGAGGGAAGACTGTGTTCTGTACGTTTTGCAAAAGCACTGAACACTCAACAACTAAATGTAACATTGTGACAGAGGTCGCCGCTCGCAAAGACATTTTGCGACGGGAGGGGCGTTGCTTTATATGCCTCAGAAAAAGTCACAGAGCGGCGGATTGTTCGGCTAGAAAATGTTTTGTGTGTGATGGACGGCACCACACGACCATCTGCACGCAGCCAAAAAAGGGAGAGCTTCAGAAAAGGAAGATGGCGTCGGGTCACGGGCAAACAAGCGAGCAGGGCTCACAAACGAGCACGCTTCATGTTGCGGCTAAGGATTCAGTCTTACTACAAACGGCCCAAGCGAATATCAATGGAGAACGAGTGAGAATAATATTTGATTCAGGGAGCCAGCGCAGCTACGTTAAGGAGGGAGTTAAAGAGCGCTTGGATTTACGGACAGTCAGCAGGGAGTCCTTGTTAATTAATGCCTTTGGCAACGCGGGAGAACACCCCAAGTCCTATGACTGCGTGGAGTTTAACGTTACGGATTTACAGGGTACATCGGAGAAGCAAGTGAGGGCGATTGTTGTGCCCGACATTTGTACACCCATCGGAAATCAAAAGATAGAGAAAGCGGCAGAGCAGTTCGACTTTCTTTATGATCTTGAGTTAGCGGACAATAACAATGATGGCGAAACGTTAGAAATTGACGTTCTTATCGGAGCAGATAATTTATGGAGGTTCTTCACGGGGAACGTAAAGCGTGAAGAAAATGGAGGCTTAACAGCCAGTGAGACAACCCTGGGATGGGTCCTTTCGGGACCATTTTACAATGGAGCTCAAGGAGAGCATTTATCCAGCGTAAATCTTGTGGCCACACATGTTTTGAAAGTGGCAGTGCAATCGGATACGGACACGGCTGTTGATGTAAACAGTGATGGAATGTTGTCTCGATTATGGAACTTGGACTCTATTGGAATAGTGGACAGCAATGAAACAGTGCACGAGAAGTTTAGAAAGAACATTTCTTTCGTTAATGGAAGATACCAAGTTGAGCTCCCAGAACGGGAAGTACACGATATGCTTCCGGATAATTATGACGTTAGTCTGGGTAGGCTACACAGTCTTGTGAAAAGGCTTAACAAGGAACCGGAAGTCATGCGGCAATATGACAACACGATACGGGAACAAGAGAACAATGGTATTATTGAGAAGGTAGAGAAACCAAGTTCTATTAATACGGTGCCAGGAGAAATACACTATTTACCGCATAGAGAAATAATTCGTCAAGACGCTCTCACCACTAAGCTAAGAGTTATTTTTGACGCAAGTTCAAGGGCGAAGGCAAATTTGCCCTCACTGAACGATTGCATGTACACTGGACCATCTCTGATTTCAGAGATTTTGGACATTCTTTTGCGGTTTAGAAGCTTCAAAGTCGGTCTCGTTTCAGACATTGAGAAAGCGTTCTTGAACATTTCCGTTGAGGAAAAGCAGAGAGACTTGATGAGATTTTTGTGGGTCGACGACATCAATAGCGAAGACCCGAAGCTGGAAGTGTATCGTTTTTGTAGAGTTATATTCGGAATGAATTGTTCGCCGTTTTTGCTCAACGCAACATTACGTCATCATGTTTACGGCTACTTTCCAGAGAACCAAGAATTGGCAGAGAAGACTATCTCTGGATTGTATGTAGATGATTTCACGTCGGGTGGAGAAGACACAGAGGAAGGGTTTGGCTTATATAGCAAAGTCAAGGCTTGTTTCGCCGATGGAAACCTCAACCTCAGGAAGTGGGCGTCCAATGATAAAGTGTTATCTACACGCATCGCTGAACAGGAAGGGATCTTGAAAACAAACACAAAATCGCCTAGCATTCAAGTAGCTCAAGAAGATGAATCTTATGCAAAGATGGCCGTCGGTAATTTGGACGATATTGAGTCTGCAAGGGAGCACAAAGTTCTTGGACTTAATTGGAACTTGTCAAATGATACAGTTGTCTTGAAGCTGAATAAGGTCACGGACTTTGCGGGAAATCTGGAACCAACAAAACGGAATGTGTTGCGTGTTGCGGCAAAGCTCTTTGACCCGATAGGATTTGTCTCGCCGGTAATGCTGAACTTTAAACTTCTCCTTCAAGAACTGTTTGCGGATAAGTTTGATTGGGACACTGTTTTGCCGGATACACGCGCAAAACAGCTGAAGAAGTGGTTACAAGATATCGAGAAGACAAGACAGATTTCTGTGGATCGTTATTATTTTACGGGACAAAACAATCGGATTACATCTGCGGTTTTACATGGATTTGGAGACGCGTCTAAGAAGGCGTACAGCGCAGTTGTTTATTTACGTGTTGAGACGGAGAGTGGATATGCTATAAGTTTCGTGACATCCAAGAGTAGGGTCGCACCACTGAAATCCATGTCTATTCCAAGGTTGGAACTGGTAGCAGCACTAATATTGGCTCGACTTATGGCTACTGTGAGGAAGGCGTTATCATCTGTTCTTCGCATCGAAAGTATTCGCTGTTGGACGGACAGTAGAGTCGTACTTTATTGGATTCAATCTGTTAAAGAGTACAAGCAGTTTGTACAAAATCGAGTCAATGAGATTTTGACACTCACGGACAGGAGAGACTGGGGACATTGTCCCGGCATTCAGAACCCCGCGGATATCGGATCGCGCGGATGTCTTGCATCGGAACTACAAGACAACGACCTTTGGTGGCACGGGCCACACTGGTTGAAGGAGAGGGAAGAGAACTTCCCACATGTTGACAACACGGACAGTACGTTCAAGCTATCTAGCGAATACACTAGCGAGATACGCACAACGGTACTCGTCGGAACAGCTAACCAAGCCGAGACTGAGGGGGTTGGAAGTTTGATAGATCCCCAGCGCTATAGCAGCGTTACAACGTTGTACAGAGTCACTGCGACGGTGATGAGATTCATCAACAACTGTAGGGCACGAGCTCAACGGAAACCTGAGGATGTTGTTAATGGCACCTTGTCGGCGGAGGAGATAAGGGATGCTGAGATGACTTGGATCCAATGTTTACAAGCAGACATGGAAACGAAGAAGAACTACGGAAATCTTAGCAAACAATTCGGACTGTATAAGGACGAGAACAACATCATTCGATGCAAGGGAAGGTTTAGAAACGCGAACCTTAGCGAGGACGCTAAGTACCCTGTACTCCTCCCTAGAGAGGGTCATATCACGGAACTGATTGTGCGCGCGTGTCACGAGCGTACATTCCACGGAGGCGTGAAAGACACTCTTACGGAATTGAGATCACGTTTCTGGGTCCCGAAGGGTAGGCAATGTGTGAAGCGAGTACTGCACCAGTGTGTGACGTGTAAGCGTGTGGAGGGCGTGTCATTTAAAGCGCCAAAGCAGGCGGATCTCCCAGCTGATAGAGTCAGGGAGAGTATGGCTTTCGAAACTAACGGTATTGATTTTGCGGGACCTATATATATTCGGACGGAGAACGGAATGACAAAGGGCTACATCTGCCTTATTACATGTGCTACATCGAGGGCAATTCATCTTGAACTAACACCGGACTTGTCTGTGGGGGCGTTCTTAAGGGCGTTACGGCGATTCATCGCAAGGAGGGGTATGCCCTCGACTATTATCTCGGATAATGCGAAAACCTTTAAACGAGCTAACAAGGACATTGACAGGCTATTCAGACACCCAGCAGTTCAAGAATTTGCCGCAAATAAAGGAATCAAGTGGAAGTTTATCTTGGAGCATGCGCCATGGTGGGGAGGGTTCTACGAGAGAATGGTCCAGATGGTAAAGAGACGGTTGCGCAAGCTACTTGGGAATGCACGACTCTCGTATGAAGAACTTCTTACTGTGGTCACTGAAGTGGAAGGGACTTTGAACTCTCGTCCCCTTACATATGTGTACTCGGACGTATGCGACGAAGAACCACTTACACCGTCGCATCTGATTTTCGGTAGACGTTTATCAAGTTTACCGGATCCAAGTACTAGCGATGAAGACGACGATGGAGCTACGTCACAGCGGAGAGCGGTATATCTCAAGCGATTACTGACGAACTTTTGGCAGCGATGGACTAGAGAATACTTGAGTGAGCTGCGAGAATATCACAAATGCGGTTTGGGTGATGACCAAGGCAGAAAACTCACAGTAGGGGAAGTTGTCACCGTACAGGATGAAGACCAACCGAGATCTAAGTGGAGAATGGCGGAAGTAACCGAGCTTGCGCGAAGCCGCGATGGAGAGGTGCGGGGAGCCACCTTACGAACACTGTCCAAGACGGGCAGACGCACAATAATACGGAGACCTCTTCAGAAGTTGTACCCACTAGAAATACGAGTCTCAGAACCAGCGAACGGAAGGGTATGCGCGCCGAGGCAAGCGCACGCACAGCAAGTGCATAGAGACAGACCACCGCGCAGGGCTGCGGCGGCGAACGCTGATGCGATCCGCCGACAGCAAATTGTTGACCAGACTGTATAGACAGCGGGTCAAGGTGGGGAGTGTCAAGAACTGTGCGATGTACATAGCGACTCACGTGTACATAGATATGGACTCACGTGGACTCTAGTTACACAACAGCTAGAACTATCATAGGACAGGGGGTTATGTTGGGAAACGTGTGATTGGGGTTTAGATCGGATTCGGAGTTATACAGATTGGAGTTGTATATCGGATGATTATGAATCACAAATAAAATAGAGGAAAATCAATAGGAGTCAATTCTTTACAGTACCTTTACAGTTTAATAGTAGCAAGAAGGGAACCGGTGAAAAGGACTTGAGCACATCGAACTTCAATTATTAATTAAATCAAATATCGATTACTATTATCTTATCAATTTTCATTGTTTGTGAAAAACTTTACTAGTACTATTAAATGGAAAATGGGCGTAAAACGTTATTCGTAAAGAAGTACTTTAACAATGTTACTAAACTGAATTAATACTAATAAACGGAAAATTTCGGGCGTGAAACTCAAATTTACTTTACGCCCGAAACATTTATCACTATATTATTGAGTAAATTAATACTAATAAACGGAACATTTCGGGCGTGAAACTCAATTTTACTTTACGCCCGAAACATTTATCAGTATTCAGTTAGGTGAATTGATACCAATAAACGGATTTTTTTTGGCGTGAAGCTCAAATTGACTTTACGCCCGAAATATGCATCAGTTACTAATACTGAACAGTAACTTTCGGGCGTGAAACTCAAACTAAGATTATCGGTCCCAAAATGAATGTCGCGTAAATGCGACTATATATAATAAACGACAACGAAAACAGTCATATTTTGTATTCATCCAACCTCCGAAACAGCGAGCGAGATGGCCATGAGTTTCTCTATAGCTGTTATCGTGATTCTCCTTACCGCGTTCGGTTCGGACTGTTTTGCAGCTGTCTAATATTACAACAAAATTTGGCTGTACAACTCTGAATTCTGGGAACTCACTAATGATTAGAAGCCCGGCTGGAAAATTTCGGACATGAAAGTCAATTTGAAACATTTATCAGTATGTTGTTGACTGAATTAATACTAATAAATGGAAACTTTCGGGAAAGTCAACTTACCTTTGACGTCCGAAATTTTACGTTTATTAGTATTAATTCAGTTTAGTAATATTGTTAAAGTACTTCTTTACGAGTAAAGTTTTACGCCCATTTTCCATTTAATAGTACTAGTAAAGTTTTTTTTTACAAACTTAGCGTGTATGTGAATGCCTTTGCATTCCATTCTGCTAACATCTTAGTGAGTGAGTGAGTGAGTGACACGATTTCCAACCATCCCGATAATTCGTTCCTGCGCTTGCGCACATCCACGAGTTAATGAGGATCTTACAAGCATTTGATCCCTGGGAAAAGTTAGTCGATCGTCCTTGTGTGGTGCCATTTGTCAAAATTTTAGCTTATAATTTATAGAGTCGAGCAAATATATTTTCGGCAAATTTGCGATTGACTTTGTGACTAGTTCGACCGATGTTTTAGAAATGGCATTGAGTCAAAGAATAAATCTTGTAGTTTGTGATTAAAATATCTTATTTAGCCGGATATTTTAATAACGTTCTTCAGTAGAAACAAATAGTTTAGAGTAGCTGATATTTTTTTTGTAGATTTCGAGCAAGCTTAAGAAGTGTCTACGTTTAGGACTTGAAGAGTTCGTACACATTTATTTGAAGCTAATAGTGTTGTGTCCTAATATTGACAACTGTTTTCTTCATAACATAGCCAAAACAGCTGTGGATCCACGAGGTGTCTTCGCCGAGCTATGACGCACACAAAAACTAACTTTGTTTTGATTAATGGGATCCCTGCGGTTTGTAGTGTCACAAACCAGTACAAACCACAGGGATCCCAGTAACCCAATCGGGGAAAATACCAACCAGAACGTCACTAAAAATATATACCCCAGGCATAGCCAAACCACAATAATGAAATGAAAACTACAATAAAACGTGTTTACATATTGTTTGTGAAGTGAATAAAATGTCTTTTACGTACTCTTCGTGAATTTATCTTTTTTTTTAACCTCCCTCCCCTCCCCTTCCCCAAGGGAGAAAAGGTCTGCAACTTCAAACGATTCTTCTGGGAAAACACAAGAGGAAAGCGTCAATATCGCACACTAAATAAAACAAACACAATTTCAACACCACATAAAGATAAACCAATGACCAAACTACCTTCGTAGCTACAAATATGAGCCGAATGTCACTATGACTTGAGTACGATTCGACCAGAGCGGGGCACGAGACCAAACACTGTCGCTACCCTTCACGGGGAGACAAAAGTTGTTTCACTAAACGAATAAACATACCACTTTTTTTCTTCCCATTACGGTAGCGACAGTGTTTGGTCTCGTACCCAGTGCCCCGCTCTGGTGTCTCATCCGCGAAATCGTTATGTACTTGGAAACTTCGTCCAAAACAATGTTCCTCAGAATCCAATCGAGTTCGTCGGAATACTTGAGCATAAAGCCTCTGGTTTCGACGCAAAATATACCATTTGACTACAGAGCCAATGATAAAAATATATGTAGCTTAAAAAATGGCCCTGCATTCTGTAGCTACTCCGAATTTCCCTCATAGTCATTTTGTATTGATCGATATTTAAAGAATATAGACCAACCGTCATGCTTTGCGCGCTATGTTGGCCATTTTGTCATAGTTTTGTACGAGTTTTCTTCCAATCTTTTGAAAATCGTTACAGTCCTGTTGTTTTGTGTTATAGTTTCAATTTGAATCTGTTTTCGGAAAGTTTCTTTTGTAGTTTTTTTTGTTAGTGTGTTTATTGGATGCAGTGTTAATTTGTACAACCAAGATGATACGTAGTATTTGAAAAGCTCAATTCTTAATCGCAAGTCACACAAGACACACATAGTTCTCTTCAGACTTCAGGTAATGATTTGATAGCATCTTGATATGTATGTACGAGTCAATTTATGATCAAATCCCCACTGTGTGGGTCTTTTACAAGTTTAAATTCCCCATTCTCTGTAGCTTCTCCACGGGTCAAATGCTCAGACCCCTGGAAGAGGAGGTAGTGATATTTTACGTTCGGCACCTTACAAATTCGATCATGTTCTCACCTTTAGAAACTAGTTAAAGTGCCTATTGTTATATTTCCATATGATGGATCGGATTAAACACTAAACTCGAATTTAATCAACTGCATAAGTTTTAATGGCCACCCTGCTCAACGATTTACACGTGTCCTCTAGCACTACCGCGCATGCGTAAGCAATAGTATACCGCTGACATACAGACAACACCTATGAACAATATTTTTATATTTTAGAGATCAATTATAAATCAAGTGAATAGTAGAATGGTAAAATATATTTTGCTTTGAATGCTGTGCCGCTGAGTTAAGGAGGTTTTAAAATCCAAAATGCTAATTACATGACGTCAGGGGAGGCATCTACAATCACTTCTTAGTGGTTGTGAATGGGCGTTTCTACTGATATAGGAAAACAAATTTCTAAAATCATTTTATTTCAACCATGGGTATAACACTGATAATTTGAAAAAATTGTTTAATTGTAACAAAAAATATTGTATAATAATTGATGCCTCCCCTGACGTCATTTAATTAGCATTTTGGATATTAAAACCTCCTTAACTCAGCGGCACAGCATTCAAAGCAAAATATATTTTACCATTATACTATTCACTTGATTTAGAATTGATATCTAACATAAAAAAATATTGTTCATAGGCACTTTAAGGAAAGGACACCCAGACAACAGCTTTCCGTAACTCTCGTGATGAATTCCGCACTCCATACAGTGGCATATTTATGTTTCAACCGATTACAATAAGATGAAGTGAGCTAGCGATTGACGGCCACATCACCACACAGGCAGCCCAAGTTCAAAGTTTGAAATTATTTTACTGTTGAAATCAAGAGCTAATGTACGAAGGTACAAACATCCAGAATATCTGGTATTTTATCGCACTAAATCAGTAGCAAATGAAGTACACAATAAACATGCTTTGATGGAGATAACGTTGTTTTGTCTTATATTTGGCCGATTTGACGAGTTTTAGAAAACCTGGATTCACTCTATCCATTTTAAACACTCATTGTTTGTCTTTCATCAGGGGATTCCAAATATATCGAAAACAATAAAACCCTCGAGACTACACCTCTCGGGTTTCATTTGTTTTCTCAATAATTGGAACCCCTGATAAAAGATTTGAAATAGTTCATCAAGCACGACACGTTGTACAAATTGAGACCTAGTTGATAGTTGTCGTCATGTATAATTAATGAATAGTAGATCACCGGCAGTCAAATGACCGAATAAAATTACTGGTGATTTATGCAATGGTCTATGAAACACCAGATACAGATTGCTCTGCATAATTCTCTTGAAAGAATAATCAAGATACTTGAATTTTAACTAAGCTACAGCGATCACGTAATAAGTATGCCTTTGCATGAAGAGAACAGCTGAAAGAAAAGATGGAAATAAAGATAAGCCCCCGGAGTGTGCCTCATGATTTCTTCCGACGGCTTATTACTACACTATCAAGCCATTTGTTGAAACAACAATAAGAAAATAACAATCGTAACCCTTGTGATCAATAGCTGTATGCATCAAAATACCAGGCAAACGATATTGGATATTTTCATTTTATTCTCGTGTTCTCCTAAAACGGCACGTGTTCATAATGCTGACATAGTTATTTTGCACGTGACTATACTTGTGAGAGTTGACTACTATTTTTAGTTACCATGACAGCCATCCATCCAAGTACTAAATAATTGATATATGCAACTGTGGCAAGCCGGGACAGGAGGCAATTTCTTATACCATGTAACTTGCCAAAGTAACACTGCTCACAAATCATGAATATCGGCTTAAAGGCTCCATATTTCCTGGGTTTCATTCTGGCCTTAGTTCTTTCGAAAGCTGTCGGAAACCCAAACTACCGAGCGTCGAATTTCGCGGTAAAACAAAACCAAGTTTATGTGGGCCAAACGTCCATCCAGAACACTTCAGAAACTGATGTTATAACGTGTGCCTTCAAATGCAACGATAAAGCCAGCTGTGTCAGCGCAAATTTCGATAGAAAGATAGGGAGGTGCCAGTTAATGGCAAGTGCAGTTTTGGATGGTTCTTCTTCCTTAATAAATAAACACGGCAATTTCTACATCGAAAAAGTAAGTGGAAAACTTGTGTTGAGCGTCAATTTCGTGATGTACGAGGAATCGAAATTCCGTCTTAAAACGATAAACCGTAAGTTGCCAACGGCAAAGGGAATATATTTTGGCAGAATATAAATCTGTATCGGGTTTTGAAAACGGTAGGTTCGTAAGTGTATAGTTCATTCTGTAGCAATGCTGTTAAATGTAAATTGTAATTATTAAAAAGTTTGCTATACTTTTGTTTCTTTGAAGGTGACCACAAAACAAAAGACAGCTACACCTGTTTCAAGTTCAGGTGCGTGTAGTTTTATTTGGTAGTTATATTATAAGAAAATCCGATTTTTTTTCTTTTTTCCGAAAACTGAGACTCGGACATACTGTTTTACGATATTTTAAAGGTATTCATTTGTATAGCGCAAATTCTATATGAATATATTCGAATGCGCTTCACAAGGTTATTTTTGTGATACGGACTGCTATTGTGGCGCAATGTGCTGCCGTGCAGTTTACAATCATGACTGATTGTTACTACCTCAGATATCGGGATACAATCCATTAATCTTTCTCGAAATAAAACAACAAGTTCTTTCACGTCCCCCTCGTATAGATTAGAAGAGGAAGTAGACAAGGCCAACGACTTATACGTCCCTGCCCAAGGACGCGGCCGGGATTCGAACCCGCGACCTCCCTTACTCTAGACCGTGCTCTACCAACTGAACTAACCAGTGAGGCGGTATCATGAGGTACCAGGTTTATCTTAACCTGGTTCCTTCTGATACTTTATCATGCAAATAGTAGAAGACAATATTTACTAATTCAAAATAAGTAAGACTATTTAATATAACCCAGTCAGTTGAATTCGTACACTCACAGAATAAAATTTAAAATAACGGAGTCGTTTGTAAGTGTACATATCATCAAGAACAGATGCTATATTTTTTTTCAATCAACAGCAAACAGTCATCAAAGTTAATATTTATTCTCATTCATAATTTACTTGAATATAATGGCTATTAGAAAGGTGAGACTGAAATGAAAATTCAAATTAAAGTTAAACATTTCAAACCCAAAATTTGCTTCCATCATGCAAAGTAGGGTTAGGGTTAAGGCTGGACTTGAGACATTTATTGAAATATGACTCGATTCATTTAGAATTTTCACACATTTATGAGGATTGATAATTCAGCAAACAAAAAAGACATTGTTTGCCAAAATGGAATTTCTCAAGTGTAGAATTTGGGACGAAACACTAACGTATTTACTCCACTAGACTACTGGTCTGGATGATAAACTATACCATAAACATCTCAATGCGTGATAGGTATTCATCATTCACCGCTAAAATCATGTTTTTCTACGGTTTCCTATTGTCATATTGTTTCCTTAAAGAGCAGATATATTGAGCACATTAAACCCGTGATACTCCATCAATAGTCTAGTAAAATATATTACTCGTAACGCAAGAAAAGAAAGCAAAGGGGGTTTGGTTCAATAACGTCCGATTATCACAAGACTTGGCGTTTTCGAGTGCAAATATTGACGAAAACGAGTACAAATATGCGAGCCTATTACATTATACGGCTCATGAAGATAACCGCTTTTTAAAACACTTCAAAGGTTTGTAAGGGCGCAAACCAATTTAAAATGCGGCTGTTAAAGTTATAGCCATACCACTTTTTGTCGTGAGAAAAAAACATTTTTTCAGTGCGCGCTTCACATTTTCAGTGAAAATTCTAAAACAGTTTCTTGCAATCTTCCAGTATTTCTTGCCGTACACGAAATACGGCTGGGAATTTTTAAACATCAATTTTATTTGTTACCTTTCAGGCTCGAAAAATCAATTGACTCTATATAGTTTACTAACGGAGTACGCTAATGAGCTGAGTTGCTTCTTCATAGTCCTAAATATAGGTCATAACAATTGTCTTCGGCATGAACAAAACTAAACTTAATAAACTCAATACACAGATGGCTTTTGAAAGATGAAATCGTATTGTTACGGAGGCGTATGAAGCTCACAATAACAGATGGCAAAGAAAGCGGGCTTGAAATGGACTTAATATAAAAATGAAAAAGGCGAACCTTTTAAAACCTTCTGGTATAAGGAGGACGATTCAAAACGTTATCATACCTAACAACTGTCCTTTTAAAAGACCCTTGTGGACATCGTACTATATTTTACTTTCTTTAAACTGAGTATATATGCTTAATTTGGCTTTGAAATTCTTAGAGAACAAGTTAAAATATAGTACGATGTATTATTCATTCCGTACAACCACTTAACAATTAATAAAGGCTGGAGTAATTGCGGACTATTACAGCGCCAGGCAGTCCCAGTTTTCTTTGAAAAACATTAGTTCAATTGTTGTACCACTGATAAATACCTATCACGCTGTGAGACCCAGTAGTTTAGTTAAGTAAATACGTTTTAATTTTTTGTCTTAAATTCTAGATTTAAGAAATTCAAATTTGTTTTCCAACCATTCGTTATTGTATTTCTACTAAACAAACATGAGTACATACTTTTACAATTTCTGCAAGTAGCCTGAATTTCAGCCGTCTCCTCATGATTCGTTCCTCACGAAGCTAAGCAAAAAAGTGATTACAATAAATGTTTTAACAAGGTACAGGCTACATGCATGTAAAAAGTATTTTCGCTATTAAAGAGGATTAAATAGTTTAAGAAAAAGTAATCCGAATACTTCGTTCAACAAGATTAAGGAATTACAAGGCACTACAATACCAATTCTGAAACTGCTCCCAGAACTGATGGAAAGGTGTATGAGATCCTCTCTTTGACTGCCTATGACAATGTCTAAGTTGCCATGTTTACAGTAGCTACACAGTAATAATAGAGGTAATCGGCTAACGCTGTTACCACCCAATTCAGATCATGTGATGTAAACAGATGCTACTCTGGGGTATTATTCCTTTTTAACTCGTGGATGCGCGAAAACGCAGAACACGAGTTATTGGAGTGGATCAGTAGGCGGTAATTGCTGCCGCAGCGATCGATCCTGAAGCGAGCGAGCAAGGCAGCAGTTCTAATCTGTAAGCGGGTCCAAATCTCGATTTCTTTTTTTACCACAATGCATCACTTCTATTGTCTTTTTTTTACCACACTGCTTTGCACGGATCTGATCGTCACGTGACATTACACGAGGTGGAATCTGCATTGTTTGAGCTAACTACGTTCAACCGTTCTTTAATGCATTTCTGTGTATGCGATCCTTGTGTAATCATGAATTTGTTGAAGTGTAGACGTGTAGGCGAACTCGTCAGTTCTAACTCTGTGTGAACTATCAGTTTCCAAAGAGCTAGATCTCTCCTGTTATCAAGATGGTGAGCAGCAAATAATTTTCTTCTATTGGCTTCGATAAAGTCAAGCAGCCGGTTCAAAACAATTAGCATTTACAATTACATTCTCGATTACAGTTGATTTTCGGTGTTTAAACTTCACCGGGGAGAACAGCAGTTTGTTGTGCCGGGAATCTTAAGAAAATGTTGGAAATTGGTAGGCTCAGGGAATTTACCGGGAGATCGTTGATATGTCGGGACAAAACGAAAATAAATCGCGACAACTTTGAGCTACACACCACAGCTCAAACAGGATTCAGTCTCACGATAGCCCCAAAACTACAAAATATATTCATCTAACACCTTGGCATTTTTATCACCCAGTAATCTATTTTTCCTGCCAAAGTGCTACTGTAGGTTCTCTTCTAATATAATTCCTTAACTGAGCAGAGCAGCATTCACTATCTGTTAGGTATACTAGTTTATTCATCGTTTTATGGTGTGTAGATCGGGGACTCTCCGTTGGTTGTCCGAATAGTGTTCGATATTCCGAAGATATATTTACGGATGTTTATGGTACGCGTCCAAGAACATGCAGGATAAGATGTATTGACGGTGCCTTCCTAATGCCAGACACTCCAAACCTGGACAGACATGGTAGTGGGTCTCAGGGGTGGATCCAGGGTTTGGACTGAGTAGTTTACTCTGACAGACCAATCAACTCATACCCCACCCACCCCACCCCTCCTAGTAATAAACTACCTAAAATTTAGAGGTTTGAAAAAAGTTGAGTAGTTTACGGAAATCACATAAAATACCCTGGATCCACCCCTGGGTCTCTATCAATCACTTAGTGGTGATGACTTGACGTCGACATCATCGATCACGTGATTTTTAGTATATACCAAAATAGCTCGCTGACCATCCACGAGTTGCCCTTAGGGGCCCTATGTTTCATTCTAATCATAATGCAGTCACATCTGAATAAAATTAATTTTCAAAGATTTAATTCTCCAGAGTAATGTGTGTTTACATCACATGATCTGAATTGGGTGGCAACAGAGTTAGCCGATTACCTCTATGTTTTCAGACCATTTCAAACGGTTTCAAGATCGGATTCAACAGATGTTGTACCGATGTTGAACCACAGGAAACCCAAGCTCTGTTTGTGTTTTAAATTATAAGGGTTTGTATGAGATTTTTAACGAGTATTTGGTTGTATCCGTTAGGCCAGAAATACTGAAATAAAATCAATGAAATGAAGAACAGATAAAGACTTCAGGGGAGTTTTCATTGATTTTATTTCAGTATTTCTGGCCCAACGGATACAACCAAATACTCGTTAAAAATCTCATACAAACCCATATAATTTAAAACACAAACAGAGCTTGGGTTTCCTGTGGTTGGACCCGTTTGATTGGGGCACGTGTCGCCACTTTGGTCTCACGCGATTGCGTATAAACAAATACAAGTTAATGGAACAATACTTTTTTTCTCTCACTTCAGCAAGTACGGCTGTAACTCCTACTACGAACACTACCACAAGTTCGTCCAGCTTCTGTAAAGGTCTATTGGACACAGGAAGGTAACTGATATACACATTAAAGGCAGTTTATTCTGTCAATGTACTGCTGTTCTGTTGTGCATAGTAATAGTTTCCTTGGAATTGATTTTCCAATAACACTGTAGTTTATCCGTTTCGCACAGTTGGTCAGTTATAACCACAGTCCATTTCGGTTTGGGATTATGTCGCTTGTCGTTCTTCCGAGAAAACCTTTTTCGGAATAGGTGTGTGGTCGTATGCTGTATTTTAGTATATGTTCACAAAGAATTCTGGTCAAACCACAGGCCGCCCAAGTTCTGACTATGAATATCGAAGCAGAGAATTACAAGGTTGGTATGGGAGCACACCGCGGAAAAACGTTACGCGCATGCGTATTTGCTATTTCTTGTCGGCGCGGCCGCCCCCAGTTTCCCGCGAAAACTGAAATGAAACAACAGGCACATACCAGTGATTTTAAAATTTCTGCTTAAAAGTATCCATTTGTGAAGTGTTTTGTCAAAAAATAAGAAAACTACTTTAAAGATAAGCCTAAGACTTTAACAGGTTGAAGTTTTCTTAATTTGTAATTCACTGTGAGTTTACTAAGTTATAAAATTATTTACTAAAAAAGTTGAAACCCTCGGTAATTTGTATTTGATAGCAGAGCCTTCATTCTTTTGGTCAGCGGAGCATACCGTTTTGCCGCGGTGCAGTATGGGAGTTGTTCCGATAACTCGGAATAATAACGTAAATTTAGTTACAGATCTTCTGTAATACAAGGTAAATAAAGGAAGAACGCTTACTTGAAGTTGTTTTGTCGTCCTATGTGTGTTTCAGGTCGTTAGAACGGTGTTTTATGGAATTCTTGAGTCATATGCTTCACCCCTCTAAGCAGAGGGGAAGGCTGCACACTCGATCCAACGACGGCCTTCGCTCGAGGACGAATTTTACACAAAATATCGAACCCATCGGCGTTTATTCGGCCGCGGTAGAATCCACGGACATCAATTATCCCTCAGAAGTGCCCAGGCTTGATAACCCCTTTCCAAACCCGTTAAATTTGAACGATTTTTGAAGCAATTCGTGTAGCTTCCAACGACCGACAGTTCATATCGTCCACTTAATGGTCCTCTCTTGAGTTTGGGTAACCAGGCCGCAAAGTGGTCTCGTTAGGAGGGAGGGAAGGGTTCGAAAGTGTCAAACGAATTTGCCATGTCCCTCCCGGGAAAAGAAGGATTTTGTAACGGCTTGGTTACCCAAACGCCTGGTTACCAAAACGCGTTGTCAAGAGAGGACCATTAAGTGGACGATATGAACTGTCGGTCGTTGGAAGCTACACGAATTGCTTCAAAAATCGTTCAAATTTAACGGGTTTGGAAAGGGGTTATCAAGTCTGGGCATTTCTGAGGGATAATTGATGTCCGTGGATTCTACCGCGGCCGAGTAAACGGCGATGGGATTGATATTTTGTTGAAAATTCGTCCTCGAGCGAAGGCCGTCTTTGGATGGAGTGTGCAGCCTTCCCCTCTGGTTAGAGGGGTGAAGCGCGTATGACTCAAGAATTCCATAAAACACCGTTCTAACGACCTGAACACACATAGGACGACAAACCAACTTCAAGTAAGGGTTAGCCTTCTTCCTTTATTTACCTTGTATTACAGAAGATCCGGCTGTAACTAAATTTACGTTATTATTCCGAGTTATCGGAACAACTCCCATACAAACCTTGTAATTCACTGCTTCGATATACATAGTCAGAACTTGGGCGGCCTGTGGTTAAACATGCAGCCGCAATCATGTTGCGTCTAGTTTGATCATGATCTAGATTTTATGATGATCTGGAAGAATTTAGCAGTGATCTTGTTTGTTTTGCTTTATTTTATAAGCTCGATAGGAAGTACAGCCTACAAGTTTGAATATAACTCAGGCAGCACGACCCCGGTGTACTGTGAAATGGGAGTCATCCCCGGATGTGGCGGTGGGGGATGGACGCTGGTCATGAAGATCAATGGCGCTCAAGTAAGTATACGTTTTTAATTCTCAGTGCCTACTTTATTCTTGGTCTACAACACTTTATATACAAAGGATATGCACAGAGAGAATTTAAAAGTTTTCAGAAAAAGGTATTAATTTTTGAATTGTAACAAAGTGTGAAACGTTGCTTTAACATTGACGAAAACGGTAACCACTGAATTCGGACCCTAACAAAGGTTCTAAATATGAGTTATTTTGAGATCGGATTTTTGGAAACCATGCAGGAAAAAACTTATTTTAATTACATTATGTGTAAATACCATGAAGAGGTGAAGGGGGTGGGGTGGGGTGCAGCCGATGTTCGAACGTTGTAGGTCAGTTTCATACTTACGCACCTATCAATGTTAAGCCCGATTTTGTTGGGGGGGGGGGGGGGGGGTATGCGGGCAAGGGGTGGGGATTTGACATCCTAGAAAATGTCAAATTCCCCACCCTTGGGTCAACACCTTAGCTTTGTTCAATAATATCAAAATTCCCCACCCCACTGCCCTACCTTCCTTATGTTTCCTATAAATAACCCCACCCTGGCAGCGTATGTCAAAATCCTCACCCTTAATAATAACTTTATTTAAACTGTAAAGACCGATCAGTTAATCGAAAAGGATTAGCTGGTATCAACCGGTGACCTTAGGGTAACCCTGCCTGTCAAATCCCCACCCGTTGCCCCCCCCCCCCCCTCGGGTTTAACATTGATAGGTGCATTACGCGACCAGATAACTGAACCCAGCAGTAACTCAACCATGCACCTAAACCATTCTAATTTGTAAACATCTCAAATACCTCTTCTCGTCTATTTCATCAAGTGAGAATTGCAGGTAGAGCACAAAGGCTCATTTAAATGATGGGTATTCCAAACTTCACTGAACATAAAGTCTGGGATGCGTGAAAATGAAAGGCCCGAAATCATTCTGGAGAAAAATGATCGAGATCTAGAAAGGAAACTTTGGTGAACGAGGTGTAGGGTGATGGTTCATATGCTTACCACTGAAGAAACGTCGGCTCTGATCAAGAATTAACGTTTAGTTGCTAAAGTCGTTTAAAACTTATCGACTGACAACGTTGGTTGATAGAGCCTGTAAGTTGTACGTACATCATATAGACCGCTTCTTTGGTGACTTTCAGTCGAATTCACTTTAGGAATCGGAAACAGTTTGAAGATAACCAAGTGTTAATTGGTATCTTACGGTACGAAAGAACCTGTTGTACTACTCGAAAAAGAGCAGGGGATTGTCACCCTGGACAGCAGCCTGACCAATACTAACCACACACTCAAAAATTGTAAACTGCGTGGCAGCTATCAGCGCCGTATAAACAGTCTGAAACTTCACTGAAAGGATGTCAGTAATTGGTAAAGCGCCATGAGAGACTGTGGTGATATGGCGCTATATAAATATGGCCATTATTATTATTACGAAAAAGGCTATGGGTATGTTAGGCGTTCTTTTACTAATTTAAACACATTTTAGCTTTACATTTGCCCCAAGAGCTGGTACATGTAGCTCATCTAGGGGACGTTTGTTATCTTAATGGACTGTTATTTTACTTTTGTTTCAATGCAGAATACTTTTAAGTACGACTCCTACCGCTGGACTGATAAGAACCTGTTTCACCCTGACGGGGGCCGTACGGGTTTCTACACTTTGGCCGAAACGAAGCTTCCGACCTATTGGAGCACAGCGTTCACAACACTGTGTGTAGGCATGAGGCAACCGAGTATCGCGACCGTAAGGTGGTTAAAGATTGACAGGAACGCAAGTTCCCTGCACGCACTTCTGTCTGACGGTGTAAAGAAGGTGACAAATCTGGGTGTCTCAAACTGGAAAGCTCTTTATCCGGCAAGAGAAGTCCTACAAAACGGATGCCACATTGAAGGCTTTGACGTGTATGGTGGCAGTAACACAAAGGCAAGAATTGGAGTAGTCGGAGACGATGACAGTACCTGTAGTACACCTGACTCCGTGCTCGGGATCGGTACACAGGGGTGGTGGAGCCCATCTGGGGTATCTTGTGGTAGTGGTAAAAATCATAACGGAAAAATTGAAAACCCAACCTGGTGTTTTGTATTTGTACAGTAAGAGAAGGCAAACCCTCACGGAAAAATGTTTTGTTTACAAAATAAATCACCTAACATTCACGTTATTCATAAAGCGTTAAAGCGAGGCCAATAATTTGTCTCAGCTTGTCACAGAAAGAAGAAAAACTCTACAATCGAAGGCGGAAAATAGTGGGGTGGGGTGGGGGTTGGGTTGGTTGTTTGTTTGTTGTGTAGAACGCTATTCTTCTGTTTCTGTTTTGGACAATCATTTCCCACAGAAAGGCCCTTCTTAGATTCGACTAGCCGCGGGCGAAAAGTGAAATGCGCCAGGACACGTGTTAGTTCCCATAATTTAATTAGGCGCAAGTGAATTAAGATCGACATGTAAGTCGATCTTCTACCAAACCCATTTTTTAATAGGATTGGCGCGACTTAAAGAGGAACTGAACCCTAAAATAAACCCAATGTCTATACAAACATATATTCGAAATAAATAGGTACTGCTATTTAATTTTTCTGTGTTGCGCGTCTAGGAAGAGAACATCCGAAGACCTTCCTCTCAGCCTCAGCTATGTACAGACGGCTCAAAACTTGTAATTTGTGACGTAGTATACGGGGAATAAATTAGTTTTGCCATGCTGTCCCCGACACTAATGATTCTAATTGCGGACCATTTTGTTTTCTTTGTGCTAGAGGTGTGATCGTTCATCCTTGGTATGTGTGACGTACGTTATGGGGAAATTTGCACTGAATTGAGCCGCCACACAATATAGATTTTTCAGCGGAAAATCGAACTTGGAGACTAATTTTCTCCTCATAGACGCGCAAGACATAACAATAAAATAGCAGAACTTATTTCTTTAGAATACATCTTTGTACAGACGTTGGGTTGATTTTAGGGTTCAGTTTGCCGTAGGCCTAAGACATTTCTGACCGACTCCAATTTTGTGATCTCTGGGACAACTGGCCTCGCTATGGTGCTATTGTTACCAGACCTCTTCCCCGCGCACGGTCATGATATATGAATAAGGAATAAGGTGTATGTTACTAATTTATTGATTGGATTTGTTGTGTTAAGCTGTGAACAGGGAAATCGTTTTTTACCACTGTAATAATTTAAAAAAATTGCCAGTTATGTCTTCTAAGATGTAAACATTATAGTTGTAAGTTGGGAAAGGAGTGATCCGATAGAAATCTCAGGGTGAGGCTAAAACCATTTTCCTATGGGTTGACATTGTTCTAACTGGTGTAGGCTTCAAGCCGATACGGGAGACTGATTTCGTTGATCTTTTTTAAAATAAGCGTAAAATTGTACATATGAAGAACTGAAACAGACTGACATGTGCAACGAACTTCTAATTTTTGTTTGAGTATGTTTGTTATCAAGCTTAGCATTTCAATGTTTCTTTGGGAAAGGGTACGTTATGCCAAATCAAAAGTATGGTTATGTTCGATTCTTAAATAGCAGGTTCTTGATTAAAGATCCAAATTAGTATTTATACAAAGCTATTAAGCACTGCATGCTAATTCAGCTTGGTGAAAACAAAAGGCAACCATACTTTGCTGACTCCATTCAAATGTTATTTAAAGTGTACTGCAAAGCCAAGGACCTGATCTGGAGCTGCAAAGAGGCCAAGGCCTCTGTAGCTCGTTGGGATGTTAAGCAGGAAGTGGCTTTCTTTACACTCATTAGTATTACATGTACTCACCTGCTAACATAGCCAGGCTTCTCTGGGCAGATTAATATAAATAAGTACTTCCCGGAATTTTGGGTGGGTTGTACCTTACAGTTCTCAAAACCCTGATCCTTTATCAGACCAAAATAAATGTTTTTCCATAGCCTTTTTCAGATCTGACCGCAAAAAATTGTACCGCATTTCATGCACCACTTTAAGCAGTATTTAATCAAGTTACCTAATCTGAAGGACATTTTTTTACCGTAGTTTGTTCTCTTTCTCAATCAATATCAAAATAACAGGAGAAGTTTAGAGAAATAAATGAACATGCATGTGTGTCTCGCACTTCCATGTAGAATCGCATAGCTAAAGCTGAATCGCACGGTGCATTTGCGAAATCAGACGCTGATTGGCTGAGACGGAGTGGTGATTCAGAGTGGAATCACCACTGTAGACTACGCGCGCTATTTAAATTATAACTTAGCAAAATAACAACAAAAGTACTAAATCTTCAAGTAATTCATCGGACTATGCAATTCAAGGAAAAAGCGACTCGGGCGATATCGGTTTTCTCGTGCAATGTAACGTGGAATTACCTCGTCAGGCATGTGATTTTCCTATAAAATCATACCTATTACAGACTGAAAAGGCACATTTTATAACCCTAATTCAGACTAAAACATACCCTTTGGGGCAGAACATACCTCATGTATAGGAGTACCCCTCTGGAATTTACCTAGTGAGACCTCTGATGGCAGGAAATACATATGCAAACCAGCTAAACTGATGTATCATATCAAGTCGTTTTGCAAGTCAACATAATTATCTCTCGTCTCTGTTTCTAAGCAGTATCACCTTTAAAGTATATAGCACTCAAGATAGAAGAAAAAAAGGGCACATTTGTAACAAGGTTCTGCAAAACCTTATTGTTGATGATTAAAATTACAATACACATATACTTGCAATGCTATTTGAAGGGATGAGTCGCTTTAATTGATAACTTTTGCCGGTTTCAAGGCTCACACTACCTGCTAACAGCTACTATCGTACAAACAAAAAGTTGGAAAATCCCCACGAGGGGAGGGAGGGGGGCACTCATGTTTATGATGCACTAGGAATGCGCAGCAGTACGGGGTCAGAGTTTGAAGTAAAACAATTTGCAATTCAGGTCGAGTTTTAAAAATATTTGGCAATCTGTGTAAATTTTTAACAACATTGTTGGTAATCGAAGTTAATTTCTTAACAAATATGTTGCCAATGAACAACCCAGGTATTTTTTTAAGCCGATGCTGTACATTCTTAGCATACATTAAACTTCAAGCTACAAACGAACAGACTAAAATCAGTTGAAAGAGAATTTTAAAAATTAGTAATCACCGAAATTGGAGGTTGATATGTTCAATATTTACGGAGAAATTGCCTTTTCAAGACTCTCACAATCCCATGGTATAAAGTTGTCATGATTTTTGTCCTTTTTCTCACCATCTCGCAAACAAAGACCTGTTGTCTCGCAACTTCCAAATTCTGAAAATAAATGAAGTAAGACATGACCTCAGTTCAAAGGAGAAATAAGAAAAGCCTTACATCTCAAAGTTTGTTTTCCTCTCACAAGACTCACTTAAGACAGGTGTAGTACGAAATTGTAAATATTATATTACCACTCTTGGAAACCATTATGTTATTGCACCACCTCACAACCAAATTAGAAAACAATTGCCTTGCCTCTATTCCAGGCTTTTCCCCCTGGGTTCTTTGCGAGTTTGAGAAAACAATTCACATCACTACTTTCAAAATTTACAGATGTTTTGTTAAGTTGAATAGGATACATGTATCTCAGTCCGGCTTTCGACTCTCAAGGGTTGGCAGGAGAGCCCAACCAGCCCCTTGAAAATACTATGTAGGCCACAAACTGTTGGCGGAGACGGGGTGGATCAGGATTTGAGCCTAATTTGGACTGTCAGGATCGGGCAATCAGGGTTCATTTTCACAAAAAGTAGGGCAATCATAGTTTTGGAGCTCCCTTTTGGGGTTAAAAGGACCAGAGTTAGTTGAACCCATGGCCACATATACCAACAAATGCTCGCATGGCCCGCTTTGGTAGTACCAGCGTCGGTTACGTACCCCTGCTCTTCGTTTCACTGTTTTCTTTCCATTGTGCCTCATCTTCATCTGGTGCATAACTCGCCTTTTAGCTTGAGAAATGCAAAACTTTAGTTGGAGTTGCTTTCATTATTCCTCTCTGTACATTTATCTCCAAAGCGACATTTTCTGGAACTTCCAACATACTCTCTTGTCGTCTTTTATTGGCGTTGAAGCATTACATGCTTCTCTATAGAACGGACAGCTTCTGCCGTTTCTCCTCTACTTTAAAGGGTTATATATAGAAGACTGAAGAGCTTTCACGAATACGAAGCCGGGCTAGATCGGGAGTTTCTGCGCCGTAAAATTCGTCAACTGAGTGGCTTTGATTTGGAAGAAAAATAAAACAAACGTGCTGACGTCGTACTTGCAGATTGGAAACTAATTTTAAAAGCGCTCGGGTAAGCAGTCGTTACTTTTTTCTTCGAATTTATGAGTGAAAAAATACGTCCGCTGCACAGCAGGCTAGACCCATGACCGCGTACTAAGAAAAAGCCCGATCATGCATTACTCTCCATGCCCGGTCTCCATGGCGCCTTTCTTTCACAACAACATCGATATATACAGTCTGCGAGTTGTTAGTAAAGAAAACAGTTATTTTAGACAAAATGCTAACTATTTATTCAAATTATTGCAAAGTCTTTCAGAAAAGGTCAGTTTCACCATTTCAAACAAGCATAGAACATATGGATTATTCTCTGTAAGCCAAAAATTTCTTTGCAGAAGTACTCAAAACCTTTCAAAGATGCATATGTATAAAAATTGCAAAAGGGGTTAGGTGCACTTTAAATTATCGATGCCACCGATACTGATGAAAAGAGCACCTCAAAATCCCGCATTTGAGAGTTGTACCGTACCTAGAAGCCAATATATAGTCGAGTTAAAGTGCGCTATTTTTACAGACGTTTGTATCACACCAGCATACAAGTCTTTAAAATTATCTTACTTTGCTCCCATACAATATATGAATTGGTGGTGCTTGCTTACACAAGCACACTAACACTATAAACTTAGTTAACACCTTCACTCATAATAATCCCATCTAATATTCATAATAAAAACTATACTTTTTAACAATTTCACTGATACTAAATAAGTTAGAAAATAAGTAAGAATTTGGTGGTGCTTGCTTGTACAAGTACATTAACACCACACTAACTCTCACATTTTGAAGCGCTCTTTTCAGCAGTACCGATGGCATCTCTAATTTAAGTAGATATCGTAATGATATTGGCGACCTAAGGTTGGTCTATTGAAAACATATATAACGTTAATGCAAACTAAAGTCGCTAGAGACACAAAGACCACGTTGACAGTAGGGAATGAACGTTGCATGCGGGATGCGGCAATTGCCCCTTGTGCTAAATCTGAGTTTTGGCAAAGCAAATTGTTTGTTACATTATTCTAAGCGAAAGGAAGTTGAAAATTCAGCATCCACCAAAAAACATTAAGAGCACATTTTCATACCGGAGCATTTTTGTTAAGAATTTAACGCCCTAGAAAAAACATTAAGCGCATTTTTTTTTTCTGCTTTGATAGCCGTAGCCTGGGAAACCAGCTGGTTTCCCAGGCTATGATACCCGCAAAAATCATCACCGATTGAATTTTCCCCCACATTTTGCCCATACGACATTAAAGTACTTATAACCTTTTTGCAATTTTTATGGCTTATGAACCTCGGAAATGTTTTCAGTACTTCTGTGAAGAAAGTTTTGGTTTCTCAGTATTCTCCATGGCGCCTTTCTATCACGACACCGATGCATAGAAAATATACACAATTTGCGAGTTGTTACGTTAGTAAAGAAAAGTCATTTTAGTCAACATGTTTTAAAAGTATTTATTCAAACGATTGCAAAGCCGAATTAATTATGACGTCCATACAGGTATCGACCCAGGCTTTTACTTAAGGGTCAGGAAAGGTCACATTTACACGATTTCAAACAAGCGTAGAACAAAGTATTCACTGCAGACCAAACTTTCTTCACAGAAGTACTCAAAACTTTTCGGAGGTTCATAAACTATAAAAATTGCAAAAAGGTTATAGGCACAGTTAAAGTGCCTATAATCCGTTGTGATACTGAGAAAGGCGCCATGGAGAATGTATTGAGATTACTTACGCGGTCATTGGTCAGGAAAGGTCAAATTTACACGATTTCAAACAAGCATAGAACATCGAGTATTCTCTGTAAGCCAAAACTTTCTTCACATAAGTACTCAACACTAAATTTCGAAGGTTCATAGGTACAAAACTTGCAAGAAGGGTTATAGGCACGTTAACAATATCGATTCTACAGTGCATAGTTGAATGGTACAATATTTCTGGGTTTGAAAGCCGTACCGATGAGTTGGAGGTTTTAATCTCCAAAATGCTAATTACATGACGTCAGGGTAGGAATCATTTGTTATCCACAAATCGCTGTTTCAGATAAACGATGTTTTAAAAGGTGTTCTACTTTAAAGAATGATTTTACAAATTTGTTTTCCTATATCAGCAAATACGTTCATTCACGAGCATTAAGAAATAATGGCAAATGCCTACCTGCCAGACGTCTGTAATTAGCATCCTCAGCGGCACGCCATTCAAACCTAGATGGATTGTATCATTCAACTATTCACTGTGTAGAATCGATATTATCGGTTTTGGTCGTATGGGCACTTTTAAGGTCCGTGCGAGCGGAAGACTACCGATATAACGGACCAAAGACTGGCTTATTCATGACCAGTGCGCAACCACAAGACTTATTTTCCACATGGTGTCGGGGGAATTTTCTCAAATGGCTGTTTTCTTTATTCTTTCAGAATACATCTCATAATTCACACCTTGTTTCTTTGTGGGGGAATATATATATTTCCCCCTTGCATTTCATTTTAATATATATTCCCTTCACTTACTCTATCACCCTTTTTACGAACGAAGAAGTAAAGATGGAAAACAACATCATGTTGCGACGGGCCCTCAATAGACACCTTTCACTCTTGGGTTCTAGTCCTCCCATTTTCTTTTTAAGGTTGTCCTATCCATCAGTACGGTACAACCTACGTTGTTAGGAAGTGCCGAGAAAAAAACACTGAATAGTAATCTTATGGCAAACAATGCTTCCTAATGTTTTATGAAGAGATTATTGCGTACAACGCCATTGTTAAAAAAAAAAAAAAAAAAACTGGTGTCGCCCTCAATGAATAAATTCGATACCCCCTTGATCCAGGCTAAACACCATTAAAGAATCGGGAAAAACCGGTTTGGGGCTTGCCTATACGTATATATTACTCCTAAATTAGTAGGAGGTAGCACCCTCCCCCGTCAATCCAATATAGCATACCCCACCCTTTGAATAAAGAAAACAACTTTGCTTTGCAATGCTTTAATTGTGTCGACGTATTGTGTCTACAATCTTAGCCAGTGGCTCTGTGCGAGCGACCAAGTTCTTGCTTGCTTCTTACGCAAAAAATACACACTAGCTTTTATTTGAGATTCTAAAATAGTTTGCCACAATGTTATTTTTTAAATCTTAACCAGGCCAAACACTGGTGTTTTACCAGGAGCGTACCTATCTGATGGCAGCGCCCACAGCACAGTAGACGATGTGGCTATTTATAGTTGCGAAGTTCTGGTATGCGATTACGTTGTCTTTTGTTCTCTTGCGCTTTAGTTATTTTTAGCAGTTTGAACCGTGTTAATCACAATTATATTATTCAGTGCAAGATTGGTTAAAAGTGACAGCCTTTGTTTCTTCTCGCGGGAAACACAAAGCTAAAAATAGCTACATCATCTGTTCTGCTGTTGGACAGACCTAATGTGAGAGATGCACGCTCCTGGTAATGGGCTCCTGATACTAGCTTGTACCATTTTTGTAAAGACCTTTCGAGGGTTCTCACTTTCTACCACAAAATGCATAAATTTCCAGAAATAAACCTTAGCGAGGTAGCCTGCAAACAGGCTCACGGGAAGATGCGAGGAGGAAGAAGAGCTTGCACGGACGCTATACAGTATGTGAATTACGCCCCTACATTGATCCATCATTAGGCGGCTCATTTCAGACAAATACAATTCAAAGAAAGGATTCTAATTGGGCGGCTTGGTTTATCTAATTAGGTTCGGCATATGCCGAGTGCAGCGGCATCTGAAATGGTCCAAAGTTATCAAATTTAATGAACAATATGTCAATCGTAGTCAAAGAATGGACCAATAAGAAGTTTGCGTCCAAAATTTAGACGCAGGTATTCAAATTTGTATTGCGTCCGTGCAGATTCTCTTCTGTGACCAAGAAGGAGGAGGCAACGTTATTTTCCTTTCCTTTTTGAAAATCATAAAAAAAACACGCTGATATATCAGTCTAAACGCAAAGAACAATATCATAGTTAATAAATCTATTTCACTTAATCTTGTTATACTTATAAAATATATTTGTTATAAAATTTATTTTTGTTATAAAATTTATTTTGTAATACAATTGTTTGATATTTATGCCCCCAGGTTCGAGATGTAGTACCCGTATGTCTACACTTCAAAATATAAAATTGTCCATAAAAAAATAATTTCATTGGTTTACACAAAGGGCGGGGCAAATGGCAGATTTGAAATTTATAGTCGACATTGAGTTAGTTAAAAAAGGCAGCGGTATTGAGTTGGACAAATGCCAAACCAATAAGTTGTTCATGTTAAACTATACATAAGGCGCGACCGTCGTATTCCTAGTAGTATTTAAAATAGGAGAAAAAAATAGTCTCTTTGGTACTTCACATTTGTTTAAAACTTCCGTCCAATACACAGGAATTTCAAAATGAGAAAATTATAACAGAAATTTGGTTCTGTTGGAAAAGCAGTTCTACCAGACCTGTAATAAAGCGAAGAACGTCCGAAACGCGAGTTCCGGCCAGAGGCTGCAAATGTGAAATGTCGTAGAACAAGATATTCTTCAATCAAGATACCTCGATAAATATAAAACAAACATAGAACATGTGTGTAGCTTCTGTAACTCAGTCGAACTTGTGAGACCTGTCTAGCAAACCAATGAAGATGTCACTGCACACGCCAACATACATGTAAATGGTGGAGAATCCGTGCGAAGAAGACTTTCCTTAAATGATCGAGAACAGGATGGGACAATAATGTAACTTTTTTAAATCTGGTATAAACTATTAAGGGCATTAGATTATGGGTCTATAAAGCAGACCATGATGTATCGCGTGCCCCATGTGGTAGGAAGACCCTCGTGATAATGTGTGAGTCTGCCAGGGTGCATTATTGCCCATCCAACTTTAGTATCGGCCACAGCACAGTCTTGGCGCAAGAATTTTGATCCACCACCCTAGGGAAAATAAAAGTGTTAACATCACAAACCATTTATATTGCGACTACTGAAACTGGGGCTAGTTAGGCAATGAGAACCAATCAAGTTGCACAACGGAAACAAAGCATTCCAACTTCTGGTTACTTGAGCCAATCAGTGTCGAGTACAAGACATATCATTTCGACTTATGGTTATTTGAGCCAATCAGTGTTGAGTACAAGACAATAGCATTCCAACTTCTGGTTACTTGAGCCAATCAGTGTCGAGTACAAGACAATAGCATTTCGACTTATGGTTATTTGAGCCAATCAGTGTTGAGTACAAGACATTAGCATTACAACTTCTGGTTACTTGAGCCAATCAGTGTCGAGTACAAGACAATAGCATTTCAACTTGCTCGAGTTTCGATCTGGTAAAAGGCGAACTTGTTCGACTAGTTCTGAAGTCTGTCTTTCGAATGAAGAAAATCGCATGGCTAGTATTTATACATTGGGATGCTTTAGTTTCGTTTTGCAATGTGTTTAGTTCTCGTTCTCTAAGTCGCCATGGTTTCAGTAGTTGCACTGTAACAGATGTAAGTAATGGTTCCCATAAGAACTGGAGCAAAAGGCAATAGGCTGCGGCAATGAGTAGGCTAGTATATCCCCACTGGTATCATCAACTAAAAGTCGATTAAGGTATGGTAACTGCCGTGGGAAGCGAGTAGCAGCTGACGTTTCGAGCGCGCTAGCCCTTCGTGAGAGCAAAAGAGGATAGATGCCATTTTGTTTCAATTTTATTTCAATTTGACTCAAATGCTGTCTGTGATGTCCACAGTTAAAGTTCCAAACAGAAAATAAAGGAAACGGTATGCCATTGGCCATTTGTACAGTGAAAACGTAAAGAAAACACCATCCAGCCAATAGGGAAGCGGGGAGACAAAATACTTGAATCACTGATTTGAGAACTTTCCTCACATACGATTTTCATTTTGAATCATACCATAATTAGTTTGATCAAAACAACATTAAAATTTCAAAAGGTATCTCATGAAAATATCTTCATTGATTTTCTATTGAATTTATGAATATCAACCAATCAAATTACGAGAAAGAAGAATAAAAATTAACACCTTTAACATCATTTTGCTGTTTAGTACTGCAATTATTTCGGAAACCATTTCTAAACACTTTCAAACCACTAAACACTATTCATCAATATGGACCTTAGCTAATTCGTTGAAATCTATTATTTTGTTTTTGGTTTGTTTCTCTCGGCAAACTGAATCCTGAATCAGAGGGGTAGATGGAAGCAGCCCCAAGAAGTTTGACGGATTAAAACCTAGATTGCCGAGGCAAACAGTGCAAAGGACTGGGTTAACAAAGAACAGTTAACACAATTTTCCACAAATGCGTGTTTAATGATGAGGTGATAGATAGAAGCGAAAGTGAACATAAACTTTATATATTCAACAAGAATGAGCAGAACGATCGTTTTATTATATAAACAGTCGCTACTTTAATTGTTTTAGTAGAGATCAACTGGTGACGACTTTCTTGGGAATAGTAATACAGATCATGATTATCCTTCGTGTTTTGTTTTCACTTAAAACAAAACCTGAAAAGTAGTTTTTCTGCTCACGGCGCACGTAACAGGGTAGTCGTCTTTTGAGGCAGGAAAAAAGTTAGTTTCTCGCTGTAGAAAGGTATCTGGTCTTCCGACAGACTAGTAGTAGTGAAGCAATCACATAGCTATATTATGATATCATAGTAAACCAATCACATAGCTATATTATGTTATCATGTGAACCAATCATAGAACTAGATTATGATAGCATAGTGGTAGTGAACCAATCACAGATCTAGAGTATGATAGCATAAGTGAACCAATCATAGAACTAGATTCTGATAGCATAGTGGTAGTGAACCAATAACAGAGCTAGATTATGATAGCATAGTAAACCAATCACAAATCTAAATTCTGATAGAGGTGTAACTTACGCCATAATCCACACCAGGCTGGTTCAGGCCAATGTTGATGGTGTAGGTAGACGAGTCGTGGTGGGGCCGAAGGTAATACTGCCCATTGGGAGTGTATTTCACGATAAAGTTCATTATTGCACGACCCTAAACAAATAAACAAACAAACACAAAAACAGTCATCAACCTTCAATCGTTCTTAAGTATAAAATCGCGGAATAACGGCCCCAACGAAGCCATAAAACATCATTACGAAAACACCCTACTTTTTTTTTTTTTTTTGCAGATCTATATGATTTAATATGATTTAATGATTCATATTAATGATATTATTAGAACAACTTCCTTCTAAAACAATGACTGCTTTTTGAGGTTGTCGAGTTATGAGTCCCCCGTAAATAAAATAAGAGACCAGAAGGCAGAATTTATTTTCAAGACAATCCAAGATGGCAGTGGTCCTTCATTTGAGGTTATACTCATTTTGGACACAAGAGAAAAATTCCATAAGCTGACTTAGCCACCCTTATAGGAGAACTGAAGCCTAAAATCAACTTTAGCACAATGAGTAGATCTAAACATAAAGACTCATACCAAAATTTATTTTACTGTGTTTTGCGTCAAAGGAAAGAAAATCTGCAAATCTTCCTCCCAACCGCCGCAAAGTACAGACGGCTCAATTCCTGTAATCTGTGACGTACGATACGGGGAATAAATTAGTTTTGTCATGTTGTTCTCGGCTTTGAATAGATGGACTAACGACTCATAATTGCGCACTATTGTACTTTCATTGTGCTGGAGGTGTGGTTGTTTTTCCTTGGTATGCATGACGTACGATACGGGGGGAAAAGCACTGAATTGTACCGCCACACAAACTTGCTTTATCAGCGGAGAATCGGCTAGTTTTCGACATTCAAAACGTATTGCCTCTTTTTAGACCTGCACCACAAAGAAATAAAATAGCAGAACTTATTTCTCTTGAATACAAGTTTGTATAGTCGTGGGATTGATTTAGGGTTCAGTTCTCCTTTAATAATATACACTTAAAGGAATCAGAGAAGCCATTTTCCATTTCAGTTAGGGAACATCTCTCATAGTTCAAGACAATGATTAAGGGAAGTGTACAGGGCTGGAATTTGTTGTTGAAGTCCTACTAGCCATTGGCTAACAAGTACTCCTAGGTTACCAGTCCAGAGTTTGGGAACTCTAGCCCAACACATTTCTGGCGAGCTTATTAGAGTAAAAACGAAACATATAGTACATGCAACAGTGTCAAGCAGCTCATTAAAATCAACATGTGCATGTCCAAGCCACGTGCATCGTTACCAGTCTCCACCGGATAGCTTACTCAGTGTAGAATGCCTTGAACATAATTTATCCTCATTGTAAAATACAACCACCATATTTATACTTTGGAAGTCGGTAAACGAACATTTTAAACTCATGTTTAGTACACTGTAAGCCTAAGGCAAACTTTCTAACCATTTCCCTGTTTAATCTTCCAAAAGGGAAGATGGGTGTTTCACTGTGGCTACTAGCTCATCAGGGGTTAATGAAATCTATTTTGCTAGCCCAATGACAATTTTGCTCGCCCCGGTCGTCAGGCTAGTGGGTTTTTTCACTTCTTCCATTGGTTGGAAATTTATTGGAAATTAGAGTTCCCAACACAATGGTCCGGTTTCGTATTCGAAAATTACCGCTGAATGCAATGACTACAGACGCATGTACGCAGGGTTAGCCTCATTTTAAGTTAAACATTCTTAAATACCAGCGAGAAGGTGCAAAACGCGAAACTATAACAATACGCAGAGTTGTGAATAGCCCACCTTCTCGCTGGTATTTGTAAATGTTTAACTTCAGAATGAGGCTAAGCCTGCGTACATGCGTCTGTAGTCATTTCATTCAGCGGTAATTATCCAATACGAAACTGGACAATTTCCATGGTATTTCCATCGATTGGAAGTGTGCTAAACCATGGACATTCAAACTTCAAACAAATGTTCATCCCATGGTATCGATCCAGTTATTCCATTGTGTGACTTACCTCGGAGTGGTACCCAGGGAATATACGACCATTGATGGGTACCACGTATTGCTTCAGCAAGTGTAACCACTCCCTCTCATAACCAACCTGGCAATAGAAGGGAAAAAATCAAGAAAATTCCGACGATGGACCGAAACATTTTACCGAAAAGGAATTTAAAAAATTCAGCAAATGTTAAGTCTGTCCGGGTGTTTTCAGCGTTAACCTCGGGTTACTATGATAAGCACTGGTATGTAATCAACTAAAGTCGATTGAGGTATTCTAACCGCCGTGGAAAGCGAGTAGCAGCTGACGTTTCGAGCGCTAGCCATTCGTCAGAGCATTCAGACCATTCGTTACCAGTCAGACCATTCGTTACCGCTGAGGAAACATTTACTCGGATCAATTGGGATGATAAGTATGATAAGTATGAATATTCTGAATTGTAAATAACTTATGGGATCATCCTAAGAACATGCGATTTCATTGGCTAAAAGACAGTCTTGAATTCAGCGGGCATAATTTTCATAGAAATGCACGCTCGAGTAGGGTAACCATGGTTACAGCGGATTTCGATTGAGTGTCGAAAACAATCCGTGATTGGTTTGGTTTTGCGTTTGCAGTGTTCCTATTGGCTGTGGAAAATGTTTTGTGATTATCAGCCAATCAAGTACTAAACTTTTGGTCCATCACGCCATCCATGACTGCATTTACTTCCTCGTGATTGGTTAAGTAAAACCAATCATAAATTACTTCAGTTCGTGATTGGCTCATGGAGTTGTTACTCGATATCGTGATTGGTTCTGTGATTACTTTGGTTTTGGTTTTACGACACCGCTCTATATCAAAAGCAAATACCGGTAGAAGGTTTTCCTACGTCCTATAAGAATAGAACGTAGTTTTGAGGTCTTTAAAAGGTGATGGAATGCACTTCAGCACTCGGCTCGTGCATTCACGCCTGTTTAAGACCTTGAGTGCGCATTATTTTATAGGACATGGACAACCATCTTCCAGGACTGAAAAAAAAGTTCTCAATCAGCAGATGTCCTTCCAAACCTTTATTTTGTTCAGACATATTACAAACAGAAACATATAAAGGGAGTTTAAATGTGTAAGAGCGGCCCCACGCTCCGGATTGTTCAGCGAATAAAAAGTACCATATTTGGAAAAATACAGCGTGACAGTCTAGTCTAGACACAGAAGCCGGCTGCCATTCTATTCCATGTATGGTACTTTTTATTTGCCACATAATCCACAGCATGGCACTAAAGCGAAGTATGGGCGTTAACGTTTCAACTCCCTTATATGTTGCTGCAGTTATCTTTAGTCAGTTTAGTGCATGGACCTCATGACCGAGCACATCTCAAAATTAGTCGGACATTTGCGAAATTTGGTCTGACAATGTCCCATGTCCAACTTTTATTTCCAGTCCAGATTTTCTATTTGTTAAATAAAAGCAGCTGTTAAGAGTTTTTTTTTGACTCAAATAGGATAATTTCAAAGTACGCTCCACTACCCAAGAAAGAAAAAAAGATCATGTTGATGCTAAGGGGAATACATTCCCAGCTTCGACATCAAACGCTCTCCCGACCAATAGGAACAGCCACAAAACAATGACGACGGACAAGGCATACACGATAAGCTTCCTCGCATTAAATTTGCTGTGTGAATGAAAATGCGATGTATATCCACTGTATAAAGCTTTTGAAAAAATAGAGGAAGTCCTCATTATGTCATATCTTTTTCATGTTCAAATCATGTCCAATTCTCTTGTCATTTGTACTAACATTCTTCCAATAATAATTCAGATGGGATTAGTCATACCTGGTTCATGTGAATGTCTACTGTTGGTACATTCTCATATCCTCCACTTAAGCGGGCATCCTAATATAAGGATTAGTAGAAACAAGACAATTAACACATTACAGGACTCTTGCAATCTCGACAGTTAGATACATGGAATTTCTCATTATCGTGAACTCAAATTAGTTCCCTCTGATAACTGTCTTCTACTCGTCAACATCTGTCAGGCCTCTCACCTTTAACCTCTGTCGGGCCCCTGCTTAACGTCCATGGGGCCCCTCCCCCTTGACGTCAGTCAGGCCCCTCCCCCTTAATGTCCATCGAGACCCTCCCACTTTAACGTCCGCCGGGCCCCTCCCCCTTAACATCCGCCGAGCCCCTCCCCCTTAATGCCCACATATTTTTATTGTCGTTAAGTTACGATACGAGGAAAAGTACCGAGAGCTCAGTCGAAAATCACAATGAGTTTAGTCAAGAAGCTTTAGGGCATGTGTTGACCAATTTTTTTCTCATTACCTGGTCTATAGAAACATCTGCATGTTTGGTTGGTTCTGTAATTTATGTCGAAAGTCCATACAATTTGTTTCAACTTTAGAGGTCATGGACGCCATGTTGGCTCTTGTTTTTGCTTCAATCTCGTTCCCACAACTTTTTTGGTCTTAATGCCCCACACCAACATCCACGGCTGGACCCCTCTCCCCCTAAACGTCCAGTGGACATCAAGCGGGGCACTAAGCATATGTCAATGGTCCCTTACTGTCCCCAAAACGTTTCCTGTCTTGAAGACATTTGTCCTTCCTCAAATGCTCAAGATAGTAACAGTGTGTGAGATAGTATTGTCTTAATCGAGTAGGAACACAGTAGTCAATAATTTTCACTATAAACTGGTGAATACGACAATGCCTCCATCTCATGGATAAGCGGGGACGGGCCAGGGCTGGAGAATTAATGGCTAATGGACAACACTGTTCCAAATACTGTAGTATCTGTTAACAGGTGTGTCATAAATTCAACTTTCTGATGACGTCACCTCGTTTTTTCCACCAGACCATCCCCCGTGGTGCTCCATTTCCTCTATCATGTGCTTGGACCAAGTCTCAGACATCAGAGGGAACCAGAACACATCTGGGCATGGCTGTAATAATATTAACATGTCAAAGGGGTCTGTCAATCAAATTGAACTTTCTTTACAACAAAACAACAACAATAACAACCTGAATTAGAAGAGAAATACCAGGTGAATGCCCTCATACATGTATGTTTTTGAGCCTTTTTCGATAGAGGATGGCAAAGATTAAAGTGGATTACAAAAGGTTATCCCGTAAACTTGAATTACGTTACTGTGAACCAATTTCAAGTTGGTCTAAATTTCATTTAAAAGCACCATTTCCCATCTCCATTTTTCAACCACTCGAAGTTGACACATCATCAAAATAATCTCAGATTTTCTCCAGTATGGAGAACATACTCTGCCAATCAAAGTAACTATTGTTGTCTTTCTTCATGATAAGTTTATTATTTGGGGCACAGGCAGCCCAAGCTGACAAGTCACGAAAATATAACTATATTTTAATTTATAAGGGTTTGTATGGGAGCGTAACGAACTCCGTTTACTAGCCAGAAATACTGTAAATATTTTGAATAAAAATGACTTACCTTGCCACTGTGATGTCTTCCATCATGTTTCTCTCCTTGTTGGGTGGCTTTAATCTGATTTTAGCCGGGGTTTTTTTCGGAGCCCCTTCTTCCTAAACATAGGGAAGGCTGCACACTCAATATTGACAACGCTCGCCATCCAGAGCGATAAATTCCACTTCAAAATCATTCAGAGATTTGACGATACCAGAGATTTGACGATAGAGATTTGACGATACCAGAGATTTGACGATAGAGATTTGACGATACCAGAGTTGAAAAGCTGGCTGAGCAGCCTCTCCAACCCCTGAAGGGGTTACCTTTGCTGCGAAGGCTAGGCTGCTCAGCCAGCTTTTCAACTCTGGTATCGTCGAATTATACTTGACGGCGGTTAGGAGTTCAAATGGACGGAGTTTGAGAAAGAAAATGTAGTCGTATGTGCTTGATAATACAGGAATGGATTAACAGTGGCATTCTATGGAAGGAACAAGCTTTGGGGCGGAAATTCATAGAGGTTTTGTGAACTCTCAATGATTTTGAAGTGGGATTTATCGCTCTGGATGGCGAGCATTGTCAATATCGAGTGCGCAGCCTTCCCTATTTTTAGGAAGAAGGGACTCCGAAAAAAAACCCAGGCTAAAATCAGCTTAAAACCACCCAACAAGGAGAGAAACATGACAGAAGACATCACAGTGGCAAGGTAAGTAATTTTTATTCATTTTTTTACAGTATTTTTGGCTAGTAAACGGAGTTCGTTACGCTCCCATACAAACCCTTATAAATTAAAATATAGTTATATTTACTTAACTTGTCAGCTTGGGCTGCCTGTGTTGGGGTTGACAGTGTGCCTTTAACAAATGTATCAGAGTGACCTCACACGTGGATTAAGGTGTGATATGCTGCCATTAGATCTGATCCAATCACATTAAATATTCTTTACAGTAAATACAGCAAAGTTGCAGTACAGTTATGACTATAGACGGATTTAGCTTGTACATTTGTTGTCGCAATTGCTTTGTTATCCAGTTAGATAGATTTATATATTATTTTCCTCTTGGGATACAGAAAAACAAGAAAAATTACTCAAGGGAAAAGTCAGGTGACTTGAATTGGGACAACGGATACGTGTACAAACTAATTCTGTCAATTGTCTTGCCATATTTCTTGAAACTCGTGCCAAATATATGCTCTATGACATCGCCAGAAAATTGCCTGTCACATTGTGACAAACTTACATTAAGCACTGTGCGATGGCCTGTACTGAACAACATATTTTTCGTATATCAACTTGGAGGGTTATGTTCTATTATTAGACTTTTGATTCTACCTTCTCATCATTTATGAACACTACTTTGCATACACTCTGATGTTTGACCTTGTGTCAGTATTTTGGTATGCATGCACAACCACAGAATTTTGGGAGGGCCCTATTTCAGACGAAATTATATGACTTTCATTCCCTTTTTCAGACCTAACCGCAAAAATATGTACCCTGTTTTATTCACCACTTAAATTGACCTGTAATCTTGTCATCTAATCCATTATTCGCCATGGTATGTTCACTTGCTCAACTAATTGTGAAGATCAATGCCAACATATTAACAGAAACTAAGAGAAATCAATAAACATACGTGGTCTCATACTTCCATGTCAAAATCATACCCTATTCCAGACTATGAAGACAGCATTTACAGTACATGTAAAACCATATTTCAGACTAAAACACATTTTGAGGCGGCACATAACTGTGTAGATTACATATATGAGTACCCCCAACCCCAGGTTGAACCCAATCCTTTCTCAACGTTTGGAAAGCAGCTTGTCATCGTCATCGTCACCATCATCCTCCTTATCTTCTTCATACTGAATTCCACGTCGAATAGGAAAGAAAATCACAACACTCACAGGGAACCTTTAATGCTGATATGTGTACTGCTTACCATGACTATAGGCAAACTTGTGTTTAGGTTCATGGAATAGTTTCAGGGAACCTTTAATGCTGATATGTGTACTGCTTACCATGACTATAGGCAAACTTGTGTTTAGGTTCATGGAATAGTTTTCGTGAAGGTACTTCTCTTCCCAATCCTACAAAACACAACAACAGGTTCGTTAATTCATCATAGTTGCTTAAAATACCTTATTAAACATATTATATTGTACCACAATGGCAAATGTGCAGTGTATGTTTAGCAGTTCTTTTGTCCATTTTCCCCCCATCAAAATGTTATTCACACAAAAACACTTTAATAAACGTCTCTTGAAATAGTTTTTGGTCTTCGGTTATGTGATGACCAACATGTGACCTGGTGACATGTGTGTCCTATATGAAGTAACCTATCTGACCTCTGAACATGTGACTTGGTGACATTTAGGTGTTTTCTACATGAAGTACCTACCTGACCTATTACTGGGTTACCTGTTGCATATCTGTGGTGATATTTTATGTGTTTCCTACATGAAGTACCTACACGACCTATTACTGGGTTACCTGTGTTAGGAATGAGGGAGATATATACGGGCATGTACTTAAAATCATGTGACCAATGACGTAATCGTTACAACTTCAACACTAAGTGATTTATGGGGACCTAATACCATGTTTGTCAAAGTTTGGGCCACCTGTCATTAGAAAAGGGGGATACAGGCATAATTTATACTAAAAATCATGTGACCAATGATGTCATCATTACAACATCACCACTAAGTGATTTATGGGGACCTTGTACCATGTCTGTCAAAGTTTGAGCTACCTGCCATTAATATTAAGCGAGTTATTAAGCCATGAAAACGTACAAGAACATATCCCACATGTATTAGATGGATGTACACATCACCAATATATTAGAGAATAACACATGGGCATGTGGAGATATGGAGTTGAACACGAGAAGATAAATTCAATATCTCCAAGCGTCCATGTATTGCTTTATTTATTTTATTACACAATACTTGGACCCAGGGACGTGGCAATCGCTGATTGACTGAAAGGCGATAACAATCCACACACGTAAAATTATCATATTTTTACGTGTGTTCAGATGCAATATTTCTCTGTGCTGGAAATCCTTGTAAAACACTGTAGTTTATAGAATAAATAAACTTACAGCACTAGATGTAGTAACAAAGATCTGACGTAAAATATCGATTGAATAATGAGAAAATCAATACTATTGATTTGTTAACACCGTGAGGAGTGAGCAAGAGAGTGAGCGGGTGACATGATTTAATTTCCCCCAGCCTAGTCTCTAGGCCTTCTGACTGGTATTTTGTCTGAGTGGATTAATGGGATCCCTGTGGTTTGTACTGGCTTGTGACGTCACCAACCAAGTTTAAAAACTTGGTACAGAGAGACAGAGTATTCAGTATGCATTCCAGCATTGAGATAATGGCATTCCAGGTGTTTTTCAGGGACTGTACAAAAATAACATTTCCATGATCCTGAACTCGGACATCTCACAAAAAAAAGATTAGTAACAACCTGTATTGCATACCGGTACCATGTTATATACATCCACCTGATATGTAAATAAAATACCAGGAGCGGATGAAGAAATAATTTTCAAGGACATTCAGGGCCTTGGAAAAACACTTTAAATTTCCAGGAGTTCTCCAGGAATTCCTGGAGGAGTGTGAAACACAGTGTAAGCTAGTACTCCATTTATAAAACTGTACTCACAGGTTGGTTATCGAAGATTTCCCACAAGTCGTTATGGAGGTGAGTTGTGTTGTATGTATCCATTTCTTTTAGCCGGCCATAATAATGTAAGTTGCTCACATACATGAAAATACCCTGAAAATAGAATGATTATAAAAAATATAATTAAATAAAGGTATTCATTTATATAGCGCAAATTATATATGAATATACTCAAACGTGCTTCACGAGGTTATTTTTGTGATACAGACTGCTATTGTGGTGCAATGTGCTGCCATGCAGTTTACAAGATTTCATGAGTGATTAGTACCTTTGGAATACTTTGTAACAAATTGACTGCAAAACGTGGCTTCCCAAACCCTCCTTCCAGAGAGGAAGGCTAATGAATGTTTATTATTATAAAATAAAGATTATAATTCCAAGGTATGTGCATCCTGCTGATTGGATGACTTGCTAGTTCCTATAGCTCCCTCAAGTCCCTGAAATATACCACAGCAACACTTTGCGGTGACTGGTCCAGGCCCAGAACCTCCATTATTATTATTACCACCATCATATCCATAGTTACACACTTAAGTACTTACTTAAAGTACTTACTTTCATGATAAAAATAAATTCCTTGATTTATCCTTCGTAATGTACAATTTACTGCTGTTGGCGCATCAGACAATTACAAACAATGTAGGCCTTGTATATCCGAGGTTTAAATAAAATTGTTTTGTAGAACAGAGTCATGAATTACAATCAGATAATATTTTATGTTCAATGTCAAATGAGCCTGGGGCCAAGAGTGTTTCCATGGCAACGTCATGATTTGCACATTCATGTGTATTTTCCTTAGTACCATACATGTGCAAAGTATCAATTATTTTTAGCCATTATTTTCAGAGATATTCTTTATTTTGCAATTTGTCTCCAGGCTGTGTCAAGGTCATGACATCACAGGTAATCTAATTTACATATTACAAAAACCTGAATATCTCTGGAACGAGATGAGACATTCACAAACGAAAAACGCCATCCTTCCTCATTTCGAAAGGACTTTCAAATAAGATCAACTTAATTTTCGTTTCATATACAGTTTAACCCTTTCACTCCTGGACGTGTTTGGGCTCAATGGGTGAAATGCAGAGTGCTAACTCAACCCTCCCCCCTCAGTTCCAGTTTGGCTAGCCCGGGCTAGTTAAATACTGCTGACTTTTTAAACCAAGGGCTCAAACTTTCCCCATGATGCCATTCGGCAGAATTCTACAGACTCGGCAGCGGTGAGTATGGTTTCTTCTGTAGGTTTTCCAATGAAATGTGCTCTAATTTTGGACAAATAAGCCACTGTAAGAGAGCTAGAGGACATCATTAAGTCTGATGACGGCTGAAAAGTACTTGGTTTGCTTTTAGTAGGCCTTGTGAGGGGTTTCATAGGGTTTTTCTTTTGTGTTTCTGCTTTGGGACACATGAAATAATTCTTCACTGAAACCTTTGAAATTCTGCAGTTGGTTGTCTTTTCCCCCTGCTTAACCTATTAGGATGTGTTTTTGTCACTTTAAAGCAACGGCTTGAGTCCAAATCACCGCTCTTGGTTGTAGGGGTAAAAGACTTATAAAAAAAAACTACAGGAGTCCCAGAGGGGGGGTCCCCTTGTGTTTTTTGTTTGTTGATTACCCAGCATGCAATTGGAGGTGGGAGCAGGAAAAACATGGTGGAGAGAAGTGCAGCATTAAGAATAGCATGCTTCACAGTCGCAATGTGTGTTTTGTGCAAACAAACCTGGTGGTTCGAAAGATTAAAGAAGGTACTGTAACGACTGAGTGCTGATTTTGTGTTTGCTTTTGATTTCAAGGGCGAATGGGAAGGATTTTGGAGGGCAATTTTCAGCTCCTCGAAATTGGTGAAAATCGGAGAAACGAAAAACGATCACCAAAACAAATGAGTTGTTCTCCAAAGTGGGAGAGTCAAGCGATCCCAGTTATAGCTGTGGCTTTGAAGTCATTCATCCCTTGAAATAATATCGCAACATCGTATTTCCAGCATGTCTAGGTTTGATGCAATATTTTTTCCCAGGTACATGCTTCATATTGGCCGCTTTTGGCCGCTCTAGTAGTGAAAGGGTTAAAGTACTTATGTAAGGGACCAAGCCCCTAACATCCATCATAAGTAATATAATTATGCATGTACATGTATATATAACTGATGTGAAATACATCCAGGATGAATAAATACACTTGAATATATAACTGGACTTGCCTAGTTATTTATATAGTAAATTGTCATAAAATTAAACACTGAACTGTTTGTGAGCCAGAACCACAATGAACTGACTCTGTCTCTTGACAGTTAAAATATCCCTAATTATCATAACACTGGCCCTCCAGGCCCTCTAGTCCACATAGGAACTTATTTCTCTTTGCACTACCCAGTCATTGCATTCCTTGTCCATTACAAGAGAAATACATTACTCGTGTCTGCATGCTGACAGCTGCATAAACAGGAGTGTGATTTCAAAGGAGCGAAATTGATATTTTCTTAAACATTTCTATTTCATAAAAGAAATAGAAAACAGTTTCTGTACGCATATCTACATTAACACAGAAACTGTTTTCTATTTTTTAAATATAAACTATGTGACATTCACGATTATTTAATATTTAAATTTGATTTTATACAATTTTTTCACTACTACGTTTTTTATTATTTTTTGCCCAATTCAAGGCTCAAACTTAACTTCTAAATCCAGTAGCAAATGCCTGCTAGTAGGATCTTTTTCTACTAGTAAAAATCAGGAGGATACTGATACATACTCATAATTATTCTATACGGTCACAGTATTACTTCACATGATCTCGTTTTAAGTAATGATTCAGCTATGAACTATAGCAGAATCCATTGGTCTGTGGCAATGAGCTTCCCTCACATAGGATTCTAGTGTGTTGTAGAATATAGATACACTGGGCGATAGGGATACATATTATGAAATAAAGTTTGTTGAAAGTGCTTGTTTCATTCAACAACAACGACAACAACAACAATATATTTATTTGTACCAATCAATTTACATTTTTGTTTTATATAATAATAAGAAAATAAGCAGAAAGTGTGTGGTACGGGCGCCCTAGAATAACTAAAAAGCTAATCTAGCTAGGGCGCCCTTATAAGATAAATGTGCAGAGAAAGGTGCGAAAGAGGAGAGCTGCGTGAATATACTTAATTTGCAATTAATAGTAAAAACGACAAGCACAAGAACGTCGCAGTTACAGACAAAACGATCATACTAACGAACGTAGGAAGGCTGTCATTCAAGAGAAAAGAAATATTAAGCAACAGAGTGGCGATGAGAAGTTTTATATTCTAGTTGTTAGCGGGTACAAGATGAATAGCAAGTTAGTATTGCAATAGAAAATCAGCTCTCAATTTGTTTTTGAAAGCGTTTCTCCTTAGTTGTTTGTCGCTAGAGTCATTCCATTTTAATGAGGAAATCCTTTTCCAACCAATAGGAATTGCCGAACACAAAAGTGATATTTTTTTAATATGATAATTAGTGATAATTTTAATATATACAGCAAATAAAATGATAACATTAAGACAAAACATTTAGTGCATTTGTTTCTAAATTATGCCTTTTAGTTTTGGAGATATTTTAAAACAAATTCTTTCTATATAGATTTTTTTTTCTCCAGAGGAGATGGCTGACAGCAGCCCCCACCCACAAAATGGGTCCATCAAGAGAGCATGTGTTTGACCTGCTTGCTAAAGACTATTTAACAATTAGACCTGCAGCCCGAATGGGCTACGAGTCAATAGCCCATGAGGCGCAGCCGAATTGTTTTAGTATAAACTAACTAGTCGGACAGTAAAAATAATAGAAAGAAACAAATTGAAGTTGAAAAATGTTGTTATTTCGTGAAAATGTATGCGGTTTTTCTCTACCATGGGCTATCACAAATAGACCTATAGTAGGGTAACCAATCAGAATGCAGGATTTGTAATAGTCCACTAGTTGGTTTATACTAAAACTTGTTATCATCACATGCTATATAGAAAAAACAATCTTAAAGTCTTTCAAAATAGTTATGAAAAAGAACCCAATACAATACAATACAATACAATACAATATTCTTTATTTACAGAGGGAAGACACATTAACCTTACATAGTTATCTAACATGCGGCCCAAGTAATATGTGAGTTCTTATAATTATAATCTAGTTGAACATTAATTCTCTTATACAATGTACATGTATTTAATTTTTTTTATATAAATATTATTATTATTATTAGTTTTTACTTTCTCTCCTTAATTATGTTGTAGATTATTCATATACTGTAGATATAGATTTCCAGTCATGTGAACTGACTAGCCTCGCACACATGTGGAATGGTAAAAATCAAAGCAAAATATGCAAAAATGTCTAACAAACTATGAAAGTAAGATTGTGGTCTTCAAGGAAAATATTGGACATCATTTTAACATTATTTGAAAAGTCCTACTCACATGATTTCTCATAAACCTGGAAAAAGCCATGTCTGGTTCGACGTCTGGGCTGCCGTAGCTGTTCTTCAGCTTTGGGAGAATTTCCTTCTTGATCAGATATGTACCTGTAATATATGCTGAATTCCACACCCCTCTGCAAGGAAAGGACAGTAACTTTAAGTAATAATATTTATTGGTAAATAGGATAATGTTGGCTAGTATGCAGCTTTGAATTTTGAGAGACAAAATTATTCTATGCATGCATTATAATGGTTGTAATGTTACAGCTCCTGGGCAATGATGTCTCAAACATACAGATAGAGTGATGGCAGATAAAATCCATTTGGGGGGGGGGGGGGGGTTCTCACATACAGGTACATACATTATACAGGTATGTAGCACCCTCTATTAATATACCCTTATAATAAGTGGTTGGAATTCAATTATAGTGACATCAATCACTGAAAACCAACAAATCGTGATTGTTTAACTCATGATTTCTTGAATAAAAGTTGGCAATATAATTCAGACTTTGCAAGATACGACAGAGGCGCTGGTAACTACATTTTAAAACATGCATTCAAGTCCTGATACACGAGAAGTACACGTACATGTATGATGTCATTGATTAGACTTATTAAAAGGGTGTATAGGGTATTGTTTTAGAGCTCTTTCTGTCTCAGAGCTCTCCCACAGCACCGGCAACTGGCATTTTATCTGTGTACATGTACTCTACTTGACTATGCTGGCTACAAGTTTTCTACAATACTCTTTTTATTTACCGTAAGAAGCCTGGATTTGAAATAAATGCCCCCTATTTAATTTTTTTCTCCCCCTAATATGCCTACGTTGGGAGAACCCCGAGTGATTTTGACAGTGAAGTATGAGTCAGCTCATGTTCATTTATAGCTCTGAAACAGCTAGGTACAGATATTTAGGATCAGGTCTCAAAAAGGGTAGGGAAGATAATGCATTTTGGTCTGAAATAGCGTCAGGGATTTGATAGCTGGGTGGCACACCTCCATCTTGGAGTTAAATTCTCATGGTTCTCAGTAGAAGCCAGCAACTGGCATAGTTCTGCTTGCTATTAGCTAGTAGCCACCCATTTCTTTTGCTTGAAAGTACAAGTTTCGTTCTATTTGTCTTTGTGTGAAGACAGCTTTAATTAAATTAAATATAGCCTTGTTGCAATTATCGAGGACCACAAAGAATTACCAAACTTTTACACTGTAAGTTATTACCATTTCTGTTGAAGCGCAACCCTGAAAGTTGCATGTCTTGTTTGGGAAATTGCACTTTAGACAACCATCAATCAAATTGAATTACATCTACTGTAGGCAGTAACAGCTTTGTATGAGACTAGACTCTGTGTTTGATTAACAGTCCGCTGAGTGCAATTTTTCAAACAAGACTTTAAACTTTCAGTGTCGCAATTCAATAAAAACAGTAATAATCAGGTTTCTTCTGAACCGAAGTGCTTTCTGTGGTACATGTATCTCCCTACAGTATAATAATCTTCCCGCGTGACGTAAGAACAGCGCCTTCCTTGAAACAATTTAAAAGAGGCGTTAATGCTCTGTTCTAACGATCGGTTTATTCCTAGTAATTATCAGGATATTTAGTATATTAATTTTTATGTACTCCATTTTACTTATTGTACAACTGATGTTTTTACGGTGTTAAAATAAAATAGTCTGTCTGTCAGTCAGTATACTGATCATACTCACACTCTCTTATACTCTACAATATCGATATAATCCGGTGCTCTAGCATAGTAACCATCATCTCCAATTGTTCCCCAGAAATTTGACCACAACTTTCCATGTTTGGACATCTTTGGTACAAGGAAAGACCTGAAAGAAACATTTACCAGTGCAAACTGTTATGACAATTAAATTACAAAATTAATGTATTCCAGATTTGCAAGTATGCATTCCTAGGCAAATATATGAAGGGCCGTGACTACCGACCGAATAACAGGTTTCCAAAATTCACAGGTTCTCAAATTTGAGGACAAGAGTGGAGAATTGGGCTGTTGCAGAATTCACAGGTTTTTTCACAGGTTGTGTTTGACTCACAGGTATTTTCACAGGTTTTTATCCAGTAATGGTAGAGTGGATGTACTGAGGCAATTTAATGGAATGAAAAGGCACACATTTCTGGTAAATCCTCTAACCTGTTCTGTTCAATGAGCAACTTGAGAGATTCTACATTGGTGTAGATGGTGGAGGCATCAACAACAAACAGATAGTCACACCCACTCTGTATGGCCACATCCCTGCGACAAACAACATGGCAATTCATTTACATGATAATAACAACATCTCTATATCCTTTCTATATTTTTTTGCTGTGATTTTTGTTTGTGCGTGTGTGTGTTTTACAATAGGAATTAAGTAATGGTCCAGATAAGAACTGTAGTATAATCCATTGTTCTACAGCAATGAGCCTCCCCCACATACGATTTTGCTTGAATTTGCCTTAAGTGCTTTAGGAGGTTATTAATCTACAGTCCAAACTACATCTCGAAAATAAAGTATTCTTTATGCTATTAGCTCTTTTTTCTGTGAAAACACAGAGAAACCACCATCCAGCCAATCAGATATAGAGAAAACAAAAGATTGTTCAATTGCAAATTTGAGAACTTTCCCCACACACGATATTCTTCGACATTAAACCATAGTTAGTTTGATCAAAAATAAATTCAAACCACAAAAACATATCGAATGAAAATGCATAATTTCGATGGGTTTCTATTGAATTTATAAGTATCAACCAATGAAATTATGAGAAAGAATAATAGAAAATTAACACCGTTTAACATTCCTTGCCGTAGACACTACAGTTCTTATCTGGACCATTACTTAAGCATGGCACTGCTATAATAATAATTATGGCATTAGCACTCTTGAGATGAAATACCACATTATAATGTACCTCTTGGAAGATAAACACTGGAAAACTTTCCAAACAAACAACATCAATGTTATTTCTGAATACCCACAACACAAGATTTACATCAATCCTCATACTAAAACCATTGATGTCAAGAATTCAGTGTTTGCTGCATGTACAGTACAAACTCTAAGCAAATCGTTTGTCCGAGTTCATAAACGCTTGTACTTGATGCCAAACTTCATCAGATTCTCATAAATACATAATTGCAACTTTAATTCGATCAAATATGGTTCAACTTGCCTCGTCAATTCTTGTGTATAATTATTTTAACCTGCAGTCTTAAATCACTCCAGAATTATTCTGCTTTTATTCCCCCATTAACTAACAACAATTCCAAGGAACCGCTTTCCTTTAATCGCTAGAGCAAGAAAGGTTTTCTGGCAAAACTATACTTGAACGAGTCAGTCTGAGGTCTGCCATCTTGGATTTTCATTAACTAGCGCCAATCTCCCACATGTAAAATTGTGAAGAACGGTGTCCCGGATCATCTGATCAAGACACTAGGGCGATGGGCTAGCAGTGCTTTCCAGCTCTATATACGAACTCCATCCGAGATAGTGGCTAACCATTCCCATCACTTGGTTTGACTCTATCAGGTATGTGCAATTTATGGAAGTTAGCCTCACATCAATGCTTGTTTGTGGCTCTCATACCAGCAGCCCACGCATGTTGAGCTGATCGTTGCAAATCAACTAGAATTTCCTGGAGCAGATCATTGTGGATTAACTAGCATTTCCTGGAGCAGATACATGTAGTTGCGGATCTAACAGTTACATGTAGAGCACTTCTGCTGTGTTTGGGCCGGTGCTTGGGATTGTCGAGCTGATCGTTGCGGATCAACTAGCATTCCTGGAGCAGATCGTTGCAGATCTAACAGTTACAGTCATGTAGATCGCTTCTGCCGTGTTTGGACCAGTGCTTGGGATTGTTGGGCTGATTGTTGCAGATCAACTAGCATTCCTGGAGCAGATCGTTGTGGATCAACTAGCATTCCTGGAGCAGATCATTGTGGATCAACTAGCATTCCTGGAGCAGATCGTTGTGGATCAACTAGCATTCCTGGAGCAGATCGTTGTGGATCAACTAGCATTCCTGGAGCAGATCGTTGTGGATCAACTAGCATTTCCTGGAGCAGATCGTTGCGGATCTATCAGTTACATGTAGAGCACTCAGACTGTGTTTGAGCTGGTGCTTGGGATTGTTGAGCTGATTGTTGTGGATCAACTAGCATTTCCTGGGGGAGATTGTCGAGGATCTAACAGTTACATGTAGATTGAGCACTTCTGTTGTGTTGGGGCTGGTGCTTGGGATTGGATGGAGTTGGAGGTTCCACTGTCCCTCCGGTTTTCCAAGCACTGGTAGTGGTTTGGTGGTGGACTGTGGTAGGGGTTACCATGGTTACCTCCTTGTCATGTGTTGACATGCACATCCAGCATGACTATCTCTAGGCACCTAATCCCAAGCTCATCTTATGCCAATGAGTTTAACACATATACAGTAGACCAGTCAGCATGTGACTGAATTTGTCAATATTATTATAAAACATGTACACAAGTCACTAACCCTTCACAGGTTAGTCACAGCTAGGTTCTTATCTAAATGTAGTAGTGCCAGCTATATAAATTATAGGAAAAAGTCTTCCAGACTTTGGAACATAATTATTTATAGGTTTTAGTGGTAGGAACTTACACTGCCTTGTCCCTGGCCATCGACTCCTTTAAGCCAGGTTCTTGGTAAGTAACAGAGTGGTACAGTTTCTTAACATCATCTGTAAGCCATTCAGTGACATACTTAGAATGATACTCCACCTGAGAATTAAAACAAAGGCATTTTGATCATTAAATCCTATAAGAATTGCTTAGAAGAAGACAAGAAGGAAGACAGGAGACAATTAAGCTTAGCAGGGGAATTAAGAGTCCTATTTCTTGATCTCAGGTGGCCCCTGTCCAAATGTAAATAAAATAACAAAATAAATTATTGTGATTATTGTAAGAAAACTAGAGCGGTTTTTGAATGAGTGTTGTAAAACCAAAACCAAAGAAATGTGGCTCAATCCCGGATTATGGTAAACTACCCACCCACCCCTCCCTAGGATATGCATTGTTCTATTCATGATTAGCCATTAAAAGTTAAGGTAAAGTGTGTGTGTGGGGGGGGTTTCCCAGAAACCATGATTTTTCCAGAAATTTACGATCGAGCCATGCAATCACTGGAGAAAGTAAAAACACAATGAGCCAATGACAGAGCAAGTAAAAACACAATGAGCCAATGACAGAGCAAGTAAAAACACAATGAGCCAATGACAGAGCAAGTAAAAACACAATGGGCCAATGACAGAGCAAGTAAAAACACAATGGGCCAATGACAGAGCAAGTAAAAACACAATGGGCCAATGACAGAGCAAGTAAAAACACAATGGGCCATGACAGAGCAAGTAAAAACACAATGAGCCAATGACAGAGCAAGTAAAAACACAATGAGCCAATGACAGAGCAAGTACAAACACAATGAGCCAATGACAGAGCAAGTAAAAACACAATGAGCCAATTTTATTGTGGATAACTCTCCCTAAAAGGAAAATGGATTGCATGATGGCCCAAGACAATGTTGGTTTTAGTACAGAACTCAATTGGTTGATATAATTACAAAACATTTTTCACCGCTGATAGAAAAGCTAATGCAAAACCATAAAGCAATCCCTTTTTACTTTTGCCTCTTAATCAAAACAGTCTGCTCTCTTCACCACTCACCAGGTTGTGTATGTACAGGTCGATTCGGTTCTTAGGGTAATTTATTTCCAACATCCTCTGAAAGAACTCCAGTAGAAACGGAGTAGGTCTATGAATGAACAGAGCCATCATTACCCGTGGGTAATCTGCTACCTGAAATGACAATAAAAATAGGGTTGGGACATACAGGCTGTGTTTGTATCGTTAAGTAGTGTAAATAATTATTTCTCAGTGCAAATTATTGTGGCGACCTTATTTGTAATCTATACAGTTGATATAACATGTGCATGTACATTGTAGCTGTGCATTTGTGTGTCTGTTCCCATTCTAAATTCTCCCTAGAAAACAAAGAACTTGAAGGAGAATTTGGAATGTGATCAGGAGTCAGGACTGAGAGAAACCTGCAAACTGCTTGAGGCTCCCCATCACTCAGGGATATAAATTATACAATGTTACATTGAAACTCTGGAGAAATGAAACACTGTATAGCTACCGGTGCTACACAACGGGCCTGGGGTGTCACAACTAAGTTGTAGTTCAATCGTCAAACTTCCCAGGTGCCGGTCGTCCATTTAATAACTCCATTTTGTGATGAAGCTAATGAGTGAAGGTATGAGAACTTAAGGACTTAAACAATATTCCTTTGTGACGTGCACCTGAGCATGAAGTGAATTTTTGATTAGAAAATGCCAATGTATTGAAATTTGAAAAAAAAATCATATCGCAATGAAATAGTCAACCGGAATGAGCATATCAGGCAACGATAAACAACAATATCATGAACAGGCTTGAAAACCCAAAACAGCATGACCACGAACATTGTTAACTCATCTTTGACAAGCTCGTAGTTCTACAACAGAATGGGGGAGCGGGTAGATATTTCGCTATTAAGGTTATCGTATAGCTTCAGAGGCAAATGTAAAAAAAAAAGATTTTCACATAAAAAAAAAGTTTAGAGTGTTAAGTATCCAACAGAAAAACATTGGTTTAATTATTTTTTATCTAGAAGGAAAAATATCAAAAAGAAACATTTTACCGGAAGATTGCGTTACATATTTTGATTGACAGCTCATACACCACATCAATCGTCATGAGCATTCAACCGTAGCTAAGCGCCGGAGTCGTTGTTTACCATTCAGTTCGGAGTTCGCTCTGCACTGTGGCTCGTTGTCAGCGTTCTATCGAATCTTTTCTCACATAAATATGTCATCGTATATTCGAAGCGTATTCGCTAAAATTATCTGTAGATGTCTTCTTCAAAACAAGTATCTGGTCCTTGGAGTTCAAGAAAGAGGAAAAAATAAAAGAAATGTTCAAAATTATATATTCTTATTACCAATGGCTAAACTATTTTGTTGACAGTACATCAGGCCGCTTGATTCCTCTTAAGTATTTCTACAACAACATGCCCAATCTCTGACATTTTCCGGAGCATAATATATTCACGGGCTGATTCTTCGGGTAATTTATCTGTCCTCATGCTTTTCTTTTGTCTTCTGCATCCGTTTGGTCTGCTTTGGTTTTGCCTTCTTCTTGTCTTTAGCTGGTTTAATTATCCTTTGCTGTTGCAATTGCCTTATTCTGGCATTTGACCGGTTTATTCTTGGTTTTGCCCATAATGAAGAGTGATTGAAAACGTGAAACTAACTCAACTGAGCACGAAGACCTTTTATTGTGTTGCTAAATTGGTGGGAAGTTTTGACAGTGACATATTTCCCAGTCACTGGTTGAACATCATTGGCTGCTTTATGTAGAATGTGTTTGATTGCTGTGAAAGAGGCGGGGCACAGAATCAGTCTCGCCGGCCGGCTAAAACTTTTCAGAGCGTTTTCTTGACTTTCTATTTTCGTTCTAAACAGTTTCAAAAAAGCTCCAACTCAACGCGAATTTGTGCGAATTACTTCACATTTTCACAGAATGTTCGCAATTACCGTAAACACCCATAGATAAGCCGCACCTTTTCACCTTTAAAAATTGGAGGTGCGGCTTATCAACGGGAACACCTAGAAAGGAGACCCAACATTAACATATATTTACATAAATTATCATGAACCTGTATCAAGCTTTTATTATGTGACGGTGCGTATATTACAATCAGGTTAATGTTCAAATTGCATCCGATCGTGTAATATAGCAATTTAAGCATAATCATTGAAACAAAACACGCAGTTTGAAAGAATTAAAGCAAAAACTCTTCTAAGACCCACCTTAGACCTAATATATTAGAATTTCCTGAATATTTAAACATGATTGAAGAGTGATTGAAAACGTGAAACTAACTCAACTGAGCACGAAGACCTTTTATTGTGTTGCTAAATTGGTGGGAAGTTTTCTTTACCTTCCAAAACACGCTGATTCGCAGCGCTTGTCAAAGCATGCATCTAAACAACAGAGCATTCTTCGCAATTTTACACGTGGGAGATTGGCACTAGTTAACGAAAATCCAAGATGGCGGACCTCAGACCCACTCGTGCAAGTATAGTTTCGCCAGAAAACCTTTCTTGCTCTAGTGATTAAAGGAAAGCAGTTCCTTGGAATTGTTGTTAGTTAATGGGAGAATAAAAGCGGAAGAATTCTGGAGTGATTTAAAGACTGCAGGTTAAAATATACACAAGAAATGACAAGGCAAGTTGAACCATATTCGATCAAATTAAAGTTGCGATTATGACTTATGCATTTACGACAATCTGATGAAGTTTTGCTTCAAGTACGAGCGTTTATAAACTCCAACAAAAGATTATTCTTTTTTTTGGGAAGAAGTTTGGCATCAAGTACACGCGTTTATGAACTCGGACAAAAGATTTTCTAATTATTTTTTGTATTTTTCAAAAAACGTTTTTTCCTAAATTCAAGCTTCAAAACTTGGCGTGCGGCTTATACACCGTGTTTACGATATATCAGCTAAAAAACTCTGCCGCCGATTTATTAAATTTTTAAAAGAGAGGCGCTGAGAGCGATTCCCGCATCTATACTTGGATTGCGCGTTAGCAGTTTCACGAAAACCGAAATATCTTCAGATCCACAATCGCCGACACAGTTTCGTAAACAAGGTCTGTGGGAGTCCATAAAAGCAAACAGATCTCAAATGCATTAAATTGGCCGGTAACAAAACGAGCAGGGGACTGGAACCGAGTTTATCAGAATTACTCTAATTCTAAAATTAAGTTCATCACATGATAGAGCATGTTGAAATTAGCATGTGTGCCAAGTTTGACGTGATTCGAGTGAATCTCGTCTGAATAATAAGCAATTGAAATTTCTTTGTCCCTCCAACTTTTTACAATGAATGTATGGTTTGGAGGGACAACGTTAAAAAATAAGAGTTTGTATGGGAAAATTGACACATTTGATGCCTTCTAGCATCGTCAATATTGAGCCAAAGTTCACGAAACTTTCCAGACTAGCTAAGTTTGATCTGTTCTTTTGGAAAATAATGCTCTGACACTTTGACTATAGTTATTAATTGAATTAGTTTTACTGACTCGGTTCCAGTCCCCCGCTCGTTTTGTTACCGGCTAAAAAACGTGGAGTTGGAGCTCTTGGAAACCAACTCGCTTGTTCGGAAAAGAAGTTTATTTAAAAATCACACTTTTATAAAAATTACAAACCTTAGGTATATTGTTGTAGCCAACTTTATAAGCTTTAAAATGAGGTATAATTTATCAAAATACGACGAATATTCGAGACGCTACTTAATTTTATCAGGAACTGAAGGTATACGATAACCTTAAGGTTATTTTTCTTGTTGTTTTCAAATAATATTTTTTATTGGTAATAATGCAAGGGGCAAAAAATTGTGATGCAACAGTTGGTAATCAAACCCAGGGTCAATGGCTTGGGTGCCATGATAACCCACGAGAGAAAGACATTATTTTTTGGGGGGCAAATCTTGAGTTTTTTCTATTATCAATATTTTCACATACAAGAATCGTCACAATCTACGTAAAATTTAACTTTATAAAATCCCTTAGGAAAAAACCTACCCTGTTACATCCCTGTAACAACCCCTGAAAAGGGTGTTTGCAACCCTGTTTTGTTCTCACAGGGTTGAAAACAGGCTGTTGCATGGTTGTGACAGGGCTGTGTAGTTTAATCAGTTAAAAGATATACAGGGCTGTGACATGGCTGTACTAAAAACAACCCATTAACAAGGCTTTAGCAGGGTTAATCCACTGAGTTGAAAACTGTTTGCAGGGCTGAAGCAGGGTGGTCAGAAAAGCAGACAGTGAAACAGGGTTGTCTCAGGGTGGTTGAACAAATTCAGCAAAATTATTTAATGCATGTATATTTAACAATTATTCACTGAAGTCAAAGTGACCATTTACGAAATTTACCGATACAAAGTTGAGGTAAATATTCACCAATATAGTCACTCAGAGACTGAAGTGAATTAGTATAATTTCATAAGTAAATATCAGAGAAATTAAAACTACCGGTAGACAATAATAGTCTGACTTAATTCCAACCCTTTTATAAGTTTTACATGTGCGCATGACAGGATAGTTTTATGACTACTTGTGGCTTGATCGTGACGAAGTAAACAAATGCAGTGCAGAACTGGCCATGGAAAGATAATAATTACGCAAAGCAATACAATTTACAATACAAACAATACTTTATTTTACCTCGATGTATGGGGCTTATCAGGTTCCTAGTGTAACAGCTGTCAACCGAAATACTAATAATAAACAATACTACAATTCCAGTAGTATAAACTTTATTAGTTATGACTGCAAAAATCCTAGCCACGTATTAGCGTCAATCAAATAAATTTCTAAGGCTGTATTTACCCTCTGTATGATATGACTTTAACGAGTCTTTGCTCCAAAATCCTATCCTCTTCGAGGTTTTCTTGACAAGCATTTAGGTGCTGAATAAAGAAGCTTGGATCCAAAAGCTTTCTCAAACAGTCAAAGCGATACCAAGTAAAATGGCCGCCATATTCTTGTTGCTAATCGTGGCCCTATGTCACGTGACTATAATACGTGCTCTGATTGGTGCATATTACAGAGGCAGGAAAACAAACCAGTTTTTTCCAGTTTTGTTCACTGTGGAGTTGGGTCAGAGTGCAGTCATAGGCAAACCACAATAATGAAGTGAAAGCTATAATAAAACGTGTTTACATATTGTTTGTGAAGTGAAAACGAGAATAAAACGTGTTTTACGTACTTTTTGGTATTTTGTCATTTTTTACCCGTACTTTTTGGTATTTTGTCATTTTTTACCCTCCCTCCCCTCCCCCCCTACTTTTAAGACTGCTCAATTCAAATTATAACTTATAACCAGTTTTTCCAGTTTTGTTCACTGTGGAGTTGGGTCAGAGTGCAGTCATAGGCAAACCACAATAATGTCATTGGTTTATCTTTGTGTGGTGTTGAAATTGTGTTTGAGTTTTATTTAGTTTCCGATATTGACGATTTCGTTTTCGGTTTCGCCACCCGACTGGCTTGAAGTTGCCGACCTTGTTATCCGTTATAGTTATAATTTGAATTGAGCAGTCTTAAAAGTAGGGGGGGAGGGGAGGGAGGGTAAAAAATGACAAAATACCAAAAAGTACGTAAAACACGTTTTATTCTCGTTTTCACTTCACAAACAATATGTAAACACGTTTTATTATAGCTTTCACTTCATTATTGTGGTTTGCCTATGGTGCAGTGTTGTGTGTTGAGTCCGGAGAAGCATTGAATGACTGAATGAGCTTTTCTCCAGCAGTTCAGGGTTCCAAAGGATCACTCCAAGCCACTGTAAGTGTACAAGTTCACTGACAGTAATCATTTAACTTCAATAACCGTGTTTTTTTCTTTAGACTTTCATCTCCTTTCATTGACATTGTGTTGCTATTATTATTAAACACAGACCTCAAAAACAAACGTAACAGGCTAGGAAATCCGCTAGCAAGGTAAAGGTTTGAGTATTAAGAAATAAATGCCAGGAGTGAAATGGTTGTTTGCAAGGGAGCCTACACAAAACATCTTAGGAAAATTGCACCTCGAAATCGGTGCAAGAATCCGGGTGCAAACATGGCGCGAAATACAGTGTTTGTATGGGAATTCAATGTCAAATAAAATCCGTAAAATCGATTTTCGGAAATATTCATCAGATACAAACTTAAGGTACCAGGTATAAGATTAACTGATCGAAATTTGAGGGACGTAGCTGTGTTGGGTAGCGTGCAATCGTGTTTTCAGTTTGCCATACATTTCGTCATTTGTGAGTCAAAGTCCGCGGGTTTTTCAGGGTAATGACTTATCTCCTTGTAAACAGTCCCTTAGATAATCACAGCTAGATAATTAATTTAATTCCCTAGATACCACTGTTATTTCGAGGTAGCAAAGGCTAGTCGCATTGATTGCCGGTTTGCCTATACGCCAAAATACGGTTATAGCAGCTGCGTAGTGTGTTATGTTTTCCGAGATCTCGAAAACACAGACCTCGAAAACGGTGCAATTTTCCTAACCTAAGCTACTGTCCTAAGATGTTAAAAAAAATTGTGTAGGCTTCCTTGCAAACAACCATTTGTTTCTTACTCAAACCTTTACCGTGGCCGTGTTATGTTTTTGGGGTCTGGGGTGTCTCGAAAACCCCACTAACTTCAATTTTTGTTTTGTTTTCAACAACAAACACTTTTAGCTTCAAACTGCCTTTGACTATCTACAAGACTGACAACCAAGTGACCACACAGGAAAGACTCTCAGCCTATTTTTGAAGCAAAATTCAGTACATTGGGAATTTCGTGTACATTTAGCTGGAATTATATACCTCGTCTAGTCTCCCCAAGGCCCTCTTGCAGCTGACTGGAGAAACTAGCTCTTATAGGGAAGGACCCAAAAGACATTCACATATTAAGTGGTTTGTTGAAAATATGCAGTCAACTGGGAAAGTACTGTACAGAAAATTACAGAATGCAGTTGTAATATAATTCAGTTTACCTAGTATTTATAATTATTGACCTTTTCTTTGCAGTACTTTCTGAACTGACTGCTCATTTTATTACTGATTTTTATCATTGATATGTACTGAATCGATCCAACCATTTTGAATATTAGGATCAATACAGTGCATGTGAGTTGCCAGGTTTACTGTGTTTGTAAAACTGAACTTGTTATATTAAACACAATTCAACTAAAGCATCAAGTTGTTTTCACTTAGCTTACTTTATTTTTAGCCACTGAATTGAATTGAACATCTCATGAAATTGAAATAACAAAAGTACATGAACCATTAAAAATGATTATTATGAATATTTCATAAACACTTACAAGCTAATTGATTTGTTCATTCCCTGATGTTCATGATTTTTATGAAATATATATTTCATGAAATAATAGAATATTATTTTCATGAATATTAATTTTGATGATGAGGTGTTTTATGCTGTATCATGCCAGGAAGTACATGCATGGATCAGTACAGTAAGGTAACAATATCAAACAAACAACCTTTATATCCCATACAACAGGGTAGCAACAGCCCTGATTATATACTTGGGCTGTTACAGTGTATGAACAGCGTTGCTACAGGGTGGCTACCTGGTGCCAATTTACGGGCTGTAACAGGGCTTAAACAGCCCTGACTTCAACTTGGGCTGTTACAGTGTACGAACAAGGTTGTTACAGGGTGGTTACCAGGTGCCAATTTACGAGCTGTAACAAGGTTGTTACCAAAAAAAATACTGGGCCTGTGACAGGGTTGTAACAGGGTTGTAATAAGGCTTTTAAATTGTTTGCTGCTGGGACATTACACAGGGCTGTTACAGTGTATGAACAGGGTTGTTACAGGGTGGTTACCTGGTGCCAATTTACGGGCTGTAACAAGGCTTTCAGTGGGTATTAACAGGGATGCAACAGGGTTATCAATGCAGCCCTATTCCAGGGGTGCTACAGGAATCTTACAGGGTAGTTTTTTTCTTAAGGGATGAACAGCAAAGTAACGTAAATAAGAGCAGAGTGTCACTCAGTCAAATCGACACTAATGCCCTTTTTGCACATGGCCCTTCAAGTATACCTTTATTTTTGCAAGGTTGATGGTGTCCTCTGTGCATGCAAGGCAGCCTTCCTCAACATTCCAGGCAGCAGGGACATAGTTCCCAAGATAGTTTAAGAACAGCTAAGGACATAAAGAAAGGTGAAGGTGAATTTTCTATTTTGCATCCTACAGGGGTCTCATTGAAAGTTAGAACACGATTACGCTTGATTAAAACTGCTTTCATTGACATGTTCAAATTGAATTAACTTTTTCATCACTACAATTTCAGTTTTTCAGGAGTTATAAATATGATGGGTGACTAGTTCCTGTAAAAAAACTATTGTTGATCTGTGTTGGATGGAATATAAACACTGGTATGATCAACTATAAAAAGTCAATTTTGAACTGAAACAAAAAATATTTCAGTTGAAGTGGCGGGCCCTTGCGAAACTAGTGTGCTGCCTTTTTTTTTTCTAAGGAAGGGGAACAGAAGAAATGAAAACTCGCTAAAATCGCTTCATATCAACCCTGTTACCACACAGACAGCAGGTAATATGAACACAATGGAAGCAAGGAAAGGCATTTTATTCATTAATTCTTTCGTATTTCTAGCTCATCGAAATTCCCATACAAACGCTGTTAGTATTAGCTAAATGTTTAGAGCTTGTGCTGCCTGTGATTAAATGAACGAAAAGCATTCTCCAATGCCTTTAGGTGCCAAATAAAGTGCCTAATTTGAAAATAAAGTTCTGTTCTTTGCATTCATGGGTTTCAGTAGCACCTTGATGAAGAGAAAAGCAGCATAGACTGATGTGATTAATATAATGGTCACTAATATTAAAGAGCCGAGCTACTGGTTTGGCTAGATCTTTGCTGTTAGTCCTAACATCTAGCAAGGCTGTTACAGTTAGTTTTATTTTCCAGGAATTTCAAGGACTCTCCAGGACTTTCCAGAAGGCGTACAAAACCTGACGTAAGTTCCGGTCCTATGGAGCATATTATGGTCCCTGTGAAATGTCAACCGCATGGGCTCCTTCTTTGTGTTCCAGTATGTACCTGTATTGTATTCTGGGTTAGGGTTCTTTGTATTGCAGGGTATTGTTTTGCTGTAGTTCATTAATGATTAATTGTTTTGAGTTTTTTGTCTTCTTAGTTTGTTTTACGTCATCTGTGTTCCCATACACAAGTAGGAGCCACGCTTGTTTGGCAAAATAAGTATTAATATTTTGGTAAACACAGTCAAGCACATGTGGTAGATTCCATTCAGCTACCTCCTTATGTTTTCAGACCAAATTCATTTTACTGAAGGTGATTGATAAGTCACCAAATTTCCTTCGACACATAGCCAGGGGTTTCAATAGAAGGCGGCTACCGGCGATAAACCGCCGGTTACTCTGCTTCTTACCGCCGGCTACTTCACACGATCGTTTTTTTTTATTGTTAAGTGTTGAATAAAGTTTACTAGGTAAACCACCGCCTCTAACGTCAGGACCGCCGGTTGCCTAAAAACTTATTGAAACCCCTGCATAGCACATGTGGTTTGTACAGTGTGTTAAAAAAGCAGCATGCCCGATCACGACGATCATCGTCTCGAGACATAACTGACAAGCAAATACAGAATAACAAGCACAGGGCTTGCACAGGGAATTTGCATATTAATTATTTTTGAAAATATCCCCCGAATTTCACAGGTGAGGCCACAGGAGCCGAGTCTCCCCCATCTATTCTCAAAACAAAAACTTGCCGATTTGAATTTAATTACTCATGTGCATTTTTCTGGTCACCGTTTTGGATTTTTTTTCCACTTTTGAGACTGGACAGTAGTGTTTGGAGGGGGAATAAATCTTTGATGAGGCACATGATGAATAGTGTAGCCTTGTGGAAACACACAACATTGACAGTGTGAAGGGATGCAAAAAGGCACTCCTTTCATTGAATCCAAGAGGAGGCTACAATACTATTGTCTCCCATAATATTGTATAATGAGTGTAGAACAATGAAGTGCATAACAAAGGCAATGAGCTTGGATTATACTGAGATTCCATTCTTCCTTTATCTCATCTTTTATTCCAAATTTCTTTATAATAGTCCAGTTTCGCATTCAAGAATTATTGCTGGATGCAATGACTATAGATGTATTTACTCAACATTAGCCTCATTCTGATGTTAAATATTCATAAATACCAGTGGGAAGATGGAATTTGAACTTCTGCACTTTCTCGCTGGTATTTGTGAATATTTAACATCAGAGACTAACATTGAGTAAAGGCGCCCGTAGTCATCAAAATACAGCGATAATTCTTGAATGCGAAACAGGTCCATTATGTGTATATAGTGAAACACTCTCTTCAAGAATTTGCTTGCACAACTGGACAATCCTTTCCTTTCATTCCAAGACTTGTAATTTGTAAACAACGTTTGAGTAATGTATTACACAGTCGTAACTTAATTAGTGCATACTACTGTAAATACAAAAGGTTGGGTTTCTATCAAATTAATATATATGTTCCAGACATTTAATGTACCTTACTAGGGCCATTGCCATGTACCCACAGTGGTCTGGTGGAGTACACTTTGTTCTCTACCCAAACTTTCTTTCCTTCAAACTTTAGTTCAACTTCCTCTGTTGAATAATACCATCACTAAGATGAGAAGCCACACATTGTATATAAATTACCGGTATGCATTATAACCCCCCCCCCCACCAAATTAGTCAATCTTACAGTGGTAACAAAACAAGAGTCCAGTTTCCTATTCGAAAATTACCGCTGAATGCAATGTCTACAGACGCATGTACGCAGGGTTAGTCTCATTCTGAAGTTAACATTCTTAAATACCAGCGAGAAGGTGCAAAACACGAAACTACGACAATACAGTGTTGTGAATAGCCCACCTTCTCGCTGGTATTTATCAATGTTTCCAGAATGAGGCTAACCCTGCATACATGCGTTGGTACTAATTGCATTCAGCGGTAATTTTCGAATACGAAACTGGACAAATTACTTCTAGGAAATTTCTTAAATTTAGAACAAGCTATTTGATTAGTTGCTTGTTTTGAGTCCAAAACAACTCTTATCCACTTCAAGGGACATCCTCGGGAATTATGATTTTCATTATCATAAAAAGATTATTTCTATGTTTTTCCTTATCACAATGTAGCTAACATAGGTTTTTATGGTTAACGTTTTGTTTTCCCTAGCAATTAGTCAGTCAAGGCACTTTCCTCGTCTGGATTTTCCCCCAAAGATTCTAAATGAGAAACAAAACTTTAAAAGCAGAGAGCAACTTTTTCACATCTTTTCCATTGTTATTCCTGCCGACAACAAATTGACCTCTACTGATAACACCAACATGTTGAAACAACAATTTTATGGAATGCCCAGAGAGCAACGAAGGCTACTGAAGCGTTGCAATGAAATGCTTCATTGAACCTAGATGTTTTGCCCCCTCTGCAGTATCCCAAAATAATAATGTTTTATCAACAAGGCTGCATTACCGGCAGAGTGTATTGATCAAAAACAAACCTTCTGCTCCATTCAGATTCATAAAAAGCTTGGCTTTATGGTCAAGTGTCATGTTGAATTTCGCCTAAATAGTAGACAAACAAACCAACCGTCAAATTATATGCATCAAATACATAAAAAAACTATGTTTGAGATATTGATATAATTATATAGATCTTGGCATTTTAAATATACTTAAGACTGTCACACACCAATACAAAATATTCAAGAGGTTCAACCAACAGAGTAAGCAGCATTATTTGTTCAAGTCCTAAATCCTCCCAATCAGTAATGCACCCTTAAAGCCCCAGTACAATGCTTCAACAAAGTAAAACTGATGTTGAAATGTTTGTTCTTGGAATGTTAAATCAATGCTGAAACTGTTTTGACATGCATGCCTCAATAATCATTGTACATTTAGCAAATTCGATTATTTTAGTGTATCTATTCTTATTCTCAACTATTAGTAGAACTTTGTAAAATGTAACTTTAATATATACTTTTTAACCATATGTAATATTTGATATATTTATACCTATAGTTACGTCTTCAGAGGGACACAAGTTTATCAGTTTGTAACTGTTTAGTGTCACCCTCAGTAAATAAAGTCTTATTATTATTATGCCTCAACAAATGTTGGACCGATGTTAAAACTGTTTGGCCAAAGGCTTACAAATTCTTCCAGAAACCACTTATATAATTTCTTTTGCACCAAACCCTTCACTATCATTGAAGATTTGAAACACCCTGTGACCTCAGTGACACAATCTGTCCAACACAAGGGAGAGGGAGGGGTTAATGAAATTGGTGTGCTCTATCTTCACACCAAACACATTTTGCAATCTCCCCCCTCCTTACAAGTAATTCAATAACCCTTATACTGTAATGATTCAAATTAGTGCCCTCCTTTTCAATAATTATAAGCACCCCCTTTCAAAAAGTGTCCCTATTCGATAATGCCCCCAGCCCCTCTCCATTGTATTCCAATAAGCACTAGGGCCGGGTTGTCCAAAGCCCGATTAGTACTAATCCAGGGTTAATTTCCATGACAACCAATAGGTTCTCTGCAGAGTTAATCCAGGATTAACACTAATCGGGCTTTGAACAACCCGGCCCTGTATTCTAATGCCCCTGTAAACTAGTCATACAAACAACAGCTGTCGTTTGTCATGTTTTATTTCCCACCCCAAACAGAAACTGGTCACGTTACAGTGGTTTTGGGAGGCTTAGGCTTCTCTGCAGTAGAAGTCTCACTTTTTATTAGAAAAAGAGAATCGGTGCCAGGCCGGCCATCGCCAAAACACGCCCAGGACCAAACATTAAATTAGGATCTTATTCAAATACCATATTATTGTAACATACCCTTTTCTGGGTGTCCAGGTAGATATTGGTGTAATAGAGCTGGTCGTCGGCTGTGTCTTTCACAAGTCTGTCACTTATCAGATTGTGGAAGAGTGGAGCATAGCCGATGAAACCTAACAACGCAGTGAAGTCTTTAATAATTCATAAGGGCAATAACCAATCTAAAAATTTCTAGTTAGCTTTATTAGTATTCCACATCAAATGTTATTGAAACAGGCCTCCTGGTTAGCTCATTGGTTAAGCACCAGTCTGTCCTGCGGGGCGTCGTGGGTTCAAACCCTGGCCACACCAACACTCTGGGTCTTAAAATAACTGAGTAGAAGGTACTGCCTTTGTGAAACTCTCATTCTCGAACTGCAAATGGTTAGAGCTTCATGTCTTCTCGGATAAGGACGTAAAATCGCAGGTCCCACGCTGACCTCGAGTTTATCAGTCTCACTAGACCGTCATGAAATAAAGTTGCTTCACCTTTATCAAACTCATTAATAATTCATGAAGGAAAACAAAGGAAATGACTATGTAATACCTACATGTCTACAGGAGATCTGTAAATCTGATACAGATTTGTCCTGATTTACATAAACTTTTGCTTCAATTTTCTTGGCTCACTGGAATAAGACATTCAATTCTGTATCTATTCCATACAGAATACTAATAAGCTAATTAGAATTCTGTACCAACTGACATAGAACATTAACTATGCTAGCGTTAGTATGAGGGAGGTCTCACAACCAATCACTGAACTCCCTTATCCCATCTTAATGCACACAGACTGTACGTCTAGATGCATGCTGCACATATCCACGATGCATTAATGCTGGAATCTTATTGCAAGCTCTGACAGCAAAATTTCAAAAGAAAATTCAATTTTATATAGTTCATTTCCTAAGTACATTACAATACATATCCCTTAGTCCAGTTAGTCCACCTAGCCCAGGTGGTCGTATCCCTTAGTATCTCCATATCCCTTAGTCCAGTTAGTCCACCTAGTCCAGGCGGTTGTATCCTTAGTATCTACATATCCCTTAGTCCAGTTAGTCCACCTAGTCCAGGTATAGTTTATATCCAGGTAGTTGTTAGTATCCCTTGGTATGTCCCTCAGTATCTCTATATACATTGTACCTTATTAATTCAGTTACTAGTCATTAATTGTTTAACCTGGTGAAGTCCCTTAGGGCCACACCTGGCATACATTGAGTTTAATTAAAATAACAGCGACAGCAGGAATAAATAATGGAAGACACATGTGTATAATTATTCAAAGTGAGTTGGACTAGTCCACATATCCCAGGGAATAAGATAAAAAGAAGAGAAAACAGGTCATAAAACAGGCAACATACACAAACTTTTGACATCTTGAAGCACCTCTTAGATGATTTAGGGTGGTTTTAGTATTGTTTTATACAGTATAAACTCAAACAATTTACCGACCTTGCGAAGACTTTGAATGTCATGTTCGGCTTCGCTTTCATGCCGTGATTACGACTTCCATTCCCAGGTCGGCTTTCTTCAAAGGATGTTTAAGTTTTAATGTATTAGGCTTGAACCTTTATTTATTCACTTCTCCAACATCTCTAAATTTCTTTATTGTGTAGCAGTGAGCTTCGACTGTGCTCTCATTGGTGAAAATAGTGTTGGCAAACTGTTGAGCAGCATTATAAACATTCGCGGGAACTGAAATGCCTGTGTTTACTTCTCAGACTAATTAAAATTTTCTTCCAATCATTGCCGCACCATTCGATTCAAGAAACAGAATGTAAATTTGTTTTTAATTTTGCAGAAGTTCGTTTAAAAAATATATACACTTTTATGATTGAAATAAAGCCTTAATTATAAAGGCTTAATTTTCGAACAGACACTTTGGCCTAATTAATTCTCGAACGGCGTGGCCTGAATGAAGTGAACAATATTATAATTATCAGCAGTTTCTGTGGGTAATAATTTTGCTTTCTCATCTAAATAGTCCTTCTAAAATATTCCTAAGATTAGTTCCTTTTGCTAGCTGGTTTCACTCAAGTTTGCAGGGTTCACTCAGGTTCGCTCAAGTTCGCTTTTTCAGGGTTCGCTCGGGTTCGCTTTTTTGAAGGTTCGTGAGCAAACCCTATTAGGGTTCGCTTGAAGCGAATCAAGGACAAGGAAAGTTGTAATCAATTCATTCTTGTGATGACAATCTCTTATGAAGAAGTTTTGCTTCAATTACGGGAATTTATGAACTTGAACACAGGACTACTCTTACTGAATTTTGTGGTGCGGCTTATACAAAAGGTTTTTCTGTTTATCAGGCTGAAGTTAGGGGTGCAGCTTATACGTGAGGTGTGGCTTAATTGTATGTGATAAAATACGGTAGTTTTGTAACACAAAATCACAAGTTTGAGAGAAAGATCAGGTAAACTCACCTCCGGAACAGAGATATCTCTTGCCATGACCAATTTCTGGGTATTTATCCTAATTAAAAATAACGAATATCAGAGACAAACAATGTACAAGTATAAATTGAACCATTCTTCTGTTTTAAATAGTAATTATATCAAGTGCATTCAACACTGCTCGCTCTGTACCCCTTCTTATAAGCAAGACTGTGACAATTTAATGTTATAATGCGACGACTGTATAAACCCGAGGGGCCACTTAGAAAACGAGAATTATTCAACGCACTGCAAGACAAACATTTAGCATTCCAACTTATAAATCCTAGCATATTCAGGAGTTTCTTCATTCAAATGACTTCAACTTCAGAACTGGTCCACTAAATTGCCTTTTACCACAAAGCTATTGTCTTGTACTCAACACTGATTGGTTCAACAGTAAGTTGGAATGCTATTGTCTTGTACTCAACACTGATTGGTTCAACAGTAAGTTGAAATGCTATTGTCTTGTACTCAACACTGATTGGTTCAACAGTAAGTTGAAATGCTATTGTCTTGTACTCAACACTGATTGGTTCAACAGTAAGTTGAAATGCTATTGTCTTGTACTCAACACTGATTGGTTCAACAGTAAGTTGAAATGCTATTGTCTTGTACTCAACACTGATTGGTTCAACAGTAAGTTGAAATGCTATTGTCTTGTACTCAACACTGATTGGTTCAACAGTAAGTTGAAATGCTATTGTCTTGTACTCAACACTGATTGGTTCAACAGTAAGTTGAAATGCTATTGTCTTGTACTCAACACTGATTGGTTCAACAGTAAGTTGAAATGCTATTGTCTTGTACTCAACACTGATTGGTTCAACAGTAAGTTGAAATGCTATTGTCTTGTACTCAACACTGATTGGTTCAACAGTAAGTTGAAATGCTATTGTCTTGTACTCAACACTGATTGGTTCAACAGTAAGTTGAAATGCTATTGTCTTGTACTCAACACTGATTGGTTCAACAGTAAGTTGAAATGCTATTGTCTTGTACTCAACACTGATTGGTTCAACAGTAAGTTGAAATGCTATTGTCTTGTACTCAACACTGATTGGTTCAACAGTAAGTTGAAATGCTATTGTCTTGTACTCAACACTGATTGGTTCAACAGTAAGTTGAAATGCTATTGTCTTGTACTCAACACTGATTGGTTCAACAGTAAGTTGAAATGCTATTGTCTTGTACTCAACACTGATTGGTTCAACAGTAAGTTGAAATGCTATTGTCTTGTACTCAACACTGATTGGTTCAACAGTAAGTTGAAATGCTATTGTCTTGTACTCAACACTGATTGGTTCAACAGTAAGTTGAAATGCTATTGTCTTGTACTCAACACTGATTGGTTCAACAGTAAGTTGAAATGCTATTGTCTTGTACTCAACACTGATTGGTTCAACAGTAAGTTGAAATGCTATTGTCTTGTACTCAACACTGATTGGTTCAACAGTAAGTTGAAATGCTATTGTCTTGTACTCAACACTGATTGGTTCAACAGTAAGTTGAAATGCTATTGTCTTGTACTCAACACTGATTGGTTCAACAGTAAGTTGAAATGCTATTGTCTTGTACTCAACACTGATTGGTTCAACAGTAAGTTGAAATGCTATTGTCTTGTACTCAACACTGATTGGTTCAACAGTAAGTTGAAATGCTATTGTCTTGTACTCAACACTGATTGGTTCAACAGTAAGTTGAAATGCTATTGTCTTGTACTCAACACTGATTGGTTCAACAGTAAGTTGAAATGCTATTGTCTTGTACTCAACACTGATTGGTTCAACAGTAAGTTGAAATGCTATTGTCTTGTACTCAACACTGATTGGTTCAACAGTAAGTTGAAATGCTATTGTCTTGTACTCAACACTGATTGGTTCAACAGTAAGTTGAAATGCTATTGTCTTGTACTCAACACTGATTGGTTCAACAGTAAGTTGAAATGCTATTGTCTTGTACTCAACACTGATTGGTTCAACAGTAAGTTGAAATGCTATTGTCTTGTACTCAACACTGATTGGTTCAACAGTAAGTTGAAATGCTATTGTCTTGTACTCAACACTGATTGGTTCAACAGTAAGTTGGAATGCTATTGTCTTGTACTCAACACTGATTGGTTCAACAGTAAGTTGAAATGCTATTGTCTTGTACTCAACACTGATTGGTTCAACAGTAAGTTGAAATGCTATTGTCTTGTACTCAACACTGATTGGTTCAACAGTAAGTTGAAATGCTATTGTCTTGTACTCAACACTGATTGGTTCAACAGTAAGTTGAAATGCTATTGTCTTGTACTCAACACTGATTGGTTCAACAGTAAGTTGAAATGCTATTGTCTTGTACTCAACACTGATTGGTTCAACAGTAAGTTGAAATGCTATTGTCTTGTACTCAACACTGATTGGTTCAACAGTAAGTTGAAATGCTATTGTCTTGTACTCAACACTGATTGGTTCAACAGTAAGTTGAAATGCTATTGTCTTGTACTCAACACTGATTGGTTCAACAGTAAGTTGAAATGCTATTGTCTTGTACTCAACACTGATTGGTTCAACAGTAAGTTGAAATGCTATTGTCTTGTACTCAACACTGATTGGTTCAACAGTAAGTTGAAATGCTATTGTCTTGTACTCAACACTGATTGGTTCAACAGTAAGTTGAAATGCTATTGTCTTGTACTCAACACTGATTGGTTCAACAGTAAGTTGAAATGCTATTGTCTTGTACTCAACACTGATTGGTTCAACAGTAAGTTGAAATGCTATTGTCTTGTACTCAACACTGATTGGTTCAACAGTAAGTTGAAATGCTATTGTCTTGTACTCAACACTGATTGGTTCAACAGTAAGTTGAAATGCTATTGTCTTGTACTCAACACTGATTGGTTCAACAGTAAGTTGAAATGCTATTGTCTTGTACTCAACACTGATTGGTTCAACAGTAAGTTGGAATGCTATTGTCTTGTACTCAACACTGATTGGTTCAACAGTAAGTTGAAATGCTATTGTCTTGTACTCAACACTGATTGGTTCAACAGTAAGTTGAAATGCTATTGTCTTGTACTCAACACTGATTGGTTCAACAGTAAGTTGAAATGCTATTGTCTTGTACTCAACACTGATTGGTTCAACAGTAAGTTGAAATGCTATTGTCTTGTACTCAACACTGATTGGTTCAACAGTAAGTTGAAATGCTATTGTCTTGTACTCAACACTGATTGGTTCAACAGTAAGTTGAAATGCTATTGTCTTGTACTCAACACTGATTGGTTCAACAGTAAGTTGAAATGCTATTGTCTTGTACTCAACACTGATTGGTTCAACAGTAAGTTGAAATGCTATTGTCTTGTACTCAACACTGATTGGTTCAACAGTAAGTTGAAATGCTATTGTCTTGTACTCAACACTGATTGGTTCAACAGTAAGTTGAAATGCTATTGTCTTGTACTCAACACTGATTGGTTCAACAGTAAGTTGAAATGCTATTGTCTTGTACTCAACACTGATTGGTTCAACAGTAAGTTGGAATGCTATTGTCTTGTACTCAACACTGATTGGTTCAACAGTAAGTTGAAATGCTATTGTCTTGTACTCAACACTGATTGGTTCAACAGTAAGTTGAAATGCTATTGTCTTGTACTCAACACTGATTGGTTCAACAGTAAGTTGAAATGCTATTGTCTTGTACTCAACACTGATTGGTTCAACAGTAAGTTGAAATGCTATTGTCTTGTACTCAACACTGATTGGTTCAACAGTAAGTTGAAATGCTATTGTCTTGTACTCAACACTGATTGGTTCAACAGTAAGTTGAAATGCTATTGTCTTGTACTCAACACTGATTGGTTCAACAGTAAGTTGAAATGCTATTGTCTTGCACTCAACACTGATTGGTTCAACAGTAAGTTGGAATGCTATTGTCTTGTACTCAACACTGATTGGTTCAACAGTAAGTTGAAATGCTATTGTCTTGTACTCAACACTGATTGGTTCAACAGTAAGTTGGAATGCTATTGTCTTGTACTCAACACTGATTGGTTCAACAGTAAGTTGGAATGCTATTGTCTTGTACTCAACACTGATTGGTTCAACAGTAAGTTGGAATGCTATTGTCTTGTACTCAACACTGATTGGTTCAACAGTAAGTTGGAATGCTTTGTGTTCATTCTGTAATGTGATTGGTTCTCATTGTCTAAGTGGCCCAATGTGATTGGTTCTCATTGTCTAAGTGGCCCATGTGTGATTGGTTCTCATTGTCTAAGTGGCCCAATGTGATTGGTTCTCATTGTCTAAGTGGCCCAATGTGATTGGTTCTCACTGTCTAAGTGGCCCAATGTGATTGGTTCTCACTGTCTAAGTGGCCCAATGTGATTGGTTCTCATTGTCTAAGTGGCCCAATGTGATTGGCTCTCATTGTCTAAGTGGCCCAATGTGATTGGTTCTCACTGTCTAAGTGGCCCATGTGTGATTGGTTCTCATTGTCTAAGTGGCCCAATGTGATTGGTTCTCACTGTCTAAGTGGCCCAATGTGATTGGTTCTCACTGTCTAAGTGGCCCATGTGTGATTGGTTCTCATTGTCTAAGTGGCCCAATGTGATTGGTTCTCACTGTCTAAGTGGCCCAATGTGATTGGTTCTCATTGTCTAAGTGGCCCAATGTGATTGGCTCTCATTGTCTAAGTGGCCCAATGTGATTGGCTCTCATTGTCTAAGTGGCCCAATGTGATTGGTTCTCATTGTCTAAGTGGCCCAATGTGATTGGTTCTCGTTGTCTAAGTGGCCCAATGTGATTGGTTCTCGTTGTCTAAGTGGCCCAATGTGATTGGTTCTCATTGTCTAAGTGGCCCAATGTGATTGGTTCTCATTGTCTAAGTGGCCCAATGTGATTGGTTCTCATTGTCTAAGTGGCCCAATGTGATTGGTTCTCATTGTCTAAGTGGCCCAATGTGATTGGTTCTCATTGTCTAAGTGGCCCAATGTGATTGGTTCTCACTGTCTAAGTGGCCCAATGTGATTGGTTCTCATTGTCTAAGTGGCCCAATGTGATTGGTTCTCATTGTCTAAGTGGCCCAATGTGATTGGTTCTCATTGTCTAAGTGACCCAATGTGATTGGTTTTCATTGTCTAAGTGGCCCAATGTGATTTAGCCTGCTTGCCGGCTCTCCTGTAATTTTTTTCGGTCGTTTCTTTTCGGATTGGGTCACCTGTGGCACGCGGTCAAAATGGGGCAAGGACAAAAATGAAGGGAGGGGGAGGGGAAAGGAGGGGAAGAAAGGAGAGCCTGCACGAATGCCATTGTTTTGAGAATTACGCCCCTCCACGCTTGACCACGCTTAACAGCCTGTCACGCTCCAAGTGGAAAACAATGGCCAATGAAAATCGCGCTTAATGTCAACACGATTCAAAATGGCAGCGCTCCGGTTCAGCGCTCCACGTTCAAAATTTTTGCGGTATTAATCATAACACAAATGGTGCATATGGACCAAGAAGAAACCCCAAAGAAAGTAATTACCAGTAAGAGAGGTCGAAACATCCGTGGATGATTTTTGTCGCCTTTGCAAGTGTTGATTCAAGGTTAGGTACGGAAATCCAGGTTGTTCTAGAGTTATTTCTATGGATAATCTTTTTATTCCTTCCAAATGCAAACGTGAAGGAAGCCGTGTTGTCAAATTCTCCTGGTTTATCGAGTCGAGTTTGTAACCCTGTGGGAGGAAGATTAGAATTCTCAATGATTTGTACTTTTACGTGAAAAACTTTGTAAGTGGAGCTGGAGAAAGCTGCAGTAGTCCTAGTCCTGAAGCCATTCGAAGCAAACGACAGCTACCAACAACAGTTTAGACACCCGATCAAAGCCCGTTGGCAAGAAAACAACCACGGTCTGAATATTTATCAATAAAAACGACTTCTTCGCGGTCGTCGAGAAAGTATTTGTTTCAAGTTCAACAGGAGTAAAGTGCCGATGAAGTGCTCACTCAACATTTAAATATTGATGTTGTTACAGAAACGAAGGATACCAGTGTGAAAGTAGTAATACTTCAGCCGAATGGAAATGTCTCCGTTTGTGTTACGACCGATGTAACTACATATGTCACGCGGGATTCGGTTTCGTGTGTGCTTAATGTAAAACTTGACACCTGTCACATTCTAGCCAATGGGAATTTTCCGTTCGTGCACGAACGGTAAATACTCTCAAAACAATGGCATTCGTGCAGGCTCTCCTTTCTTCCCCTCCTTTCCCCTCCCCCACCCCCTCCCTTCATTTTTGTCCTTGCCCCATTTTGACTGCGTGCCACAGGTGACCCAATCCGAAAAGAAACGACCGAAAAAAATTACAGGAGAGCCGGCAAGCAGGCTAAATGTGATTGGCTCTCATTGTCTAACTGGCCCAATGTGATCGGTTCTCATTGTCTAAGTGGCCCAATGTGATTGGCTGTCATTGTCTATGTGGCCCAATGTGATTGGTTCTCATTGTCTAAGTGGCCCAATGTGATTGGCTCTCATTGTCTAACTGGCCCAATGTGATCGGTTCTCATTGTCTAACTGGCCCAATGTGATCGGTTCTCATTGTCTAACTGGCCCAATGTGATTGGTTCTCATTGTCTAACTGGCCCAATGTAATCGGTTCTCATTGTCTCTGTAAGTTTCTGAATAAAAATGATGTGATGTTTTGTGTCATGTTTCTCTCCTTGTTGGGTGGTTTTAAGCTGATTTCAGCTGGGTTTTCTTTTCGGAGCCCCTAATTCTTCCTAAAAAGAGAGAAGGCTGCACATTTGATCTTGACAATGCTTGCCATCCCACATAAAAATTATTCAGAGATCACAAAAGCTCTACAAATTCAGAATGCCACTATTAATCCATTCCTCTATTATTAAGTACACACAACATTTTAGTTCTCAAACTCCATCCATTTGAACTCCTAACCACCCTCAACAATCAATCGATGATACCAGAGTTTGTTGAAAAGCTGGCTGAGCAGCCTAGCCTTCTCAGCAAAGGTAACCCCTTCAGGGGTTGGGGAGGTCAAATTTCGATCATCAAACTACCTAATGACCAGGGTGTCATTTGGATTGGCTAACTGAGACAATAGCCACGAGTCAAATTCATACAAAGGCACCCTGGCAGTTTGATGATCAACATTTGACCTTCCCAACCCCTGAAGGGGTTACCTTTGCTGCAAAGGCTAGGCTGCTCAGCCAGCTTTTCAACAAACTCTGGTATCATCGATTGATTTTTGGGCCAGGAATTCAAAGAGCTATTGTGATCTCTGAATAAATTTGAAGTGGGATTTATTGCTTCGGATGGCAAGCGTCGTCAAGATCGAGTGTGCAGCCTTCTCTCTTTTTAGGAAGAAGGGGCTCCCAAAAGAAAACCCGGCTGAAATCAACTTAAAACCACCCAACAAGGAGAGAATCATGATACAAAACATCACAGTGGTAAGTCATTTTTATTTAAAAAAATTACAGTATTTCTGCAGGCTAGTAAACAGAGTTTGATAAGCTCCCGTACAAACCCTTATAAAGTTATATTTTCATAACTTGAGCTTGGGGTGCCCGTGGTTCACCAAACATGTTCATTTTGAAATGTTTTATACTTACAACAAGCCATCTGTCTGGCCAGCAGAATCCCTCGGCAGAAAAAACCATTCCAGCATTAAACTCTAGGAATTTCTTAATAAATGCTTCTGCCTTAGCAAGGAATATGACATCATAGCTAGAACAAGAACAAAATAGGGCAACTTTAAAATGCTTCCTGTTCATAATTATAAGACTATTGCTGCATTAATAGAAAACAATTCAAAGGGTTTAATACCCTATGCCAAAACAGCAAATATGACTTGTGATTAAGTTCCAAATTCTCCCTTAAACACCATACATAATTATTTTGGTAGTGTTCCAGTAGCTAGAACATTCCAATTTATATAAGTAATTTGCAGTGATCATTCTGTGTATTCTTATTCCATAATACAGTCAATTGAATGCACCCTAAGAATTGAAACAGACCTCTTAAATGGTAACTCTACAACTGTCAATAAAGAAAACCTGGCCAATAAATTGCACTATACTGAAGTTAAAAACTTTCAGAATCTTTCACATGCGTTGAAGATAAAACTGATTGGAGCTGAATACAATTACACAAAAACAACAAAAAAGGTTGGCTTAATTATTCATGGGACTAAGAAATTTCAGTCGAAAAACTTGTAAGGGTATTTTTCTCCTGAATGACATTATATAATAGCTACATGTAGCAGAGCTCTTGAACCCAAGAAAAGGAGATCTATACACCTAGTAAGTAAAATGAAAAGTAGAAAGGACTATAACCAAGCAAGCTAGAATATTTTCAAACTGTGTGCATGCCTGATCCCCGGGCCACGAAAAGTAGCATTACATTATTATTTTGTATAGTGCAATCATACAGGTGTATGGTGGCCAACTGGTCAGGAAACCTGCAGAAAAATACCCTTATAAATTCAACTGAAATTTCTTAGTCCCATGAATAATTAAGCCAACCTTTTTGTTATGGTTTGAATTGGCATGGATTTTTTCCTTCCTCCCCCCTGTCATGTGTCATGGACATCATTTTGTTGAATCAGGTTTGCCATTGGCATTGAGCGCACATCCATAGATGTCTTTTGCTCGGAAAAAAATCCCCCTATATTATAAACAAGTAATCACATGGGTCCTTGAAAATTAAGGATTAATCACTTTTACATGATTGTGTTTCCAAACATTTCACCAAATTGCCCTTGTTGCTTTGTGACATTGGGCAATTTGGTGAAAAGTTTGGAAACACGTGTGATCAATCCTTAATTTACTTGGCCCCATGCGATTATACATATTACTAATAACCATCAATATAATATAATCAGTTTATTACCTATCAGAGAACATTAACAGTAGGTTTTTCTTGTCTTTGTATTCCGCAACCACGGGCTTCAGTAAGTTGATCTTTTGTGCACCACCAGGGCTTGTGCGTATATTACCTCCTGTCCAATCCTGATTCATCCCAACAACCTAATCACAAACACACAATATGCAAAATGGGGAACAATGTAAATTAAAACAATGCGAAATATTGAATCTGACATCTAAACATTGTATTTACAGTAGACAATTATGAGGTAGCTAGCAAGCATGGCTGGAAATTTCTTGTTCCTTCTCATCACTTAACTGATAACAGACACATACATGCGGAGGCAGTCCTGACAGTTAACGGCACACACGGTGTACTCTGCCAGATACGAAAAACCACAAAAAAATCCACAGTATATGTGGTAAAAACAAAGTGGAAACAGAGTTCCCAGCCCGATGCAGGAGTACTGACTTCTGGGAGGTGAAAGTCTGAAAACTACATGTACCACAACTCTGTAACATGGTCAGCAAAAACTGACATAAATAAAGTTAATATTGGTGGAAAGAAACGTCTATAACTGTTGCAGTCAGGACCACAAATACATAACTACAACTGACATATCCTTATATACTCAAATTCCCACCTAAACTACACTGTCCATATATGGAATGTATCCACAGGGATACCAACATAGTCTTCCGGATAAGGAACTCATTTCTCTTTCCCTTTCATCCAAAGAGAAATATCATCTCACATGCATTCACACTCGCAAAATGCTAGTACCGGTATATTTTAGAAATGCAAGTAAAATCTCATGACAACTCGCAACTATTGCTAGCTATTTGTGACTTCACTCAGGGGTTTCAATAAGTTTTTAGGCAACCGGTGGTCCTGACGTTAGAGGCAGTGGTTTACCTAGTAAACTTTACTCAACACTTAACAAAAAAAACACACAACGATCGTGTGAAGTAGCCGGCGGTAAGAAGCAAGGTAACCAGCGGTTTATCGCCGGTAGCCGCCTTCTATTGAAACCCCTGTTCACTACCGCTAATATTTTTTATTGTTGAAATAGCTAAATTGCTAACCATCAAGTTCAAGTTTATTGATTAAAGCATCTATTATTACATTTTACTTACTACACTCAAAGATAGCTAACTAATTGATCACGAGGCGGAGTGCTATAATATTTCTTATTTTCATGCAACATATTTTGCAATACTAATAATACAAATTTTACAATAATTATACAATTTTAAAATAACTATGAATAAATAAGTACAAATATATACAACAAGAAATAAAGAAAATATGTCTTGTTCTGTTTGTTTGTTTTTTAATATCATTCATGACATTAACCCTTTGGAACCCAGACGCATTTGACTCAATTGGTGAAATCCAGAGTGCTAACTCAACCCTCCCCCCTCATTTCAAGTTTGGCTAGCCTGGGATAGTTAAATACTGCTGACTTTTTAAACCAAGGGCTCAAACTTTCCCCATGATGCCATTCGGCAGAACTCTATGGACTCGTCGGCGGTAAGTATGCTTTATTCTGTCGGATTTCCAACCAAATGTGCTCTAATTTTGTACAAATAAGCCACTGTTGGAGAGCTAGAGGACATCATTAAGTCTGAGGACGGCTGAAAAGTATTTGGTTTGCTTTTAGTAGGCCTTGTGAGGGGTTTTACAGGGTTTTTCTGTTGTGTTTCTGCTTTCAGACACATTAAATAATTCTTCACTGAAATCCTTGAAATTCTGCAGTTGGTTGTCTTTTCCCGCTGCTCAACCTATTAGGATGTGTTTTTGTCACTTTAAAGCAACGGCTTGAGTCCAAATCACCGCTCTTGGTTGTAGGGGTAAAAGACTTGTAAAAAAAATCCTACAGGAGTCCCAGAGTGGTGGACCCCTTGTCGATTTTTGTCCATTATCCAGTATGCAATTGGAGATGGGTGCAGGAAAACATGGTGAAGAGAAATGCAGCGTTAAGAACAGCGTGCTTCACAGTCGCTTTGTGTGTTTTGTGCCAAAAAAACCTGGTGGTTGGAGAGATTAAAGAAGGTACTGTAACAACTGAGTGCTGACTCTGTGTTTGCTTTTGATTTCAATTGCGAACGGGAAAGGTTTTTTGAGCCGATTTTCAGCTCCTCAAAATTTGTGGAAATCAAAGAAACAAGACAAGATCTCCAAAACAAATGACTTTTTCTCCAACCGAGCGCTGTTTATAGCTCTGGCTTTTAAGTAATTCATCTCTTGAAGTAAAATCGCAACATCGTACTTCTAGCATGTCTAGATTTGATGCAATAATTTTTTCCAGTTACATGCTTCATATTGGCCGGTTTTGGCCGGGTTGGGTTCGAAAGGGTTAAGGACATTTTAGAGACTTTTTCAATCAATACTGTGATATCAACATAGGCCTCCTCCTGTTTCAAAACTTATACAACAGTTCTATGGATATTTTCCTTAAATAATGTTTTAGAATGTTTTTGCCATAAGTAATCAGGAATCTCATTCCATATTTTTACACCAATGTGAGAGAAGGATTCCCTAGGTTTCTAAACCCTGGAAAACTGTGGATTTTCAAGAAATCGGAAATCCAGGAAAGCACAGAAAATTCTCTGGATAGCCAGGGATTTTCTGGGCTTTCCATGGAATTTTACAAGCCTGTAGCCTGGAATACCCTGGATTTTCCAGGTTTTCTTAAATTCCGTGGTTTCCCAGACTTTCCGTGGAATTTTACTCGCATGGAAAGCCTGGATGGACTCTGGGAAAGCCCAGAATATTTTCCGGTCTTTTTTCGCATAATGTCCGAGCTTTTGCTGCAAGGGTAATGCAGACTCTGTCAGTTTATTTAGAGCAAAGCTCGATTTATTTTTTGCTAATTAACTCATATCACGGCTCTCTGTCTCAGTAATTTGTTTATTTTCATTTATTTTTCTGCTTATTTATACTGTTTATTTATGACCGCTGACCAAGCGTGAACTTGTAAGAATCATCTTTATATAGATGGAGACAAGTATTGGAAAATAACATTCTCAAACTCATGAATAATTAATGAGAATATTACGAAGAAAAGGAGTTTGGATATGTGATGAAACACTTGCATCAATTATCCAAACTTTCTTCTCCGTTTTCTCTTCAATGGTAAATTAAAAAAACACGGCCAACAGTGTTGTATATATTACATAAAATCAATTTCTAATTTAAAAGCGAAAAACTCGTGCCGGGATCACGTCTTACTCCACAAATCAAAGACCCTTTGTAACGGTTTTGTAACCCTATCCGGTATCCAAACTACATAATACATTCTATTGTCAATTGTATGTCTGGAACTCTAATGACTCTATCGCCCTGCTCAATACTTTCGTGGAGATTACTGCGACCGTTTTTGCAATAAACGAATTCCTTTGAGCGCATTTCGGGAATTATAAGCGCCGTTTCACGTAATATTTTTATACGAAGGGTTTTAAAAATCACGTAAATGCTCAGAATTCTTGTTTGACTTGCAAATAGTGTTACATGTAGCTATTTAACAGGAACCGCTATTAGCTTCGATTGTAGTTTCAGCTGTTTAATATTGCTATATAGGAGCAGCTTCCCAGCTAGTAGAATGTTTTTATTTCCATAGGATTTGAATCCAGCGGGAATTCGGAATTCTAGATTTGACACGTGTAGAAAGCGAAACAGTTCATTACGTATAACCGAGTATAAAATTATCCAACAAATGAATAATTAAAATACTGATGACTTACCCGAACTGAGATATTGTGATGCTTGCATGACCTCATAAATCTCTTATAGCCATCTGTTTCTTCAGTAGCCACAGTTAGGACAAGAAGCTCTAAGTCTTTAGGATCTGCATGTGTAGTGAAATTATGCACGTTCGAGTTAATAAAAATACCTCAAAATTCAAAACAAACTTGACAGGCCACGAATGTGCTAACAAAACAATGTGAGATTGTCTTACCTCTAGGGAATCCTATGGCTAGGCTAGCAGAACTAACCAGGAATAAAAGAGAAAGCAGAAGGCCACAGCAACACAGAATCGCCCTGGCGGACATTTTGCTGGCTTGCTTGAAAGAGGATGTAAAACGCAACTCAAATTTCAAATGAGCATTATATGACGTCACGTGGTGAAATTAGGAAACGTGGCAGCCACCAATGTTGGGTGTGTTTGGCACGAATTCCAGGTTATAATTGTCCATTGTCTACCAAGGTTTGGTCAAAAATATTCGTAGGTATCTTTCCAAAAATATATCACTCTCTGCATTGTTGAGCACGAACAAAAGAATTTCAGGAGACTAGTGAATAAAAAGTCAATCCTACATCGATCAGCCAATGTCCTCGCTTTCTAATTGGCTCTGATCTCACACTGAAAATGACGTCACTCGCAAGCAGGACTTCTCACTTTTCTGTTTATTTGTTTATTTGTTTATATGTTAAGTCAATACGTGAACTCCTATTCAACACGATTTGGAAACGTAGAAACAATATAGGACGCAAAGTTCAAACAGCTGAAGCCCCTCCTCCGGAGAAGCGGCTTAAAGGAGCGGTCATTAATTACTGACCCTCCTCCCCCCCCCCCCCCCCCCCAGTAATTAATGACCGCTCCCTAATAGACCATTTTCTCAGGTATGCGCACGCAATATTGGCCCGCCAAATCGCTTTTTGAACAATAGCCGCCAATTTTTTAACAATAGCCGATAATTTGAATAACAAAGGCTGTCGCATCAGAACGAGTCTAACAAAAGCTAACAAAACTCACGGCCCGCCAAGAAATACTTCATGTAGGCAGCTTGGATTTAGACTGGTGTGTAATCAACTGAAGTCGATTGAGGTATGCTAACCGCCGTGGAAAGCGAGTAGCAGCTGACGTTTCGAGCGTTAGCCCTTCGTCAGAGCAAAAAAGCTCTTGGATTTAGTATTGGTTGAAATAATAGGGAGGGTTATAGGAAACCACAACGGTCTCTAAAACTCGAGCAGTGTTCCAACTCATTTTCTGCCTGATTGTAGTTTTACACTGACAAGCGTTTTATTTTGGGGGCACGGCACTCGCCTAAATTTGGAACGAAAGCGTGCTTGCGTATTACAAAGAACATTCAGAAATGTGGATAAAAGACTCTAAACATATTACTCTAAACAGGCACTCCTATATTGTCGGGCACGTGCGAGGGGTGCGGTACCCGGTTGTCGAATACACCGGGAGATTTTGATTGGCTTAGAGTTGCGTGCGAATTTTTCATATATGTGTTAGGAAAGTATACTCTTCACAATGTCTTGTGTATCTGAGAAGACAAAAGATTGAATACAACCTCTGTTTAAAAACTTGTTATTTCTATGTCATTGTTAGTTTTACATCTCTTCATCTTATCGGTATTTATCGAACATAGCAAAGAGCCAAGAGAGAAGAATCGTAATTACAGATCTTGCGCACTAATCGTACCATAGATCCAAACAGGACACATAATTTCCCTTCCTTTATGAATATTGCTTTTATTAGTATGGTTTTTGCAGGAAACAGCCACGTGTTGATATATCACTTCAATAACCTGTGAATTGCCCTGAGATTTTGTTGAAATAGCCACTCTAGTCAGCATATACAACGCATTAGTTCAGCCTCATTTTAATCAAAGCCGGCGGAACAGGGGCGTCTGGTTTGAAATTTTAGCTGACGTAATCATTTTAAAAATATGTAAAATTTCTCGCGCTCGGCCGCCCCACTTCCAAAATGCTTCCGCCGGCCCTGTTAATTACTGTAGTGAGGTATGGGATACCTTTGGTCAAGGTCACTCTAATAGGCTTCAGAAACTCCAGAACAGGTCTGCAAGACTAATTATGAATATGAGTAACGATACCCCTTAGATACTTAGATACTTAGATACTTAGATGGTTATACTCCCTGGGATAGTTTTCACTAATACTGGGAGTTTAAATAATATATAAATTAGAATAATAATAATAAACTAAGTAACATAATAGTAATGATAATAATAATAATAATAATAATAATACTACTACTACTAATAATAATAATACTACTAATAATAATAATAATAAACTACGCGATTTAAATCGTGACACATACCAAAATATTAAGTAAATATTAAATAGATAAGAATAATAACTAAACATATATACGAGTGATCTATAGCCTGCAGATAGGAAACTAATGCCTTAGGCTGGGAAACTCTAGAAACTCAACGAGCAAAGTCAAAAGTAAAACAAATGTATAAAGTGACCAATGGCTTAGCTCCGAGTTGCCTTGCAGATCTGTTCTCGAGTAAGAAGAATACAACTCAATATAACCTCAGGGGCTCCTCTGCCTCACTGCAGTTACCACTACCAAAAACGGAATATCTCAAGAAAAGCTTCTCATATAGCGGAGGTAAATTGTGGAATTCGCTTCCTGAAGCCATTCAAAAATCTGACTCCCTATCTATCTTTACTAGCAGAATTAATGCTCACACTTTTACATGATTCTATTTAGTAAAGGTTTTTATAGTAATAAATTAGAGTAGTTATTATTAATGTAGTAGTTATTATTATTAGTCGTTAGTATTAATGTAGTTTCAGTATAAATTTTAAATTAATAGTTTAAATTTTTATGGCTTTGTAACCACACGCCCCTTGTGGAAACCAGCTTTTTATCTAATAGTTGACGGGGCAAGCGTGTATAAATAAAGTTTTACTTACTTACTTACTTACTTACTTACGCCAAACTAAGTCCAAGATGCTGTTTTAGAAAGACCGACAATCGATTGGAGGTGGAAAATAGTAATTACAAACAGGTTTTGAACACCGCCGACCTCGTTCAAGTCAGATTTTTTTGCCATCCAGTACAATTAGAACCACGTGATTGCATTCTGCAGTAGATATTATAATATTAGATTTTTACGTGAAATCTTATAATAATAATAATAATAATAATAATAATAATAATACATGTAATAATAATAATAACTAGAGAATAATAGTAAATAGAGAATAATACAAGGACGCGCGGAGATTTGGAATTTATCTTCGAGTTAAACACGAGAAGATAAATTTCATATCTCCTAGCGTCCATGTATATATTATTTAATTTGTTTTATAAACAATACTTGGATCTGGGCACGGTTTTTCTGACTTTGTTGAATATCTGCTTTTATTATACATATCACGAGAATTCCGATGTGAAATATAGCGATACGTCCATCACCATCGCGTATAGCTTTTTCACGTGTGAAAATATAACCAATTAGCAACAAGAAAACAGCGACTCAACCAATGAGATTCGTGCATGTCAATTGGCACTCGAATGGCTTCTCGGTTTGCTTTTTTTTATACTCTCTGAATTTCTAACGAGACCTGAAACAACCATGGGGGCTGATCAAAGCCAGGTCCCGGCTAATCCACAGATCGAATTGGAATTTAGCTTGTTGGTTTTTGCGGAGGGAGGAAAACCGGAGAACCCGGAGAAAAACCCTCGGAGCAAGGGCGAGATACCAACAAACTCAACTCACATATGGCACCACGTCAGGGGATCGAACCTGGGCCACAGAGGTGAGAGGCGAAGCGCTTAACCACTGCGCACCTCCCTGTAAAAATAATTGAAAAATGGCTGAAGGCTGTGAAGGCTCTTCTCGCTTTGTTTCTTGTTACTGCTCTTTAGATGAATTTATAGATAAACAAAATAACAAAAATAAACTTAGTTAGTTCTCCAAAGTCAACAAAACATCTTCGTCGGTACGTGATTGAATCTGATAGTAACTTAATTGAATCTGACTGTATACTAAAAGTTACATTTTAAACACTTTTATCGAAACTCAACTGCATTTAGCTAGTCTGAGCCGTCGAAGACTCGCTCGTTCGTTTTCTCAAACTTCAAAATCCGTGAATAAAAACACGTACGCCGCCATTTGCTATTCTATTTATTATATATAGGCAGCCTTCACCATATATCTCATGTATATTAAATTTGTCTTTTTTTCCTTCTACTTATTGTAATTCATATTCGGTGTAAATAAATTTTGTTGTTGTTGTTGTTGTTTCGTAACTGAAGCGCGCGCTCTGATTGGCTGTTTAGTGGTCGAGATTTCCCCGTAATGCCCACGGGCATTATGAGATATGTTAATGCCCGGCAACTTTGACAGCCCTTAAAACGGAGAAAAAATGCAAAATGAGCAAGGAAGAATATTCCGAAAGTGAAATTTATTACCCTACTGAAAAAGAAAGCAACGTTTTAGTGAACAGTGTTTAACACTACATCTGCTGCCTCTTCTACTAGATCAAAGAGTGATGACTTCATTTACTTATGAGTTCACTCATTAACTGAGGCCTAGTATGAATGTATTGTATTTTAGAAACAAAACATTTTGCAGCTCTGTAGTACCCTTAGCATCATCATTTTATTAGTAACTATATAGTAAGTTCAATTTTAATTAGTAATTTGAAGTTTATTTACGAAGTTGATTAGTTATTGCATTTGAAAGTATTCTTAGTAATTTTTAGTATTGTAAATAGATGTACAGTTATATTATTCTTAGTAGTAGACACACGACCCCATAAACCTTGTGCTTTAATCATAATCGTGTTTAAATAAAGGCAATCTATCTATCTATCTATCTATCTATCTATCTATCTATCTATCTATCTATCTATCTATCTAAAAACAACATGGCCAACGGCAACGGCGGCTCCGAGAAAACCTACCAGTCTCCTTTATTATACAGCTTTGTCTGTTTAATATAAATAAATGTCAATTTAATTTAAAATTAGAAATGTAATTGGCCAGATTAAAAAAAATACTTGTTTAGCATCCACCCATTTCAATTTTTCCAGGTAGGGAGAGATTTTTTTTTTCCTATGTGAAGTTTATTTGGTCTTGACTAGACATTTTATTCACTCACCTCGTGTTCATGACCTAGTACGTCTTGTAGAAACAAAATGGCGTCGATGTTAAAATATTTAATGCGCCGGCGCATATTTTAAGTGGTACATGTCGGGGTCTGGCAACCTCGTTCCCAGGGGTCTTTACGCGCCTAATCAAAGATGGCCATCTTTGATTAGGCGCGTAAAGAACCCTGGGAACGAGGTTGGGGGTCTGGGTACAAGAATTGGTGTTCGCGGGCGCATTTACACTTTCTAAAGTTTTTTATGACAAATAAAATTAGAGGTCGGGGACATTTCTCAGGTCGGGCGGGGACGCTAAACAAGCATTTTTTTAAATCTGGCCTAAGTGTGAATAAAATATATAATAAAGTTGTTGTTGTTGCTCCGATCCAATCCTCCGAATAACCAGCAAAAATCGAGAGGTTCGCAAATAAAGAGGAAAGTACCGTGAAGGAAATAGCTAGTGACATAAAAACCTTCTGTCGGTTCCTGGAGTCGATAAACAAGGAAAACGTAATATTTGCAACCTTACCTCCAGCTGACTTCGACCACCTGTTATAAAGTTCTTCATCGGACATTCCCAAAGTTAGCGGCGAAGTATACGACTTTACAAGCCTGGAACACCGGCTTTCTTGTTTTCAAATAGTAACCAAAGATTCCTCTCTGATGAAACTGAAAGTCAATATTCTTTGGAATACGGGCTTAGAAATTTCATGTCCATTTTTTTCTGCAAAGCGAAAATATCTTGTACACAAACTGACAAAGCTCCAGCTCGTCTCTCGTTGCCCACGGCAGTCCATTTCTCCGTACATCTGAGAAAAACAGCCAAGCGAGTTTTGTGGCTGCATACATTGGCAGTGTCTCAGTCAGGATACCATGCACTTACAGATTTTTCAGTGATATAGTATTGTTCAAGGTTCGCAAAACAGCTAACCTGAGTATCAGTCCCTCTCTCTAAGGAAGGGGGAGAGGGACTGATACTCAGGTTACAAAACAGCCGGCAACCACACCGCGGCAAAACGGGTATGCTCCGCTGGCCAAAAGAACGAAGGCTCTGCTATCAAATACAAATTACCGAGGGTTTCAACTTTTTTAGTAAATAATTTTATAACTTAGTAAACTCACAGTGAATTACAAATTAAGAAAACTTCAACCTGTTAAAGTCTTAGGCTTAGCTTTTAAGTAGTTTTCTTATTTTTTGACAAACAGTTCACAAATGGATACTTTTACGCAGAAATTTTAAAATCACGGGTATGTGCCTGTTGTTTCATTTCAGTTTCGCGGGAAACTGGGGGCGGCCGCGCGCCGACAAGAAATAGCAAATACGCATGCGCGTAACGTTTTGCCGCGGTGTGGCCGGCAACTGACTTCAATGAGTTTCGTCTGCATGTTTACTTTAGAATAACCTATTCCGTCTCAACTCATCAACACAAAAAAAATGTGTTGCCTTCTGAATGAAATTTAGTTCTGTTCATACGGATAAATTCTTCAAAATATAAACGTTGATTTGAGCCTTTGATTAGTACCTTCCACGACTGTGTTCATTTTGTGGTTTGAGTCGTGAAACAAAACTCAAAAGGGCGCGAAAACTACAATCAAGACGCGCGCGCCAACCGGATGTAAAATATTAGCTTCCGGCTTTATATTTATGTTTTTTACAACAACAAAACACTTTTAGCTTCAAACGAGTGTGTACAAACTGCCTTTCGAGTCGAAAAGTCCAAAACGTAAACACGTCTTTCTGCTTTCCCGAACTCTATAAAATACATAATCTACTCTAAACTGTTTGTTTCTACTTAAGAACGTTATGTAAATATCCTGAATAAGAGATTTTAATCACGAACTAGAAGATTATGTATTTAATTCAAGACAATTTCTCAGTTCTAGTTCTAAAAGATCGGTAGAACTTGTCACAAAGTCGATCACAAATTAGCCGAAAATGTTTTGTTCGACTCGAGAGAAAGCTCAAATTTTGACAAATGGCACCACAGAAGGAAGTTTGACTCACCGATTAACTTTTCCCAGTGATGAAATGCTTTTAAAATCCTCATTTTCTTGATTTTTGGAACAGATGTGTACACAACCTGAATTCACAAATCTCTGCAAAGCCGGCCGCGCGTCTGTTAAAATATTGCATATGAACATTAGCCAATCAGATTGCGAGAAAATTGGCGGTTGTTGTAAAATTTTGTTTCTAACTAAAAAAGTGCCATATAATAAACATCTTATTAATCTCATCCGCTCGGTCTTTACGGGAAATATCAAACCTCGGTCTTTATTGTACGTACTGTCAAGACCTCGGTCTGATATTTTCCCGTAAAGACCTCGCTCTCGGTTAATAAGAAATTAATTATCATATGACCCGTACGCCGGCCCCGCGCGCGCTTTCCTTTCAAAACATTTACAAAAGTCACGTGATGAGGGCCGGACGTGTATGGCGTGAGCGGGCCGGAAAAAGACGTCCGGCCCTGCACAATTTTTTCTTGCTATTTTGCGGTTTGATCTACAAAAAAATATGGTCATATGATAAAAAAACCTATTGACTGAGTTAGGTCGGGCCGGACGGGACCATATTTGGCATACGGTCATTTTGTACGGACCTCGCTGCGCTCGGTCCGTACGTCATGACCTCGAGCCAAATATTTTCCCGTCCGGCCCTCCCACTCAATCAATAAGTACCTAATCCTGTCTCTCTAACAGACTATGTACCTTAATATGTTTAGATGTATATTTACGTTTAATTTGAAACAACAATCTAAAAAAACAAAGTTCTACATCAGATGCAGCAGAAACTGAAAGTTAGGTAGAACGATACTGTAAAATAGGTGATCTACTTCTGTCTGGCTGTATATCCTTCTTTTGCTCAGAGATCTAAGCCATTCGTTTGAACCAGCTCTCTTTTCATGGTCAGTATTCGCTAATATAATAAGGTCACGTCCTTAATTACTATGCTGTAAGCCTTGATTTACACTGTTCGAACGATAAGTTTGTAAAGTGAGTCTGAGGCGCTGTCCATTTATACGAACCGCCGGACCGATCTGATTGGCTAGTTCTCACGCGTCAGTTCTACTGAATAACTGGTTCGGTACAGACTGGCTGGCTATTCAGGAAGGACGACTAACCAGTTTTAGTATATATCACACAAGTGAATAGTGCTTTTCGCGCGCTCTGATTGGCTACTCTGGAAGTGAATATCCTGACTGGCCCCGAGGGAAACAGTGAGTTTTGTTTCCCGAGACTTTCCATGTTTCCCGAGACGCCAGTCGATGGAAACATCGAGAGTCGAGGGAAACAAAACTCACTGGTTTCCCGAGGGAGCAGTCATTAAGTGTTTTATTAGGCTAGATAGTAGAAACACTGTCACCGCGGTCCGCAGTCGGGCAGAATATTATACAATTATTCACCGAAGTGAAGGTGAATAATTGTTTTAGTATATACCACACTCCAGGTGAACAGCCAGCACCAAATAGTTATCTTATTTTATGTCAAATGGACAAAAACTCGCGCGAGATGATCGCTGCTTTGCTCGGAGGTGAATATGAAATCATATTCACTGTTTGAGTAGCCAATCAGAGCGCGCGAATAGTGATATTCACTGGTGTGGTATATACTAATCGTTGTTGTTATGTAGCCATACGTTTTCCAGATATAATATATTCATATTTAGTATATACCACACCAGTGAATCACTTTTCGCGCGCTACTCAAACAGTGAATATGATTTCATATTCACCTCCGAGCAAAGCAGCGATCATCTCGCGCGAGTTTTTGTCCATTTGACATAAAATAAGATAACTATTTGGTGCTGGCTGTTCACCTGGAGTGTGGTATATACTAAAACAATTATTCCCGCAACGCTTGCCCGAAATGAAATACGTTTTACAGGCCTAAACAGTCGCTGAATAACTCTAGCCTCTGAAATTATTTAAAGGTTTTTTCTATGATTACAAAACGTACACACATCGAGTGCCCGATAATGGGTTAATCTGTCCGATAATGGGTTTGTCAACAACGGATATCTTCAGTCGTTATATGACTGGAAGCGATCAAAATAAACTGTCCGATAATAGGTTGCGTTACCTTATGTCCAGTTCAGGACTTTATAAATACAAATAGTTTTTAATCAGATATAAGACGCTTAAATATCCTAGATCATAATGTCGACTGTTCGTAAGTATCGTACTTTTAAAATTAACTATTCGCTTGAGCCATACCTCTCTATTAAATGTTCACAACATTGATCATTGAGAAGCTCTAGCTCGTCTAAGAATAAGTAACCACGCCCTCGAAATCGAAAAAGGTCGACATTCTATGCCCTACCTAAAGCCAGAAGAACGAATCTGCCCAAAATGTGACAAACAAGAAGTAGAAGAACTACATTTTGTGTTGAGTGCCCCCTTTCTTCAAAATCAGTGGTCAGTGGGAATTTTATTGTCAGAAATCTATTCCATTGTGGGCGGGGCGTAAAATTATGCAATAGCGCCAGTCAATCATAAATCTCTATTTCTCAGGGTCTCTAGCGCTTTAATTCTTGCCACCCATTCACTACATATTCAGGCAAGTATTGCATAAGTTCTGACATTATGGAATGAGCTAGCTAAAGAATAACAATTTTATCGAGGACCGAGAGCTGTTATTTACCGGGAACACACTCGAGATTTCTCGCCCATTTTTTTTATATTCCCGCCACCGCCAAGACAAAACTTATAAGTCAGATTCAACCAATCACACTGAGTTACGAATAAACTAGTTACCAGGTTCTTATAGACTAATCGAGAGCAATATGGTGATGTTCAGAGAAGTCAGAGAAGGGAGAAGTTCTAAGTAGACGGCCGTACGGTTTCGTTTTGATGTTCTTTCGAGCTGTGGTAGTGTACAGATATATGAAAATCACTCAAATTTAACATCACTTTGGAAGCTGTCGGTAAATACTAAGTACATTTGCATATAATTGTGTGATAAAATGGCATTTAAGCTACTCGATTCCATCGTTACAAATTAAGAAACGCTTATGCTTATTCTCCAAAGTTGATCAAAGAAACTATCAGTGTGGCTAAAATGAAGGAAATTACAATGAACATGAAGGCCAAAACACACGGTTTATAGTGCATTAATTAGAATAAGCTCAGGAAGCCAGAATTATTCGCTTCAACTCGATTACATGCAATTTTACAGTCAATATCATGCTATAAAATACGATGCAAACGATACATTTGAAGGTTTATTGTAATTCTGTTACACAATTGGACTCCAAACACATACTTCCATACAAAGTACTGTAAAATTCTGAGCAATACAATGTCTATTTACGGTCGTAAATTTGATGCCTAGTGCGCACGCGTGGGATCGATTAATGAATTACACATCTGAATCTTCTCTGGCCATTTTAAAATTAACCGAGTTTCTGTCAAAATGACCGTCAAAAACAAAGTCGAAAAAAAGCCAAATGCATGCCTATGATTATAGAAGCTTTTCTTGATTATCAAGTGAGAAAACTGTGTTTTACTTTGGAAGGCAACAGTTCATTGAACTTTAACAGGGTAGTTTTATAAATAAATACACAAATGTTTAGAGCACAGTACCGCTAAAGGTCCATTCTAGAAGTGAAAATCTAACTCCATTGCAACGTTTCTCAGATGTTTAAATTCGTAGCCACAGGGAACCCAAAACCAATTTGAGGTAAAACCTGGAGCATGGTATTCCTGTGGCCTGGCCAGTGGCTTGGTTGCTAAGCCAGTCAGTCATCATAACTTGGTTTTGGTTTTGCCTTCGTGAATTGAGTTTGGCGCATGTTTTCAGTTTGGCGCCATTGTTTTGCACTTTAGCGTTGGTGTTTTTGGTTTTGCGTTAGTATTTTCGGCATCTGTGTGTTTGACTTTGCACTTATGGGCCACCGTAGTATGCCGATATGTGAAGAGAAGTTCTTGAGATGCATTTTCTTTTGCACCAGTTTGAGAATTCATTACGGCAATGTTCACGTCAGAGCACATGAAGTAACACAACCAGAGCGCGAGGCGCTGAAATACCTGGATCACTTTATATAATTCCCAAATGTTACAGTTCTTATATACTCTGGACAGAGCTGACACCTAAAGATATTTTACCAAGACTTGTGAATGTAATCCTGGCTGTTCTTTACGGCAATTCACCTGTTGTATTCCAATTTCACTGTTTGTCGAGTTTACAATTGTTGTAGTTTCCTGTAATCAACTTTTTCTAGATGAACGAGGCTAAGGAAAAGTTAAGAAAGAAATCAAGAGAAAGGTGGCCGTTATAAATGAAGTACGCTATAAATGTAGTACGCTGTGTTTTATGTAACCTGGTTCGCGCAACTCATGGAAATAAAAACATGTTGTAAGGATACGGTTTCAAATGCTCTGCGAAAGCTTTGAGTTCTTCAGCCACAGGGTCCTGTGGAAACAAAAACATGACACACAAGTGCTTACGAAATGTTGCCGTATCTGACGGAAATTTCACTAACATTTGTGATCAATCTATGGTAAATTTACTTAACCTGTGAAATCGATATAAGACTAATAGATACTATAGCGATGTTTCGTGTGTCGTCATCTATTGTCATTAATGTGCCAACCAGAGATCCATTGGTTCCTAACACAAAGCGGGCTTTACAAATCATGGTTGGCACATTAGCATGACAATTGCAATGTTTATCAACACGAAACATCGCTATTAGACCCTAATTCCATAGTATTCTTTCGTGTCTATTTGATAATTAGATACTAACTATAAAATTTTGTTTCAGGGATTATATAAAACCATTTTACTGTAAGTTTGTTCTGACCTGTATTTAGTTAGTTCTTGTATGTCGTAGGATGTAGTCTTTTGTTCTCTTTTACTTGTTCGTATGTGGATATGTATGTAAATACTTTAAGTCTAGATCCGCAGCCCTAATGGGCTATTTAACTTGTAGCCCATGAGGGCGAGAGGTCTAATTGTTTTAGTATAAACTAACTAGTCGGACAGTAAAAATAATAGAAAGAAACAAATTGAAGTTGATTTTTATTATTTCGTGAAAATACGTGCGGTTTTTCTCTACCATGGGCTATCACAAATAGACCTATAGTGGGGTAGTTGGTAGTTGGTTTATACTAAATGATAATATGAAATAAAGATGTATAACGTGACAAACATGCAATGTATGGTAAAATCCATTTATTTACTTTCCTCTTTATAAAGAAATCACCTTTGCATTTTACGGGGAAAGAGGGGGGGAGGTGTCAACTCTAAGAAGGCCTGTTTCGGGAGAACAACATTCTTTAATAATAGAAAACAAAGTTGTTCATGTCTTAACCAAAGTTTTTCATTTCCATCCTTGCAATCCACGTCGAGCCCAGTTAGTGCTGCGGCCAATGCACTCAACTTTTCTCGCACCCCGACTCTCTTTAGAGAGTAGCCTGCTTGCAGGCGGTGGAGTGTGTTTTTTCGCGCAGCAAACGGATCATCGCCGCCATATTGGCCGAGCGTGATTGAGAGCTGGGATCGAATGACAAATGGAGGGGGGAGGGGGTTGGGGGAGAAGAAGCAGATCTGAAAGACCGCCTGCACGAAAGCCCCTGGTTTCTGAGTATCCGCCCACCACGCACATGATTTTCGTTAACTTGTAACTCATTCTTAATTGACCAATAGGAGTCGACGTGTGACAGCCTGCCAATTTTTGATTTGGTTTGATTGAAATGCGTGCAATATTCTAAACAAACTTCGCTCGCTGTCAAATGCAATGCAAAATGTTGGTAAAATTGGTTCTCAGATACGGAAATTTCAATAAAACCAGCTATTTTTGTTCAAAGTTCTCCATGGAAAGGACTGCGACAGTACCACTTTAGATATATATGTAGACAGTTCGGTTTTAGCTTGTTGCGTTCGCCCCATCAGTCTCTCAAAGAGTTTCATGTTGCAAATCCTCCGAAATACATACATTTAGTACAAGCTGCTTCAAAAAGCCGTCCAGCACCGCAGTCTGGCGAACCAGAAGACACTCCCAGAAGAGGTGCCATACAAGCGGCTGCTTCCTTTCTTAAAAGAATTAAGCTCGCATAAAGATAAATACAGGATCGAAAAAATCTCTAAACTTCAAAGAAAACTCCGATGCAGACAATGTTTTGTCTGGAACTCGATATTGAAGAACTCGTGGCAAATGTTGTGATCGTCTTTCTCTGACAACTCGAAGTCCATCTTAGTGAATGTTTGCCGAAAGAAATGAATGACCGTTGCATAAATGTATTGAGGCGGATTTCTGATTATTTCCTAGTTCAACGGCCGTGAAGTCAATAGCCGGATTGCATCTCTGCAATTTGGTAGACAACAATAGTTTTCAGTGGCGAATTAAATCACGGTTCGTTGTCGAGTTCTCTTTACCGTAAATATCATACTCTTTCCAAAGCCTGTCGAAAGCACAGCCAGAACGGCAAGTTTAAAGTACAGGTCACAATTCACAGGTCAGGTTGTTAAATTCTAAGACAAAATAAAGGCTCTGTATAGCTCCCTCCTGCTCTGTTTTCAAAGTACCTTTACCCAGCCGCGGAGAAAGAAGCGAGCAGCTGTGTTCTCTCTAGAAAACCTCTGGAACTAGGGTTAAGGCGAAGGAGATAACTTTGAAAACGGAGCAGGAGGAAGCTATATACAGAGCCTGATATTTACGGTTTACGAACTTGCGAAAAGAGAACTCGACAACAAACCTCTCGCAGTTCGCCGATCGCCGCCTTCGCGGCTCTTTCTCCGTGGCTGTTCTCTCTAGAAAACCTCTGCAACCAGGGTACTTAACCTTAGTCTTCAAAAAAGACAAAGCCTTTTGTATTACTCGCCATATTTTATCAACTGCAAGCTCAGTACACAACACTTATTCTAGTTACGCCCTTGCCGCGATAAGCTTGATTGACACCGTTTCAGCCAATCATATACCCATCCGCTGGTGGACGGGATCTAACTTTTGTACTCAGAAACCAGGGGCTTTCGTGCAGGCGGTCTTTCAGATCTGCTTCTCCCCCACCCCCTCCCCCCTCCATTTGTCATTCGATCCCAGGTCTCAATCACGCTCGGCCAATATGGCGGCGATGATCCGTTTGCTGCGCGAAAAAAACACCCTCCACCGCCTGCAAGCAGGCTATTTAAAGAGCGGCTACACGAGCGATTTTTTCATTGCGACTTTTTGAAAAAGTGCGCGGTGAAAATCGCACGTGGTGACGCGACAGCTAAAAAATCCCGGGGGAAAATCACTAGAAATTCAATGAGTTAAATTTTAGCGATAAAACGGACGGAATTCTAACGCGTGTAGTCATCCTCAAACGTTTTCCGGCGCCTTCGACGCGACATAACCGTATCTAGCCAATAGGTCGAGGCTATAAAATAGTTGGTCGTATTCTGTCTGCCTAACCTGAGTATTAGGCTGTCAAGAAGGGAAGACGGGGTAGAGAAAAAAAAAGAGAGCCTGACACAGAATCTGGACGTTTGACACATGTCCTTGATTGGTTCTGTGTCAGGCCTTCCTTTCTTTTTCCCCTCTCCCCATTCTCACTCTCCTTCTCCACTCCCCACTAGGCCTGATACTCTTCCACGTGTAGCGCGGCCTCATTTGTCGCCCGTATAACCACTATCACGCTGGGGACGCGACATTAGCGTATAACCGGCACTATCGCACGCTGGGGACGCAACAGTTTTTCAAAAAGTTGCGTCGCCTGCGAAAGTAAAAATTTGCAAAAAATCGAGACTTTTTTAGACTTTCGTGAATGTTTTGCATGGCAGACGATTAAAGTGCCTCTAACCCTTCTTGACATTTTTTTACTTATGAATATTTGAAAGGTTTTGAGTACTTCTGCGAAGAAAATGTTGGTTTACAGATAATACTCTATGTTCTACGCTTGTTTGAAATGGTGAAAATCTGACCTTTCTTGACCCATAACCGCGTTAGAAAAAGCCTGGGTCGATTCCCGGGTAATTCGACTTTGCAATAATTTGAATGAATACTTAGGATTTTGTCTAAAGTGACTTTTTTTCTTTACTAACAACTCACAAACTATGTATATTTTCTATGCATCGATGTTGTTGTGATAGAAAGGCGCCATGGAGGATAATGCATTAATGAGATGACGTCACTCCGGGAATCGGCCCAGGTTTTATAGGTCAGGAAAGGTCAGTTTTTCACCATTTCAAACAAGCATAGAACATAGAGTATTATCTGTAAAACAATTTTCTTTTCGCAGAAGTAGTAGTAGTAGTAGTATAACGTTATTTAAGCACGCTAGCCCTGTCAACAGCAGCTGATTTACACAAGGGGCGTACTCAAAACCTTTCAAAGGCTCAGAGGTAGAAAATGTTCAATAAGGGTTAGACGCACTTTAAATGAAAGGGTAAAAAAAATAGTGAAAGTGAGACAACTTTTCACCAGCGCAACAACTGGCTGGCCAGGAATAGTACTGAGCCAGTAATTCTGCCAGCTGGAGATGGCCAGTCACACCCTGGGCATGCAGTCTACCTGTTGTACAGCAGTAGTAAGGCTAATCTCCACCAGATACGACTCTGACATCTTCTCCAGGTTACGGGTCTCTCCAGCGCTCAGCAACTACAGAAGAGAATATCCATGAGCATGAGAACATAACTATTATTTAAGATACAATGGATGTATTGTTTCAAGGCCGACGATGTGGAATTTTCGGTCATTTCTCGTCGAAATAAGTAGTTAAAAGTCAGGCCGAAAAACATTATCCTTGAAACGAACGTTATTTTCTATTATATCAAAGTGCATTGAATTTCATCACAACCTCGCGAACTGGCGCCCTTTCTAAGTTCATGCTACATATATTGAGATTCTTACAATATGTTGCATTGGTACAATATGCTGTGTTCATCGTGTTTAGTACCAAAACTTTAACAAATCGCACACATTTTGCCATTGTCTGAACTGCGATTTGTTTTTTACAACGACGAAGCACTTATAGCTTCAAATGAGTGCGTAATAAACTGCTTTCGAGTCGAAAAAGGCCATTGAAAGTCAAAACGTAAACACTTCTAATTACCGTTGCCGAGAGAAAGCTTTCTTAGACAAATGGCAATTTGGTCTGTAATTGATGGAACGCATGTGAAATCCTTTCTTGCTTTTTTTTCTGGATAAGAAAAGTTATTGTTATATAATTCAAAACTTCTGAGCTCTGAGAGAACTAGTCTAGTCACAAAGTCTGATTACAAATTCGCCGAAACTTTCTCCACTCAAGAGAAAACTCTCATTTTGCCAAATGGTACACTACAAAGAAGTTTGACTCACCGATTAACTTCTCCTAGTAATAAAATGCTTGTGAAATCCTCACTTTCTTGTTTTTTTTGGAAGCGAAGTTAACATCCATTTGAATTCACAAACCTCGCAGTGAAAGCACTTTGCAAAGCTACCACGACTTGCGAGTGACGTCATTTTCATTGTATGTACTATTTTGCATATAGCGGAGAGCCAATCAGAAAGCGAGAAAATTGGATGTCGTTGTAAAAATGATGATGGTAATTGCTTCCCATAGCCGTTACCATACCTTAATAAACTTTTAGTTGATCACATAAAAAGTTGATGATATAACTATAGTAATATTTCAAAAGCAATGCTCTGGAGGTGGTACATGTACATAGTGGTTAGGTGGTCAGGAAAAGTGCTTGGTTGTTTGGTACTGCCATAGTTAATAATATTAATACGATTAAGTTACTTATTATTTGAGGGTATATGCCAGTAAGCTATAGTACACACCTTTAACTGTTACAGTAATTAATGAACATACCCTGAAAACTTGGCTGACAGTAATTTTCATGTGATGTGTAAACATACCCTGAAAATTTGGCTGACAGTAATTTTCATGTGATGTGCAAACATACACTGAAAACTTGGCTGACAGTAATTCTCATGTAATGTGTAGACATACCCTGAAAATTTGGCTGACAGTAATTCTCATGTAATGCGCAAACATACCCTGAAAGCTTGGCTGACAGTAATTCTTATGTAATGTGCAAACATACCCTGAAAACTTGGCCGACAGTAATTCTCATGTAATGCGCAAACATACCCTGAAAACTTGGCTGACAGTAATTCTCATGTAATGCGCAAACATACCCTGAAAGCTTGGCTGACAGTAATTCTCATGTAATGCGCAAACATACCCTGAAAACTTGGCTGACAGTAATTCTCATGTAATGCGCAAACATACCCTGAAAACTTGGCTGACAGTAATTCTCATGTGACCTTTGTAGAAGTAATAGCCTTTCAATACAACCTCATAGTCAAGCCTGCAAAGAAAACAACATATTATTGTTGCCCAACAAATTAACTATATCTAAACAAAATAATTATACATGCTACCTAGCTCGATTAACCTGCAGGTTATTCTAGGTTAGCTCATACAACGTATTTTTAATTCATCTTTTTCACATTATTGTAAACGTTTGTTCCCCTTTACGAGTATGAATAAATACTGTTTGTTGTTGTATGTTATTGAGTTTTATTGAAGATTTTGTATATTAGGTGAAAAACACCAATGGCTAGCTCACTGCACTAAATATTATTGCATGCATAATGCAATAGCTTTTCCAAAGGCCTTAACATGCATAAATGCCTTATGGCAAGTCTTATTACCAATTTTTTTAAGTGCGAGCCTGGAAGTTGCAAGTCTCCAAGTCTCATCTGTAAAATTTGATTTAGCTGACCATCAATGAAAAGTGTATACCCCCAGAATTAATGAAGTCTAGACATCTAGCATGACGTCTTGCGTGACATCTCGCTGACATCTCGCTGACATCTTGCAAGACATCTAGCATGACATCTAGCATGACATCTAGCATGATATCTTGCATGACATCTTAGCATGACATCTTGGAAGACATCTTGCTGACATCTTGCTGACATCTAGCATGACATCTTGCAAGACATCTTGCAAGACATCTTGCATGACATCTAGCATGACATCTTGCTGACATCCTGCTGACATCCTGCTGACATCTTGCTGACATCTTGCAAGACATCTAGCATGACATCTTGCTGACATCTTGCAAGACATCTTGCATGACATCTAGCATGACATCTAGCATGACATCTTGCAAGACATCTTGCAAGACATCTTGCTGACATCTTGCTGACATCTTGATGACATCTTGCTGACATCTTGCTGACATCTTGCTGACATCTTGCAACACATCTTGCATGACATCTTGCTGACATCTAGCATGACATCTTGCTGACATCTAGCATGACATCTTGCATGACATCTAGCATGACATCTAGCATGACATCTTGCTGACATCTAGCATGACATCTTGCTGACATCTAGCATGACATCTAGCATGACATCTTGCATGACATCTTGCTGACATCTTGCATGACATCTTGCAAGACATCTTGCTCACATCTAGCATGACATCTAGCATGACATCTTGCAAGACATCTTGCTGACATCTTGCTGACATCTTGCTGACATCTTGCTGACATCTTGCTGACATCTTGCTGATATCTTGCAAGACGTCTAGCATGACATCTTGCATGACATCTTGCTGACATCTAGCATGACATCTTGCTGACATCTAGCATGACATCTCGCTGACATCTAGCATGACATCTAGCATGACATCTAGCATGATATCTTGCATGACATCTTAGCATGACATCTTGGAAGACATCTTGCTGACATCTTGCTGACATCTTGCATGACATCTTGCAAGACATCTTGCTCACATCTAGCATGACATCTAGCATGACATCTTGCTGACATCTTGCTGACATCTTGCTGACATCTTGCTGACATCTTGCTGATATCTTGCTGACATCTTGCAAGACGTCTAGCATGACATCTTGCATGACATCTTGCTGACATCTAGCATGACATCTTGCTGACATCTAGCATGACATCTTGCATGACATCTTGCTGACATCTAGCATGACATCTTGCTGACATCTCGCATGACATCTTGCATGACATCTTGCTGACATCTAGCATGACATCTTGAATGACATCTTGCTGACATCTTGCATGACATCTTGCAAGAAATCTTGCTGACATCTAGCATGACATCTTGCAAGACATCTTGCTGACATCTAGCATGACATCTAGCATGACATCTTGCATGACATCTTGCAAGACATCTTGCTGACATCTAGCATGACATCTTGCAAGACATCTTGCTGACATGCATGACATCTTGCAAGACATCTTGCTGACATCTAGCATGACATCTTGCAAGACATCTTGATGACATCTAGCATGACGTCTTGCAAGACATCTTGATGACATATAGCATGACGTCTTGCAAGACATCTTGATGACATCTAGCATGGCATCTTGCAAGACATCTTGCTGATATCTTGCAAGACATCTTGCTGACATCTAGCATGACATCTTGCAAAACATCTTGCTGACATCTTGCATGACATCTAGCATGACATCTTCCGTGACATCTTGCGTGGCATCTTGCATGACATCTTACATGACATCTTGCGTGGCATCTTGACAGTTTGAGGTCACATGACCTGTTGTGTCATCAGCAACAATGCCATGTGTATTGTTGCCTTGATAATTTTCACTCTCTTTTATGGGAGCCAGACGGAGGAACTCCCATATAAAAGCTATACAGGCATGTGCTACTGGATAGGGTCAGGATTTTGCCCTCCTAGGTCTGAGATTCTGACACAGGATATACATTTTTTGTTCAATTTTTTAATGCAACGTTCTGGCATTTTACCCTGGCCAGTAGTAGTTTTTTGTAAAATTTAAGTTCTCAGTCTGAAATGGGATACCAAATTTAACCCTTTAGTCTGAGATGGGGTAGGGTTTCTCAGATCCCAGTGGACCCCACCCAAAAAGTGGACCCACCTATATGGGACCCACCTATATGGGACCCACCTATATGGGAGTGCCATTGAGCACCAAAATATTGCTAACTATCCATGAATTTGGGTTCAGGTATTCATGGGTTTTGATTTATTTGATCATTAAATTAATTAGACATAGAAATGATCAAGTTCTGCAAAAATAGTGTTTGTAAAGGGACCACAATGACAAATGATGAATATTAACTAGTGATTGACCTACTTGAAGCCAAGCTCTTCTAAGAATGCAGTTAGGTTGTCACTAGTGGAAACTTCAACACAGCTTCGCAGGAGAGTGGCACGGCTCTTGTCACCCATCTCAGCTTGGCCGACATACCGTAGCTGCCTGTTAATATATAGAACACATTTTGTATGAGTGGAACAAACTACAGTATGTCCGTAGCCTTACCATAACCATACTAGAACCATGGCATACTGTATCTCTGTAATTTGATTGGATGACAGTAGGACAAAAAATAGGGAAACCAATTCAATGTCAAGGCATGCCGTAGAGTAACTGTGCCATAGTCATTGCCGTACTTACTGTCCCACTCATACAGAATCTGCTCTAGTTTACATGTTACTGACAACATGCTTTGTGTTTCCTGTGACAAAGACTTAATTAATTTGGATGTTTGCCCGAGGGGCCAGGGAATGGTTTTTGTTCAAGATGCCAGAAAATCACTCAATACCGGCCCATATATCTCTGAAAAGTGGATATTAGAGGACTTATATTTTCTTTTATATAGTAAAATTTGCTAAACTTGCTTGCCACAGGCAGCCAAAGTAAAACAAAACAATATGCAGTCTTTGAATTGTTACTGTTAACCCTTTCATTACTGGACATGTTTGGGCTCAATTGATGAAATCCTGAGTGCTAACTCAATACCCCCTCCCTCAGTTCAAGTGTGCAATTTCTCTAGCCTTGGGTAGTTAATTTTTTATACTGTTGACCTTTTAAGCCAAGGGCTCAAGCTTTCCCCACAGTGCCATTTGGGAGAATTCTGCAGGCACATTGAAGGTAGGTATTGCTTCTCCTGTAGGGTTTGAATGAAATCTGCTCTAATTTTTGACAAATAAGCCACTGTAAGTGAGCCAGAGGACATCAAAAAGTCAGAGGACAGCTGAAACTTGTACTTGGCTTCCTTTTAGTAGGTGTGGGGATTTCAATGGGTTTTTCTGTTGTGTTACTGCTTTGAGACACATCAAAAAAATTGTAAATGAACTCCTTGAAATGTTGCAGTTGGTGATCTTTTTACCCTCTGGCTGCTAAACCTACTCTGATCGATGATGTGTTTTTGTCACTTTATAAAGGCCTCAGTTTGTGTCAAAACCACCGCTCTTTGTTGTACATGTAGGGGCAAAAGACCTACAGGAGTCCGAAAGGGGGGACTGTTTCTCAAAATTGTGTCCATTACCCAGCAATGCAATTGGAGATGGGTGCAGGAAATTGTGGTGGAGAGAAATGCAGCATTAAGAATAGCATGGTTCACAGTTGCTTGGTGTGTTTTGTGCAAACAAACCTTGTGGTTGGAGATATTAAAGAAGGTACTGTAACAACTGAGTGCTGATTTTGTGTTTGCTTTTGATTTAAAGTGTGAACAGGAAGGTTTTTTTGAGCTGATTTTCAGAGCATCGAAATTGGTGAAAATCAAAGAAACAAAAAAGGTCCCCAAAACAAATGAGTTATTCTCTAAAGTGAGGAGTCAACCAATCTGTATTTATGTAGCTCGATCTGGCATTTATTTAATCCCTTAAAGTAAAATTGCAACATTGTATTTCCAGCATGTCTAGATTTGATGCAATAAATTTTCCCATGTACATCCTACAGGAATAGCCCAGGATCCTACAGGAATCCTTTTTTTTGCTCTGACGAAGGGCTAGCGCTCGAAACATCAACTGCTACTCGCTTTCCACGGCGGTTAGCATACCTCAATCGACTTTAGTTGATTACATACCAGTGTTTATCTTCCCCGCTGATGCAGACCAACACTAGTTTTTACAGGAACTAGTTGCCTATCATTCCTACAGGAATAGCCCAGGATCCTACAGGAATAGCCCAGGATCCTACAGGAATAGCCCAGGATCCTACAGGAATGGCCCAGGATCCTGTAGGAATGGTCCAGGATCCTGTAGAAATGGTCCAGGATCCTGAGCAGGTGCATGCTTCATATCAAGGTTTTTATCCAGGTTTTTCGTATCCAGCAATTCACCACTTCTTTTGGCTGATTGGCCTCACTTGCAATTTGAAAATTAATTTGTAGTGATAGTTATATAAAGTAAAGTAAAGCACATAGCACAATAAAGATTACTGGACTCAATACTCCATGTGCACAGCACCCAGCTAAGCCTATGTGTTGTTTTGTGATTCGATCCTTACTGTTAGCCGGATACAATTTAATTGTGAACCTCTATTGTTCAATAGTTTGCACTTTTTGGCCCTTGTGCACAGAGTTCATGTACACAAGCAGAACATAAAATTCTAATGCTACGCTTTATTTTTCTCAAAATCTAAACATCCTAGGACTTCCTAGAATAAAACTTCAGTCTTGGAGCACAGAAAAACAAACAAAAAACTCGTTTTAATTGAAAAAACAATCGAATTTGTTTGAATTCTGTTGGAAAAAGTTTGTCATTTTCAGCCTGTTTTTTACTCCACATCACAACAAATTTGTATCGTTTTAAGAAATATTGTAGAAGAAAATTTACATACATAAAATTATGTACTGTACTTTGAGGATAATTGCACTTGAAATTCACCACAAAACATTGTTATTTTTTTGTACTTTATACTTTCTTCAAAATAAATATCAATCAAAAACTAGAATTAGAAAAAAAAAATGTCAGAAAAAAAACACTTGTTCCAAGCTTCATTGTTTCTTTTTGCCTTTGATCGTGCCAATCGCACACTTTTTCCATCACAGCATTTGCACACTTTTGCCATCACGGCAATCATGCCGTGACATCACAGATATTTTAGATGGCACATACAAAAGATCAACTCACACATAATCTTTCTTGGAGTTACCACATAACATTTGCTGGTTTCCAGTGTGCTGGAATTTAACATGAATAAAAGTCATTGCATTATGAAATAATACAGTCGATCTGTGCACATTTTTAAGGCTGATTTCCATCGGAGATGGAGATAGTGAAACTTGCATAAAGCAATAATAAAATTTCTGAGAAAGCCAAATGAGGCTAGCTAACAACATTCATTTGTTGAATGTCATAATCTTGTCATTCAACACGTCTCAAGGAGAACTGAACCCTAAATCAATCCAACGACTATACAAACTTTATTCAAGAGAAATAAGTTATGCTAATTTATTTCTTTGTGGTGCACGTCTAAAAAGAGGAAATACGTATTGAAGGTAGAAAAATAGCAGATTCTCCGCTGATAAAACTAGTTTGTGTGGCGGCTCAATTCAGTGCTTTTTTCCCTGTATAGTATGTCATGCATACCAAGGTAAAACAAACAGACCTTCAGCACAAAGAAAGCACAATAGTGCGTAATTATGAATCGTTAGTCCATCTATTCAAAGCCAAAAACAACATCACAAAACTAATTCATTCCCCGTAATGTATGTCACAGATTACAGGAATTGAGCCGTCTGTACTTAGCGGCGGTTGGGAGGAAGATTTGCAGATTATCTTTCCTTTGACGCAAAACACGGTAAAATAAATTTTGGTACGAGTCTTGTCATGTTGAGATCTACTCATTGTCAGAGCTAAAGTTGATTTTAGGCTTCAGTTCTGCTTTAAGTGATACTATGAATAGTGGCAAAGTGATAGCAAAAAGACTGTGCAAAAATGTGCACGATACAAAAAGTGCAAAAAATCCAAAAAGTATGTGATCTATGCAATTTGAATGATTCGCAAAATGGAGATTGTGTGTGCTGGAAGGCATGATTTGCGCGATAAAATTTCACTCTAAAATTGAGAGGTTTTGTTATGTGGCTTTCACGTTTTTTTGTTGAGAACGGTTGATATTTTTATTCTCAGCACCACGTTCTTCCCTCTTTCAAAGATAAAGATACACATTCGAAAAACTACATAAAACTAAGGTCAGAGTGGTGGGAATTTCATAACATGCAATTAAATAATGACAAAGCTACAACAATTCTAAAAAAAAATGTAAAAATTCATTTTCGTCGTGTAAATGCACACCAACTTTGCGTGCAAGGCCTTTTACACAATTATTATAATATTGTTGTTGGTATCTACAGACCCACTCAAAAATGTTGCACCTCTCAGCAGCACCAGAGCCACCAAAATTTGAGGATAGGCGGCTTGGTGTCATGGACAGTAAATGACGGGTGACAAGCCATTGATGCTTGATGCCACCTGGCATCAAGACATGTGGTGACTAGCCATCAATGGTTGACACCATCTGGTGGTTTTCTGCCACCGACAGTAAATACCAGGTGGCACCAATGCTGCTGGGAAACATTAATACTGTCTGCCGTTTGCCGCCTGTTGCAAAGTTTTTGAGCTGGACTGTAAGATGCATGTTTGTACAAATAACATGTTTTGAAATAATTAATGCTTGTTGAATTGTGTAGTTGCTAGCTAATTCACATACCATGGTGCTGTTGGATCAACAAGTGCGTGTCTTGCTCTGAGAGTAACTGTATTGCTACTATTACCTAAAGGAGAACACACAGGTTTAACTAAGAAAGTATGTATTTGTATTATCACATTTTCAAGACCAAGCTCACACAACAGTTTTTTGAGAAATGGGTAACCAAGAAAAAGAAGAGAAAATCATGGATAATACACAATATTGTCTTCCCTGAACTGGTTCCCTTTTTGTTTGGCTGTTTCCTAGCCCTGCTAAACTCGAGTATTCGTTTGAATACAACCTCTGTGCTTTTGCAAACTGTCTAGACCAGTCGTGCTGTTAACACTCCTGGATTGATTCCCCTGTAATGCACCAGTCATTAGATATTTAGGTAGTCCGTAGAGTAAAGAATTACAAAAATCTAATCTGGAAGTTACAAATGCGTGAACTAATGTCTCAGCAGACTGAAAACTAAGGTATTTCCTAATACGACTGATAGTCTTTAGATGGTGAAATCCTGATTTGCAGACACTGATGACATACTGTTCCATTATCAATGAGGAGTCGAGCAGGACACCAATGTTTCTAACCAGTGTGGATGGATGGATGACGTCATTACAAACAGAGATATAATCTAGCGGTAGCTGAGGATAGTGGCGAGCGTTTAGAAACAACAGTTCCGTCTTGTCACTGTTGAGTTTCAGCTTGTTCCATGTCATCCAGGTATCTACATCATGAATGCAAGCCTCGATCTTAGATGTCACCACATCAAGTTCACCGGTACCTGTTGCATTTAACGTGATGTACAGCTGGGTATCATCAGCATAGAAGTGGTACGTACTGCATGCGATGATGCCTGAGTAGATTGCCGAGTGGGGAATTTATGGTTTCATTTATGTATTTCACAATCGAACCACTTCATTTGTCGGTAGGTGCATAATCTGGGTGATGGGACATATAAACCTCTGCGAGTACACTTAAACCCTAAAGCCTGACTTGAAATATTGACTTGAAGCAGATAGGTAAACCCTCGAGCAAAATACCTAACTATGAAACGGCCCTGTGATTCTTTTGGTGGGAAATCATAATATCTGTGATTCATGATCCAATGCGATCCGGTCCGATCCAGGTTTTGTTGGTGCTGCATGAATTATTATTTTACAACAACCGCCAAATTTCTCGCAATCTGATTGGCTTATTTTCATATGCAATATTTGGATGAGTCATGGATCCACAGCTATTTTGACCATGTTATGACTGTAAGACACTGGGATATAGTTTATAGTGACTTTAATTCTCTAGATTATAGCAAGCGCTAAGTCTCTTACAAGTCTCCCGAGTATCTCGTATATCAAACTATTTTACTCGCACGTGTTATACATGGCGTGACATAGCTATGCGGCATAATGTGATTGGTTGATCATATACGTAGAGCATAATACAGACACAACATGTCACATCTTTCCTTTCCCAACTAGATAGTACATTTACCCGGTATTCTAACCACACTAGCTAGGAAACAAATCGATGTTAGTTCAGACTGCAGTCGTAGTCCTGGTGCCACCCTGGTGGCTTCACAGTGCGCCTAGACCTTCTGGGTTCCATCGGTGGTGGTTGAGGCTCCCCTTGCTGAGCAGCGGCACCAGCAGCTTTGTCATCCGTCGGCGGCACAATATCTGGCACCACATCCTCTGGAAGCAGGGTTGGTGCAGGCTCACCAGTGCTGATCACCTGCCTCCGGTTCCTCCTGTATACTACGGAGCCAATCTGAACCTTGTAGCTCCTTGGACCAGCTTGTCCAGTGCACGTACCGGCACTCCATGTCTTCTGCCCCAGCAGGTGCATGCGGACAGACTCTCCGATGCTGATGGCTGGTAGTGGCTTTGTGTGCTTGTCATAATAGTACCGCTGACGTTCCTTGGCCCCAATGAGTCTGCGCGTTTCCTCCTCTGTGGAGTGCCTGGGTTGCAGCAGAGAGCCAGCAACCGAGAGCAGCGTCTTACAGCGACGACCCATGAGACGCTGCGCAGGGCTGGTCCCAATTCCAGCCGTTGGCGTGTTGCGCCAGTCGAGCAGGGTTTGGAATTCAGACCCTCCCGACGCCTTGCACTTCATGAATAACCTCTTAATCGTCTGCACTGCGTTTTCCGCCTTCCCGTTGGACTGGGGGTAGGTTGGCGAGGATGTTTGATGCTCAAACATCCAGGTCTTAGTGAACACAGAAAACTCAGCTGAACAAAACTGTGGCCCATTATCTGTAACTAGAGTATCGGGTACTCCAAATCTAGCAAACACTGCCTTAAGCTCCTTGATGACTGTGCGTGAAGTTACTGAACCCAACCTAGCTACCTCAATATAATTGCTATAGTAATCGCTAACTACTAACAGTGTTCTTCCGTCAAAGTCACACAAGTCAGCTGCCACTTTAGCCCAAGGACGCGCAACAAACTCATGCTGTATCATTGGCTCCTTTGCTTGACCCCTGCTGTGAGCAAAGCAGACGTCGTACTTCGCAACGTACTCCCGGATCTCCGTTGCCATACGCGGCCAATATAGGGTGTCCCTAGCCCTACGTATACACGCCTCTATACCGATATGAGAGGAATGCGTCTTCTCGATCAGCTCCTTCCTGAGCACTGCCGGGACCACTAACTGCTGACCTTTAAAGATAAGCTCATCCTGGATGGTCAGCTCACAGCGTACATCGAAGTATGGACGGGCACATTCCAGAACTTCAGCTCTTTTCTCCGTCCACCCTTGCAGTATTACCCTTCTGAGCATTTGCTGCACTGGATCATCAGCTGATGCATTCCTCAGTTGCTGAACCCAACCTAGCTACCTCAATATAATTGCTATAGTAATCGCTAACTACTAACAGTGTTCTCAGACGATTAAGAGGTTATTCATGAAGTGCAAGGCGTCGGGAGGGTCTGAATTCCAAACCCTGCTCGACTGGTGCAACACGCCAATGGCTGGAATTGGGACCAGCCCTGTGCAGCATCTCATGGGTCGTCGCTGTAAGACGCTGCTCCCGGTTGCTGGGTCTCTGCTGCAACCCGGGCACTCCACAGAGGAGGAAACGCGCAGACTCATTGGGGCCAAGGAACGTCAGCGGTACTATTATGACAAGCACACAAAGCCACTACCAGCCATCAGCATCGGAGAGTCTGTCCGCATGCGCCTGCCGGGGCAGAAGACATGGAGTGCCAGTACGTGCACTGGACAAGCTGGTCCAAGGAGCTACAAGGTTCAGATTGGCTCCGGAGTATACAGGAGGAACCGGAGGCAGGTGATCAGCACTGGTGAGCCTGCACCAACCCTGCTTCCAGAGGATGTGGTGCCAGATATTGTGGCCTAATATGGGGCGAATTTCATCATTGTTAACCAGACGGCAGTCTAATAGATATGATGAGCCATTCCTCCAGATACGGAGCGGTACCCTACCAATGACTTTGATCTTCGATCCCCCATAAGCAACTAGTGAAGTTTCTATGGTCTGGACCTTTCCCAATTTCTCATCTTTCGATGCCTTCTTGTAGATATGCAAAGGAAGAACATTACACTGGGCGCCCGTATCAGGTTGGAAACGAATAAAGCTGCCAGACTCCAGCTGTAACGTAATTAGCTGGGAATCATCCAGCTTCACCTTATCTGGATTTAGGCGGACATTCCGTTGCCCACACCGCTTGAGGAACGCTAACAGGTTTCGGTCGTGGTCCTGTGATGCCTCTTCATATGTGTCACCATATCCTACAGCGATGAAGTCATCCGCCACTACCTCAATGCCAGTAAGCCACTCAATCATCTCATGCATTCTCCGCTGAAATACTTCTGGCGCTGATGAAATTCCGAAGGGCATGCGTTTCCAGCGGTATCGTCCAAACGGTGTCTGGAATGTGGTGAGGTATGATGACTCTTCATCCAAACTCACATGCCAAAATCCGTTGCGCACGTCTAACACTGTAAACACCTTTGCCCCGTGCAGACGTGTCGCAATGTCCTCAATCGTCGGCATTTGGTAGTTCTCTCGTAGAATGGCGTGGTTGAGGTCCTTTGGATCGAGACACACACAGTTTTCCATTTTTCTTTGTCGCGGCCACCACCGAGCTTATCCACTCAGTGGGCATAGTCACAGGAGCTATAACGTCCTGAACCACCAAGTCGTCCAGTGTCTCCTTCAGTTTTGGCCTCAGAGCCACGGCAACCCGCCTCGGAGCATGCTGTACCGGTCGGACGGTCGAGTCCAGCTTGATTTTGTACTCTCCGTCCAATTTTTCCAACCCCATCACTGAAGACGTTCGGAAATTTCGCTACAAACTGCTCCTTTGATAGCACTGCATCCGGTGTCTGTACTGCGTAAACTGGGGCATTCGCCATCTCGGGCTTATTTAGCAGATCGTTATCATGGTACTGGACGATCCCCATGCCTACGCAAGCCATATTAGCACTGTAGCGACTGTAGACCACTGTAGAACTACTCAGGCATGAGGTCGGTCACCGCTGCCACCATGTAAGACACTGGGATATAGTTTATAGTGACTTTAATTCTCTAGATTATAGCAAGCGCTAATTAAGTCTCTTACAAGTCTCCCGAGTATATATCTAGTATATCAGACTATTTTACTCGCACCTGTTATACATGGCGTGACATAGCTATGCGGCATAATGTGATTGGTTGATCATATACAAAGAACATAATACAGACACAACATGTCACTTTCAATATTAGGACAGACACATACAAAACTAACTTCAATTTGTTAAATATGAATGTTTCAAATACAATCAGGAAAATATACTGTTGTGTTAAATGTCTTATTCCTTTAAAAAATAGGTAGAGGGTGGCAGAAATGGTTGACCTACAAATATTATTAATATTTATTATACAAAAAAAATATTATAATGTTCTGTCTCCAAACATAAACTTGATAAAGTTAAACAGTTCACTTACGTAAAGTGTACACGATTTCATGGTCTGCAAACTTGGGTGAATCATGTGCAGTATTGTCACATAGTCCTCTGAGTCGATGCAGTAGAGTTTCTACGCTATCTCTGCCGATAGTGCCTTGTAAAAGGTATTCCATCTGGTGAAGTCGTCCCATGGCCGCCATCTTGAAATTGGTAGACTAGCACCCAGTCTCCTTTACCGTCAGTTTGGTCTTCGCAATTTTTTTCACTTTAAAAATATATATGATCCATTTTCATCCTAGTAAACAGTTGAATCTAGTTCTTGGTTGCTGCTTCCTCTCTGAAAAATAAAAGGACCAATATACAAATAAGCCTCAGAGAACAGAAACTCCAAATCACAAATTAGGTTTCCTGTGTATTTTTAGTAAAGAATCCAGACAAATCGATTTGCTCGTATTTTGACATACGAATTTGCCTTCCGTTTTAAAAATAATTTATAAATGGTTAATGAAGTTCAATGGAGATAAATGGAGAGACTATATGAGGTTTGTGCAGTCACTCGATTCGGAATGTGTTCGGGACATTGTTCGGGACGCTTCGGCTGCCACTCCCATGAGTCCTCGCGTGACTGTTGAGCAAGACACAACGCCATCCATCGATATCGCGGACGGACGCAAGGAAGGAAAGAGAGAATTACCATCAGTAGTGCAAGCCCTAGAGGCGGCAAACACCATCAACAACCATGACTACGGCAGAAGAAATTAAGGTAGAAGAACAAGAGCCTGAAAAGAATGTCGTAGGTAAGTTTTGAGAGTCGCAATGTGACTGCGAGTGAAGTTTGCTGAGGGACATCACGGGCGACATGTGCGTCCAGAAAAGCCTGCATTAATTTTAATATATGGTTCTGTCACGACAGTTTATACGGCAATCTCAGTCACCTAGTTACTTTTGATTAGCTTTCTGTGTTACTACTAGTCTCGTATACTATCCAATCCGACTAATTTCTATATTTTTTTCCTGTTTTGTCGCAGCAACTAAAGTCACAGGCACCGTAAAATGGTTCAACGTGAAGAATGGCTATGGATTCATCAACAGGTTTGCCATGTCCCTTGAATAAACTTCGTTTTTCTCAGAAACTTTCAATAGGTTCACCCTTGAAAGGCTTCACAGGAAGAACTCGGCGTCTTATGTGGACTCATTTACAAACTTTTGCTGAAAATACGTTCAAATTTTCGCGACAAAACGGTTTCGTAGTCGTTTGCCGATGACGAAATTCTTAGTGGTTGAGTCAGCACGCACTAATTAGCATATAACCACCCTCATTGATCATCGCTATTTTTTCCGATTTCCTTTAGAGATGACAATAAGGAGGATATTTTCGTCCACCAGGTAAGAATCAATCGTTTTCCACTCATTAATTTACTTAATAAGCTCGAGGGAAACCCTCGTTGAACATTTTTAGAGAAACGCTTCTTTCAACCGTTAGTTTGAACGCACATTACATATCGCGTGCTGCTTTACAATGGCTTTCCTTTGTGTGTTATAAAACTCGTATGTTTAACTTTACACCAGAAGCCTCCACAGGAACGGTAAGTGTATAGTTTTCGCATTATGAGTGGGATAATTATTTCTTTCAGGCACGCTCCTCTGTTTACATAGATAGCCTGTGCATTTCTATGTACATTTCAACCCGATCTCGGTCACAGCCACAGGTATTATCACCTCTATTACGATCAAGGCGCGACCAGTTTTACTAGAAAAAGTTTTACAACAATAGATTCCCGAATCGTTGATGATTTTGTTAGGGCGTTTCAAGACCATGTTTAGTTAAATCATCATTTAGGTGGAGAGCGCTAGTGTTATCTATAAAACAAAGTGGCAAATCTTTGGCATACCATTTCCTGTTCCATTCTGTTTTAGGATGGTATCAGACATTCAATCAAAAAGAGAATCTAATTGTTGCAACACACAGCAACTCCTTGACCCTATAGCACAAACAAATGCCGTCAGCTTTATTCTTCGAAAGAATAATGGTAGTTCCATGTTCAATATTTCAGTGTTATTTTTAGATTAACAGACTTCAGTTGGGTTTGGGTTCCTATTATTTAAAGTTCTTAGTTGATCCATTTCAAAGAAAGATGGCGTTATAGGTAATTCCAGAAAATGCCATTAATATTTTAGGAGTAATGGGCCTATTGCAGGAATGCAATCACATTGGTTGCAGTGGATGGCAAAACAATCTGACTTCATTTATTTAAAAGCACTTATACAAAATCAGAAGTATTAATAACAAAACCTGTTTGTAACTGCTATTTTCCACCCCCAATGGATTGTCAATCTTTCAAAAACAGCACAATTCATTGGTGGTTGAAGTGAATGTTTCCTGCAAAAGGCCTATTGCAGAATACTCCCTCCAATAGACCAGTTCGCAATTAATTCTGACATTTTGAAAGGGGTGCAAACATAGCACAAAATAGAGTGTTTGTATGGGAATCTGATGCCAAATAATTTCTGTAAAAATCGAATTTCTGAAACATTCACTGTCCGCAAACTTAAGATACCAGGTAAAATATTAACTGATCAAAATTTGAGGGATGAAGCTGTGCTGGGAAGCATGCAATCATGTTTTCAGTTTTCCATACATTTATCTGTAAAAACGAGTCTAATGTATGGAAAACTAGTCTACTTCACTCAAAATAAAGAAAACATAAATAGGTTGACTTGTGGCAAGTCAAATGAACAGACTGCTCAAGTCTTGTGATTTTTGACTTCAGATCTGGGAAATTTGCACTGAATCAAGGTGCCACACAAGCTAAATTTATCAGTGGAGAATTATTGGTTATTAGTTGCACTTGTAAACTTAATTTTCTTTATAGACATGCAACACAGAGACATTAAATAATAGCAGGAGTTATTTCTCTAGAATAGTCTTTGGATTATTTTTTGGGGTACAGTTCCTCTTTACACTTGAATCCCTCAGTGAACCAAGTATAAAACATTTGACTAACTTAACTAGATTACCACAATACACAGCTTCAGGGGCAGGTACATGTATGTGTCCGACAAGTATCAATAAACGAGATATAATTACAGTAGTATATAATGTTGGCCAAGCAAGTCTATAAAATCTAGTCTAGCAAGTCTATATAGTCAGTACATTTCTTCTACTCTTAACATTATCTGTCCTAAAAAAAGATTAGGTATCAAGGTAGAGAAATGCATTAAAGTTATTCTTACATTTGTACATACTAAATCACTCCTTACATGTGTAAATGTTATCGCAACAGGATTATATAACTTGTTAATATAACAGAATATTAGACTGCATTATTCCTACCCACTTGTGTACATTCCTTACCATTATAAAGGCGACATTTTTAAGATAGGGCTTTCATTAAGCTCACAGTTCACAGCCTTGCAGTCGTATGTGATTGTTATTTCACCCCAAAATTTTGAGGCCTTCAAAGACCTGTCACTGGCTTTACAACTGGTAAAAAAAACATAGGTACATATACAAGCTGTGCTTTGCATAACATTTATGATTTTCCAGCCAGAGGGAACAAAATCACTACTTTTTGAGCCAAAATTGAATTAACAAACTGGCATGGACTGTTGAGCATTCCTCTCCAACTGGAGTTCCAAACTTATACTTCCCCTCAAACCAGATTTCCAAGCCCAGATTCCCTCCTAACTCAAACTGGAATTCTAAAATGCTGCTTATGTAAAACACACTATTTTCGAAATGTGTGCTAAGTAAAGGGAGACGGGAAAGGAGGATTGTGCATTTTGAGATGGATGAAAACTTAGGCAAAGCTAATTATTTATGGTTACATTTCCCCCCATAAGTAAACTAGAAAAACCAGGAGTCGGGTTCGAAATTAACTTTTGAAGGTAATTGCCCCATTGGGCAACTGCTATTCAAGTTATAGTTGCCCCCCAAAAATTGTGCTTGCCCTGTTTTAAAAAGTAGTTGCCCAGTGACAATGAAATAAAAATTGCTTACAGTATACCTTGTGGTGTCACCATGTGTTTTACTTTCTTTGAAAATTTGGGTGTTGTTGTGTCGTCGCAAGTGTTGCTTGCTTTTGTTATGGGCATGAATAACACCAATTCAGAACTTATCTGAACCCTTGTAGAAAGAGCTATTCTTGTTGTGCATGTTCATTTCCTTCCAAACAGTCAGTTACAGAACATTTTACCTTCAGTTAACTGGATCCAAGGAAAATCCTTTTCTCACTTTGGAAGGAACTTTCGTACTCTCGAAGTGCTGTCATACGTTTTAGAAGCTGTTAAGTTGCTGCAAACTTTTTTGGCATGCGGCTGAAAATCATCGGATGGTTCTTTGTCTTGCTGTTGTTCTTTGTCCGACTTAGAGCTAAAAAATCGAGTAATTTTACCCTCCATTTTGAACACATGTGCATTCAAGATCTTTCTGCGCATCCTCTCCGATTAAGTGTACTGCTGACATCAGTAAGTGATGACAAGATCTCACTCAATGCATGACGAGCATGGAAAATCAAGGTGCTTTAACTACATACAAAAGACAACTTTTCTTGGTTTTCTCTTTTCTTTATTCTTTCTCAGTGATTCAAATTATTATTTTTATTATTACTTCCAAGTCCCAACAGTTGCCCTGCTTGGTGGAAGCCAGTTGCCCACCGTACCACATATACCGTTTTTAAGGAGTGTGACCTGATTTATATAACCTGTTATTATTCATCAGAGAAATTTTCTTTATGCCTGCCATCACTTTCGTGTGTTGAACTCATATATCGTTTTATTGAAGAGTTTCTGTCAATGGCAAAGAAAAGTGCAGACAATGTTTTCAGACTTTATAGAGTCCTGTTCTGGTTTGTTTCAAATAAAGTTGAAGTTGCGATATTAAGGTAAGACTTCTGAATGCATTCAACAGTTTATTGACTTTTGTCAGGGAGAGGTGTTTTATATTAGTATACATGTAGATGTATTAAATTGTAATGCAATGGCACGATTCACGGACATTGAAAGAGTTTGATTGAATCTGGTGTAATGTTTTTACGTAAACACCTAGCAGTAAATTAAAATGAAACAACTTGATCCAATAAACAAGTATTCATTCACTGATTCAGTCTTGTTTTTGTCCGTGAGCTAGAGCCATTCCTGAAATAATTCCCAGCTTGAAAGATTCAATGGCTACAGTATGAGTAAAATGAAGCTTAAATATTTAAATAAAGGTCTCGATTTGAAAAACAAAGCAGAACTAGAGATCAACGATTCTCTGTAAAACACACATTAATTCAGTGGCAGTCAAAATGTCTTATTTATAAATTTATGCACATCAACATTTTGACTTTACATATACAGTGTTAGAAATTCATCTTGAAGCCATGCAGCATATGCTATTCAAGACGAAGTGTATGCTCAATTGAATTATTTGACTTGAATTATTGTCCTTTCAAATATTACTTGGAAGCTTCACAGATCCTAGGTTTCTGAAATGGAAATGAGTATTTAGTGAGGTGGGTGTTGGAATTTTGCCATGTTTTGCGCTAGGGTATCTAAGGATATGCCAAAAAAATATATATACTCGTATTTAAATTTTACACCAGGCAGTATTGTTGAAGGGTCAAAGGCCAACAATGAATATGAGATGAACCATAACCTTCCACAATAACACGCTTGTTTTAGTATGATATTTATATTGAATGTTACACAATAAACAGCCATCAGCATTAATAATGACTTGAAAAGAATACAAAAGCTTATCTTACATATAGAGTTGTCACAGAGTGATCTGTTCTGTTATAAAGAAATACATCACAGATTTCCAGTCTAGCACCGCCATCTTGGAAAATTAATACTAGTGCATAAATAGGTCTGGCATACTATGGAATCCTCTGCTTCCAGCATGTGAATTATGTTCTCAGTATTTAATTGAACAAGCAGCCAATAATTACATGTAGTATTGGTAATAATTAGTATTGGTAATTAGTATTGGCAGGACAAGTGTGTGGAATTTTCAAACATCACAAGCACTATTAATAGTTAATTGAACTTGCACACTTATGATAAATGGTTAGGGGGCAGGTCAAAATACATGCCTTCAAGACAGACCCATTTTTGGGCAGGGGGGTGAGGGCTGCTGCCAGCCAACGCCTCTGGAGAAAGAACTCAATATTTAAAAAAATTGTTATTAAATATCTCAGAAGAAATAAATGGAATAATCTAGAAAGAAATGCACTGCATATTTTGTCTCATGCTATCATTTTATTTGCTGTATTAAAATTGTCCCTAGGCCCCCCCAGACCGGAAATAGATGGTCAAAAATGGGGGTGGTACCCTGCACCAACAGCTGTCTGGTGAAAACAAGAGTCCCTCACTGGGGCATGTGTTTTGACCTTCTCCCTTAGTAATATAGATGCAAAAGTGAAAAGGAGAACTGAATTAAATAGTTTTTAAACTGAATTAACTGTGTTTGCAATATTTTTGTGATTAACATGTCTATGCTCAACCAATCAGAATTGAGTATTTTTGTAGGGAAGTAGCTACATTTTCATAACAGGACAAATTATAAGAGTCTTGTGCTTCCTAGCAATGAGACTCTTATACTTTTTCCGTGTTTTTCTCATCGCATTGTTTGTTGCAGAGATAGGACCAGTTCTATCTGAAAAACACATTTTTTTAGGCTTTATGGAAACCAGATGGAAATCTGTCACTTGTCTGCTTGTACATGCATGTACTCCCAGTGGTACATGGTTATTTTCCTGATAAGGTCAACATATTCGAAACGTTTCTTACTAAGAGTTGATGTTACAGTATCTCCTAAATAAATAAACAATAAAATAACAAACTTAATAAGATGATGTGGAGTGGAGAATTGGCACAGAATTTTCAAAATTAATCTCATCCTGAAACCATTAAACTTGTCAGACTGCCATTACCAAGAACAACCCTAAGAAATATCTACGCAGTGTTGGAGATGGAGAGACTGTTGAATTTGATGTTGTCTCCGGTAACAAGGTAAATGTTCTCTGTTGTGGCAAGGACTGATTTACAGGAATATGTTTGTAAAACTTGGGTTTGCAGTGTGAATTAGTGCAGTTTTTGACTGAGTGTTGGAAGGGATACATGTAAGTGATTGCTTTAGGTTTGCATTTGCTTAGTTTTTCTATTGGCTGTGAAAAATGTTTTGTAATGATCAGTCGGTCAAGTTCTAAACTAAAACCAAACATTTTTCTGGCCCATCCACCATACGGCAAAAGATAGCAGCTGTGTATTTGACTACACTTGCAAATCTGACACAGTCACAATAACACACAACACCTCTCTTCAATGACAGTGTATTTGCAACAGCAGTTGTACCGGCTTGATTTCAAGATTTAAGACCTACCTAAAAGTAAAAGCCACCATCTTGACTACAGTGGATTGCATTTACTTTAACAAAGTTAGCTAGAACTGAGCACATGGGCAATCTCAATTTGACGGCCCTGTTGTGCATGCGCCAAATGAGCACTGTCCGCTGGCCAATAACTATTTGCAAAGCAATCCCAAAATAACTCACCATGGGGGCAAATTTGCCACACAAGATGACCTTCATTACACAGTCATGCAATTATGAGAACAATATGCTGGCCAATCTTCCAGTTAACTATGATTATTAAATCTCCTAAACAAATGGGAAGAAAAGTGGTAGAGGCAATGAGGGTGAGTGGATCTACAAATGTATATTGTAACCCAGTGACTGACATCCAATGGCTAAATTTAATTGGGAATTGATTTGAGTGAAGAAGGGGGAGAGGGCAGTTCCTTGTGGAAAGGGGTCATCCCCCCCTCCCCTGCTTCCTCAATTTGACCCTCTGGCTACAACCCTGATACTGGCTAACATGTTATTATCTTGTCACTTTCAGGGTTTAGAAGCGTCTAATGTGACTGGCCCAGAGGGTGAACCAGTACAGGGCAGCAAATATGCACGTAAGACTCGCATAGCTAAATGAGCAAGTACATGTAATACAGTAACGTTATAATGGTTTCATTGGCAACATAAACAAGACACATCAGCCCTACACCCTAGGGCCCTTGTGTATATAGGGCCTGGTTCAAATTAGAGACGTGAAGTACTATGTTATTATTAGAGACGTGATGGGGAGCCGGGGTGGCACAGTGGTTAAGCGCTTCGCCTTTCACCTCTGTGGCCCAGGTCCGATTCTCGGATGCAGCGTATGCATACAAAATGTGAGTTGAGTTTGTTGGTATCTCGCCCTTGCTCCGAGGGTTTTCCTCCGGGTTCTCCGGTTGTTTTCCTCCCTCCGCAAAAACCAACATGCTAAATTCCAATTCGATCTGTGGATTAGCCGGGACCTGGCTTTGATCAGCCCCTATAGTTGTTTCAGGTCTCGTTAGAAATTCAAAGGTACTAGATGTTCTTGTCATCTCGACAACTCGCCAAACTAGGTGCAGTGGATCGTCTGGCTTCAAAATTGCCAAGTCTTTGTTTGGACTGCCAGCGATGCCCTTGGGTTCAATGTTTTGCTCCCAAATGGCCCTAGTATTTCCAGAGCATTTAACTATCTGTGTTAGTTTTAGTGTCTGATTCCTTTCTTTGTTCTTTTGAATGTTTAATACTCTTGCCAATGAATACAAAAATTATGCCAGCCAAAAACAACAAAGTAGAGTAAATGAGCATTGACTGTCACAGGCTTTTGCTGCAATTTCAGATATCTTTACTTTTCTGGGAAGCCTTCACCCCTCCCCCACATTTCACCCTAACCTTTAATGGTGAATCATTCAATTAACATACATATATATCCAAGGGAGGGATGGGTGGGTAGTTTCCCAGAAAAGTATTAAAAGAGATCTGCAATTTCTTTGCCATATTTTTGTTTATTCATCTCACTGTGCTAAAGAAGTGACCTCAGGAAACTCTGTAAAATGAAATCTATTTGTTTTACACAATAGTTCAGTGCACAAACTTTCTGACATCATCTGTGAATCTGTACACTGATAGATCATGGTTATCAACCAATCGCAGTGCATGTTGCCATAAGAAGTAGTGTTAGTTGTGTTTAAATACAGTAGTACCTGGTATTTAGTATTGATGTTTTTTTATTACATATTTTTAGCTGATCGCCGTAAGAACAGGTTCAACTACTACTATTCCCGTGACCGCCGCAACAGGCGTCGCCCTCGCCCCAGACCCAACAGTATTACCAATGGCGAGGTGAAAGAGGGAGAAGGAGAGGGAGAGGGAGAGGAAGGGAAAGATTTTGAGTCAAGTGAGCGTGAGGGTGATCGCCGCGACAACAGACCTAGGGGACAGAGGTAATGGATCATTAATGTTACTACCCCCCTATGGTCAATATTACTGGAACGTACTGGCGGTAAATGCTGAATTAAAAAGTTGAGGGAGAAAAGCCAGATAATTGTATTTAGTAAATAGTCGTATCCATGTTTTTTGTGTGCATATACAATGGACATACCTATTCTGTCATTTAGGGATAAAGAAGACCAATAATGCTTTCAGAGAACAGAATCTGTGACAACATTGCAGCAACAGCAAAATTGCAATGCAATTCCAGCTCTGAAATTGCTGGATGCCGGCAATGTTGCAGCATGCCTCCATACCTTGAGGGTTCCTCGTTTGCTTTATGATACATGTATACATTGTAGATTTATTTAAGCAATAAAATTCGTTACATGTACATACATTTGCGATGTTGGGATATTGAACAAAGAAAAACTTGAAAATCATGAGCCTTCAAGTTTTTCTGCTTTCTCTCAACATCGTAAGTGTTTGTAACGGAGACTAAAGACATGGGAATGAATTTTATTACTTTTATAATATAATGAACCGGAAAAACACTATAAATATTACACATGCACAATCAGAAGATCAGTTCTCCTAAGAATCATCAAAAATCAGCCAATCGTATTTGTGAGTTTGCACAGTGTGGGAGATCCCCCAAGACATATCTGAGAGAAACGAATGTACTTCTCTGTGTAACTTGCTCTATTTTGAAAATAATTATCTTGCTACGTACCCCAAAAAGAATAACTCTGAATTCAAGACATTTTTTTGCTGGAAATTTAAGCCAAGGCATAAGATATTCAAGGAAATTGAGGACTTGAATTGGCTGGTTTTGTCACTCAATATGCACAAGGAAACTTGATTCCTGCAGAATGAAGATGCCATTGGAGCTGCTTTTAGTAAATTTGAACTCTCATTTTCGCCTAAATCAATGGAAATATATAGTTGTTGGGACCTTCCTTTCAATGAGATGAGGTTTAGAGTGCAAGGTAAGAGGGACATTTTGTTGTTCTGAGAAAACTCAACAAGTTTGATTTCGATGCACAACTTTAATTACCACTGTCACACATGTGAGTTTGCAAATGAATTTCAAAGAGAATGTCATCATTCATAAAATGTTACTGGAGAAAGCTAAAAATGCTCTCTGAATTATCAAAGACCAAGCAGGCAGAGTGATTGGCCTTATTATTTCCTGACTTAAATGACTGTCAGACTCCCATAGATCGACTGTTTATCAAGGTTACAAGTTTCATTATTTTAGTTTGAGGTATTAAAAAGACGTACAGTAAAAATTGAAAGACTAATACCTTCCCCTCAGCTTAATTACTCATTCTAGCTCATGTCTGCCAGGAGAATTGTTTGAAAACTAGACTTATTAGCTCGCGTTTATGTGTTCTATTTACAAATTAATACATGCAGTAAATTAAAAGACAGTGATTTTATTTCTTTTAACATGACTTGCAAATAAATATTTATCGGGTCAGCAACTTTGATAAGCTTGACGTTGCAGTAATGAAAACGTTGTATTCTTGTTGAACTATCTCTGACAGTCATTGCTGATTAAAATCACATTCAAAGTCAATGTTTGGTTATTCTGACAGACATTCTTCCTTGTTTGCCATTTTGATTTAATTCACAATTGCATGCCTAGAATTTCTCTGTCTATAGACTCCAAACAAACACTGCTTTCAGCCAATCGGTGTGAGTTTCATATGGGTTATTTTATAAATGCACAAAGCAGACAAGCACTCTGATAAAACACACTTTTGCCATGTTTTTGCATCACGCTTGAACTCTCAATGCAACATCGTTGCGAGACAAGAAATTGTTGCCTGACTGTATTACTTCACCTTTACCAAGAAAACCAACATTCTTGGTTAAATTTTAGCCTAGGATTAATGGTAATCTGGCTTCAATGAACTCAGGTCAGATGAATTTATAAAAAAAATGTATGTTCCTTTCCTTAAAGAATTTGCATTAGTTCTAAAGACACAGTGTGCATTTAATATGTGATAATTATAAGAGGCATTAGCACAATTTGAAATTTGGCAATCATGTGGTCGTACTGGATGGCAAAAATCTTCATTTATTCAAAGGCACTTGTACGACGAGATCAGTAGTGTTGTTAGCAAAACCTGTTTGTAAATGCTATTTTCCACCTCCAGTAGATTGTCAGTCTTTCTAAAACAGTAAAGCCTTGACCATGGCATCACAACCGCAATTCATTGATTATTGAAGCACATGTGGCTGTTTCCTGCAAAAGGCATGCTATTGGAGTGTGGGCGACTGTGTCATGAGCCTTACTGATAATGTCAAGTGTCACATGACAAACCAAACCTTATTTTAACAGCATAACTGTTCAAAATATCTCTTACTACAGGTATTCATTATAGCTTTAAATGTGTTAAAACTCGGGGCTCGAAATTGAGAGGAAAATACTAACAACTGTTGCTAGTTGTCAGTAATATTTAATATCAGCATGGTCTGGTTCACTCGACAACAAATAGTTCAATATTCCAACAGTTGTAAGTTTGTCTCTAGCCTCTCTTTCATGCAACCAGAAGCAGGTGGCCATATTATGCAAAGGTCTATTGCATAGAAAGTTTAAGTTCAACTTCTTACTTTTGTTTGCATGGAAATGGGGCTAGAGATGTATCTTGATGGAATCGGAAGTAGGAGCCCAGAATGACTCAAAAGGTCTGAGATGTTCCTTGCAATTCTAAAGTCTACTCACATTTTGCAAATGCCAAGCCTAATTTCCAGTCCTGAAACTGCTGGTTGTTGTGTTTGCAGGCGTCCATGGTGGATGAGGCGTCGTCGTGGACCCCCTCGGGAAGGAGACTCTGCTGAACATTCAGGAGGTGATAGTCAGGGGGAGGGGCAGAAGCATGAGGGCTCTGGTGAGGAGTCACAGGAGCGCAAACCCAGACGCCCACGCCGACCACGCTATAGACGACCAAGGTATTCAAGAAAACTAACCTAATATTACCATTATTTAAACGAGTGTGTGGTCCTTGCTGTAAGTTATACCCTGATGTGTGGTCGAAACGCGGCCCACAAAGGTGAAGTGAGGATTCAAATCTCAACAATTTGTTAGAAAACAATAGCTCTTTTGTCATGTGACAATAGGGGCAGCCATGAAATGTCATCACATCCAAGGTGGTGGCACCCACGAAATTCACGAGCTCCTAAGGAGAGGAAACGCTCACTTAATTCATGAAATGACGATATAAACTAACTAAAACCCTACCCTAGACCATAAAAAAAACCTAACTGGTCAGTAAACAAGATCTTATCCAACTAGAGCTAGGGTTCAAAAGAAAAACTTTGGTGAGGTAAAAAAATTGAGCGATTTTCTGGAACTCGAATCCCACTCCTCCTACTTGTAAGGCAAACGTCGCAACCACTACACTAAACAACCATCGTCGCTCAATTGCTGTCAAATTTTAAAACCACTGCTAATCTCTGTATTTTTAGCCAATCAGAGTGAGCGATTCCTTGGCGAAATTCAAAGCCCAAAATGGCTCGCACAATTAATCCATTTTTTCAAAACCTAAAATATATTTTCATGATATTTTACAAACATGTATACACGACTTTCATAATGGCCGCCTCCTAATTTGCATATGTGATTTCCCGTTTCGGTAGTTTATCCACATGTGTAGAAAATATAAACATTGCCATGTGAAAGAGCATGTTGACGTTAGTGAACTTGTGAAAGTTGAGTGCTGTAGCTTATAAAGCAATGAAGTTACATCCAGTTGAAATTAGAGATTTGTATGAGAAAAACAACGGAGGCCTTTCTAGCCTCACTTTCATATTTTTCTGCATTACAAATGCTTATAGCTCAACAGCAATTTTCCACATTGCTCCAAAACTCAAAACAATCACTAGTTATAATGTAATCTTTCATGTGGTAGCATTGGTTTCCCCCTACAGATTTATCTTCCAAATTATGCAAATTAGGAGGTGGCCGGAGGCGGCCATTATAAAAGTCGTGTATACCAACCAATCAGAGCGCGTGCACTATTGAATTTATTGTATAATTATGTTATAAATTGTATTACGTTCATATACACAGCGCACTTCAATGCAGATGTACCATTAAGATAGATAAATAATAATCGGGTATAGGCAACCTTAAAAATAACTAACAAGCTAATCGTGTTAGGTGGCAGAAGATTGTTTGTTTTCGCATACAAATGTTAGTATATATTTGTTATAGACGCACACAAAGTGAGGAAGACGGAAAGAATGAAGAGATTAAGGAAGAAGGCGAAGAAAGAGGAGAGAGAGGAGATAGAGGAGAAAGAAGAGAGAGAGGAGAACGACGAGAGAGAGGAGAGAGAGGAGAACCACGAGAGAGAGGAGAGAGAGGAGAACGACGAGAGAGAGGAGAGAGAGGAGAACGACGAGAGAGAGGAGAAAGACGAGGCGGAGGAGGCAGAGGCAGAGGAGGAGGTAGAGATGGAGGAGGAGGTAGAGATGGAGGAGGAGAAGGAGGAGGCGGAGAAGGAGAAGGAGGCAGAGAAGGAGGCGAAGGAGGAGGAGAAGGAGGAGGAGAAAGAGGAGAAAGAGGAGAAGGAGGACAAAGAGGAGAAGGTGGAGATGAAGGGGAACGAGAAGGCACAAGGCCTCCGCGCCGTCGAAGATTCAGGCGATATAATCGCAGACAGGTACGGTTTCAGTTCGGTACAACATTTATCGCATTGTGTTGAAAGCATGGGTGTCCAATGGTTTCAGTATCGGTCCAACATTTCCGAGAATGATAGAAGTTAATTACATGTTGAACAAAACTCTAGTTCAACATCATTCTAAAACTCATTAATAATTCATGAGCTTTTTAGTCAATCAGAGGGCTGAATTTGGTCACATGCATGAATCTTGATACCCAATGAAACACTACTACAATGTGTTCTCATTGGGTATCAAGATTCATGCATGTGTTGGACCTAATTAAGCTACAAGGATTACAGCATAAGTATGACTTTACATGTACATGGAGAAGTGAAGGAGAAGACGGAAATAAAAATCGGTGTCCAGAGTGTGACTGCTCTTGACTACTAGTCTGCTGTCTTCACTACTTCACTACTAGTCCGCTGTCTTGCCCACTATGCTATCAGGCCGTTTGTTGAAATGACCGTGACAAAAAAACAATCACAACCCTTGTAGTCTATAATTGCATGCAATAAAATTCCAGGCAACAATACTTTGTAATGATTTATGAATGCAGGTATTGTTTTCGCTTGAGAAGTCAGATCAAAAACTCAGCTTCGTGTTTCACCAGGGAATCCAAACACCTCGAAATAATAAAAGAAAGCGGCCTCGTGCTTTCATCTTTCTCGGTGTTTGGATCCCCTGGTAAAACACTAGCTCTCGTTTTTGATCTATCACTTCAAAACGATTTCGACGTCTGGTTTTAATAAATGTTTTATCGATGTTGTAACCATTTGACCGTAGCTTTAGACATCAGGGGCCAATTGAATAACACTTTCGCACATGTGTTTGATGTGGCTGGTCACTGTTTTATCGCCTCAAAACAAGATACAAGTGTAAACGTTTTATTGAATTGGCCAACTTCAATTTTATTTTCACTCCTAATATGATTTTAAGTTAGCACTAACCCGCAAGTAGCAATGGCTAATGGAGGCGGGCAGTGATTAATATTCGACTAAATACACATTTAACTAGATTGCTGAGAGAATAGGTGATTGTACAGAACTATATAATTTAAGAAAAAGAAAACAACGATTTAACAATATAATATAAGTGTAAGACCCATTCAAAAGATGGTGTAATCAACGTTGCCATTACAATAAGCATGCTACTTTAGAGAACATGCAAACATGAGTATCTTTTTTTAAGCACAGCAACAAGCGTTGCGAAGTTACCGAAATTTCAAATTAGGGAGTTTTGTATGAGATTCATGACGTCAGGCTGGCTAGCCTCGTTTTCGTGTTTATTGAGTCTCGAGTTGATTACTTAGTAAGGAATTTTTCTTTGATTGACACTGCTGCATGCTACTAACGTGAACTCTCTGGGGGTAGATTGTTCTTCAGGAAAAAGTAGGCCATGTTGACGATGTTGCGCACGCATCAGTAGAACAATAGACGCGAGCTGATAAGACTCCAATCTCGTACCCAGATCCCATTTGCTTCTTACTGCGCATGCTCGACGAAATAATAGGGCTCTGGAAGAATCCGATTCCGGAAGTCCGCGAATCACGGACTTCCGGCAACTCTGCGCATGCTTATCATACGTCACCTGAGAAGTCGTTTCTTCGGGTTCGATTCTCGCTCAGCGCCTCAGGCCTATGTTTTGGTTTGTGATATTTTGCTTGCTAGTGTCAGGGCAACCCCTAGGGAGTCTCTTTCATCTTCTGCCGTTTTCAGTTTGGATTTTAAGGCTTTATTTTCATGCATCAGGCTCGTGTTTCGGTATCGGTGGATTCATCAGACATTACAGATTCCAGTACACGTGAAGAAGATTCATGGGGATCGAAAACTGATCGCTGAAATCGCCTTACCTGAGCCCGATGACCACACAAACAGCAACTGAATACATCATAGAAGCAAGTCAAGGCATTTTTACTTGCCATTCTCTCGTATTTTAGCTCCTTGAAGGCTGGAGTTCGTTGCATTCTCATCAGTACAAACGCTTATATTTAAGCGATCAGTGCCAGTTCACAAGTTTAAGAGATCGGAAAATGCCACTTCTGCCTATAGAGCACTTACGAACAATGTTGTTAAAATGGGAATGTGTAGTATTACCTATCTGTTACGGTAAATCCCTCGGCTATATCAACTGTTACTGCTGGTTGGGTTCGATTTTCGAATTCATGTACCGTATGATTTGAGTTTGCCGCTGAAGTGATTTGAACTCCCGATAGGATGCAAGCAAATATCTAAGAATCCCTGAAGAGATCGACAACCATTTAGGTAAAATCCAACGGTTTTTAGCGTTTAGATAAATTACTTTATGTTTGACTTCCGGTAAAGTTGCATTGTTCAGAACAGCCAATCAGAATACACAAAAATCGGATTATTCCAGAGCCCTATTATTTCGTCGAGCATGCGCAGTAAGAAACAAATGGGGCCTGGGTACGAGATTGATAAGACTCATTCTGTTTCACCAGCCTTTTGTTATTTAAAACAGATAGCCATTGTTCTAGCTGCGTGCGCCAAATCGTCAACATGGTCTATTACAGTGCGGCTACTTAGACAACGATAACCAATCACATTGCAGAACGAAAACAAAACATTCCAACTTCAAGACAATATCATTTCGGCTTGCTCGAGCTTCGGCCGGTAAAAGGCAATTCCGTCTTTCGAATGAAGAAAACCGCAAGGCTATGCTAGGATTTGTAGTTTGGACTGCTTTATTTTCGCTGTGCAATGTGTTAAGTTCTCGTTGTCAAAGCGGTCCTGATTGTTGAACTGTAATTAGCCGGTAACAAAACGAGCGGGGGACTGGAACGGAGTCAGTAAAACTCATTCAATTAATAACTACAGTTAGTCAAAGTTAGCATTATTTTCCAAAAGAACAGGTTTGGTGAACTTTCGCTCGATATCAAATATGTCAATTTTCCCATACAAACTCTTATTTTTTTAATGTCGTCCCTCCAAACCATACATTCATTGTAAAATTTTGGAGGGACAAAGAAATTTCAATTGCTTATAATTCAGACAAGATTCACTTGAATCACGTCAAACTTGGCACACATGCTAATTTAGCCTCCAATGCAGGCGTTTTATTTGGAAAATCCTACTCGTCTGAAATTCATTCCCGAGCGGAAAAACGTCCACGAAAGCGGGGAAAACCACTAGAAACTCCTGCATTGCAGGCTAATGCTGATGTCAACATGCTCTATCTGTTCCAGTCCCCTGCTCGTTTTGTTACCGGCCAATTGCTTTTCACAACCAGACTTTAAAAAAGTATGATCACCATGCATAGAGTTCCGTTCAGTCCGAACGAAACTTTATTACGATCGCAGCGATCATAGACGACAGTTCTGTCCTAGACGATACCGTTAGTGTTTCCATACGATCGCTTAGTAATTTTTCCGGCGGTCGTAGCGATAATACGGAAACCGCTCTTCAAGGTCCCCATTGTTTGTTTTGCAGCCTCGCGACGGAGATGAACAAGAACAGTCACCACAACACGAGTCGCCACAACACGAGTCGCCACAACAACAGGACTCCGAACCTCAGAAGGCATCGGCCGACGCCACCGATTAACAACAAAGACCCGTCATTTTGATTCCAGAAAGATCATTGCTTGCACCTATTGTGAAAGATATAACTGTATTGTCAGGAGCTCCTACTAGAAGACCATGACCATCAGTGGCTGAATTAAAAACTTTGATAAAGACCAGAGCTGCGCGCCGTTTGCGCTTATGTTTCTGCAAATCGGCTTTGTAGCATCTTAGCAACCTTGTACGTCTTCATTTCTATGTTAACAGAATGAATGAAGGCGCTTTAGTTTCCGATTTTGTAATATAACACATGCATACACATTAATCACGTACAGACTTTTGTAATGTAATTTTGAAATGGCAGTTTTCCTTTCCTGTCGATCTGCCATGATTCTAACATTGATTGGTCATGGATTTTCTATTGTTTGAGATCGTTTTTGTCAGCTTTTGCACTTTTTCCATCTTGTTAGTAAAGTTCAGTGTGTACGAGAGGGAGGAACTGATTTGAACCATCATGAGCTCAAATTAAACTGCAGAATGGACAAAACCTGTCTGTGCTTGTTCTTTGTATTTTCTCTTTACGATTATTCGGGTATTCTCAGAAGACGCTAAAATCAGTCGAGCAACAGGGCTGTGGACTTCATGGTAGTGTTTCGTTCCATATAGTCTCCCTGCATAATACTGAAATAGAGAAAATGATTATGCAGGGAGACTATATGGAACGAAACACTACCATGAAGTATACACCGATGTTCGCGATATGTAGAGGGACTGTTTTACAGTCTTAAAACGATGCCATCATACCCAGAATTTAATTTGTATCACAAATACCGTCTCGTTCAACAAATGTCCCCTTGTTAGAAAACTCTATAGAGTGGTAGAGATTTTTAGCCATATAAATTGCAGCCGTTTAGGAAATAATGTCTACGCATCTTCGCTCGGGTCAATGGGCTATTGTCAAAGAGAGGAATCGCTCACTTAATTAATTCATGAAATGACTATAAACTAACCAATACCCTACCATGAGCCATAAATAAACTTAACCTAACCGGTCAGTAAACAAGATCTTACCACCTAGAGCTAAAAAAACTTCTCAAGAAAATGGTGAGGTAAACAAATTTGAGAGATTTAGTGGAACTCAACCCTGTTCCTCTTACTCGTAAGACAAACGTCGCAACCACTATACTAAACAACCATCGTCACTAAATTGCTGTCAAATTTTAAAACCACTGCTAATCTGTATTTCTAGCCAATCAAAATGAGAGCGATTCCTCTACTTAGGAACTCTGCTATTATCACAGTTCGGCCGTCTTGGTTAAAACTGGCTTTGGCCACGGTAACCTCATTGGGTTTCAGAACGAGCTTTCCGGACGAAACTGGTTTTTATTGTCCTGTGACCGCTGCGTGTTAAAATCAATAGGCCCTATTGCAGGAGGGTGCTGATATCAATAGGCCCTATTGCAGGAGGGTGCTGATATCAATAGGCCCTATTGCAGGAGGGTGCTGATATCACCTTGATGTTGGGACACAGCTAGAACGACTGCTATGTTCTAAATAAAAGCTGGTGAACGAGTCATCAGCTCGCGACTATTGTTCTACTTTGAATTTCTAACGGAAACTGAAACAACTATTGGGGCTGATCAAAGCCAGGACCCGGCTAATCCACAGATCGAATTGGAATTTGGCGTGTTTACTACTGATGCAACATTGTTAAAATGGCCTAAAACTAGCTCTTGATCCCATGGGGAAAGGCGCTTTATACTTCTACTGGACGACAACACTTCAAAACGCTGTTTTAGATAAATCCATTGGAGTTGAAAAATAGCCGCATTTTAACCGATTTTCTTAATAGAACTGTTTTCAATAGACAATATTCGTATTCTCACGGACGAGCTGGAACGAGTACTCAATGGAGGCTCATGCGGGGGATTCTTTTCTAACGCTAAATAGCTTTCAGCAAATTCCCCCGCATGAGCCTCCATTGAGTGCTCGTCCGTGAGAATACGAATATTGTCTATTGACCTATATCACTATGACGTCATATCAAAACAATCTATTGTTTAAACGCTAAGGATCACGGTCGTGGGAGGGGGACAAAACAGGGACAAAACAGCAACAACACAAAGGAAATCGCTATCAAATGCATTTTGAAGAACGTAGAATAGCGGTAACAGCCACCAAATACGGTAAATATTGTGGGATAAACATGGATACAGCTGATATCTGGAAACCAGACAATTCGAAGTTAAATTTTCCTCAGCAGAGCAGATTTAGTTCAAAATTCTATTGTTCAAGTCGATTCTGTCCCCCTCGTAAACAAGCCGTGACGTCATAATGATAAAGGGTAAGAGTGTCGAATTTGATTGGTTGTTATCCACGCGAAAGACTCTAAACTCCGCCATCTAGGAGCGAAGCCTCTTAGAACCTCTGGCATCCACGGTACGTGATTGGTTGAAGTAAAACCAATCGTGAATTACTTCAGTTCGTGATTGGTTCGTTGATGTTTTTACTTGCTCCTGTCGGATTGGCTCGCTGGTTTTGGTTTTATGACGCTAGCCCTTTCAGCTTGTTTGTTGCCCTATTTCATACCACGTGATAGTTCTCCAGAGGATTCGTTGCTTTGTTTTCCAATTATAGAAAGTGGTGAATTTCCTCTTGTGATACAGAAAAACAAAAGCATTTATACTCGAGGGAAAAGTGAAGCTGACTAGGGCTCTTGAAAACCGATCTTGTTCAAGTAGGTTTAAATATATATCAGATATTTTTGCCGTCCAGTAAAACTATGTGATTGTATTCCTGCAAAATTCATTAATGGGGTTGAACAACAGTGTTGCACACGACGATTTTTAACGACTATTTAGATGTTGCGCTAAAAATCGTCCCCGTGTAACATACCCGTTGGCGTTCCGCATCAATGTTGCGCTAAAAGTTGTCTCGTGTAACATCGCCTTGAGATAGGTCGGCAAATTCCTACAAAAGTTGTAATCAGCAACGTATAACGTACCTCATACTTTGAGCACTCCATTTCAGTATCGATCGCGGTTCCAAGGAACACCATCCGCCAAACCAAGCACGAGTATCCAGCTAGCGTGCTTTATCCGCGCTCAAAACGATCACGCGGACCATGCAGACAATTCACACTGTCTCAAAACAGCGTAACATAATAGGTATTTTGTAAAAGGCAAATCTAGACTCAGCATAGTATCACGATTCACTGATCATTTTGTTTACTTTTGAGACGCCAATAGAGGTCTATAACATGGTATTGGCGTCTAAGAATACCAGCCTCTGATTGGCTCTTGCGCGAGCCCTTGCAGTTACATGGGTTCCTGGTCAAGTTCAAAAGTCGTTTGTTCAACAGCAAGACTTCTACAATTTCACCTTCAAAACACTAAATTACAAGATAAGAATTATTCAATCCTAAAGGTAAGGTTGGCATTGTAGTTTACGTCAGAAATCTAACACTCTTATCCGCTAAAAGTACAATTTTCACAATTTTTGAAGAGATTTCAAAACACGTCGCGACAGTTTTCTCCACTCAAGCTGTGAAACCGTTGCCATAGATATACTAGGCGCCTTTTGAGAATTGAAATTACGATCAGCATAAGTTTGGTGCTTCATTCTCTTCTTTCTTTTAACAATTCCCGACTTAACTGTTGAATCGCGATACAAAATTAATTGCGATTTTGAGACGCCGAACCGAATTATATTGCGCGACTCCGCCCAATACGAAATATATTTTCTCCCAACTGGCCGGCAATATAATTCGGTATCGGCGTCTCAAAATCGCAATTAGTTTATAGTGTTATGGGCCTTAGGATGTATTTCCCTTTGCTCAAACTTGGTGTTTTCCAACGAAGCTGTTCACGGCTAGCTAGCGATAATATATCCTTTTCCGATACTTTGATTTGCTAGACTCTCTTTCTTGGATTTGCTCAAGTTCTTTTGTGCTCGATATGCACACAGGATGGATTTTGGATAAAGCATCTTTCAAAAAAATAGGATAAATTTTGAATAAAGCATCTTTCGGAAAAAATCCTGTTGCTAGTTACCCGCAGGGTCCAAAATTTCGCCTTTGGCGCCAATGCGACTAAATTTTGAGTGTTGCATGGCCACTAAAATTTCCTAAAGTCTTCACAATGTCTTCACATTCACGATGCTTTAAGTAAATATAAAATTTAGCTAATAAAAATGACGGCAAATGTTCTTTGTCGGGTGTCGCTTGAAACTTGAAATGTGGCGACCACAATTGGTCTTTTGGCGACTAAAAAAATTGGGCTAGTCGCCAGTTGGCGCCTACGTGAAAAAGTTAATTTCGGACCCTGACCCGTAAGCAGTTACCCGTTACTATAGTTACCCGTTACCCGTACTCGTTACCCGCCGTTACTAGTTATCAGTTACCCGTTACTATAGTTACCAGTTACCCGTTACTATAGTTACCCGTTACCAGTTACCCGTAAAAAATACCTGCCGGCAACAGCGAGATGCACGTGTAATGATTTCTTAGGAAATATCGAGCTACTCCACACACTACCGGCACCGGCGGAGTTCCTCCTTCAACTGCTTGCGTTATTTGGTCGAGCATTCAAGAGTAAGCTCCCGGAAGTAAATAAACCTCGGCAAGAACCAGAAATGGAAGATCGAGACCAGCGGTGGATCCAGGGTAGTTTATGTGATTTCCGTAAACTACTCAACTTTTTTCAAACCTCTAAATTTTAGGTAGTTTATTACTAGGAGGGGTGGGGTGGGTGGGGTGTGAGTTGATTGGTCTGTCAGAGTAAACTACTCAGTCCAAACCCTGGATCCACCCCTGGAGACCGTAAGGAAAAAGCTAAGATGAAGGCTTATGCGGATAGCAAAGTTTATGTGAAGCCATCGATAATACAAGAAGGCGATACGGTACTCGTTAAACGCGACGATTCTAAGAGGAAGAGCGACACCCTGTCACACGGATCCATACATTGTTGTGAACAAAAAAGGAACAATGGTGACGGCAAAGAAAGAAGACAACACTGACATCACCAGAAACTCTTCATTTTCAAAAGCGCAGCGAGCAAGGATGAAGGTTCAGAGCTGGAGGAAGGTGAAGAAGAACAAGGTCCTGATGAACAAGGTCCTGACTGATGAACAGAGTCCAGTGACGGACATCCCAGAGAGAGTGAGGTCACGTCCAGGAAGGTTCAAAGACTTTGAACTGTATCTGTGAACTGTAGAGTAGTAAACGTGATATAACAGTTATGTTTTAAGTTTCAAGCGAAAGCTGAAGAGCAAATTATATCAAACTCAAAATAGGTTAAATTAATAGATGTAATTCAAATTATCATGTACACTGCAGGGGTGGATCCAGGGTAGTTTATGTGATTTCCGTAAACTACTCAACTTTTTTCAAACCTCTAATTATTAAAGAAAAGTCAAACAAAAATCGTCATTTCTGCCGATTCCTAACCGATTCCTGTCAGAGTAAACTACTCAGTCCAAACCCTGGATCCACCCCTGCACTGTAGTTGTATTGTATTTGTATTTTGTCTTTGAAAAGCCTTTTTAAGGAAATATGAATAAAGTATGAAGTTTTACACGTTCAGTTAAACGCTAAGTACGCAACCTTCGCGATTCAGAACACTAGATATTTGACCATCGTTTTGATAGACATTCAGCTGTTTTACTATATTTAGTTTGTATGTAATTTTATTTCTAAGAAGGGAGGGATGTAGTGTTGCTAGCTTTATTTGGAATGTCGTTGTGAATACATAGGTCCCGGATATAGGATCGGATGTAGGATTAGCACGGGCACGTTTCGGTGGCGGTTTGCATGTAAGATTTCCTTTACATAAATATCTTAAAAGATCACACACTATACAGAACGATTATTTGACATGAGTAAGCGAGTGGTGTCATCATAACAAGAAGCTTTTTTATATGTTGCATAATGTAAGGACAACTGCTATTACATGAACCTTCGATCCAGAGTATTATGCCTGCATGTTGTTGGATGATGTAAGAAAAACTGCTATTACGAGTATGTTGGATCCAGTCTCTCCAACCGGGTGGATTTGACTTAAAAAAAGGTAAAGGTATTCATATATATAGCGCAAATTCTATATGAATATATCCAAATGCACTTTACAAGGTTATTTTTGTGATACGGACTGCTATTGTGGTGCAATGTGCTGCCGTGCAGTTTACAATCATGAGTGATTGTTAGTACCTCAGAATTGAATACCAGGCTGTTGTGTTGGGAGACAATCCCCTACTCTTTCTCGAAACAACGCAACAGGTTCTTTCACATCCCCTTTGTATAGATTCAGAAGAGGAAGGAGACAAGGCCAATATTTGGCTTATACGTCCCTGCCCAAGAACGTGGCCGGGATTCGAACCCGCGACCTCCCACACTCTAGACCATGCTCTACCAACTGAGCTAACCAGCGAGGCGGTAGAGAAAAAAAAAAATGACGAAACGTTCGGCGTCGCGCTCAGGCGCGAATAAGAAGGACACCACTTTCAGGGGTTCGTTGGAACTCTACGGTATTGGAATTAGTAATACCAGTGAAATATGCCAGGATAAAAACTTTTTGGACCCCCTTCTCCTTGTTAATTATTCAAACTTTCTTGACCCTCCTAAAAGGTGGATGAAACTCTTTATGTCACCCCTTCCGTTACGTTTGCCAACCCCTCCTACGCATAAATAATGACCACTCCCTAAGTGTTAACTTGTAATTGGCGCGCCCCTCTCCGGTCTTATTCCATAACCGCCCGTATTTTAATAAACACCCCTGAAAACTTGACATATCAACATTAGTTGTAGGTTTTCGTATTTTATTTCCTTCACCAAACGGAAGCTGCTCTCGTTATGACAGTTGTTTTCGGGAGAGTCAGAAGAAATCCTCACCCTCCCCTTGTGGGTAATAAATATACTCTTGGGCTTCCTGTGCTGAAGCTCAATCTCGCACCCAGACCCCATTGGTACGTACTCAAACAAATTGAAAGAGAAAGTGCTTGATTTAGAATGATTTCATGAAATTTCGACAACTTCAGACTAATATCAATGCCTAATGGCTGAAATAGTTGCCGGCTCTAGCTTGTGAAACGTCAGTATTCCTGAGTTATGCGTCCCAATCAACCTCGACCTGCGGAACTCTGGCTAGTCTGGACTGGAAGTTTATATACAGCCCCGTATAAGAATAAAGAATTATGAAGTTTACAATTAAGCCAGGTAAGATATATATAATATAGGTTGCGACGGAAATATGGTTTGAAGTTTTCCACGAAGAAAAGGGGCACTTGAAGAAGGTAGGATGGCCAGATTTGGAATTTAGAGACTTTATTGTTTGTTCTAATTGTTATGCACCTATCAATGTCAACCCCCAGGGGGGGAGGCCGGGCAGATGTGGGGCATTTGACTTTTTGGGAGAATATTTGGTCAAAATCCCCACCCTGGGGACTAAATTCTGAGTCAAAACGGATCAAATCCCCCACCCTTGTATGAAATTGATTTACACAAATTCAAGAAGTATTTGGAATGATCTATAGTAAATAGGAATGAAGCGTTGAAGTATTAAATTAATTTATATTTTTAATGTGAACTGGACGGTAAACCTACCTTTTAGACGAATCCAAAATGGCCGACAAACTATTAGTACCAGTCCCTCTCTTTCAAAAGTCAAATGTCCCCACCCTGGGGTCCAGGCTCCTGTTCAAATTCCCCAGGGTGGGGACACCAAGAACGGTCAAATGCCCCACATCTGCCCGGCCTCCCCCCCCTGGGGGTTGACATTGATAGGTGCATTATGGGGAGCTCAGGTGGCGCAATGGTTAAGCGCTTCACCTCTCACCTCTGTGGCCCAGGTTCGAATCCCGGACGCGGCGCCATATGTGAGTTGAGTTTGTTGGTATCTCGCCCTTGCTCCGAGGGTTTTTCTCCGGGTTCTCCGGTTTTCCTCCCTCGCCAAAAACCAACACGCTAAATTCCAATTCGATCTGTGGATTAGCCGGGACCAGTGGCTTTGATCAGCCTCCATGGTTGTTTCAGGTCTCGTTAGAAATTCAGAGTTTTAATCCCAACGGGATGCATGGGGATTTGACATTTTGACCCAAAAAAGTCAAAATCCACAGCTTTGCAGGGCTAGTAAATGTTCATGTCTGGCTAGTAGATCAGTTTGACAACTTGCTTGATGGACAAATAGCTATTTTGAAATTATAATTTCTGTAAGTTTACTAGAAGTTAGCAAAATTAATAGGCCCTATTACCCACAGAAGAACTAAAGCCAGCAGTCTGAGGTCAAGTAGCCACCACACCTTGATTTAATGCTACCACCTCCCGGTTAGTTCAGTGATTAAGCTCTAGTCTGTTGAGCGGGAGGTTGTGGGTTCAAACCCCGGCCGGACCAACACTCAGGGTCTTAAAATAACTGAGTAGAAGGTAGGTGCTGCCTTTGTGAAACAACTGCAAATGGTTAGACCTTCACGTCTTCTCGGATAAGGACGTAAAATTGTAGGACTAGTGTCCCCAATTAGTTGCAAAGCTAAATACATTTGACACTTTAGTTACTTACTTACTACCCAGTTTGAAATTGAAATAAGCCTTGCTAAGTTAGCTCAGTTGGTAGAGTATATACATTTTGTATGGCTTAAATTAAAGTGTAAGAGGTTGTGGTTTTTAAACCTGACAGTATCCTTAGCAGGGATCTGGCCTTATTTGTCTCCTTCCACTTCTAATTAATACTGGAGGGGGATCTCAAAGAACCACATAGTATGTTGCATGTACTCTTTGGCAAAAAGAACATGATGAGATTGTTATTGGTGGCAGTTAATTATTAGCTGTGCCATATGGTGCACCAAATTTATCAAATGTTAAGCCTGAGGTGGGGGGAAGGCAGATATATGCGTGAAATATTTTTTCTTCAAAATTTATCCTCACCCAGTGAGACCCAAAATATGGGTGAAATATGATTTTAATCCCCCGGGCCACCTTGGCTTATTTATATCCCTATGAAGCGCATCTGCTTAATTGTACCGTACATCTATTTATGAATCATTACTGGACCATTTTCCTCATATATAATATATACATTGTGCCTTTTAGCAAAAGTGGTTGATATTCTTCGAAATTTAGCAGTCTTAATTACCTTCCAAGATAAATTTATTGTTCAGGATGGTTGCCACAAATGACTGACAAGACATTATATACATTTAAGTCCCAGTTCCTCCTCACCAAAACCTTGAGGCCCAGATATTGTTTTCATTTAATTCCTGAGGGTGGGGATGGCATGAATGATAAAATGCACCACATCAACCTGCCCCTCCCCCCTCAGGCTTTATATTGATTGGTGCATAAGAAGTCCAGAATTTTACATACTTACATTGTAGGATGTCAGTAAATTTGTAAAGCACCATAAGACTGTGGTGATATGGTGGGTAACTGGTTCCTGTAAAAACTAGTGTTGGTCTGCTTCAGCGGGGAAGATAAACACTGGTACATACATATAATCAACTAAAGTTGATCTAGCCATGAAAAACCATGAAATAATGTCCTGTATTTCATAGTAAACCTGAGCTCTGATTGGCAGAAATATGATATTTATAGCTGGATAATCATGTAGGTTTTATCTTCTCATGTTGTATTTGTTGTTGACAAATGTATAGTTTTACACTCATTTGCTGCACTTGTGTATTACAGTTTTATGTTCCAGTCATGAATGTTGTATGTCTGCTTGGCAATCCATGTACATGTAATTTAGAAATTATTGACCTGGCAATAAAAGTTTTATGCTGCCTTTCGATTAACATATCACTTTAACTGCTCATCACATGTGGCAGGGATATCGATAGGGGGTAGTGCCTTTCAATATAATATCAACCCCTCTAGGCAATTACCAGCACACCACGGCCATGTGCTCTCAGTCGTTGCCTCAGTTGGATTCTGTAATCTACAGGTGATGAAGCACTGTCTTTGCCAACATTTTACGCAACACTTTAATTGTGTTAGTGTAATGATTTTGTCCCAGCAAATGGAGCTAGCCCTGACAAGTTTTTATTATTATGAACTATATAAATGCAGGGGGTGGCCATTTTTTTTTCATTTTCGTATTTTATCATAAGTGCCCAGGTACTGAGGAAATAGGGTATGCTTATGGATCTTTATGTATTTTTGAAGGGTTAATGTGAATGCTGGTTAAAGGAAGTGACACAAAATGGCACAACCAATGCTTGAGGCTGAGAAGGATCTGTTCAGAAGGAATGCAGTCATCTTAGTAAATGGACTTGACCCTGATAAGATTTTACCAGTTTTAGTTGAAGAAGATATCATTAGTGAGGAGGACCTTAAATATATCAACGATCCACATGAACCAGCAACGGCAAGAAAAGAGAAGGTACTCAAGATGATTGAAATTCTACATTCGAAGGGTCAAGCAGTGGTTGCAACATTTATTCAAGCTCTTAATTAGTAAGACAGCACAAGAAGATGTAATCAACCTATTCGTAGAAAAACAAGCTGGTAAGATTTGTGTAAAAGTCATTTTAACATTTGACCCACATAATAACAAATAATTTAACCCACATTTTATGATGCTTCAATTAACATTTTTTTTTTGTTCTAATATGTGAGTATATGCATAAATTAAATTGCTTTTAGTTAAAGACCTCAAAAGTGCATGATTTTTTATAAAAAATTAAAGAAATTATACTATATAATTATATCCAAGGGGGCTCAGTCAGCTTTAGGTTGAAGGAAATGTTGACAGCTAGAGGTGAATCAAAAGTCTTATTGGTGACTGGATAAAGCATACTGTACATAATGCATGTAAAATGCCATAATTACTATGCCATAAGTGCATAGTACAATGTAAGTGCTATGCCATAATCCATAAGGGCTAATTCAGGTACATCAACCATAATATTTGTTGGTGCATGCATGATACTATTAAGGGAGGATTTTGAATGCAATTTTTTTACTCAAGCATACATTAATAACAATAATATTATAGTTTATTTAATCCTAGCAGCTAAAAGATGAATCACACAGAGGCCAGAGTCTATTACAAGAACAATAATAAGTAGAGGAAATTGCATGAATACAAGTGCTTAACACAGGATTTATAGGTACTGGGTGATATTTTGAAAGTTCTAATAACTGTACAAGCCTTTAGGTGAGTGCAATTTGAGAACTTTCAAAATATCACTCAGTGCCTATAAATCAAGTATAGCATGAGCAGTTCATGAGATTTTTTGTTTGTAGCAGAGCTTTGGCCCACGCGAGCGGAGCACCATATATATAGCATGAGAGTGAAATTTTAGCAACATGTTTAGCACGTGAGGTTTTCAAGCTCGATTTTGTATGGCTTTTAACGCCTTCTGGTCCTTTACATTCAATCCTCCGTTTATGGGATTCTGTGATTTTCTAAGTATCTCAATGATCAGTGTAAATTTTTTGCTGTAATGCGTAAAACATTCAATTTCCAATTTTAATTTCTGTTACATCTCGGCATGCACGCATACGCATCATGTTCTTTCTGTTGTATGCCATCATCTTTTACTATTACATATGCACATGCATAATTATTTTCATAAATGAATTACGTCTGCATACACGCATTACATTTCCCGTTACATATGCATGCATGTGCATCTCAACTGCACATGCACTTTTTATTTTCGTAAATTAATTTCCATTACATACACATGTATGCGCATGCATCTCTTCGTATTTAATTATTGGGTGCTCCGCTCATAGGCTTGCCTATGCTGGCCCACTACCCTGTAGTTTGAGCACATTGGCATGGTACAGTGAACCTAGTTTTAAACTGCCTTGTTGCAAGCTTGCTTGCTTGCTTGCTTGCTTCATAGCTATATTATAAGGTTCAGTCTGAAATCTCTGTTCTGCACTGATGAGCTCACAAAGAGCGAAACAGTACTGTCTGCAGATTGAGTATATATATATATCTAGCCTGTTTTCACAAAAGGACCCTTAGAACCTAACACCCCCTTTTGTGAAAACAGGCTAGATCTTGTGTGCCTGCCAGTAACTCGTGTTTTTGCCGTTTTCTTGAAAGGGCAAATGGCAGTTTAAGACTTTTCTGGCCTTTCTATCCCATAATTGACTTGTCTTAGATTTATCCCATAATTTCTCTATTTGAGACCTAGAGGTTAGGCTTAGGTTAGAAAAAGGCCATTTTCTGTTATTTTTACTCAAAATACAACAAACTTCCATCAATTAAATGCAATCTACATTAAGAGAACGTTGTATTGTCCATTAAAAGGTCAAGTTATTCGCGAAAATGTTTGAACTAGTCCTCCATCCCCCCCCCCCCCCGCCCCACATAAAATAACTAGAGATCAATTATGGGATAGAAAGGCCAGAAAAGTCTTAAACTACCATTTGCCCTTTCAAGAAAACGGCAAAAACACGAGTAACTGGCTTTTAAAGCTTAAAGGCACACAAGATCTAGCCTGTTTTCACAAAAGGACCCTTAGAACCTATAAACACCCCCTTTTGTGAAAACAGGCTTGATATATATATATAAATTATATACAGTCGTTGCCGTTAATGTTGTCCTAGACATATGCACATATGGATTTATAGCCTTTGTCCAGTTCGCACCTTTTACATAAAGAACGGTAATCAGCCGTGAACGCGCCCTTTGTATTTTGTAACAAAGAGCCTACACGGTGGTCTAATGGTTAACGCTCTTGCTTTCCAGTTCGAAGCCCAGAGTTCAAGTCTCAGTATCGGCATCGTATCTTTTTTTTTTCCGTTTTTTTTTTCTTGTCCCCCCCCCCCTTTTTTTTTGACATTGGATAAGAACGCGGCGTGTCTAAAACGCAGGTAACGGGTAGCGGGTAACGGGTAACGGGTAGCGGGTAACGGGTAGCGGGTAACGGATAGATGAAGGGTTTTTTTTTGTACAAAAATATTATCTGGCACCCGTTTACGGTGTGCCACACAGGTACCCCAGGCTCATTATGCGTAAAACGGTTATTTCCCGGATATTTGAAATTACAATAAATGTATGGAGCCACTCGCATACCCGTTTGCTCTAAAATAAATTTCAATAAATCGTCAAAATATTCTTACCTGTCTCTTGTGTATTTCTTTCAGTTTCTGTGAAGTTTCAAGCCATTCAATTCCGTTCAATATTAAGTGAGTTACAGGAATTTTCCTTCCCTTAGTATAATTATTGGGAAGGTAGCAAACTCTAGGCCGATCAGCCGCTCGAATTCGCATAAAAATCCCGTACATCGCCAAAATTCCTTCAAATAACGGTTGCCCAAACACAGGTCCTTCACCACACTCAGTATAGTATAGAACTTTATTTTGATAGGGTAACTCCTTCAGCTAATTACAAACTAACTGTTATCAACGGAGGCCCTATACACAACTACTACATCAATGATCAATATTCAAATAAACAAAATATTCAAAAATCAAATTATACAGTTTACAATTATACGAATTAAAAACAAAAAAGGAAATATGAATAATCAAAATAATAATAAAAAAAGAAACTAATTAATTTACAGACTTTGATTGTATACGATACAGCCATGATAATAAAACGACTCAGCTTCCCTTTCACTGGTTTACTTTAACGGGAGAAAAATGCCACGTAGTTTGCAGTTTTCGAGTTTCGCGGATGTCCTGCAACGGGCTCAGACCTCGAACATATATACCTTATTTTAAAAATGATATTTCAATAAGCGGTCTAATGGTCAAGTGGTTTAGATTATTCGCTTTCGATCCTAAGACCGGAGTTCGAGTCCTACACCGCACGCAAAATGTTTTTTTTTTACTTCTTTTTCTCTTTTCTCATTTTTATTTAATCTTTTCGTCTATTTTAAGGTATTAGAGCCGCTTTCTACACTAAAAATAAACAAAACATTTATATATATGTTTGAGGTCTGAGCCCGTTGCAGGACAGATGGACAAGAACATCCGCGAAAACTGCAAACTACGTGGCATTTTTCTCCCGTTAAAGTAAACCAGTGAAAGGGAAGCTGAGTGTGGTGAAGGACCTCTGTTTGGGCAACCGTTATTTGAAGGAATTTTGGCGATGTACGGGATTTTTATGCGAATTCGAGCGGCTGATCGGCCTAGAGTTTGCTACCTTCCCAATAATTATACTAAGGGAAGGAAAATTCCTGTAACTCACTCAATATTGAACGGAATGGCTTGAAACTTCACAGAAACTGAAAGAAATAGACAAGAGACAGGTAAGAATATTTTGACGATTTATTGAAATTTAATTTAGAGCAAACGAGTATGCGAGCTAAAACTCCATACATTTATTGTATTAAATTTCAAATATCCGGGAAATAACCGTTTTACGCATAATGAGCCTGGGGTACCTGTGTGGCACACCGTAAACGGGTGCCAGATAATATTTTTGTACAAAAAAAACACCTTCATCTATCCGTTACCCGTTACCCGCTACCCGTTACCCGCTACCCGTTACCCGCTACCCGTTACCCGCTACCCGTTACCCGCTACCCGTTACCCGCTACCCGCTACCCGCTACCCGCTACCCGCTACCCGCTACCCGCTACCCGCTACCTGCGTTTTAGACACGCCGGATAAGAACGGACGCTGTAGCTAAAATAATACTTTCATCCTGAAACGGTCTCAAGATGGTTGTGGATTTGAATAAGCGTAATTATTTTACGCTTACATGTATATACCAGAAACAGTTTTGAAAATACTAGATACCCACTGATTCAAAGTATTATATCTTTGTTTAGAAGTAGGAAGCGATTTTAGCAAGTGTTATGAATTGCATTCGTACTGATTTTCTGAACTTAGGCAGACTGAGCGAGCGACCTCATTTCCCCCGCCGAGATTTCGAAAACATTGACCGCGAGACACGGAGACAGTTTTGAAAATACCCGGCAGTCCAGAAATTGTGCAGAATTCTCTTTGAAACCGATAGTAATGCTTGCATAAGTTGACGAAGCTTTTTTCTTTGTGAAGGAAGAGAACTCACATGGAATTAAAGCAGTGTACTCGGCGTAAGGTTTATGCGGGTATCAGTGGCCATCCCGAGGGGGCGGCCCCCGGGCAACCCACGGGCAACCCACGGGCTTAGGAGGGGATTTGTAGCAAAAACATGCCCACACGCGGGGCATTAGAGCGCTTTTGCGTTTTTGTCAAAATACCCCGGGGACATACCCACGGGGTTTGCACGTAATCTGCTGTTTCAACGTTCAGCGGTTTTCGCCACAGGACTCGCTCGATCGATCGACGTTCTTCGATTTCTTTGTCCTTGAGGTAAGTCATATCATTATCATTCAAATTAAGAGATTAAATTAAGCCATCCACTGTCGGAAGACAGAACAAAGAAATAAAGGATAATATTTGTATAAAACTATTAAGATTTTTGACACTTCTAAAACGTTTAGCTTCTAATACTTATAATATGTTGCCCAGGTTGCCCCAGGGGTGGGGTTTTTTGTCACAATTTTCTGCCCCACCCGAGGGGTTTTAGCATGTATTTGTCATGGCTGCTGTGACAAATGCCCCTGGGTGCCCGGGGGCCGCCCCCTCGGGATGGCCGCTGATACCCGCATTACGAGTGTTTGACAAACGATCACAAACGTTTGAAGCTTTAGGGGAGTCGGGGTGGTGCAGTTGTTAAGCGCTTCGCCTCTCACCTCTGTGGCCCAGGTTCGATCCCCGGACGCGACGCCATATGTGAGTTGAGTTTGTTGGTGTCTCGCCCTTGCTCCGAGTGTTTTTCTCCGGGTTTCCTCCCTCCGCAAAAATCAACAGGCTAAATTCCAATTCGATCTGTGGATTGAATTAGCCGGGACCTGGCTCTGATCAACCCCTATGGTTGTTTCAGGTCTCGTTAGAAATTCAAGCTTTGCCATGGACGATGTCAATGTTCAAAATACTACATTCCCTGCGGCAGTCGAAGCTTTTGCAAAAGAAATGTTCGAACATCCCTTAATAAAATATATGTTGATGATAGGTGTCCTAGGCATTTCAAAGGTTAAAAAGAACTCCGTTCTTGTAGTCACGTTTGAAATAAAAGCTTTTAAGGGAATGCAGTCAGAAGAAAAAAAAGGGGAAAAAGAAATGAAAAAAATCTTCGGAGTAAAAAAAAAGACGCGATGCCGATACTGGGCTTGAACCACAGGCTTCCCAGACTCGACCTATATTTCCCGCCTTTTGGGTTACCTGTGGTATGTTTCATAAGCGATCTCGGAAGAGTTTAAATAATTGCTCCTTGTGAATTCTCTTTTCCGATTCCTACGAAATAAATCTTCAATAATAAAAGATTGATACTTAATGAAGTTGTGTGAGTGGTTTTTTGGCGATTTGGGGCCTTCTAAAGCAGTTTATTAGGATTCGTAATTTTGACCGTTGGCCGTGGCTCTAAGAAAGTTAACAAGGTAGGCAAGTCGACCTCGCCAAAGCACACACTTATGTACCTCAAAGATCACCCAAAAATCGGCACTTTTCTTCCTCGCTCGCTATTCAGCTTTCGGCACAGGAGGGAATAGTTATCAAGCAACATCTGACCAGAGATTTAGGAAAATCCATCAAATTTATCATCGCCAAACCGCCTCCTCGAGACCCAAAAAGCGCGACCTTGCAATGATCTGTAAGAACCAGAATGACCAAAGCGGTCGAAAATTTTCTCAACCCTACCCAAAACGATGCAAATCGCCTTTCTTCATGGGGGGACCCCCAAGCGAGAAATTATACGAAACTGGCGGTTACAGACTAATTTTGAATTTGGAACTCGCCAATCAGAGGACCAAGACAGTTGGCTGGGGTCTTCACCGAGTGTTATGACAGTTCCACGTGAGAAATTTTCGCGAGTTCCAAATTCAAAATTAGTCTGTAACCGCCAGTTTCGTTAAAAGGCCTAGTAATGGTCTCTCTGATTGGCGATATATTTGTTTCCGTTCCTTGAGCGGAAGTATAATTTCTCGCTTGGGGGTCCCCCCATGAAGAAAGGCGATTTGCATCGTTTTGGGTAGGGTTGAGAAAATTTTCGACCGCTTTGGTCATTCTGGTTCTTACAGATCATTGCAAAGTCGCGCTTTTTGGGTCTCGAGGAGGCGGTTTGGCGATGATAAATTTGATGGATTTTCCTAAATCTCTGGTCAGATGTTGCTTGATAACTATTCCCTCCTGTGCCGAAAGCTGAATAGCGAGCGAGGAAGAAAAGTGCCGATTTTTGGGTGATCTTTGAGGTAAGTGTGTGCTTTGGCGAGGTCGACTTGCCTACCTTGTTAACTTTCTTAGAGCCACGGCCAACGGTCAAAATTACGAATCCTAATAAACTGCTTTAGAAGGCCCCAAATCGCCAAAAAACCACTCACACAACTTCATTTAGTATCAATCTTTTATTATTGAAGATTTATTTCGTAGGAATCGGAAAAGAGAATTCACAAGGAGCAATTATTTAAACTCTTCCGAGATCGCTTATGAAACATACCACAGGTAACCCAAAAGGCGGGAAATATAGGTCGAGTCTGGGAAGCCTGTGCTTGAACTCGGGGCTTCGAACTGGAAAGCAAGAGCGTTAACCATTAGACCACCATGTAGGCTCTTTGTTACCAAATACAAAGGACGCGTTCGCGGCTGATTACCGTTCTTTATGTAAAAGGTGCGAACTGAACAAAGGCTATAAATCCATACAGTACCGACCAGAACTTATGCACTAGTCAAAGTAAACCCCCACCCCCCCCCCCCCTCCCAACCCGGGATAGGGTGGGGATTAGTGGGGATTTTGCCTCACAGGGAAAGCAAAAAACAGAAAATGCCCCACCTATTGCGGCAATTGTGGGCAGTAAATGCAGGCAAATGCCCCCACCCCAGGGGACAAATCACTAAAAATAAGTCATTTTTGTTTTACAAACTTCACACATTTTAGCTTGCAGTGGTCTGGGTTGTGTCTTTTATTGCTCAATAGGGTCTTGATCTACATGTACTAATGAGATTGAACACAGAAGAAGCCAAACAACGTGACAGTATTGCTGAAATTCGTCCTGAACTATACACGGAAGTAGAACAGAGAAGTCTGCAGTGGCCCGGACTGTCTTCTATGAACAATTCCCGCCACATTTTGCCCCACGTTGGCCCCACAGTTCCCCCACACTCCATAGTGGGGCATCAAATAACCGATTTTCCCCCACCCTCTGGGGCACTCTACCGTGTGAAAAGCGATCGCTTGCCCCACATTTGCCGCACCCTGTCCCGGGTTGGGGGGGGGGGGGGGGGGGTGGGGGTTTACTTTGACTGGTGCATTACCTCCAGTTAAATGTTCGCTCGGGTCCGCTTTAGTGAACTCAAAGTGAACGCAGGGTTTGCTTCAACCGAACCCTGATAGGGTTCGCTGCGTTCGCTTTTGCCCGGCCTGTAAAAAAGCAAACCCAAGCGAACTCTGAAAAAGCGAACCCGAGCAAAGCCTGCAAACTCTGAGCAAAGCGAATGTATATTTAAGTGAACACGAAACCTAGCAAAAGGAACTAATGTACCGATCAATTCGAAAGATCACCATCCCCCCCCCCCCCCCCGGGCAACCCCCGGGCATTTGAATTTTTTGAGTTTGGTTTGTTCAAATTTCCGTCCCCCGGGCCAAAAATGTTGTTCAAATTCCCCACCCCATCGTTGTATTAGGCGATCAAATGCCCCTACCCCCGGGACATAGTGGTTTACATCGCATTTTTTTTTTAAATAGACAGTTGTAACACAGCCTTTATTTTGCGATGTTCCTTGTTGAAACAAAGTTCTAAAAAGGATAGAGACAAACTGCTGGTTCAATATAGGTTTTATTTTACTTACATGAAACCTAGCCGACCAATACGTACTCAACAAACGTTTGATTACAAAACCTTTTTGTTAAATAGCAACAACATAGCAATCATATCCCCGGCCAAAAAACACTAGGTTCCTGTTAAAAAAAACATTAAAATTGCATACCGTTATCAATGAATGTCTGAGAAATGTTTAGAGCAGTTCGCAATCCATACAGGGATAACTGAGTTGATCGCTACGATCACTGGAGAGTGGTTTACATTTAAATGCACGATCGCTACATTCGCCGAGATATACCTATATACTAATTCAGAGCTCTGAAAATGTAAAACTCCACGCTATTTAAAGGAATCAGTTCTATGCTCAAAACTGTGCCCTGTTAAATCAGCGGTAGATTGTCTCCAGGCGTTAATTCCCTGGCCAATCCAAAGAAAGCGAGGTGCTAAAGAGGTTTACCACGGCCTTAGGCCCGGTTAACCCCACTACTGAAGTCGCGGGGGTTGGTGGTTGGAGTTCAATCCCGGGGTTCAATTGACTGATGCGTAAATCGAACGTTGCAGAACTTTATACAATTTGTACTTTAGTAGTATCTCGAAATCTTTTTCAAAGTGCTTTGGGCGTAAGTTTATAAGTACGGTACAACATGTTTTTTTTAACCCGTTTCCTAGCATGGCTTGCCCACTTGCGGTACACGCATGTACGAACTTACTGACTACTTAGCTATAATGCAGTAGAATCTGGGGGAGCTCGCGAGAAGTTCTCCGCGGAGTAACAAATAAAGGAGGTAAGAGAACGAATGCTCATGTCCCATGCTAATTATTTAAAATCTATTTTTAGTGTCACAACACGTGATGTAAGTTTTTATCTCGTTCTGGGTTGGTTCACCTCATTAGTTACCCATTGTTTGTATCCCCTGGGTCCTCATAGCCAGCATCGTTAAAAAACACTCCATCAGGCACAACAGCGCTACTTGATGACAACCAGGTATCTTATTAAAATAACCAGGCTGTGCCCTGTTAATCTAAAATATAAAAATATAAAAACACGTTCCTGGAGCAAACTGCTCTTCACTATTACGTTTAATAAACTTAATGTCCAAAGGAGGCATTCCATTGTCTACACTACGTTGTTTCGGTTAATACGACGATACGTTGTCAGTACGTTATTACTTTTTCACAGTTCCGAAGGTCATTCGAAAATAGCAGTACTGACGGGAGAGTGAATGGACCGACCACAGGCTAACCATCCTCCCATTTTGTGTATTTGTCACTGATGTTTTAATCATCTATTATTTCTCTTCTCGCTGCTTCGCAGCTCGCTGATCGCCGCTCCTGTTCTCTCTAGAAAAGCTCTGGAACCAGGGTACCTTTTCACTTCATTCTGCTGTGAATGTGTTGATTTAGCGCGCGCTCATAATACAGCTCGGGTTTCCTGTGGCTCAGGTTGGCGGGATGAGCCACAGGGAGCCCGAGCTATATATAAACAATCCTGAGCCACAGGAAACCCGAGCTGTATTATGAGCGCGCGCTAAATCAACACATTCACAGCAGAATCAAGTGAAAAGGTATTTTATTTTACAATTTGCTAAGAAATGATGGATTATTAAAACATCAGTGACAAATACACAAAATGGGAGGATGGTTAGCCTGTGGGCCGACTAAAATGTCTTCGTGAACAATTTCGGATGGAGTTGATTTCAATGCTTTATATGTTCTTGAAGTTTTCCCATCGTTGCATGCATGTACTTTTTTAAGAAGCGACGAAATTCGAAGTAGGACGTATATAAAAAGGGGTAGAAAAACTTATAGTTCTTGTGTGACTCGTGACTGAGAATAAAATATATTAAAATTCAAATGGACTACAACACAGTATTAAATAAAGCAACGTTCGAGCTGTGGTTGTCACGGGAGGGGCAACCTCTATAAAACATCAGCTTCCATAATAACTTAAAAGCATTCAATATCAGTCAGCCCTTGACCTTGTATCCCAGGTATTTGTTTAACATGTCGAGCCTTTTATAAATATTCAAAAGTAATTGACATTTACATTTTAATACCTTCAAACACAGCACACAGCTTTTGGAGTCCCTTCTTCTTCAGCCACTCACTCATAAAAGCGGAGTTTTGTCCTTTAAATGTATCTAATATAAAAGTGTCCTCCATGATTCGATCGAGGACGAGAACGGAACATGAATTCGAAATCGAGACAACTTGTTCAAATCCCCCACCACCACTCCCATTCGGTGTCAAATTCCCCACCCCAAGGACAGCTACCGATGTCAAATTCCCTACTCCCCGGGCACGAAAATGAGTCAAATGCCCGGGGGTTGCCCGGGGGGGGGATGGTGATGTTTCGAATTGATCGGTACATAATCTTAGGAATATTATTTAAGGCAAAATTATTACCCACAGAAACGGCCGATAATTATAATATTGTTTGCTTCATTCAGGCCGCGCCGTTCGAGAATTAGGCCAAAGTGGCCGTTCGATAATTAAGCCAAAGTGGGCTTTATTTCAATCATAAAAGTGTAATTTTTTTGAAAACCAACTTCTGCAAAATTAAAAACAAATTACCATCGGAGAATTCGAAGGGAATTCTGTTTCTTAAATCGAACGGCGCGTCAATAATCGGAAGACAATTTATTTTAATTAGTCTGAGAAGTACACACGGCCATTTCAGTTCCCGCGAATGTTTATAATGCTGCTCAATAACAGTTTTCCGACACTATTTTCACCGTTGAGAGCACAGTCGAAGCTCACCGCTACACAATGAAGAAAACATCCTTTGAAGAAAGCCGACCTGGGAACGGAAGTCGTATATCACGACATGAAAGCGAGGCCGAACTTGTCACGTACAAAGTCTTCGCAAGGTCGGCAATATATACTGTATAAAACAATAATAAAACCACTCTAAATCGTCTAAGAGGTTCTTCAAGGTGTCAAAAGAAAAGATGGGAAGGATAAGACGTCGAAAGAGAGGTGAAAGTTCGCAAAGTTAACTCTTTGTTTTGACATTTATTTTAATGTGTTTTCAGAACGTGCTTGGATGCAAAACTGCCTTGACGAGCAGAACTCCGAACATTTTGGTTAACTAAAGCGTTTTTCTAAACATTTTGAGCTAGATAAAAATGTTAAAAAGAACCTAGAAAATATCTTAGACCACTAGTCCTTGTTTAATTCAAGTTTTAACTCTCGTGATTCGTGTCAGTTCACTCACAGTTCGCTCGAGGAACCTTGAGGGTCTGCTCGAGGGTTCGCTTGGCAAGCAAACATTGAGCAAACCCTTGAGCGCACCCTGGGTTTGCTTGAAAGCGAACCCGAACCCGGATGCACTGCAGGTTAGTTCTGGTCGGCACTGTATGTGCATATGTCTAGGACAACATTAACGGCAACGACTGTATATATATTATATATATATATAGGCAAGCCTATGAGCAGAGCTCCCAATATTCAAATAGGAAGAGATGCACTTAACAAATAAAGAAGCCTTAGCCATGTTTTATACTATCATAAAACACGATGGGCATTTGAGAACATGAGAGAAATGTTAAAGCACAAGCCGAAGGCGCGTGCTTTCAACATTTCTAGAGTGTTCTCAAATGACCAGAGTGTTTTTTGATAGTATAAAACATGGATTTAAGGCTTCTTTATCTGTTTTATAATATAGATTTACGCGCGCGATGAAAGGAAACCGCCAGTTGAAAACTATATAACACGGCTAACCATGTTATATACTCTGATAAAACATGGCTTCTTAGCCAATCAGAGCGCGTGTACTATCGTATCTATATTATAAATGCATATAATAATGACAGTAATGCATGGAAATTAATTTAAGAAAATAAATAGTGCATGTGCAGTTGAGTTCCACATGCACATGTAACGGGAAATGTAATGCATGCGTGCAGACATAATTACGAAAATAAATACTGCACATGAGTTGCACACTCAGGCATATGTAATGGGAAAGATGATGGTATACTAACAACAGAAAGAACGTGATGCATATGCATGCACACCGAGATGTAACAGAAATTAAAGTTGGAAATTGAATATTTTATGCATTACAGCAAAAAAAATTACACTGATCATTGAGATAATTTGGAAGATTACAAGTTCTCATAAATGGAAGAAATAAATGTAAACGACAGGATGGTGTTAAAAAGCCATAAAATACGTGCTGATGCACGGTCGGGCGGGCAAAAACGTGTCACTCGTTAAAATTTCAATCTCATGCTATATGTAAGGTGCTCTGCTCGCACGGGCCTTTGGCCCATGCCGGAGCTCCACTATAGGGCCATTCCACAGTATTTGGGACATGGAACTCTGAATTCTTAATTACTGAAAACTTGCATTTTTCCATTATTTAATAACTAAAGTATTAAAAAGATATGATTTTGAAATGTCGGCACACCCTTATCTTATCATAAATTATCATTAATTAGCTGAAATACAAAATTGCCTGTCACGGAGGGGAAAACCACAAAAAATCTATGAGCTACTTGCTTTATGTCAAAAACAAATAAAAAATATCAGGACACACAGTTCTTCACATGCACTAATAGAGAAGAAAACAATTTCAGTTGCTGTTAAGGGGGTGTTGCTATATATAGCTTGTCCAAGTGGGAACTTTCCCCTCTGACAAAATTAGGTATAAAAGTTTTGATATTTCCAAAACAGTTGAAACAAAATTCACAATATTTTATAAACTTCTGAGTTGAAGTTCAATACAACTATATAAATGATATTGTTTTTTGAACTACAAGTTTTCTTTGTTCTATTTCAATAATAACAAGTGTCACGGAGGGGAAAATGATGTCATGGAGGGGAATTAAAACTTTAAATTACTTAGAAATTGCATAAAATGTATCATTTTCATACATTCAACACAATATATGTTATTTGTACCCAAATCAGATAATTGTAACCTCTGCACGCATGGCATAAGTTACCTCAAACTCGATCACTAAAAGCAAGCCAAAAATATATAAACCAACACATCTTGTTTAATTCGCTGTCGAATTTAACTGTTAAAATGAAATAACGTCTTTAGGATGAAACACGTTTGTATACTGACGTTAGTGTGACGTCATAAGGAACGACTCCTTTTAAGGTCAAATTCTGCGTTACCTACATGTATACGTTTGAAATAAAGCATGTTATCGCAACAACATAAATATGTGTTTTCGATTGTCGCAATTTTAAAGTCTCTACGATAAATATTTGCTGAGTTATTAAGAACTGAAGTTTCCTGTGATGTCACATTTTCTGACGTCATGGGTCTGACATCAGTCATGCTTTCTAAATTGAAGAAACATAAAAATGACAATATTGTGGCTATTCAGTGTACAGTAAGTACAGTTCCTCTTTAAAACCCGAAAAATACTCGAATAGTTATTTTTAAAAGACGTTTTCAAAAATATATGATGTCATAATGACGTTTCCTCTTTTTCACTGTGAATTTTAAAGTATTTCCTCTCAAAAATTGACAATTCTAAAAACATACGAAAATCTTGTGGGTACCGATTTACTCTTTTGATTGCTAGATTGTCGTAAACAAATATTTAAAACTCTAAAAGATGAATGAAAAAGTTATTTTGTAAATGGTTCTGTATTGAATATTTCCCACAAAATTTTGACGGGAAAATTACCAAAATTCGAAATTTTATAACTTTTCTCCCTCCTAACCAATCGAACACGGGTTTTCGGTTTCTTCATTGTCGACATAATGGGAAATCGAAAAAATATAATTTACTGATGTTAAAGGTAATTGAAAACATTGAGAAACCTATTATAAATGGATACATTACGTAACTGTGACGTCATCAAGATGTCTACGGTAGTTCAAATCATCGGACTTTGTTTTGGTCATCGGTCTTCATCCTGCCACAAAAATTCAAACTTCTACGTTGGAAACTTTTGAAAATATAGCAAAGTGATCGATTTTAGGGTCATTTGTGCCAAGCGTGCTGAGCATGCTCATAGCAGCAATGCATTGTGGGCAACCTTTGCCATGTGCTTTGTGTAAATGTAACAGTAATAAGTTTGATTGTTCATAGATTGACATTTACAGCCTTGTTTATATTCCCAGGATAATTACATAATATGTTATATAAGTTAAATTAACATTCCAGTGGGATTAATTACTGGTAAGACAAAATTGGTATGGCATTGTTATGGGACAAAACTTTCCCCTCCGTGATGCTGGTCCTTTTGACTTACCTCCTAGGTAGAGAAGTTAGAGAAATTAAAATTTGATTATTTGATGTCATTTGTTAGTTGATGAACTAAATGTTTAATAAAACTACTTGTGTTTAAAGCTGTAGCTTTTATATATTCACAGGAATTTGGGGTTAGTTTTGGCATTGTACTTTTTGTGACTTCTCTGTTCCCCTCCGTGACAGCTAACATTAAAAATAATATCTCCCTGGGTATTTTACAAAACATTTTGAAATTCATCACACCTAAAGAGCTATTGAAAATGGTATACATGATGGTTCAAAAGTTTGTTTAAATTCAAGTATCTAATTGTTAGGCAGCTTTCGGCAATCCCTTTATGTAGGACGACTCTAATTTTAACAAAAAATACAATACAATACAATTCAATACAACAATAGAATGCAACACAATACAATAGAATACAATTTGGTAGCATTTTGTGTCGTCCTACATGAAGGGATGGCCCAGCTTTCAATCTTGTGATTTTCCCCTCCGTGACATGCAAAATAAAGTCTGTGGAATTGCCCTATAACTTCATTTATTGAGGGGGGAGGGGGGAGCTGGATGCTTTTTAAACCAAGCCGATTTAAGATCTTTCCAATATTCCACAATGAGTGTATAAAACAAAGGAATACATTTTAAATTCAGGAACTTTGCGTCATAGTTACAATGAAAGAGTAGCGACCCACCATCATTGATTTTAAAAGTTCATAGGAATAATTTCCCAGGCTGCTTCCTCCTTTCGCTCAAGTCTCCTGATCCAACTAATTTTTATTACTTTTCTAAATCATTAAAATTAATCATTTCCAAGCCACCATATTCTTTTGTCCCTATACAATGTAAGTGTAGATTTTTCATCCTGGCAGGTTAGTTATTCCATATAAACGCGTAAGTAACCTTGTCTACCTGTTTTGAATTTTAAACCTGTTGGCAAAGTTAAAGTAGATGCATTAAAGAATTGGCACCACTGGAATTGACTGGTGCATTATTCTAATTACTCTAAAGTGCAAGAAGACATTAAGATGGGCTTACATACATTGTCTTATAACCAACAGGAGAACTTATATCCAGAGCTGATTAAACACTGGTCATTTATTAATTATCAATTAACGGAAAACTACCTTTAGTTAACACTAGTACACTAGTCTTTTCACTTAATATATATCTATCAATCCAAAAACAGTTACATGCTTGTAGTGTTTTTCAAGCAACAAGTTATTTGTACATAATATATTATTATTGATATTTTATATGTTTACCACCATTTTCATTGCTACGCGATGGCATGAGACCAAAGTCATGACGTGAAGAGCTAGAAAACTCATCTAGGGAGCTTATGTAATATTATTTAACAATTTTTAAGAATTCAAATCAACTAAGTACATTTTATAAGCCATGTTTAAGTTAAGAAAAAAGAGAAAAGAAAGATTTAACAAAGACAAAATTCAACAGCAATAACAGAGCTTAATATATTTATTAAAATTGATTGGTTTGAACAATGTAGAACTGAACTTCGTTAAACACTAGAGAATTAACATGAACATTTAAGTCTTTAACACCGTAGAGAAACCAATTAAGTTTTTTTCTGCTGAAGCTCTAGTCCATCTTGGGTACACAGGCATGCTCTAAGAGCAGCAAGACGACTACAATGGAGAAAATGTGAGTCAACAGATTCACAAGGAGTTCCACAAAGGCAAGCAGGAGATGGTGCACAAGAAAATTAATAGAATGTAAATGTGAATTAATAATGATAATAATGACGATAATGATGATAATGACGATAATAATGATAATAATAAAAATATTAATGAATGACTTATATATAGTGCTATGATCCAATAGTTGCCCTATGGAACTTTACAATGATTAATTAAGAAAACAAAACAATTAAAAAGATGTACCAATAGATTTAAAACTACTAATACATGGGCTCATTCTTATCTTAGCTGGTAACGAGTTCCATAGCTTAGGTGCAGCAACCGAAAAAGCTCTGTCTCTCTTTGCGTTTTTCTTTTCTCTTTTTTTCTTAAATAACTTAATTACCTTGTAAAATGTACTTAGTTGATTTCTTAAAAAGTGTTAAATAATATTATTGTTGAAGCAAATGGAAAGATTAAATATTGTTTATAAATAAATAAAAATATATAAAAATAAAAGTCTGCAGTCGTGCATTGTGGTACCTTCTTAAATCTATCCAATCGCCAGTTTTATTTGCACAAAACACATCAAGCAACATTGCATTAGCCCCGGTTTCCAGCCATGTGGAGGCTTTGGAGAAACGACACTGCAATGGCTGAAAATAAAGGATTTTCTCTTCTTTTTTTAATGTAAAAGTGGCCAGTACGAGTTAGATGTTGCCTCTTTTGTTAAGAACTCCTCACGCCACTCAACTCGTTCAAGTTTAGCTAACACACTTCAGCCTATTACCTTTGTAGAACTACTCTATAAACTCTTTCTTCGACTGCATTGTGTTTCTCAAGAGTATATTACACAGGAGTGTTCCTAGGCCCTTGTGATGGCCCCTAACACAGTAGATGGTGTGTCTATTTATAGTCGCGAAGTTCTGGTATGCGATTATGTTTTTTTTTTTGTTTTTTTTAGCAGTTTGAACCGTGTTAATTACAATTTTTCAGTGTATCCTGATTGGTTAAAAGTGACAGCCTTTGTTTCTTCTCACGGGAAACTCTATGCTAAAAATAACTCTACCGTCTACAGTGTTGTGTGACAATAAAATGTGGGAAGAGGAACACTCCTCTGTAATATACGCCTGCTTTCTCTGAAATGGTTTGCCCCCCACCATCCGTAGCTGCACCTATGTGTCTTCCCTTAAACGCAAACTGTACAGTCACTACTGTACTAAACTGGACACCACGTTTGACGTAAACAAGATGAGAACATACATATTGTTCTAAATGCTGCTCATATAACACATGTTATTCTTAATTGCGCCTCTTACCTTTGATCATTATAATTATTATTCTGTATAGTTTTTAATGTATATTTTGGTTGGACTTAGTATGGGACTCGTGTCATATATGTTGCCCTCTCGCTCAACTGTGTCAATATGTGCTAGTATTTTCTCATTGTAGTTCGTGTTTTGTTGTTGCTTTTTGTATTTCTTATTGATTTCTGTATGTTTTACTATATTTGACTGGTTGTAAATTATAAAATAATAATAAAGGTTAATAAATAAAACACAAATAAAAAGAATGAATGATCTTATAACCGATTTTCTTTTGGGGGGAGGAGGCTCATAAACAGATTTTACAGGATCTTAACTCTTAATGACATTAATTTATACAGAGGTAAAGTTTCGACTAGTTCTTGAAGACAAGCAGCCAAGACAGTCTATATTCCCTCAAGAGATCATGTTATTTCTTAGCCTACCAAAACTTGGTCATTATTAGCCAATGCCATTCGCAAGCAAATGAATGGGGTATTTACGAAATGATTTTCATATTAGCTATTTGCATAAGTTCAGTCTTTTCAATACTTGCCTTTTATCCACATGCAGCCACCGCTGCAGCGTCCTCTTCAGGCGTTCCTAGTGTCGATCCTGCAAAGGAGGCTACCACCACTGAAGCTCAAACAACACCAACTGAGATTCTTGCCCGAGGTCAAGATGCCATTGATGCCTATAAATTAGCTCTTAAGGAAGGAAAGAGAAAGAATCGCCGTCTTTTGGTCATATTGATTGGACAAGCAAGGGCAGGGAAAACAAGTCTCCTAAAGTCACTTAAAGGTGAGGGCTATAGCCATGTTAGTATAGAAAAAAGGATAAACACCTGACTGGCTGGTAATCAAGATGATGATTTTGCTATATTTTATCATTGTAAGATATTGATTGAGTTATTAAGCTGCACAATTGTGTCATGGCTGATGTTGGGTCAGTCTTTCGTGAACAGGAATTGTTCTAAAGCTTTGGTCAAATAGTTTCAATATCTCTTCAACGTTGGTTCGACATTTTGTTGAAAGATGTTGAATGTGAGACGGTTTCAACATCTCTTCACATTCTGAGAACAAATGGTTTCAACATCTGTTCAACATTCCAATTAACTTCTATTGTTCTCGGAAATGTTTCCAGGCCATGTGAAACGGTTTCAACATCCTTCAACAATTGTTGTACCGATGTTTAAGAGAGGTTGAAACAGTTTTATCGAGTCTTTATGCAATTATCCCAACACTACTTTAGAATCAACTTGATATGGTTGATAAAATAGGTATACCATAAACCATGAAATATCCAAAGGAATCTTGTATATGTAGGTCAGTTTTTGGCAACTCGTATAACAAAGTAGTAATCTTATAACTCATATAATATCTATATAGGCAAGCCTATAGACAGAGCTCCAATTATTTCAGATTACGGCTAGACTTGTGCTTTCTGTCGGCCGTAAAGTAGAGTGGCTGATTTCTACGAACTGTGCTGAAAGATATTTCGGCCAGAGGGGTTGAAGCAAGTTTTTCGCTCGATTGCTTTGAAAGGCTTTGAAATGATTTTCGTTGGTTATTATTAAAATGATAATTCGGTATAAAGAAAGAAAAATACAAGAACGAGGAAAGGAGAGCAAAAATAAATGCTGTCCAGTTTAAAAAAAAGAGGGGGAAAAGGGTGTTGAACTCCAGAACTCATGAACGCTAAGCGCACGCTCTCCCGTTTGGGCTATCAAGGAATCTTCAACTATGGATGGAAAAATTTGCTTGGTTGCGCGCACAATTTGAGATTTGCGGTTCAGTCGGACGGTCGCGCTGTTTGGTGCTCCGTTCGTGTGTTCCGCGCAGGAGCAGTCTGCTAATAAAAATTTTGTAAACATCTAATGGCTAAAATACTGAGCTTGGACATTGAAAACCGTGATCAGTCAGCAATTTACCAATCAAGAATCTAAATCGTTTTATTCCAAAGTCTCGTTATATTTTACTCTCATGTCCTGAAAGGACTCAAACATGTAGGATCTAGATTAGCCTTTCGTGCTGCTCGCGTTGTCTGGTTGTCACAAGACTCTCTGTTCTCTCTGCCACAAGCGTATGCTAATTATATCACATGATTACACAACATGATTGACATATGGGCCGCGCCAAGGATAAAGGGACCTTATGACATATTTTGCCGATTTTGAGGTAGGGCAGTTTGGAACAGTTGTACAACTGATTTAGATAAGTGAAATAATGATTTGCTAAAATTCAGTTCCTAAAGTAGAAAAAACAAAATCGCTGTTCAAAAGTTGCTACTCGAATTATAACTGTTCTCATTTTGTTGACATTTGATCGCCCTTGAAAAGAGAAAACATGAGCTAGATATAATATTTATAACGATCTCCCTATCTTATCTCTACAGGAGTTGTGAAGCTTGCAAATTTATAGTAGAGGAAAATGTTAAACTTAGTTTTCGAGCTAATCTGCTTGGAAAATTACTCTAGATCGCGAAAACCTCCTCATGGCTTCCTTTCACAATCCAACTCAAAGTACCGACTCGCCATCACATCAATTCTCAAACTCATTCTCTGCAGCTTTAAACATTTGCAATCCAATTATCGTCCAAGATGCTCTGTCAGTCCAACAATCTCCTCATCATTCCTTTCATCCACACAGAAAGCCTCCATTGCAGTTGTTTCGCGAAATATTCAAGGACAGAAGTGAAACAACGGCAGACACTCAAACCAGCGGTTGCATCGCTCACAAGCCAGTTTGAAGTCTCTTACAAATTTATTCTTAATTTGAAAAGCCGTTTCTTATAAAATGTATTTCTAATGAATGAAAACATGTGCTACTGATATCACACTTCCACTTTTCTTTCATTTTTATCGAATTCAAACTGATCTGTGGAAGTAATTTCGATTATACTGATTCTTTGGTAGCCTGTGAACCACTTGCTCTACTAAATTCAAACTGATTTGTTTTCGCGCGCTTTTCTCGAAATAACGTCATATGTCATAAGGTCTCTTCGCTTGGCGCGACCCATTTATTACATTTACTTTCTTCACTTCCAAGTGTAATCATTTTTCATGGACTCTATCTTTGTTTTAGCTTAGCAAGCTTTGGATTGGCTAGTTTAACTGTTAGCAGAAAATGAAAACAATAAAATGCTTTTTAACTAAATGTTTTTCCTGATACGAGTTTTTGTTATGTGGATTGACTGTACTTAGAAAATTTACTAAATTTACAGGTTGAACCTGCCTTAATGACTAGTATGATACAGTGTATTTGTACTTCTTTTTAATAAGAATTCTTAAATTTTAGATATATCTTAAATATACTGTTTTGGTTATCGGTAATTGTCCATAAAGCAAGGTGAAGTAAACTTTCTTAATTCCTTGTCAACATCACCAAAACGTAACATGTTAATTTATGATACTTGCTTCCGGCACAAACAAAGTATAACAGTCTTTTTAATATGTTTTGTGGATTTAATGCCCAGCGAGACAGAATTTAGAAACAATTTTTCTCTTCCTTCAACTTTTAGGTGAGGACTTTGATCCTGAGCAAGACAGCACTTTGGGAATAGAACTTGAGCATTCGTATTTAAAGCTTCAAAAGGAGTCTTGGGACGCCATAGACAATTCACAGGTGGTGACATTTGACCAGTGCGTGGCATATAATATGGCAGAGCAGTTAACACCACCCCGAGATAAAGAAACGGAACCCGCTCAAAGTAGCAACGATGAGAAAGAAGCCAAGACAGGTGAGGAACAATATCCTGTGATTGTAGAACAGTGCGAGACCCCTTCAGTAACCGATGTTGATGATCAAATTCCTGTTAAACAGGAAATACCAGTAGAGATTTTACCAGAAAATCCAGCTATGGTGTCTCCAGACGAGGTAGATAAGGTACCCGAGAATGTCATATCGTTATTCCATCGTATTAAAATCGAAAACCAAAATAACGAGGAAAAAGACGTTGTCCTAACTGTACTGGATTTTGCAGGACATCAAGTTTACTTTAACATACATCCTGTCTTTATGTCACCGAAAGCCGTTTATGTTCTGGTCTATAACCTTGACAATGATCTCCACGAAATGGCGATGACAACTGTAAGACGCAGAGGAAAAGACATTCCAGTTGCTGAAGATTGTCCTAAGACAAATATGAACCACTTAGAGTTTTGGCTGTCCTGTGTGGCATCAATATGTTCTGAAAAGCCTGCAATGGTAGAATCCCAAACAGAGGAAGAAGAAACCACTGACAACTTAAACAAAAAGCTACCACCAGTGTTCCTAGTTTGCACCCATCTTGACAAAGTTCTCGAAAAAGAGAAAGATCCAGCAAGCGTGACTAGTACGATACTGAAAACACTGACTGACGACAAACGGCCCTTTGGAGAGCATCTTTTTTGGAAAATCTACACAGTCGACAACACAAAGTCTGGGAAAGAGAAAGAAGAAGATGAGGACATTAGGTGTTTGAGAAATGACATTCTTCAAGCAGCAGAGAAACTCCCCCAAGTGCAAGAGGATATTCCTGTCTGCTGGTTGCAATTTGAAGAACATCTTGCCGTCCTTCCTGAAAACTGGATAGACTTAACAAAGGCCAAAGAAATAGCCAATAAATGCAAGGTTAAAATCCAATCGGATGGGTTTAAGACACTCCTGAACTATCTCCATGATTTGAAGGTTGTGATCCACTTTGAAGACACCCTAGAACTTGATGACATGGTGATTATCAAGCCGACATGGCTTCTTGACATGTTTGTGAAAGTAATTACCGTTTTGCCCATAAAAGACTGGGGACCAAGGTACAAAACATTGTGGCAAGACCTTGAGAAATATGGTGTGCTGCACATGGCCTTGGTGAAACATGTCTGGAAGGATATCGTTAGTGAGAAACAGACAGTCACTGCACTGCTGTCAATCATGGAGAAGTTCAGTCTTCTGTGCAAGTGGCAAAAGTCAGATGGTTCTGAGGTGTTTCTAGTGCCGTCAATGTTGAAGAGCCTAGCAGTTGATGAGGTTCAAGAATTGTTCCAGAAAATCAGGGATGGGGCACCGACCATTGTAATGCGGTTCACAAATGGTCATCTACCACTTGGTTTCTTTCCGAGGTTTGTGGTGTTTTTCGTTGAGTGGTGTACAACAACTTGGAAAGAGTGCAGGCAACCCAAGCTTTTCAGGAACCTTGCAAAGTAAGTAAAGTATGTGAAATTAAATGGTATGCTGGTATATATTGTTGCTGTATTGCTTTTGTCGGGAACTGTAGTTGTTGTGATTGTTAATCTGTGCGTGAAGGAATGTTGTGGTTTCAAGTGTCCAATTACGAATAGAGCATTAGCTCTATATTCACTTTATTCATTCTTTACTCTCTGGTTTATTTGTAATGATAAACTTAAACGTAACTAGATTACCTAACTTTTGTGGAGCGAGATATAATGTTCTTTATCACGATATTGGTATCATCAGGTCCCGAAATTAATAACACTCCTTTTATCCTAGGTGTTACGACCTTGGAGAACACATGGAGTTCTCTGTTGTTGTTGTGTCCGACATGAGCACAATAACCATTGAAGTTGTCAAAGACGTGTCGCCAACAGGTGAAGCCCATCACCAACCAGAGTCCCTGCATACATTCTGTGGCACTGTATTGAAGTTCCTGAAATGCTCTCTCGAGAAGATGCGCACGGCATTCCCCTGGATGAGGCACGTGGATGCCGAGTTTTGTGTGCATTGTCCTCATTGTCTTGAGAAGACAGAAGTCTGCACGACCCATGAAGTGAAAGGTTGTAAACGGGATGAATGCCTACATTACATCACGGAAAGTGACCTTCGTCGTGATAAAGTATATTGTATTTTACCTTCAACATTGAGTGATCTCGTCATCGGCAAGAAAAGGTTCTGCTGTTGGTTCGAATTCTGCGCAGAAAAGGTAGTAGTATTGGGCAGTGTCAATGGTTTGCTTGCTTTACCTCGAAAGACCTATTTTAGAATATGTTTTTTGCGTTTTGTGTTGTTTTGTTATGCTAACAGCCCGGGAGGGAGAATGGAATGAGGTATTTATGTCAGGAGACCAAAAAATCACAAATGTAACTGTTTCGTAGTGCTTAGGATAAGTGTGAAGCTTATTAGTATGAAGGGGAAACATCATTTCAAAGAAGACATGTTCTTTCTTTTTTGTATTGTATTGTATTTTATTCGCCACTAATAGAATTTACAAAGTAGATAATACAAAGTAAATATATATAAAGGTTAATGGCGAGGAAGCCTAAAAAGAAACCATTAAGGGCTTATGTGAATTTAGCTCTTTCGAAAATGAAGAACAATAGAAAAAAAAATCAGGTTTTGAGAGTTTCAATGTGAAGTAAAGTTTGTTAGGGACCGGACATTATTTAGAGAGGGGGGGGGGGCTGGTCAGTACAAATGAAAAACGCCATGTTCAATTTTTGATGACCCCTCCCCCAATTCCCCCTCTAGCTTACTATGGCCCCCCTAATTTGCTGCATGAAAACTGGGGACCCTCCCCTATTTGCAACAGCCCTCCCCCTGTAAATAATGTCGGGTCCCTTACAGGTATCATAATTGTGCATCCTCGGAATGTTGTCAACATCTTTCCCTCTTGACAACGAAATTGTTTACTTGTCAACAATAGCCTTTAGATGCTTTGTATGTTCTACTTGTGATGTCACAAGAAAGATACCAGATACCATGCAGTTGAATGGTACATTGAGACATGCATATAACACTACTTTACAGAAAACCAAGTTCCCCTCTCGAATGTGTGTTGACCTTATTTTTGTAACATATTTCGATTTTGTTCCTGACTTGCAACACAGCACCAAATGGATTAGTGAATATGAATCCTTTACATCGGCAAATATTTGTTTCCAATATGAAATATGAAAAAGTCTTAATTGCTGTGCCAGGTTCAGTTATTCTCATATAACCACCTTCAGAAATACAGTCAATAATATGCATACTTGTAGTATTGTAATACTACTGCAAGCTAGTTAATTATCAGTGCAGCTTAAAGAGAGCATCCACTGGAAAACAATGTTTGCTGCAATCTATTGCTGGGTTTGACTCCCGTAAAATGTACAGTAGATGTCACATGGACCGATTTTCCTGTCCATAAATCTCATTTGAATTTCCTGCACGTCACCATCATGGAATTTACGACTTTACACGGTTCACCGTATTGTCAGGAACAATAACGAATTTAAGATACGGCGACTACGGACTACGACTACGGTTGGACGTGCCTACCGGTCGGCTAGAGTACTGGGCCGAGTACGCAACGAATGGCACGAAAATTTCAACACTTTGGCGAGACTGAGGTGAAGCCATCGCGTTGCCGACCGAAATTCCCGCATAAGCTATACCCAGAAACGCTGTAAACTCGAACAGAAAGCAATTTATTGTGTATTTTAAATGTTAGCTATTGAAATATCCAAAAGAGTGGTGACGTTCTTACATTAAATCCGACTAACGTACTCTGTTGTGGTGACTACGAAAAACACGCCGACTTCTCACCGTCGTGGACTCGCTACGGTGCAATGAAACCAGCACGGGTGTCTCGTTCCAGTCCTTTATTGGCACGCGTCCGTAGTCGTATACCGTAGTCGTCGTATCTTAAATTCCCTAATAGCTATTTGTTGTGTAACAATAGGGGTAACCGTGTGACGTCATAAGATCCAAAATGGCGACGCGTGGGAAATTCAAATGAGTTTTCAGGACAGGAATATCTGTCCATAACTGACATCTAGTATACAATTTACAGAACACAAACACAGCAATAGATTTAGGTATCCATATGGAATATTTGAGAGCGAACATTGTTTTTCAGTCGAGGATCCCTTTCAATGTTCGATGTGTGATTGAATTAACTGATTTAAGATTTGTATGATACTTTAGTTGTCAGAATGCATGCTGAAAGATCTGATTGATGATCTCACTCTGCTCGATGACCTAGCACGCTGCTTGGACAGAGAAAGAAGGGTAATCAAAAACTGGTCGCACTTGGCCAAAGTGCTACAAATCCCAAGTGATGTACTTGAGGAATGCAGTATGTACAGGGAACACAGCCCAACCGAACGTTTGTTTGATTTCTTACAAGCCTCGAAGCCCGAACTCACCATGAAATGTCTGAGGGATGCCTTGAGGACAATTAATCGAAATGATGTTTATCAGGGTGAAATCACCAGTAAGTTTAGTTAATAATATAATAATAATAATAATAATATTTTGACAGGAAAGCTCCACTCACAATTTGTGATTTTCAGGGAGGTCCTGTATTAAAAATATATATTTCACTAATATATGGAAAGCAGGAAAGTTAAATGGTTGAAATAAAATAGAAATAGAACAAGGATTATTATGAAATTAAGTTATGTGCCAGTAAGATTTAAAAATTGATAATGTAGTTGATTGTATAACTTCAGAGTCTAAAGAGTTCCAGTCTAATAGTGCATGGTAGGTAAACTTCTGCTGTCCCCAATTCCTACGTGCAAATGGTAAATGTAGATTGTGCTGATGGCGTGTATTATATGTATGAAAGTCGTGATTCTTCTTTAATTTAAAGTTGAAGTCCACCATGCTATTTAAGCATTTGAAGATAGTAATACAGCGATGATAGCGCCGTCGAAGGTACAGTGGTTTCCAGTTTAATAGTTCGAGTACTTGAGATGCAGAAGAGCTTGAGGGAAAGTTAGAAAAGTGTACTTAAAGTTTATATATATATATATATATATATATATCATTTCATTTTCCTGTAACGATCAAGCAGTACAACGGCATACAGCTGCAATGTATTTAATACTCTCTTTCACAGTTCCTACCACCATTGTCATGGAAAGTGTGAAACTACATGAAAACGAGGCGAACGGTGACTCGAGTGATGTAAAAGTACTGTAGATATAGAGATTACTTCATGGAAAATGCGCGCGTACGATTTTTATTTACGAGTAGAGGCGTATCAGAAAACGAACGAGTGAGTTTGCTGATACGCCTTTACGAGTGAATAAAAATCGTACAAAGCATGTTCCATGCTGTTATTTGTTTATTTTATAGGTATACTGAGATATAAGCAAATTTTATTAGTACAATATGCAATACCAAGCCGTGCGTCTCGTTGATTTTAGTAAGCCACTAAAGTGTTCACAAAGCGAAACTGAAAAATTAGCATAAGCTTGAATAAAATGAAATGGCAGTTTACAAAAATGTTTAATATTCCTTTCAGAAAAATATTCTCCAACTTATAATTTCAATGAACACTCTTTTTAAATGCTGTACTCAGCCTTGCACTTAAAACAACATTTCATTCACACAAATAGAAAGAATGGGGTTTAAGTTGACTCCTGCATTTTAATTAAAATTCAGTGAGGTTTACGTTTCTATCGGTTTTTCTTCGAGTATTCTGGTTCTCTTGTTCTTCAATAAAGCTGTCGACTGTCCCGGCTAAAGACCCAAACCATTCATGTTTGAATGAAACCTCAAAGCCTGCACGTTTGTAGGCTCGGTTTCAGCCGTTGGGGTGTCGTTTCTCCAAAGCCTCCCCCACTAACGGCTGGGCAATATTATTCATTTATATGCGTGTTTTGACAAGCAAAGAAGTTTACCGGTTCGATTCCGCGTAAACTTTCAAAACACATGCACATGGATTTCTTTAAACTAAAACTCCTGTGAAATTAATTCTCAAGAACAAACGCCATTTAAGAGAAACCAGGCTACTTTATTTGTTACTCTTTAAATATCTAAGAGCCGATCAAGACACTAAAAGCCGAAATTTACGGGGATAAATCGGGGGTAGAAGCGGAATATTTTCACTCTAAAAATTCCGTGTTCATCTGCTCTCCTGAGGTAAATATTCCCATTCCCTACTAATTTTTTTGTGGATATTCCTTATTCTTTTAAATTTTCGAAAGTGTCATGCGCTTTATTGAAATATTCCGTATTCAGTATATTTTTCAGGCAAATATTCAATATTCCTCAGTTTTCAACCCTAACCCTACGGGGATAAAGGTCAGATGTTATCTCGGAACTATTATATTCTGAGCTAGAGTCGAATATTCCCGCTCACGGTACTTCTGCAGAGTATGTCTTGGAGACATTAAAAAAATGTACAAACTGAGTACATAGGACTTGAAGAATTGTAAAATTCGTTTGATGCAGCGATTTTCGAGTGAATTGTGATCGCAGAGTCAAACGCGTAAACATGGCCAACATCAGACGTGATTTCTTCTCTTCTATAAACTCTTTTAATATGGAGTCGTCTGTCTTTTCGTCTCCGATAAAGGCAGCACTAATTCTCTTTGAAGTAAGAATGGCTACCTGCATGGTCTTGCATAGGCAAAGAAATGACTGAACATTACGGGTTTCGTGACCTTCGAGCTTGGTACAAGTGACTGTTTCCCAAGTGACTTTCCAAACCCGGTGCGTACTGACACAGTGTCTTCACCCAAAACTAACTCTCTTACTGCTTCCTTGCGTGAATCCTTGAATTATTCGAAAGCAAACTTTTCCAAAGCAATTTTAAACGCATTTTGGAACATCAATTCAAAGCTTCTAATCCGGTTTTGAAAAGTTTACAATATAAATTATGCAAATACATTCAGCGACAGGATTTGAGTGGCAAGTTTTTGATTGGCTAAAAACCGACAATGTCTCAGCTCGCGCGCCCAGCCGTGAGTGGGGAGAGGATCGCGGGCTCACCGAAACCCCCACGGCTGGAAACCGAGCCTAGCACGTTTGTTGGTTGGACGTAAATTCTAATACGATAGTTTTTCACTAGTGAAATTTCGTCGTTCGCGCTTGTGATTGGACGTACGATTATTTTCACACTGGTGAAGGAACATCGCTCGCGCGCTTCTTATTGGCTGTTGACAATCTGTATATCATTAATATGCAGAGCTTTTTCAGTGGGTAAATCTCGGTATCTATGAAATAAAGAAATATTACACGATTGTATGGCAAATTTCTCGATTTGTTTTAAAAATAATTTCCTTTGTTTAATATTCGCAGACAAGCCACCGTTACCTCGTTTTCATGAGTACTTTACATGACCTCGTTTTCATGAGCACTATATATGAAATATTAAAAATGGCGGACAAATTATATAGAGGATATTTCACGGTGGTGCGAAGATATGAAGTTTATCCTCGAGAGTCAAAAACATTTCACGAGTGAGTGCAGCGAATGAGTGAAATGTTTTGGACTTGAGATGATAAACTTCATATCTTCAAACCACCGTGTAATTTTCTTTTTATTATATGGACAATGAACTACTCTAAGAACTCTTATCTATTAATTTTACTGTCTGTGCAAACTTCTTTGTGATCTTTCTAAACTGTTCTGGGGAGTTTAATCGGGTTTTCTCGTCTCTTTATTGCAGTCGAGAACATCTTTAGATAGTTTTAGATGGTATTTGGCTTTTTGTGATCGGAATATTCATTGTCATGCAGCTCATTTAAGCTGTTTACATCTTCCTCTGTGATTTTCACAAACCTGCCGCCATCTTTGTAGTTCAAAAGGCGGCAAACGCGACGTCATCGATATTTTCACTAGTTGCGAAGATGAAGCTACAGTTGGCATGGTGTGTAATAAATTGTGCAAACATAAATATTGATTGAGAATGTGCCCTCTTTGTCCTCTCTTTTCAGAGTTCAGAGATGAAGATAAAGTTACTGCGGTCATCACGTCGTCAGGTGTTGTACTTGACAACATAGCTCTGAAACTGGATTCAGCTGACTGCCGAGTTGTCAAGAACTGGAAAAACCTTGCACATGAGTTGGGAGTTTCTCGTGAGAAGTGTACTCAATTTGAGATGTATCACTCTATGAACCCAACTGTAGCACTTTTCCGCTACCTGTACGCAACACGGAAAGACCTCGCTATGGAAGAAATCACAGAAAAGTTTAGAGAAATGAGAAGAAACGATGTTCTTCAGAAGTTGGAAGGACAACCATTTGAAGGTCAGTTTCTAGTTAGTAATATTTGTATATTGTGAAAAAAAGTGAAAAAGAAGCTGAGCCTTGCATGCTCAAAGGAACGTTTTCCAGACAAAGTTAAGTGTATTCCACCTCTCTTAGTTACTGTTGCTATGTCCCCCGATCCGTAAACTTTAACCCGAAGAAATTCAAAACAAACATGGCGAAAATAACATTTCGAAGGATTTATCGATTTCCTATCTTTCGCTTCATTTCATCAGAAGAGCTTCTGGGACAAGATGTCGGCGGTATTTTTTTCAGGAAAAAATTGCTGCGTTCTGATTGGTGCGTTTTAAATGACAGGTGCGGGCCTACGAATTATTCCACTGAACTCAGTGAAGTACAAATACAGCCTGAGAGCGCCTGATACGAGTACAAATATCCTTCGTTATAATCCATCAACTATTTTCTCTCGTGCGCGATTGGTTGAATGCGTCACGTGACCCAATATTTTCTCCGTGAGCGGAAAATATCGGCGAATACACCCCCTGTGAGCGTATAAGCGCGCGTCAAAGAAAATATTTGAAGGATGATAATAACAATAATCGAAATATGCCCTGATATTTGTCCTTGGACATTCTCTGATCCTCGAAGCTCAAACTGTTCTCTTCTCGGATCAGATAATGTCCGCGGACGAAATATCAGGGCATATTTCGACGCCACAAATAGATTATTGTATTTATATTACACAGTAGTTATCTCTTATTAGACGTTTAGTGTGTAGTATGGCGGATATATTTTCTCACCAGTTTCGGGTCACGTGACGCATCCCATGCACCAATCACGCGGCAGAGGAATTATTTGGTTGGTTATTATGTTTGATAGGCGGACTATAAAATATCGATGATGCTGTTTATTAATTAGGAAAGGATCAGGCCAGCGAGGTAATCCCAGTACATTCAGATCTTCTTCTCGACATTGCTCAGCAATTGAACAAAGACATTGCTGGTCTTGGAGGATGGCGGAAACTTGGTAGTCTTCTTGAGGTACCTGCCAAAATCTTGGATGCCTGTGATCCTCCAAGTGGAATAGAGGTTCATAGTTCCACCAAAAGAATGCTTGAATGGCTGGCGTCAGATAAACCTTGCTTTGCAGTAAAATATCTCATCAACGCACTGGAGAAAATTGAACGGCAAGACGCAATAGCAATTATACGCGGTATGTCAGAGAAATGTAAACTTGAACAATCCTGGTTGATGGGTGGGGTCGTAGATCATTAAAATTGCGTAGAGACGATGAAGTAACAAGGAAATTACCATATTTTCTCGATAAAGTGCCCCGAAGGATACTTAAAAGTCGACTTTGTGGTCTTGTTTAGTTTCATTTTCATTTATATTTCATTTATAGTTAGATTTATAATTAGATTTACAGTTAGATTTGTTTGTGTGAAATACGGTGGAAGCGTGACTCACAGCACGAGTCAGAAAATGTACAACAAAGTAGCCTTGAAGTAGCCGAGTATCATTTCACTGCTGCATTGCTCCTGAGAGGAAATTGTGGAGGAAGCAACGCATAGTTGCCTCGTCACGTGAAAGACCACATAAGAATTAGTAGGAATACCAAGTTTGAGCATGATTTGGTAAATAGAAACTGCATAGCTTGTCCTTCCAAACCATACAAATGTCTCTTATTTTTGCGACATTTGAAACATGGTAAATATCCAATCAAACGTCCCCAAACGTGTTAAACTTACTAATTTCGATGTCCCTTTTCTTGTAATTGCTTTAATGTCTTAATTAGATTTACTTTACAAACCCGACTCCAATCGTTTTTTTCAATTTGTTATGGCCAATATTTTGTATTATGAGGACATGCAGACCGCAAATAAAGCACCCGTCTTTTATTGGAAACTATTTTCTGGCTTTAGTGAGCGGGGTTTATTCACGGAGGGCGTTTATTCGGGGACACCCATATCCAGATTCAAAGTTAGTGTCTATAGCACGTGCATACTCGTTATTACAGATAAATTCAATCGTCATCTCAAAGTCGCTATTATTTATTTACTTATACACAGCCGATGAACGTCCAGAAGAAGTTGCTGAAAATCACGAAGAGATGCATCAGGAAAGTAAAGAGGTTGAAGATAAAGGTTTGTCTTTGAAAGAAAATCTGACGTCACATCAAAATTTCAAATTGACCATCACAGTTTTTATCATTCATACGATATTTTACAACCACCACCAATTTTCTCGCAATCCAATTGGCTAATTTTCATCATAATCAGTGATCAGACACATAGCTGAAAACATTCGTCACGCAGTACGCGCCTTTGCAAGTGCTCTGTAGAGGTTTATGAATTCAGATTGTGTAAACTTTTGATCCAAAATCAAGAAAAAGAGGATTACAGAAGCATTTTATCACTGGGATGAAACTGTGGATCCACAGTTATTTTGACCATGTTATGACCAAAATCATCAGCAATAATAGGACAGACACACAAAAGCTAACTCACAAATGAATTCATAGTATCGATTGAGTATATAGTTATCTGTTTCTCAAGTGAAGTAAAGAAGCTTAGGTTCAGAAAATCTCAATGCAATTGGAGCATTTTCCCTTTCTCTTAGATCATCCTAAATTAAGATTCAAGATAATAAATACTAACAAATAGAAAGCAAAAGTTATAATGTAGTACAGGCAAGGTTACTTGTGTAGTACATACCTGTGCGGTTACTAGGTGCTCGGAAGGTCAGCCTACGTAGAGACAACGGAGAATAGTGTTCGGTGGTCGGTTTGTGTTCTTGTATCGAGTGTAATACTTGTTGGATTAGTTGGGATTAAGTCTAGTTCTTGTAGTAAGGCCTCATTACGCTGGTGTCGCGAGCAGGATGTCTCCAGTGGAGGAATTATATGAGAAAGAACTAGAACACCAACAATTTTAGCAACGAGAATTCTTTATTAAATATATAAACAAGCTTACATAAATGCACACTAGTCCGCAGGTAGCATATGCGAATAAGTAAGTAAGTACAAATGTATTTAGCATTGCAACTAATTGGGGACACTAGTCCTACGATTTTACGTCCTTATCCGAGATTACGTGAAGGTCTAACTGTTTACTGTTTTGTAAAGGCAGCACCTTCTACTCAGTTATTTTAAGATCCTGGGTGTTGGTCCGGCCGGGATTTGAACCTGTGACCTCCCGCTCGACAGACCGGCACTTACCCAATGAGCTAACCGGGAGGCTGTAATCGAGGCGGGTAGTGTTGATACTAAATTTACAAAGGAGCTGAGACAAGACAGTAAATTAAAAGCTTTACAGAATACAACGTATTACATGTACATATCGTTACAGTTTTCAGAATAGGAAATCTAGTTATATATAATAACAAATAATGAGACGGATTTAATAAGAGATATAGATACAAAAGAGAACTTAATAAAGTTTTAGTTGAATATTATATCTAACATTATGATCAGGATTTTGCATTTTTCTGATTAGACACCGGCATTAGACATCGCTGTATACGTGAATTGCAAGGTTAATGGATAGGTTTTAAGTTGCGTTAGCAGATACTGGAGCCAAACTTACCCTTATATGTCTAGAAAGTATTAAGAAACTAACCACTACACTTACCCTAGCAACCACCGATGTTAGGGTAGGAGGACCCAGTCAAGGTCATGTCTCAATGTAGTGGGGTTCATAGAGGTAGAGCTTGAGGCGAGAATTGTTACGTTGGTAGTGACTTATCGCAACCAATGTTACTTGGCAAAGACCATGGAATGACAATAAACCGAGAGAACAAACAACCTGAGTGCTGGTGATAAGGAGGTATGAGTGACTTACAAGCGAGCACTGGGAGTGTGTAGAGTAAATGTTGCAGAAACAGCTGTAATCCCAGCTCGATCAATAATGAATACCATGTAATACAGCAGGAGAAATACCTAAGGACAAGTTACTGGGTGTCTTGGAACCAGGTATTTTGAGGAGAAACACTGAGCTGGAATTCTGAAGGTCGCAGCAACTGTTTGTGTGGGTAAAATTCCAGTACGTGTGTTCAACCGTTACAACCGTCAGTGAAGGTATGGAAGGGAAGTACCATTGGACAGGTTTGTCCTATAGTGGACGAGCGAGACACATCTGCTCCAAAACACTGCTGTCATTTGGCCAACACACCTGACATACGATCTAGTGAAAAGAGATTATACGTGGCCACAGCACTCCCAGCAGACCTGTAGGAATTGATACATGAGATGTAAGGACTGTTCGTGATAGACACCCCAAATGTATCTCTAAAGGAGAAACAACTCCACTATGAAGTTATATCATGGCATTCCCGAGTGGTTCCTAGAGGGCGTAGTGACTTGGATCAGCAACAGGAGTAAAGCACAAAATAAACACAGGTGATACCCCACCTCAGCGAGCACCCACAAGGCGAGTTTCTTTCCACAAGCACCAGAAAATCCAAGAGGAGGTTGGTGTTATATATAAAAGAAAACAAGAGCTAGTGTTTTACCAAGGGATCCAAACACCTAGAAAGATGAAAGCACGAGGTCGCTTCGGCCAAGTTGTGATTGTTATTTTGTCACGGTCATTTCAATAAACGTCCTGATAGCGTAGTGGGCAAGACAGAGGACTAGTAGTCAAGAGCAGCCATGAGGATGATGGTTCGAGTCACACTGGACACCAATTTTCATTTCCGTCTTCTCCTTCACTTCTCCATGTAAAGTCTCCCGAGTATCGAAGAAATCTTAGAAGCAATGTCAGGAGCCCATTTCATGAGCCATTTTGACTTCGTCAGGTTCCAAATGGAGGAGGAGGACCATTCACTAAAATAATACAGTACCGCTCGAGACCTGTATTCTGATGGACCCATTAATTCTATTGTTTATGGACTGCTCGTTCTAAAGGTTATGGTGTTTTGTATTGTTGGGTAAGCCAATACTGTGGCTCGTTTCGAGCGGTACTGTCTGGCCCATTCACTTCCCCGGATGGCCACTGGAAATGGATGTCATATTCAAGAGCCTCGCCTGGACTGACTGTTTAGTCTACATTGCCGATTTCGTCATTTTTGCTAAAACACTAGAACATTGACATCAGATGGATAATTATTTTCCCACATACTTTCTTGCATTTGCAAATGTGTTTGTCCAGTCACATTCAGAAGCATCTCAACAAATACATGTGAACTAACGAAACCACAAAGTCATGACACTCTTGAATATGATTGGACAAATCACTACATTTGCATGTACATGGAAGTGTGTGAGAAAATATGCAAGCACTCTGGCACTTCTCATGGTAATTAATGTAATATTAAATCGAATTAATGAAATGAAACTATGAATAATCAATTCATTAATGCTTGTCCTGGTTTACTGTATTAACAAAGGCTAAACAAATCTAGATGAAAACTGCATTCATACCCACTTGTGGGGACATAGACATGATTACATGCCACACTTGTGTGAACCAGAGTGTAATACATGTGGTGGAGAACTGTTCAATATATAATTATCATTTATTACTGTAGGATTCAGCTACATATACTGCTTAAAGTAGTTTTCTTTGAAATTTCTAGTGGGTGTCATATTTTGACAATGTACTGGTTCAAGTTTCCAATGTTCCATTTAGCAATTAAAATATGTTCTAAAAATATTTGGTACAACTGGTGGTATATTAGACCATGTGGGGTACTATATGAGAATAATGTTTCCAACTTGTTTCCTAAGAAAATATTGAAAATTTAAATAATCGTGAAACATGTCGCTCCCCACGAGTTGTGTATCTACATAATATCAAGCCTGTGTGGAAACTAAAATGAAGCCCTTTGTAGCAAATCTAAAATTTGTTTCTTGAACTACCAATGATACTTAACAATTCCATGTAGGTGGCAAACCCATTGGAAGAAAATTGATTTACACACCAAAAATACTTTTGGGGACTTCATTCAAAAAACATACACACCAGTGACTTGTGGGGACTTCCAGTTTTATTGCGGAAAACAGCTTATCTCATCAAATCCAGCATTTTGGAGACATGATACTTATGGGGACTTGAAAATGTCCCCACAAGTATTGAGGTCAGTAGTAGGAGAGGCATGGAATTAGCCCTTTTTTTAAGGCGCTATGCTAATTTTTAAGGCGCGCTCATTAATTCAATGACGTCACAGTCTTATTGTCTTAGGTCATGCATAAATTAATTAGGGCGTACGGCCCTTTTTTTAAGGCGCTATGCTAATTTTTAAGGTGCGCTCATTAATTCAGGTGACGTCACAGTCCTATTGTCTTAGGTCATGCATAAATTAATTAGGGCGTATGCCCTTTTTTAAGGCGCTATGCTAATTTTTAAGGCGTTCATGAATAAAGTGAATGTGAATGAGGTCATCGATCTATTCCGGCATGTTTGGGCAAAGCTTGAGCGGCTATAAAACCAGAACCTGTGTACAACCCAAAGTGTAACTCCGAGTCAGTACAACCCAAAGTATAAAACCAGAAAACTCCAACTACAAGATGGCAAGGAAACCTATATCAGAAGATACTATTTGCATCGATGAAGTTGAAGTTGTCGAAAGAAACAGAGCATTTCACAGGATATCAAGTACAATGCATTTGGTGTATGCTGCACTCTGTGAAAAACCAATCTATGCCGAGAAAGAAAGACAATGTGAAACAAATCACCCAAGCCAAAGACAGCACGATTGCTTGATGTTATCCGAAGAGGAATCGTGGAATTTGTTCTACAACAATGCAAAAGACGAAGTCAAACCAGAGAGAGTGTGGGAGATTGTGAACGCTGTTTGCTACATGTTGAACATTGAAATTCATCGCTCATGGAAAGTTTACCTATCTGAACTTTACAAATTACCCTGGACCACAGTGTATCTCTTACATCTGCAGTTCAGTAACAACGGATCTTCTATCATTGATCAAGTGCTTGAAGTAGTGAGACGTGAAATACATCCACTGAATGACATTGAACAACACGGCTTTGCCTCAAGATATTCTGTGTCTGTTCCAGAACAATTTTTTTAGAAAAGATGAAGAGTTTATGGAGATTGATTGACTTTGTAATTACTTTAACTTTTAAATCAATAAAGTTCACTTGTTTTGATTGAACAGGTTTGGGCAAATCTTTGTTATGAATAACAATACACTATTGTTTTGGTAATCTGCTCTATAGTAACCAAACGATTTTTTTTTTTATATTATTCACAACTCACTCGTAACGTAATTCTGAGATCAGAATATTTATAAACATTTACTAATAACAGTAAATCCACTGTGACTCATAAGATCAACTCTGCTATTGTTCTTAGGAATTAGCGATAACTGAAGGGCCTATTGTTTTGAGGAAAACACTTGAGATCCAAACTGAACTATAATTACCATACGAATAAAAACAAACCAGATAAATTAAACACAGTTTATTCAATCTCAAAAACACCAATTTACAGTTCGTTTTCCTTATCGTCGCGGAGTTGATAACTTTCTTATTTCTCAGTTCTTGGGTTGATATAATGTACCGTGTTACAAGATTACACTGATTTATGTTTCATTGATTTTTTCTTGTTGACAAATGCTGCTTACTGATTGCTTATATTAAAACGATGACAAGAGGAAGTTATTTGTTAAGACATTTATTAATAGAAATCGACTTAATAAAACTTATTTCTAAAAGGTACAAATGTATTGTTCATCACGGGAACACTGTGTTCCGGAATAGGTTGTTTTTGGAATTGTTTATTCAACAAGAATTTTCGGTGGTGTATTGCAGCCTCGATCGCTTCTCGCCATCCATAATCTTCCATGTTCATCAAGTGTTGCTGTGTTTCCAAGATTTTTCGGAAATCAGGATCTTTTCTTAAGCTGTGAATCCATTTGATATCTTCGAACAACACTTCTCTTAGGTCTTTTCTATAGGTAGGAACCAAAGCGTTACTGGCTTTGATTTCAGCAACTTCATGACTATCCCCATCGTGTTCATACTTTTGAACCAACGCTTCCCAATCTTCCTGGTGCCGTTCTTTAGCTTCGTTTCGAATTCTTTCCCAAACATCCTCTTCTCCGTCATAACTATCATCAGTGGAGTCCGTGCTCTCCTGAGAATCAGAGCTTTGATAAGAATCTTCAGTCGTTTCATCATCTGAGTTGGAACGATTAGCAGCCATCGTTTATATCTTTACTCTTCAAGGATCGGGAGTATAATGTCAGACCCTTAAAAGTTTCCAACTTTATAGAAAACAAATTGGTGTGGTCACTAAGTTGAACAAATTTAGCTAAGGTCTCTCAGTTAGACCAATATTATAAGCAGGATTCCTAACCAACATATTTTCCATTATCAACAACTGGATTTACATTCCTCGACAAAAACTTTCTTTTTTGAAGTTTCGCTTCTTGTAAATATATGGTTTACGTTCTTGAGTTGATAATCTATGGATTTGTGCCAAGTGGTTGGATAATTTAACAAGATACTTTGATCCACAATTAGGTACAGGGCAGTTTTTCAAAGTCCGATTTTCCATGTTCACTCGTTGAAAGTTAGTATCAAATAGCACAAATCTACTTGATCGTCCCTTTTATCTCCTTTCATCCCTTTTGTCGCCTTTCGTCCCGCTTTTTTCCGTTTTGAAATTAAAAAAAGAGAGTTTAAAAAAAAGAAAAAGTCGGGACAAGAGGCGACAAAAGGGATGAAAAGGACGAACGGAGATAACTATATTCGAACGTGGACACGTCTCTTGTCAGTAAACCCTTTCATCCCTTTTGTCGCCTCTTGTCCCGCATTTTTTCGTTTTGAAATTGAAAAAAAGAGGGATAAAACGAAAAAAAAAGCGGCACAAGAGGCGACAAAAGGGATGAAAGGGCCTACTGACAAGAGACGTGTCCAAGTTCGAATATAGTTATCTCCGTTCGTCCTTTTCATCCCTTTTGTCGCCTCTTGTCCCGCCTTTTTCTTTTTTTAAACTCTCTTTTTTTTATTTCAAAACGGAAAAAAGCGGGACGAAAGGCGACAAAAGGGATGAAAGGAAATAAAAGGGACGATCAAGTAGATTTGTGCTATTTGATACTAACTTTCAACGAGTGAACATGGAAAATCGGACTTTGAAAAACTGCCCTGTACCTAATTGTGGATCAAAGTATCTTGTTAAATTATCCAACCACTTGGCACAAGTCCATAGATTATCAACTCAAGAACGTAAACCATATTTACAAGAAGCGAAACTTCAAAAAAGAAAGTTTTTGTCGAGGAATGTAAATCCAGTTGTTGATAATGGAAAATATGTTGTTTAGGAATCCTGCTTATAATATTGGTCTAACTGAGAGACCTTAGCTAAATTTGTTCAACTTAGTGACCACACCAATTTGTTTTCTATAAAGTTGGAAACTTTTAAGGGTCTGACATTATACTCCCGATCCTTGAAGAGTAAAGATATAAACGATGGCTGCTAATCGTTCCAACTCAGATGATGAAACGACTGAAGATTCTTATCAAAGCTCTGATTCTCAGGAGAGCATGGACTCCACTGATGATAGTTATGACGGAGAAGAGGATGTTTGGGAAAGAATTCGAAACGAAGCTAAAGAACGGCACCAGGAAGATTGGGAAGCGTTGGTTCAAAAGTATGAACACGATGGGGATAGTCATGAAGTTGCTGAAATCAAAGCCAGTAACGCTTTGGTTCCTACCTATAGAAAAGACCTAAGAGAAGTGTTGTTCGAAGATATCAAATGGATTCACAGCTTAAGAAAAGATCCTGATTTCCGAAAAATCTTGGAAACACAGCAAAACTTGATGAACATGGAAGATTATGGATGGCGAGAAGCGATCGAGGCTGCAATACACCACCGAAAATTCTTGTTGAATAAACAATTCCAAAAACAACCTATTCCGGAACACAGTGTTCCCGTGATGAACAATACATTTGTACCTTTTAGAAATAAGTTTTATTAAGTCGATTTCTATTAATAAATGTCTTAACAAATAACTTCCTCTTGTCATCGTTTTAATATAAGCAATCAGTAAGCAGCATTTGTCAACAAGAAAAAAATCAATGAAACATAAATCAGTGTAATCTTGTAACACGGTACATTATATCAACCCAAGAACTGAGAAATAAGAAAGTTATCAACTCCGCGACGATAAAGAAAACGAACTGTAAATTGGTGTTTTTGAGATTGAATAAACTGTGTTTAATTTATCTGGTTTGTTTTTATTCGTATGGTAATTATAGTTCAGTTTGGATCTCAAGTGTTTTCCTCAAAACAATAGGCCCTTCAGTTATCGCTAATTCCTAAGAACAATAGCAGAGTTGATCTTATGAGTCACAGTGGATTTACTGTTATTAGTAAATGTTTATAAATATTCTGATCTCAGAATTACGTTACGAGTGAGTTGTGAATAATATATAAAAAAATATCGTTTGGTTACTATAGAGCAGATCAGTACCAAAACAATAGTGTATTGTTATTCATAACAAAGATTTGCCCAAACCTGTTCAATCAAAACAAGTGAACTTTATTGATTTAAAAGTTAAAATAATTACAAAGTCAATCAATCTCCATAAACTCTTCATCTTTTCTAAAAAAATTGTTCTGGAACAGACACAGAATATCTTGAGGCAAAGCCGTGTTGTTCAATGTCATTCAGTGGATGTATTTCACGTCTCACTACTTCAAGCACTTGATCAATGATAGAAGATCCGTTGTTACTGAACTGCAGATGTAAGAGATACACTGTGGTCCAGGGTAATTTGTAAAGTTCAGATAGGTAAACTTTCCATGAGCGATGAATTTCAATGTTCAACATGTAGCAAACAGCGTTCACAATCTCCCACACTCTCTCTGGTTTGACTTCGTCTTTTGCATTGTTGTAGAACAAATTCCACGATTCCTCTTCGGATAACATCAAGCAATCGTGCTGTCTTTGGCTTGGGTGATTTGTTTCACATTGTCTTTCTTTCTCGGCATAGATTGGTTTTTCACAGAGTGCAGCATACACCAAATGTATTGTACTTGATATCCTGTGAAATGCTCTGTTTCTTTCGACAACTTCAACTTCATCGATGCAAATAGTATCTTCTGATATAGGTTTCCTTGCCATCTTGCAGTTGGAGTTTTCTGGTTTTATACTTTGGGTTGTACTGACTCGGAGTTACACTTTGGGTTGTACACAGGTTCTGGTTTTATAGCCGCTCAAGCTTTGCCCAAACATGCCCGAATAGATCGATGACCTCATTCACAGAAATATGAGCGCGCCTCACTTTATTCATGAGCGCCTTAAAAATTAGCATAGCGCCTTAAAAAAGGGCATACGCCCTAATTAATTTATGCATGACCTAAGACAATAGGACTGTGACGTCACTTGAATTAATGAGCGCGCCTTAAAAATTAGCATAGCGCCTTAAAAAAGGGCCGTACGCCCTAATTAATTTATGCATGACCTAAGACAATAAGACTGTGACGTCATTGAATTAATGAGCGCGCCTTAAAAATTAGCATAGCGCCTTAAAAAAAGGGCTAATTCCATGCCTCTCCTACTACTGAGGTTCCCACAAGTCTGGTGTGTAATCATGCCTATGTCCCCACAAGTGAGTATGAGTACAGACACGCATACACGCACGCACACATGCATACATGCATACACACATACATGAAATACATGAATATATATGTACATACGTAAATACATAAAAATAAATAAAAACATGAATAAATGAATGAATACATATTTGAATAAATAAATAATTGAATAAATGAATTCCTGATCCGATTAGTTTTTACAAATAGGCGGGTAGAAAGTGACAGACGGGCGAGTTAAGTTATGAGGTAGTAAGTTATATAAGTTGCCTTGAGGATGAGACAATTTTTCGGAAAAGTTTGCTTCAAAATTCGGATCTGCATTCAAAAAGACTATTTAGTCCAGAAGAACGGAGTAATTAACTATGTAGCAATTGTTTCCAATATATATTTACTTCGACGAATGTGATGATAAAAAGTTAACATATGAGAAGTATGTATTGGACGAATTTCCTTTGAATATCGAAAATAATACGCAATCAATACATGTATTTTTACAACAGACGGTGCACAAAGAAAACCGTAAATAGCAAATTACTGGCTTTCATCACATAACGGGTACTTGTCAAATCCGTGTAAAACGAGACTAAAGGGATAGGGTATAAAAATAAATTGACATTGGCCATTCTTAGGTTTATTCCATTCTTATTTAGCAAAGAGAGTCCAAAACATAAACTTCCTTGAATGTGATACCTCTTGCAAATTTTATGCCTACCCAGATCACCTTTCTGGCGTGTCGCCCATGAAATTTGGAAAAAGAATGGAAAGAAGAAAAGGATGGATTAAAGCAGAGATGTCGGCAAGAACTAGAATAGTACAAATGCAAGTATCATATATACAGTATGAGCAAGTGACATCTACAACTTACAACATCAACAGCTCGTCAAGGCCTGCCCAAAATGTAGGAAATGTCAGTTCAGAGACCTTAGATAATCCATATTTCCGGGGTGTCCTACCTTCCGATATCCTACAGTGCTCCCCCCATCACACACAAACATACATTGTAAAATCCTGCATTCGGGGCATTCCTCAGTGACATGTGGCAGCACATTTTTGAATTTCTTGATACACGTTATTTCAACAAAGTAAATTACCTAATAATATTTTTTTTCTGGGTTTTTTTTCCGGTAAACTTCTTATCAAGTGCTTATTCCTCGTAGAAACAAATGGAGCGGTTAGTGAAATATTTACCCCAAAAAATGTAACAAAATGAGTCTGAAAAGATAGCGAAAACTTTTCAGAGAACATTTGGTGTTCAAATGAATATGGAAGGAAAAAAAGAAACAGCAAAAATAATTGCTGACAAAAAAGGATACCTGAAGCCGAAAATGATTTATTTCATTCTTATTTTACAGCAATCAACAAGGTGGTTACTTTGACCTATCTGAATATGGTATCCATTTACAAGTCCCAGCTGAAGCTGTCACACAAACTGTTGATGTCACGTGCTCAGTACACTCTAGTCAGTCTATACCGACTCCAGTCAGTGACGGTGAAACACTCGTTAGTAACATTATCGAACTCGGACCAGTCTCCACAGTGTTACATGAACCTGTTGTTGTCACCATTCTACACTCTGCTGCGATGAGAGACCCTGGGTATGAAGTGGTGGTGAAGGAATTTAACGGCAGAGATGAGAACAACTGGAAAATGTCCACGAAAAACATTGTAGACGTTACCAGTTCAATTGAAGGTTTGAAAACAAGGAGATTGCCATTGACTGTATTACAGCGTTTGTTATTTTGAAATACACAATCGGCTAATTCGTATTGGGGTCAGTGTCACGTGACATGAATTGGATACTGCAACAAACACCCTATGTCGAGTGTTGCATGTGTGTTAATTGAAATTTAGCAATATTTTAACCATGCCTCACTATTGCTGGGCAGGAGGATGTGAAAACAGCTCCGAGAACAGAAAATAACTGTCTTTTCATGGATTACCGATAAATTCAAAGAGTATGTTATCGGTTTGGATTACAAAGATGAAAACAGATAATCGGTATTTCAGCATGAACAACCATTAAAAAAATAACCACCAAAAAGGCAAGAAATAGTCTTGTTGAGCTCCAATTTACAGCTCCAACAGCCGATAAGTTTTTTTTAACCACGTCTGTAAAAATAGTCTTAAAAAGTATACACTCTTCCTTTTCAAGCCACAAAAGAGATTAAGCTTAGCCTATATCAATGTAAGATTAATCAGAGTATTTTAGCAACAAACGACTTCCTTTTCAAATATAAAATTTAAAACGGTGATAAATATTACTTATGCAACGAGAATCACACAAGAGAACACCTTTTAGTATATTGCATCCATGTCAAATCTTTTTGGGAGCGTTTTCTGAGTTGGTGGAACAAACACACTTTAGACACAGTGGTTCTAAACACAGCATGTATACTGTATGGTCAGATCAAAAAATGAAGTATGGTAAGCTTTTTAATTATACCTTAATTATTGCCAAGTATTACATCTACACCGCTTTCCTTAACAATACAGAGGTATTCTTTGATGGGTTCCTTATCCTCTTGAGAGAAAGCTAAGACTGAGAAGGAAAGTGCTATATGCACAAACAAAATTGGGAAAAGTTGTGTCTGAAGTGGGAACCTTTAACCGTGTGGCTCAAAATACAGTCTTCATTTAAGCATGTATTTTTTCTTTCTCTTTTCGTTTAGTTTTGTGTGTAATTCTGTGTAATGTAATTTAGGTTAACTTGTCTTTTTTTTTCGTTGTTGCATGTGATTTCTTGTACTGATATTAAAACATAGGGCCCCTAAGGGCAACTCGCGGATGCACAGTGAGCTATTTTAACATATACTAAACATCACGTGATCGATGACATCATGATTCCGTCATCACCACTAAGTAAATCGTGGGGACTCAATACCATGCCTGTCCAAGTTTGAACTGTCTGGCATTAGAAATGAAGGAGATATGGGCATGTACTTACAAACACGTGAACGATGACGTTATCGTGACATCATCGTTACTAAGTGATTTGTGGGAACGCAATACAATAATAATAATAATTTGATAGGGTGCTCTCGTCACTGAAGTGTTTTTCAGAGAGGCCCTGTAAAAAGAAAAACTAACTAAATGGAATACTAAGTAAGCATAAAAGTTACAAATAGAATAGTAGTTAAGTATTAAACGTGTATGGTAAGCCTGTCCAAGTTGGAACTGTCTGACATTAGAAATGAGGAAGATATGAACATGTACCATATATTGATCACGTAACCGATGACGTCATCATTACGTCATCGCCACTAAGTGATTGATAAGTGGTTTGAGCTGTCTGGCATTAGAAATGAGGGAGATATGGGCATGAAATCACGTGACCGCTGACGTCATCGTTACGTCATCGCCACTAAGTGATTGATAGGAACCCGCTACCATGCCTGTCCAGGTTTAAGCCACCTGCCAGTAATATTAAGCGAGTATTATTAATATCAGTTAAGATCACAGTACATCTTCGGAAAATGATACAACATTCGGAAAAACCAACGCCATGCTCGGACTTGACGCCACGCTCGGAAATGAAAACCACCTAACCCCAATAACTCGTTCCTGCACATGCGTACATCCACGAGTTAAAAAGGAGGAAAAATTGTAATGTCTACCGAAAGTGTTCTTATTTCACTTCAAAGCTGTTCTGATATGTCATGTCGTACGAATTAAAGAGAACTAAAAAGAAACTTTGCACTACCTTAATTAGCCATGAATCTATTCGTGCTTGGCTTTTGAAGTACTAACCTTATATCTATATTAGTATCGGATGTAAAAGCTCTCTTTTATGTAATTTTTTATTTTTATTTGATCAATTGAGCGTTGAGCGAGATAAAGTAATAAAGATGTTAAGCCGAAAGACAAGAAAAAAAACCAGAGCACTTTCTGCCAGATGATTTTATCAATCCAGAATCCTAAAAAAAATGTCAAAGGAGGACTCAGTTACTTTGATGTTTTTCTTGGAATAGAAAAGAAGTCCAGCGAATTGACAGATCTGGATTCTTAGAAATTCGCGTAAGCGAGTCCGAGTCTTAAAATGGGCTCTAGTTTTCTTTTTCTTTTGGTGTAACATGTGGGAAATTGCATCATAGATCCATTACCCTGTTAACACGGCTACCGACTTCGATACTCTATAAACCTTTTAACTTCTTCCTAACCTTATTATTCATATTCGTTTCGAAGCAAATGTAACAACCAATTCAGGTCACATGATTTGTTGACCCCAAAAATATATGAATCTTTTTAAAATTCGTTGTAATCTTTGTTTTTAAAGGGCACAGCGTTATATATCCGAATAGCTAATAAATAATAAATAAATGGTTTATTTTACGTCGAAGATACAGGAAGCCGTTACCAATCTACCAAGCCAGAGGCTTATATTTAAGTATTCCGACGAACTCCAAGGTCGAATTGTAATTTAGGAGGAAAACCGGAGAACCGGAGAACCCAGAGAAAAACTCTCGGAGCAATGGCGAGATACCAACAAACTCAACTCACATGTGGCGCCGCGTTCAGTTAGCTACTGAGCGATGACAACAGAATGAAAGTCTGCCCAGACTGCGAAACAGTTTCCTACCACGATCTAACCACACCTTCCTGGTTACAGGAAAATATCGACCAACTACGGATTCAATTTGTATAAATATAAAAACAACAATGCACGAATATGTCAATTTCAACTGTTCCTCGTTTCGAAGCAAATGTAACAACCAATTCAGGTCACATGATTTGTTAGCCGATTTCCTAGTTATGCAATGTAGCTCGAGGGCTATCTTAAATTGTGTTCTGTTGTAAACCTTGATGCGTTATTTAACAATTGTTCGCCGAAGGCGAAGTCGATATTGGTGAATATTAAGCAATTGTTGGATGAGGTTGAGCATATATGGTAGCAAAAAGTATCAAGACAGAGGTCTTGATAATTTTCGCTATCATGCGAAAACCAAATTCAATAATTGTTTTATTATACATTTTTAAGCTCAAGTATTAGCAAAAGAGAAAGCTATCGTAAACGAAGCTAAATGACACGCCGCATAAAATTGGTTTGTTTACGATTGGATTTCTGCATGATTCAAGATGTTTTCTTTCATATTCGAGCTAAAAATTGCATTTCTTTTACGAGTTTAGGAGAAAAGAATGACTAGAAACATAGCTGAGCGCTAAAATGGCTCAAAATAACGAAATAAGTGCCCTGCTTTCTAGCGTATACTTGTCGTATTTGCAAGCAGATAATGTTGTACGCATGCGCACTTGGTGCTATAGCTAGCTATGGAGAATTCGTTGCGTGTTCTCAGCCAATCAGAATCGAGATGTGAGTAAAATGTATAATAATCACCAATATCGACTGAGCCTGAGGCGAATAATTGTTTTAGTATATACAACACGGGAACCTGCTTTTGGGCACTGCAATTTGTTGAATTTCTAAAATTTCCGCATCGGAAACAATCGCGAAACGTGAATTTACGCCTGTCATTATTCCGAGATAGCGAGCCAATCAAATTCCATGATCTAGGTAGGTTCCCGTATTGTATATACTAATGATAATTATACAACGACGACGACGACGGAATTAATCAGTGGCATATCCACGAGGTGGCTCTTCATCCGAGAAGACGTGAAGGTCTAACCATTTGCAGCTCGTGAACGAAATTGTTTCACAAAGACAGCACCTTCTACTCGGTTATTTTAAGATCCTGAGTGTTGGTCCGGCCGGGGTTTAAACGACAGACCGGCGCTTAACCACTGAGCTAACCGGGAGGCGGTACATTTTGATAACTATAATCTCTCTTCCCTTCTCAGATGTAAAGAGTGCAGAAGATGTTCCCAGTCCTCATGCTTCTTATTTGCGCATTGAGTTGTGGCAGTTCACCACTCTCGCTGTTGTTACCAGGCTTGTCACGGACACATTCCAGGTTGATGGTAATGGTGCTGTGATTCATTCGTCTGTCTGTCCAGATGTAGTGGTGGAGTTTCCCAGAGGGGCTGTGAAAAGGAGATGCAACGGGGAATTAAAGGTACTTTATTATTAAAACATTCTTAATATAATTGTACATTTCTTCCTGTACCGTCTTTCTATTCTTTGTAGAACCTGTAAATTTAAGTACTGTATCTGAAATACAACAATCAATGCAACCCAAGCTTCTATATAGGTACAGATGATACCAGAAGAATTAACCAAGGATCTCGATACATCTCCGTGTCCTATTGTGTTCATAGACGGTTTTGATGGCCAAACATTTTTGAACCCAGTGACCATTACAGTACCTCATATGTGTTCTGACGAACAGCCAATAGGAGAGATAAGGCTACTGTGTCTGGAGAAAAGCAAGAAAGGATCCGAACCCAAGTGGACTGACATAACAGAACAAGTATCAATCGAGCGACATGGATCCTCCTTGGTATTTAGCATTACACATTTTACCAGGTATTTGCATTAAGGGAACAATGGTGTCGGGTAAAAATGGCTAGAAGCGTTAAATCGAGTTCATTTTTATTCGTCAGAGTATATATTAATTACACTGTTGCCAAATGTTTTACTCTGTGTATATTTTACAAATTTTCGATAGTATACCTTTTATTTACCAACAATTTTGACCATGCCATGACGCAAGACGGGCTAGCTGAGTGAACCACAACAAATTTTGACAATTAGATGACTCAAATCGTGGCAAATAAGAGGACATACCACGGTAAATTGTTGTAGATTTGTTTTTTACAACAACAAACTTAAAGGTGAAGCGGAATTTGGAAATTGATAGAAATTGTGAGAGAAAAGTGATTTTAGCGCGCACTATCACGTAATCCACGACGCGAGCAATGACGCAATCCGTGGTATGTCCTCTGTCGGTCAGTCAGTCACTTCAAGTAAAATAAAGAAATTAGAGGTTCAATTACTTAATTCGTTAAATGACTCATTTTTCAAGATTTTTTTCCAATTCAAGTTGCAATTATTGAGATTTTTGAGCAACGTTGTACATTTTTTTAGCAAACTTTTTAATATTTTTTGGAGCACCTTTTTATTTTTTTATTTCTTTGAGCAACTTTTTAAGCTTTTCGCAACTTTTTAGCGACGTTTGGGCTTTTTGGAGCAACTTTTGGGCTTGTTTGGTCTGTTGCACGTAGTGATGGAAATTTTCAAAAGCATTCAGTGGTCATATTAACATTCCTCATATTTATGGTAGCACCGAAATTGCTAAGTTCAGCCGAGAAGAGCGGCGATCTGCCGTAGGATTTCTCCCAGAGAATTGTACTTGCCTCGAACAAGTCGCAGTTATAAAAGCTCTGGAGTATAAGTAAGGATGGAAAGGCCCGTTTTCAGTTTCTGAGTCCCGATTCAAACGTCGAACTTTTTATACACCAAACACAATTGAAACAAAAGATAATGATATATATCAGGAGCCCATTACCAGGAGCGTCCATATATACTATACCCGTGAGTCAGCGTATGACCGGTTTGAGCTATTTTTAGAACATGTTACCCGGGTAACTGCCTTCTTACTCTGCTGCGATCGTGCATATGCTTGCCGTAATTATCGAGATTAAGAATGATCTATTGTTCTTTGAGGTGATTTTACTAACGCTGCATTGTCCTGACTATGGTTTGATTGGATTCCCAAAGTGTTAGCACGTGAACTCCCGTGAGATCTGTTCTAAATATAGCTCAAACAGGTCATACGCTGACTCACAGACCTAGTACGGGAGATGGATGCTCCTGGTAATGGGCTCCTGTATATATAGGTGGCTTCTTTTGATCTAAATTAGGTTTGGCGCATGAAATGTTCGACGTTTGAATCGGACCTGAGTTGAATAGACCCGATTTAGCTTGTTCATTTGTTGTCCCAATTCATGTGACAACTAACAACAATAATTTATTATGAAAGAAATACTTACAAAGAATTAAGATACTTGCCAACCCGCAAATTAGCAAAAACAAAGATAATTAAATAATACATCGTAAAACTAACTAGCAGAAGCTTATCTTGCATAGTATAAATTGTAGTGGTAACTGCTAATAATACATTTTGTGTACAAGATGAGCGACACTGTTTATCTTTACGAATCTATGGAGAGTTTATAAAGATGATTAATGATAATAAGAGACGGTATAAATAAAGTATAATGAGCTATATCTAGTTTTTACGGATATTGGACAATATTTGAGAGACTTCAATATAATCATCTTCATGTGCAAGTATATCAAAAAAAGTAAGGTCTGTATTTTTCGCTTAATTTTTTTTGTTTTAGCAATTTAACAGAAGAAGATATTGAGGTCCCATTCGTGAAAATGAAGATTTCTGTTTTTCAGTTCTAGAATACTTGATGTAATAGCATTCATTTGTTGAAGATCTGGTTCGATACTGATGTATTTCTTTAGTTTGTTGAAAAATGTTAAGTATGTTCACAGGAGCTACTTTATTTTGGATATGCATTAAATTACTAAGGTGCTCAAAATATAAAAATGACAGAGGTAGTGTTTTTGATTGGATAAAAAAGGGAATTGCATGATCTCTTGTTTTTGCAAAATATATAAATGGAGTGCTCTTTTTTGGAGGATTAATAGTTTATTTAGATGATATTGTGCACATTGACCCCATGCACAAATACCATAGGTCAGGTAAGGTATGATCAGTGTACGAAAAATACTTAAAAGGGTATACCTGGGAATAAAATGTCTTAATTTGGCAATGATTCCTATGGATGTGCTGACTTTTTGGCAAATATGTTCTACATGATTTTCCATGAGAGTCCTGAATCTATAAATACCCCTAAATACTTAACGAAATCTTACATATCTAGAAATTGTTCAGCAATATTTGAGTTATTAAAGATTTAAAGAGTAAAGATTTTTGAGGTGGTCGAAATATTATATAATTGGATTTCTTTACATCCAGAGTCAATTTATTGGCATGAAACCAATTACATTTTTTTTAAGTTCGTTGTTAACTTTAGTTTCGAGTGTGTGTAAATTTTTAGTTGCATATATTATACTAGTTTCATCAGCAAAAAGACGTACGAAAACAGTTCTCCAGAGGATCAGTGCTTTGTTTTGGAGATCTACAAATGTATGCATTACGTACTACCTCTTGGGATACAGAAAAACAACAAAAAACATTACTCAAGGGAAAAGTCAGGTGACCTGAATTTGGACAATAAATGTACGAGCTAAATTGGTCAATCGTACATATATATGTATATCATGTATATCGAATAATAATGTGAAGTTTATTCCTTTTCTAGAGCAATCAGTTCAGCAATACATGTTTTCATTGTCTCTGTTTATCACACAAGAGCAGTCACTGTTGCTGTTCTTGATACGGTTTTTTTTCTTTCAAGTGAGGATTGTTATTTTATTAACATTAAGGACTGAAGATTTGAACGGGAACGATCTACATTACAAATAGCTATTTTCCACCGGTGGAAACAGCCGTCATCTATATTCAGGTTATGCCATATGCTATATATGGTAAATAAACAACTAATGGCCTACACTGAAAAGGCGATAGAGCAGATAAATTATCGTAATCCCCAAATATTTAACTTTTCTCACGTTTCGCATTAGAGTAGTTTATCCGCTGTCAGCTCTAAATTAGTTTAAAGCCTGGGACGGGAAATCGCATTATTCGTCCACCACACATTTAGCCTTTATTCCATCGCTAGTTCTGATTTTTGAGAGATGTCTTGTTTGACTTACCGCTGACCACGTACCAGTCCGACAACAATAAACGATGATGCAATGGGATATAAGCACAAGACCGTGACGTGACCTTTCGATATGGGAGAATTCAATTCACATTAATTTAATAGTGTCCCCTTCCGAAGCGTGATGCGCGGTTTTGAAGCTGATAATTTGATAGGCTTGAAGCACTCTGGACGGACACCGCGGAAATACGTTTTTCCCGATGCGATCACTTATTTTGCTAGTCAGCGGTCATTCGCAATAAATTAGAAACGCACGCAGATTCAAAATATAACTTTCGTATTTTGTACATGCCTTGGAAAACCCCAAGACTTAGCCAAGAAACACAATACTTAGCCTCCATACTTCATTACGACTTAGTTCAATAACTGTTCCGTAAAATAAATTGTGCACAAGAAAAATGGAGCTTGCACACGATATAAACCCGACGAAGCAAAAGGCACACTCGTCGTGTACGATACTTTATACGATACGATACGATACTTTATTTAACCACGTGTCACCTAGGAGCTTATACAACTCGTTTAAACGTGAACGTGAACAAAAGATAGGCAAATGAAAATACATAAAAACTTATAATTTAAAAAAGTTTAGATACACTTGATGTTTAAGAGTATTAAACAGTCTTAATGTGTATTAAACTATGCATTTATACTCATTATAATAAAATTATATTAGAAATTTCCTGGTAATTATTTATGACGATAACATATGTGATCGTAAAGCGCTTTTAAAAGATATAATTTCTTTGCATTCCCTTATTTTAGTAGGTAGTTTGTTCCACAGAACACTTGCTATATATGAAAACGATTTATGAAGCCATTCCAAATTAAAACGAGGCTGTTTTAGTCTGGTACCATTTCCGCGCAAGTTGTAGCTTACCATCTTAAGCTTGAAGAAGTCATTTATATAAGCTGGACCCCGATCGTTCATGCAATTGAAAATTGTAAGCGAGTGCGAGTTTATACGGTCACGATTTTTTTCATTTCGTAACATGCCGTGTACTCGCTCAGACATGGCATTATTCTTCTACTTGCCATGGAAGTTTAAGCACTACAGATGCCTGAAGGTTGGAAGATTAGCTTCAACACTATTCCTCTGTCAGCGCCATTTTGACAGACTTCGTCCGGAAAAGAGGCTTAAATGGCTCCAAGTCTCCGTCGACTTGGGCCATTGCCGGTGTCTTCATCCCGAGGGAGGAACTCCCATATATAAGGGCCGGGGATGCTCGTCGGAAATGTTCGTTTCGACCAGAGGTACTAAAATGGGCGTGGCTCAAGCTAATTTTGACCCCTAAAAGGTACCAATAAAAACACACCCAAGATTGGACAAAGCCGGAGCACATTCCCCCCAGCTACAACCCTGGAACTCACTGTTTCAACAAATGCCAGAAAGAAGCACCCAAGAGGCTTTACCAGTAAATGAAGGTGGTGCGAAAAGACAGAAGGTAAACATCCGAAAAACTGCAATTTGGTCAACTAATATAAGCTTAAGCTAATAAACAAAAAGCTTTTGCATTACAATTAATGTTGACAATTCTATACTAGCGATTAAATAATTTTACTATTTCTACGGGACTGTTCATTAATTATAGCTAAGGGGGGCTGGAGTTCAGAGTAGGGGGGTTACAATTTTCAAAATCAGTTGAAAGTGGGGGGTACATTTTTTGCGATGGTACAAAATGGATGGGCTACAGTTTTGTACAGGACATATTCGGGAGGAGGGGTGGTATGATTTTAAGAATTCATGTGTGTTTTTTTTGGGGGGGGGGGGGGATTTTGTTATTGTGCTTATTTAGAAAATAAACTCCAGACCCCCTTAACTATAATTATTGAACATTCCCTAAGTAACTGGGTGCATTTGTTGAACATATTAATTGTCGATGGAAATAATCCAATTTTGGCTAACAAAATAATTTCAGGTAGAAAATGCAGCTTATTGTAAAATTATAGAAGGACAGTTTGGGCCGATGAGGCACCCACTTGGGAAATATTGAACAACAGAAACAATGAATACCGTTATGCCATCAGAGACAAATAAGTATACAGTATTATTGGTGCATGGGGACAACCTATTTTTAATAGTTTGCATCCCAAAACCTACACAAAATAGTAATTTTAAGTTTACACTGCGTGCCACAATAAATGCCTAAATTTCAACTCGAGCAATGCCTTAGGAAGCTCGTCCAATGTTTTCAAGGATCTCTTTGGAAAAATGACTAATACTACTAAATAAATTCAAATTTTCACAGAGCCCTCTTTGAAACAGAGCCTGGATTCTTTAAGTCAAGCTATGGCAAACTGCCCTAAGAGACAAAATCTAGTAAACCACCTGAAAAGACTTTAGCCTGTAGATCAGGCGCTTTTAGAAGAGACCCCAGAAAGTAGGTCTTGCGAGCAAAGCGAGTTCGTTGTGATGTGAGCAGAGCGAGTCGTTCTCCTCTCTCATGCCAGTCTCCTTTTTCCATTTTTTCGCAGGCTAGAAAGACTTTGTCATCCACCATTCACCAACACTGTACCATGAGCACCAGAGTATTAAAACAAAAAAGTGTAGAGAAAGGAAATTAAAGCAAAAAAATAAAAAGTAAATGTATAAGCCAGGATACATTAGAAAGTCAGTGTTTTACAGGTGGTTACAAGAATAGATTCAAATGCCATATATGAATGAACATTTGGGCAAAACAGTTAGCTACTTTTAACCTGACAGCTAGCAGAAACCGACAACCCAGCAAAGTACATAAATAATTCAAATTAATTTTATTGTTAGTTTAAGACTTCAGAGAGGAATCAGAAACATGTTGGAGTATTAAATTAATAGTTATGATAATAATATTGTAGGTTTGGCCTCTGAAGGAATCCTTTGTATGTTTGAGCAAGTCGCTGTAAACCTTGGCAAATCTCACATACTACCACGAGCCATGAACAGAGCTGGGAGACCATATGGCAAAGCACCTTTGGCAAGTTCTAAGAAGGAATTGGTAACTAAGTCTCTTCCCCTTGGGTTCTTATGAACCAAACCCACTGCTTGATTGTGACTTGGCCAACAAGAAATATACCAACTAACATGTGGGCACACATTTTATCCTCCAAGTATGTGCGATGGCCAGGGCAACAGCCTTGGTTGCATTATCTGCCTTCCAAACCACCTTTATGAAATCCAGAAGCTATCCTTGTCATGAAATCTTGGCCAGGCTCTTATCTGGTCTGATACACAATGAGGATGATGGTGATGATGGTGGTGACAGTTCTAAGCTACAAAAGCCTACAACAGAGAAATATTTAGTACTTTCAGTCATCCAAGTTAATTAATTATGTCCAAAATAAGATAAATTTAATTAAGGCAACTGTTCAGTCAACAAGAAGATCCCATGAAGAACTCAATGGGTGTCTACAATTGGGACGATTGGTTCTTCTCTAGCAAAGTTCAATTTTAACATTACTGGACAGTACACAATTAGTGACAGTTTATACAAAATATGTGACTGGACAAAAATGTTTTGTCCCAGTTTCATGGAAACAGAGACTTGTTCTTACAATTTTACAAGGGTTTATAAGGCGAGGTGAGTAAGAACTGAACTTGTACATGCATACTGAACTTGAAAATATTGATAGAAACACTGTTCCGCTAATGTAGTTGTAAAATGGATCACAGCAAAGGTAAAGCACAAACACCATGACAAGCTGTAAGGGGTATAGAACATTGTCATAGTCGGGGGAAAATGGACACAAATTATTATAGATTTAGGGTGTAATAATAGTGTCTATTAGTCCAATATCTATTTCATGAGTTTAGCAAAACCCATTTCTTCTGACATAAACGTTAATACGAATGCACTTCACTAATCTATGATTACAACTAGTTCTTTAACAAAATAGCATTGATAACGGCTGACATGACCAGGCTATGACAGCTCAAATCATAGGAAAATAACCTGGGGGGGTTCTTCCTATGTTCGGCTGGTAGGGGTGTTAGTCGTATTTTTTAGGGTTTGAAATCTGCGATTTAGTATTTTTTAGGGGTTGTCCAACCGAAATCCATTTTTCAGGGTGATTTTTAGACCATGAGGTACATTTCAGGGTGGAACATTTTTCACGGTTTGGTATTTTTTAGGGTATTTTTCGAGGTTTTCCGACGGTCACCCCTACCCTTTCTACCTTGAAGAAACCCCCCCCCCAGGGAAAAAAACCCACCAAGAAATCACCATTCAGTACGAAAAGTGAATACGTACTTCTGATCGATCTCGTTATTACATGTATATGCATGATCGTAGTAAATATCTACAGTAATTATACATTTTGGAAAAGGTTACTGGCGTCAACGAAAACTAAAGTTCGAAAGATACCCGGAAAGATAGTGCCGCCTTCAGTTTTACGTGCGTGAACTAAATTTACATTTCCAGCGCGAAACTGAAACAGTCGTGAAGCTGCTAGACGTAATCATGTGCAACCGAGTCAAGCTGACTTAATGTGGGTACTGATAGTACAATTATTACTTCGAAAATTATAAATCATTTTCTTAACTCACCTCGCATGTGACAGCGGCGAACATCAACTCATTTCCACAGCAATTTTTTATACCACGACCACGAATACCTGACTTATTTCGGCTGACTTGTTACTTCATAAGATGCAAGACTTCTGGTGCAATATTTTGAGCCCTATTTTGCATATTGAAGTTCTCAAATCAAACTTGCCTGTTCAGTTTTACGCAGATGAACGCATGGTAGACTGCTGATCAACGGAAGTGACGTCACAAAACGTATTTCCGCGGTGTCCTCTGGACGCTATTAGTTATGGCTCCTTGGGCAGCCCAAAACCAATGGCATTCAATGTTAAATCTCATAAAACCTCTGATTAGAAATATCCACGAGTTCACCATTGCATGGCTCTGTTTAAAATTCCTATTCAGATTTTGGGCGTGGTTTGGTGGAGTATGCTCATCACTTGTCAACACTGTATCGTCCCTCTATCAGGAAATAGAGATTCCTATGCAGACCATGAGTTTTTCGGCATATAGAAAGAAGGAGGATGTGATACCATCATTCGAACTACGCTTAGTTTGTGTCATGCAGCACAAACGAAAGGGCATCACACAGGAGATGAAAGGTAAAGAGCTGGGTCATAGTCATAGACCATAATAAATTCCTTGTTGTCCTTAGAGTTCAGGAATGATACATGTAGCTACTTTCTCTCTTTGGAACAATGCTAAAGTACTACTACTACTATTATATATTAATAGTAGGGTGCGCTAAGTTGTGTTCACAGAATGGGTGTTCTTCTTGAATCTAGAAAAATATCTACTCTACAGGCGAAGATCTGTATCTCCGATACAACACGGACACAAATTTTGTAAACAACTTCTGAACCGACACTTCTTAAACTCTCTAAAATGTAACACTTTTATGAAATTTTGATGAAAAGTTTAACAATTAGAGTTTGGCGCTATAGTTTGCGTCACGGACATGCGCAGTGTCCAGAAAAGAGCAGGAGTTTTACCTTTCTCACCCTTGGGTATGGGAGGTAAGTAAAAGGTTGTGAAACCTCCCTCCAACAGACACTAACATAGTGTTTATTGGATGCAGAACTCATTATTAAAACATCAGTGATACAGACGTTGCTGTTCTATAACACTGATGAATACGACATCCACGTCTGTATATTTGATTTAACACTGATGTTCAGTTTATTAATCAGTGTTGTATCAGATATACAGACACTGATGTTTTATTAATCAGTTCTGTATCAAACAAACGCTAGTGTCTGTCTAATTACGGACTGAATATCTAATCCATTCTGTATGTGGGTATACAGAGGCTGTCACGTGGTGTCAGGCATAAATTTATAAGTAATACATACAGAATAAGTGGCCCTGTTTTATCGGATTTACAAACTCGAGCCGCATGCGAGATTTTGTAAATCCGATAAATTATGTATTATGTTTTTCAGTTATTTTGGTGATATGACCTATTTCAGCCGAGAAATCGAAGCAAGAGTTTATGTAAATCAGGAATTACAACTACTCGTTAAACATTCATTTCCTTTGCTTTTCCTCTCATGAGTTATTAATGAGTTTGATAAATACTATTACTCGTGGTCTAACAGTAGCGTTCTGTCATGCTCCTTCGAACGCTTTAAAACAGCTGCAGTTTGCTGATATGATACTTACTGAATATTTGACACATATCTATCTGTTTTGGGTTCACTCTTTGGCATTTGGCCATGTTAAACGGATTTCAAGTCCAAGAGACTATAAGTTCGATAGCTTAGACATTATAGGATGTAATGTTAAGTAAATCTCATTGTAAACCATTAGTCCTCGCCCATGGGAAAAGGAATGGCTGGGAATTGATTATCGTATCGCTTTAACGTCATTCATGGTAAGGAAATTGTATCAAAGGCAATATCCTGAGAAAGCTGTTCAGCGCTTCTTGAACAACAGAAATACCGATGATCATCGTGAATCTTAAGGCATTTATTGAAATAGATGAAAACAGTAACATAAAATTCATGTTCGTTTTACCTACTGTTTAACAAGAAGCTGCACGCAGCTTGAACTTCGGCGTATCTTTTGTAACGTGGATGATCTCATACACCTGCGTGTTTGGCACATTCAACGCACAATCAGATATGAAAGTACGCACACGGTCGATCTCATATAAAACTCCACACGAGTCAGAACACGAACGACTTCAAGAAAGCCAGGCTACCCTAGGATAACACAGGTAGCCCAAAAATACTAGGATCCAAATACTATGATCATCTGATCTAAAACTCCACATGAGTCAGGACACGAGTGAACACGAGTGCACAGCGGTTCATAATTTAATTAACAAAAAATATTGTAATAAAAAAATATTGTTATAAAAAATATTGTAATAAAAAATAACAGGAGTATAATACACAGGAGTGTTCCTGTGTCCTTGTGTTGGCGCCTATCACAGTAGATGGTGTGTCTATTTATAGCCGTGAAGTTCTGGTATGCAATTCCATTGTCTTTTGTTCTTTTGCGCTTTAGTATTTTTTAGCAGTTTCAACCGTGTTAATTACAATTGTTCAGTGCATCCTGATTGCTTAAAAGTGACGGCCTTTGTTCCTTCTCGCCAGAAACGCTATGCTAAAAATAACTCTTCCGTCTACAGTGTTGTGTGACAATATAATGTGGGATGAGGAACACACTCTGTAATAATAATAATTGTTTTATCGTCTTAGTTGTTTCGGGTTACCTGTGTATCACTGCGGTACCAGCCCAAAACAAATTGCATCCAAATACTATGAGGATCTGATCTAGAACGCCACACGAGTGAACACGAGTACACTAGCTAGCGTTTCATCATTTAATTAACCAACATTTACAATTAAAAACAAATTCTGTTATCTTCTTAGTTGTTTCGGGTTACCTGTGTAAATGCCGCGTGAAGCTGCAAAAGCAGCCCATTGCGTTACTACCTGTGACCCCGTGTGCACCCATGAATCGTTGCAGGTTAGCAATGTTTTGATTAGTCTGATATTTGTGGTCAATAAAAATATTTGTTTGCAGAAGTACACACTTTCGAGTTGACTGCCGTAAATGGTTGGATAGCAAGTAGATTTGGTTACGTATAGAACTTACGAACAATAGAGCCTGATTTCTACGAAATCTATTAGAACAAAAACAGTATTAGAACAAAGACAGTATGATTACAGAGTTACAATGTGCATATACAAGAAAAGAAAAATACTTATTATATTTTATTCCAATAACTTTAATTATTAAAGTCTTTTTCTTTAAATATATACATATAAATCAGGATAAATATATTAACACATAGTACACATACAGTGAATATACAAGTAATATACAAATATTAAATAGATAAATGATGAAGGCTTAAAGTAAGTAACAATAAGTGCAAAATATATGCCCTCTGTTTTTTTCGGGCTACCTGTGTTATCCTTGTGCAAACAAAACAACTATGAAACTGTTGATTGCTGAAGAGATCGAGTGCCACTACCAGCAAATTGCCAGTTGAGCATACCTTATGAGTTTGCTTAACCGTTATGAGTTTCTTTATCAACGGGCGCATAAATAAAAGCTAATATATAATAGTAATAATCGATTTATGTAGCGCTATTCCCTAAGTCCTATAGCACTTTACAATACATTAAAAAACTAACTTACTAAAAATGTTACGCAATAATGCAGATACTGTAACGTATCGTTTTACAAGTAATTCCCTATTTTGTACCAAAAAGAAAATTGAATAATAATAACAATAATAATAATGGCTTAAATACTTGGCTACATATAATATACCAAAAGCTGTGAATTAAAAGGACTTGTTTTAACACTAGAATTAAAAGAACTAAGACAATCAATCCCGCGGAATCAATAGACCTCATTTCCAGTGGTAATGAGTTCCATAAAATAGGAGCAGATATACCGAAAAAGCCCGGAGTCCATGATTTCAACTGATACTTCGGGACCTTGTGTAAATGTTGACTTGCCGAGCGACTAGCTTCTGGACTTGTCGAACTAGTAGCTTGTCGAAGTAAAATGCTCTCGTTGTTTATTTCTTTCATGAAAGAAGTACACATGCGCTTTGGGTAACGAATTTCATTATTTCTAGCGGATTAAAAATACAATCGAATCCATGAATTTTCCCCGGATGCTTCGAATATGATTTGACCTCGGCAGGAAGCCAGTGTAATTTCCTGTACGAGTGGGACTTTTCACAACCACGCTTGGTAGTTTGAAATGTACTCGACATCACAGACACATAGACTTTAAAACAGAGCAATAATTAAAATAAAAGAACGAAAAGCACATTAACAGACTATAGAATCCTCGTAAGCCGAAACACGAACCCGTAAATTTTGAATGAGTAAGTCTATTGAGTCTTGACAACACAGTGAAAAGTCTTGAATAAAATCCCGTTCGTTAAGTTTAGAGTTTTAACTTAATTGAAGTCTGGCACACAATCTTGGCCCGTAGATAATTCCGATTTGTATCCTTTGTCGTGAAACTGTTGGCAGAGTCCGCTGCAAGTGGGTGGACAATCTTTAGAGAATTCTGTGTGCCTCCGGGCCGACGTACGGCTCGGCATAAACTAAATTATGCAAAGGTCTGCGGGTCGATCTGATCATACTTGTCATCTTGAAATTCAAGATGATTATCCAGAACAACACTTCTATTGAACTTGCAATGAAACGAAGTCTAGAGTCTTGACAACACAGTGAAAAGTTTAAAAAGGAAGCCTTCGTTATTAAAGTATGGAGTCTGGACTTAATAAGCCTGGCACACAATCTTGGCCCGTAGCTCGTAGATAGGATCAAAGTATGGTAACGAGAGTCTCACTGTGCATGTATACACGTACACACTGGAAAAAGATATGACAGACCATCGCGGCATGTAACGCAACGTCGAATCAAATATTATATTAGCGCTGCCCAAAATAAACCAATTGTTATCTGTGGATTGATCACGTTTAGTCTAATTGCTTGATCCTGCTATCTGCCGTGTGCCTACAACATCTAACCTCGGATTGTATTTCGATACCTAAGTGTTTCAAGTTTATCAATTACTTATGCGGTCGTAGACTGGAAGGCGCCGTAGTTTCGCCTGAGTCAACAATACTTCATCCATATTAATAACTCGGTTAGAGAGAAGATAGAGGCAAATTGAGTACTTCATGACGTGACGGTAGCCTTAAACCCTCTAAAGCTCTCTAGCGAACATTTTTTTTTCAACTAATGCGCATGCCTCTTCCTTTATCGCTCGATCATAGCGTCTCCGACCCACATTGTTATCGGCAAAGGTCAGAACTGATCAAAAATTTTACAGGACAGAACAAAAATAACGAAAACAAGAAGCTGCACGCAGCTTGAACTCCGGCGTATCTTTTGCAACGCGGATGGGTTCATAAACCTACGTATTTGGCACAGTAAGAACGCACAATCAGATGCGAAAGTACGCACTGACAGTTGATCTAAAACTCCACATGAGTCAGAACACGAGTGGACTAGCGATTCATAAATCAATTCACAAATTATTTATTATAAAAAATCAATAATAAAAATTGTGTTATTATCTTAGTTGTTTCGGGTTACCTGTGTTATCAGTGCGGTATACACAGTCCCCAAAACACTTGCATCCAAACACTATGAGGATCTGATCTAGAACTCCACACGAGTGAACACGAGTACACTAGCGCTTCATAATTTAATTAACGGACATTCACAATTTAAACGAGTGAACAGAAGTAGAACACGATATTGGAAAAGTGTAACACGGACGATATCATACACCTGCGCGTTTGGCACTTTACGAACGCACAATAAGATGCGAAAGTACACACGCACAGTTGATCTGATCTAAAACTCCATACGAGTTAGAACACCAGTGAATATAAGTAGAACACGAGTGAATACGAGTGAACAGAAGATGAAAATGAGTGAACACGAGCGAGGTCAAGTAAGCCAGGATACTCTTAAAGTGCATATAAGCCCTGGCTAATTTTATTTCTTACGAAGAGACTAGATGCCATAGACAAAGGATTCCGGAATAAAAAGTTGATTTGATTTATTTGTCATGGTGTATTGGCTGTTTAAAGTTGCCCAAAAACGTGTCTTGGGTTGCCTGTGGGCGAAAATCAAGCGCACGAGAGCGCTTTACAAAATTGGCACTGGGTCTAGTTTTGACGTCATCAACAGAACACGCTCGATGCGCCATTGCATTAAATGCTTGCCGAATATAGCTCTCCGAAACGTTTAGCGCGATATTATCACCTTTCTCGGTTATCTATTCAATTATTTTGCAAATAAGCCAACGTTTTAAACCCGCGAAGAGACGAGTTCTGTTGATGACGTCACGTTTTATTCTCGTCCTAGTCCCCGCAGGTGCGCGGAAATTATTCTACATTTGGAAGTTTAGTCGCTGAAAAAATTATGAAAACATTTTTATTTAAAAAAATCGGAATTTTTTTTTACCTTTTAAGGTCTAATCTTTGAAAAAAAAGCATAATTGGCCAGGGCTTATATGCACTTTAAGATAACGGCACAGATAGCCCCAAAATACTACGTTCCAAATGCTGAGGTCTGATATAAAACTCCACGAGTCAGAACACGACTGCACTAGCGATTTATAGCTTAATTGTTTTTTTATTTAACATAATAAAATGAAATAAAAATTGTGTTATCATCTTAGTTGTTTCGGGTTACCTGTGTTATCAGTGAGGTACCCAGCCCAACCAAATTGCATCCAAATACTATGAGGATCTGATCTAGAACTCCACACGAGTGAACACGAGTACACCAGCTAGCGCGTCATCATTTAATTAACCAACATTTACAATTAAAAACAATTCTGTTATCGTATTACTTGTTTCGGGTTACCTGTGTAAATGCCGCGTGAAGCTGTAAAAGCAGCCGATTGCGTTACTACCTGTGACCCCGTGTGCGCCCATGAATCGTTGCATGCGAGGAATGTTTTGATTAGTCTGATTCTCAATCTGTCGGATTGTGGTCAATTGCTGGTTTTCACTCAATCCCCAGAGATTCAAACGACAAAGGGCATGGCGGCCGTGTTGGTGCCCCAACAAAGGTCAACAAAAGAAGCTAACGAGGAATCTATTGTTTAAGGGCACCAACATGGCGGCTATGACGTCACGTGCAAACCAGCAATAAAAATATTTGTTTGCAGAAGTACCCACGCACGTCACATCGCTATTGGGTAGTACGCACACAGCTAATGTCTGCTGGTAGGATTTGTTTTACAACCAAAAAATTCTGACAGTATCCATTTATGTTTTACAATTCAATTCAGTTTTTATTTTACACTGTTTAACAAAGAATTACAAGTGACAAATTAAGCAAGTTATAGTAGAATAGTTTACAAGAAAATTAAAGTTGAACAAGTAATATGTGTACGGCAGTCAAAGGAGTACAAGCTTTCGAGCTGACTGCCGTAAATGGTTGGATAGCAAGTAGATTTGGTTACATTCATGTATAGAACTTAAGAACAATAAAGCCTGATTTGTACGAAATCTAATAGAACAAAAACAGTAGGTAGACTTATGATTACAGAGTTACAAAGTGAATATACAAGAAAAGAAAGACTTAATTAAAATTATTGGAATAAAGTATAATTAATATATAAATATATTAACACATCGTACACGTACAGTGAAAATACAAATTATATAAAATATAAATAGATAAATGGATTTAATTAACACAAAATCATAATCATAAAAATATGTTATCGGCTTAGTTGTTCCGGGTTACCTGTGTTATCAGTTTGCGTTCCGACTTTGTATTCTCGGGCTACCTGTGTTGTCTTATTGTTATCGTTATCAGTGCGGTACTGTACTCTATGTATTTTCGGGCTACCTGTGTTATTCTAGGGTAACGCCAAAGAGTGTTGTAACATAGCTCATTTCCGGTCCGTCGGCATGTCTTGACCTTTTGGATATGTCTCGTTCCAATCTACGACCGCGCGAAACAACCAACCAAACTTTTAAAATTGCTTTCACTAATAAATGATCGTTGTAAACGAGGGCTGTTTAATAAGGAACAATGAAATGTCGCCGCAAAAGGTTTTACAGAAAAGGAAAGCACAGTGGAGAAAGTGTTGAGAGGCCCACAAGAGTAAATATCTTGTCTGGAACATAGTTTACGAAATCTCTGAAACGACTTTCGATCGAGCGAGTGTTTGCTTTGGTTGTTCGTTCCCGCTTACATTCACTCCTTTAATACGCTCTGACTACAAGCACTCTTGTATTTTCAATTAATTTTGTGTCCCTGGAAGGAGAATAGATGAGGAAATTTGGTTAGTTTACGGCACAACACCATAAATTTGATATCCGGTTTAATACTGAATTGAAACTCGCCAAAAATAATCCATTACAACATTGACAACAAACAATTGAATTCTAATTGAATACCTTCGAGCAAGAGCGTTGTGTAGTAATTTTAACGATCGGTGAATGAATCGAAGCTCATGAGTTATTCAAATCATTAAATAGCCAAAATTCTCAAACATATCTCGAAAATCTCACAACAAACAAACCGTGGTGGATTGCGACGGAACTTTCTTCGGAAATTTTCAGTCAGTGTGTCAACTGATTCGCTTTGCCCCCAGTGTAAACTATCGACTATTCAGTAGAATCACTAGCTTCCCGTTTCGTATTTTTCTCCGGTGGAATGGGGTATTTAAAAGTCTGGCATCGACAAGATCAAATCCATAATTTATCTTCCAAATGGCGGCTATGTAGCGCTCTCTGATTCTGAGCTCTGATTATCAAGCAGTTCCGTCTCTTCTCGAGTAACCATTTGCACAGACGAATGCAAAATGGATTTTTCAAGATCGAGTCAACTGGCCTTCAGTTCTTCAGGATATTTACGTGAAACTCGCCAGAATTTGTCCCGCTTTGAACAACCTGAATCTCCATTGCAACAGTCATGTGACAACAAATATAGATGTTTTTCTAATTGAATGCCTTAGAGCGAGAGCGTTGTGTAGTACAATTTAACGGTAACCGTTTGCACAGACGAAAGCAAAATAGATTTTTCGTGAAGCATGAACCCTATAAACCCAGTGTCTTCGTTGAACGCTTGTATGAGATTAAAGCTTGATCATATCAGACGAAATTGATCTCTTGTCATTTACTTTAAGGTCTCGATAAAGGTTAAAAATGGAAAAGTTTCGAAAATGCGTTTTTTCGCAAATTCTAAATCTAAAAGCCCTAATCTAGCATCACAAAAAAAAAAAAACTCAAAAAATATATTTAAAGCCTTGAAAATGCGACTTTCTGATTTCCCGCTGAAAAAGGCGCGAAAATTAATTGACAGCTGCTGTCATTCACTGGGCATGTTATTTCATTCTCGCTATCTTGTGATTTTCTGTGCTACTTTTCGTTTGTAAAGATTTACTACGTTTATAATGCAATGCCCAAAAGTGTAAAAGTAGATATTTCTTGGTGCCGTATTCAAAAAAGAAGAAGAAGAAAAAACACACCATAATTTAGTTTGTTATAATTTAGTTTGTGAGTAAATTTGGAAGCGGGTAAAGTTCTTAGGACAAACAATGGCTGGAGGGATTATACTCAAGTTCCAAGAAGTTAGAATCATCGAAGACTGAAAGTCCACAAAGAATGAAACAATAAAGTTTTGTTACCTTCAATCGGCCAAAAATTTAAAGGGAATTCAATGGAGGAAGCTCAGGTTTGCCGGTTTTGTTTCAGCGCGATGAAAATGTTTAGAATGACATAAACAGTGTACCGTGTACATGGTGTGGATCGAGCTGCGCTTCAGTGGTTTTCCCTGCATGATATTAATTGTTTGTTGACTGTGGTGCCATTTTTCTGTACTCCTAAAAGAGTGTTTCTTTTTTAAATTAAGCTGGAATCGACACTACAGCTAACTAGTTTCAATCTGTAGAAGTATCGAGCATCGGTATAAAAACTGTGTAGCTTTCTCTGTTCTGCGGCTCGTCTGAACTTTGTAATCGGCCGAGACTGAACACAACATGAATCGCTCTGATTGGCTAATGTTAATGAGATTACCCTTGGAGGCGGGACTTCTTAGTCAACTGTAAAATATATCGAAAACCTTTATCGGGCTGTTTCTCGGCTCTTTTTTTCGGCCAAAAACAGAACTTTGTTGAAGTCCAGCCTTTTAGCGTTTTGTCCAATTTTCCTAAAATTTTCACGAGTCGTAGAAAACAGCCGTTTCTCAAATACAGTGTCGGGGAATTTTGAAATTATTTTTCGTTCAGGTTTTATGACCTGGTTTGTATAAAAATGGGATGAAAATCTACTTTTTCAACTTTGAAAATGGATAAAATCTGTAATACGCAATATATAAAAAATGCCCGACACAGTATTTGAGTCAATTTAGTTGGGATTCGAAAGGGCTAATTAAGAAAAAAATTGTTTCAAAGTCTGAAGGGCTGAACTCCTTCTGGCAGACGGAGTCATTTCGCGTAGAAATATATACAACATCTACGCTTTTAGCTTTTGTTCAAAACGGATTAAATATATACTTTCTTCAATTCAAGACCTTTAAAACGGTATACAGTACGTCTATGTGGCTTTAATTCCGACGTTGCAAGAGCGTTTTTCCGAAATGACACGTCGAACCTTTATCGAGACCTTAATTGGTGTTGTCTAATTGCTTGACCTCTTATCTGCCGTTCGTCTAGAAGATCTGACCCCGGATCGTATTTTGATAGCTATGTTTTGAGTTCGTTGTTGCCTTTATCAATGACTCATACGGTCCTAGACTAGAAGGCGCCGTAGCTTCACCTGAGTCAACAATACTTCCTCCAGTTTAATAATTCGGTTAGAGAGACGATTGAGGCAAATTAAGTACTTCATGACGTGACGGTAGCCTTAAACCCTCTAAAACTCTCTAGCGAACATTTATCTTTCAACTAATGCGCATACCTCCTGCTTTATCGCTCGATCACAGCGTCTCCGACCCACATTGTTAGCGGCAAAGGTCTGAACTGATCAAAAAATTTACAGGACTTAACATTAATAACAAGAAGCTGCACGCAGCTTGAACTCCGGCGTATTTTTTGTAACGCGTCTATCTCAGATACTGCGTGTTTGCCAATTCAACGCACAATCAGATGCGAAAGTACGCACACACAGTTGATCTCATCTAAAATGAGTCAGAACACGAGTGAACAAAAGTAGAACACGAGCGACTTAAAGTAAGCCAGGGTACCCTAGGATAACACAGGTAGCCCAAAAATACTAGGATCCAAATACTAAGATGATGTGTTCTAAAACTCCACATGAGTCAGGGCATGAGTGAAAACGAGTGCACAGCGATTCATAATAGCCTACTTCCGCGATATGCTTTACTTGTCACGCACAAATGTTTCAAAACGAGGCTCCGTGCTAAATTAAATTCATTCTTTTCACAGAGAAAATAATAAATTTAATAGGCCCTTTGCAGCTAACAGTCACGTGCTGATATAATACTTAATTAATGAATGAATTGAGCTCATGATCCCCATGGGAAAGGCGTTGCCATGAATACTTGAGAGCAAGCTATCTTTAATAACGCAGTTTTAGAAAGATCGGCAATTGATTGGAGGTGGAAAATAGCCTTTACAAACAGGTTTTTCTAATAGCAATACCGATCTCGTACAAGGCCTTGAAATAAATGAAGTCAGTTATTTTTTTGCTCTCCAGTACAACCACGTGATTTGTTAGCTGCAAATGGCCTATTTAGCACGGAGCCTCGTGTTGAAACCTTTGTGCATGACAAGTAAAGCATATCGCGGAAGTGGGCTATTTAATTAACAAAAAAATATAATAAACAAATATAATTATAATTATTTTATCGGGTTACCTGTGTTATCAGTGGGGTACCCTATTGTTGTATTTCCGGGCTACCTGTGTTATTCTAGCTTGGCTTAGTTGTGTCGGGTTACTTGTATTTTAAGTAAGGTACCCTCTCTTTGTATTTTCGGGCTACTTCTGTACACATCGTTATTAGCTGCACACATCCATATCACTGTTAGTACACACGCACAATCAGTCGAACTAAAGCCTAAAACAATTCAATATCTATGCAAAGATGTATTCGAAATAAATAAATTGTGCAATTTAATTTTTCTACGTTACGCGTCTATGAAGAGAAAAGCTGAAACCTTCCTCGCAGCCTTCGCTCAGACGGCTCAAGTCTGTTTTTTTTTGCTAAACTAATGGCTCCTAATTTCGAACCATTGTTTTCTTCGATATGGGGAAATTTGCTTTGAATTGAGCCACACACAATCTAAATTTGAAAACTAATTTTCTCTACAAAGACGCTACAAAAAAAATATAATAGCAAAACTTATATCTTTAGAATACATCTTTGTTTAAACGTTGTGATCACAAGTAGAACACGAGTGAACACGAGGACACGCAAGTAGAACACGAATAAGCACGAGCAACTTCACGTAAACTAGGATACCTTGGATACTGACCGGTAGCCCCAAAATACTAGGATCCAAATACTAGTAGGATCTGAAATATAACTCGCACGAGTCAGACCAGGAATTAACATGAGTGCACTAGCGCTTCAGGATTTAATTAATACAAAATCATCATCAATAATAAAATAATAAAAATTGTGTTATCGGCTTAGTTGTTTCGGGTTATCTGTTGTATCAGTGTGTATCAGTGTGTGCCTGTGTTGTCCTATTGTTATTAATGCGGTACGGTGACCGGTACGCTGACCGACGGTGACCGACGGTGACCGGTACGGTGACCGGTACGGTTCTATACTTTATGCGTTTTCGGACTATCTACAATCTAGATTTATCAGCGGAGAATCGAACAGGAAATCTATTTTTCTCTTCAAAGAGGCGCAACACAGAAAAAAAAAATAACAGAACTTAATTACGTCCTTTGTATACATCTTTGTATCGACGTTGGGTTGATTTTAGTTTTAGTGTTCAGTTCCCGTTTAACTCGGACCGGGTTTTTTTCAAATCAACTTTAACATTGTTCGAAAGCTGAATCATTGTTTTTATAATCTATTTGTCCCGACGAACGTGAACTAACGAGAAAATGTGTGAATGCAAGCCAAGACTGACTTCCCACTCTAGTTACCTTGCGTGACCTGGCAAATTAATAAGTTTGCTATTAGGCTTTCACTATGCGAGCAAATGACGTTTCACCACAGTCTCGTTCCAGTCTATGGCGGTGCGATTTACTAAATAGCTTTTAGACCAACTTACTATAAATGCTCTTGATTGTATTTGTAAAAAGCTTAATTAACGGCAGAATTGTTCTTGTTACATGATTATCAATCTCAATGAGGGTTTCTTCAGTTTTCCCCATATTAACAGACATGTATAAGGTCTCTCAATACCTATATACGAGCGAATGGTTACAGTGAGAAACTACATGTAACTGCGATAGGCATAAAACACTAGGGAACATTAAAATATACAATATGTATACACATACATACAATATGTAACATTATGGAAACATAGTACGAACTACAAATAAATACAAACGCCAACCCACTGAAGCACGGGTACGCAAACATGAGTATGTATCTATGTGAGTGTATATCAAACAGGGTTGCTTGTGATGGTGTAAATACATGTACAGTTATATTATCTCTAATATAGGATACTACAAATACTAATTGACTGCAAATACAAACACAAACATCGACCCAGACAGCTACAGACACCACGAGCAATTCGCTAGCATGGTTCCTTCACAAACTAATCTCAATGTGAGCCCGCCATAAATCTGGCCTTTGGAAGTTATGTCTAGTGTTTAGGCATGCGCATTATATATTCGATTCTATCACCACCCCCAGAGGATATAATTGTTCGCGGAGCGTTCGTGGCACGGCGTCTGGATTGTGTTCGTCGCATGTGCGCGATCAAAAGGAGGAGAAAATTAACTTTCACTGGCGAAGTTTGTATCACATTTTCAACCTACTTTAGCCACATTTATCGGATCTTCATAGCCTTAACTGAGTTGGTTATTTGCAATGAAAAGTTGTCACGAAGGTTAACGTCGAAATTAACATGAACTAACACGAGAGATTTTGACTTTTGAATAACAGCTGAACTACAAGAAGAACCACTCTCAGAATTTCGTATTCTCTCACCATTCTTCAGAGGAATCAGATGAAGTTGGGACTCTTTTCTGATCTGATGGAGAAGATAACCTTTTTCTGGATTAAAACTTCTGTGATGAAAGGTACTTCATTTTCAGGCGTTTTCAATACAACAGAGTATCCAAGTACGAAGTGCTGGCTAGAAAGTGTTTCGATTTCGTAGGCAATACGATGGATAGCTTGAGGAAGGGTTGTGAGACAAAACTGAAAGCTATTCTGTTTTGGTAACGTTCTTAAGAGACTGCTTCACACTGGAATTTAATTCGACTGAATTTTGTTATTAACAACTTTAGCATTGTTCTATAAATGTCACTATATTGTGGCTTTGTGGAAGGAAAACTGTAAGGAGAACCATTTTAACATATGTAAAAAAATATTTTACTTTACACACTGGGCAGCATTGTTGTAGTCGGATTATCGTTGCTGATGGCTAACACCAGAATATTTCATCATTTCTGAACAGGTATGAGGCCCTCTTCAGATCATGTTAGTTTCTTTTAAATTCTGTAATATGCAAATTATCATTTGCTTGTGTTTATGAGTTTTACACGCGCGATTTATGCCACAGACATTGTAAATATTACTTAATTTTGGCAGCTGCGCTGATTGTGATATTCAGTGTTTTTAGTGTCTCATTCATTAATTTTGTTGAAAGCTAAACAACAAATTCTTACTATTTGGCGTGTCAGTTTACAAAAAAAATAACCGCCAGCCAAATTTGTTATGATTTGATTTCGCTTACCCTGCGAGCAGAGGTTTCTCATCTCTTTGCCTTTCCCTTTCTTTCGGCGGACAGGAAAGGCAAAGAGATGAGAAACCTCTGCTCGCAGGGTAGATTTCGCTGCATGAACACAATTGGTACACCTGCATGCTCTTGGGCAATAAAACAAATTGTAATGATGAAAATAAGCTACATTTACATGATGTATGTTGATATGAAACTATATTAAAATGAAAAGATTCAAATCAAAATTCAGCTATATTGGTTTTATAAAGATTGTTTTATCCGAGTATTGAGTATTCTTAACAATATCCGAGTATTATAGAGTGATTTCCATAAACCTGTGAAACAGATACTAGAATATGTAGTACTATTAAATGCTAATTCTATTGTTTTCTTTTATGTATATTTGACTATTAGATGTTAACAAGCAATAATTGTTTCACAGGTTTATGAAAATCACTTTAACATTTAGTACAGTCTTTGTATGTATTTTTAAATTTTGCTATTCTTTAAGCAATAAACATTTTTTTAAAGGAAGCATTGGCTTGTTTACACTTGTGCCAGGGATATCCACTTCAAAAGATGACTTAAGTTGCTCTATTTGGAACATTTCCTCTGTTTTCTTCAGATTTGGCACTGGGATTGCTGTGAAGCTACTTCTTTTTCTTGAATGGTGGCATATATACACCAACTGCATTCAATTATTTAGACCTAGGCCATTAGAGCTATGTGACCCTGTGAACAGGATTAAAAAACACTTAAGTTTAACAATCCTTGAACTGAACAACTATAGTGGCTAATCAAAGTCTCTTGCCATTAGAGTTTCAAGCTTTTGTTCAGGTACATTCTTATTTTGATATTTTTGAATAATTAGAGGAGCATGAGGTATACCTTAAGGCACATCTGATAGCTTGAAGAGATTAAAAAGGCCAAGTGAGACCAAGTAGCCGGGCTATAGTCTCCACTAAAACAGCAATTGCTGACAACAAAAATATTCAGTTGATTCAGATTGTGTTGTTGGTCTCAAGATCTGTTTGAAATACTTGCACAAAAGTCTTTGAATTTTATTGTTTGAATCTAGATGCATTTAAGGTAGTTTTTGGTTTTATTTCTACAGGTCTTGAGGGCTTTCTTGTACTAATTTTGCTGAAATTAAAAGTTGCTGGCAAGCCGGAGTGGGGCATGGAAGTTTAATTATAGGACAAGAAATCCTTCAAAAGTTCCCAGTAGTTTATAGCTCTATTTAGAGACTGATGTTTCTTTGTATTATTAAACTGTAGGAGGAGTTTTGTTGATGTAAATGCCTTTGTCACCACAAATTAGTAAACTCAAATGTTGATGGCTGTTATTTGGGATATATCAGTGGAAGCACCCTTGTCATTTAAACTGAAGTTCTTTCAAAGTCAGTCAAATTTTATAGCTATTTCTGTCTTTGAAATAACTTCTTTGATATCAGTCATTCTCAAAAATTTAGTTACAATTAATTTTCATGGAACCTTTTGAATGAAATATTTTTGAGACTTTCATAAAATCATTTCTCTTTTCCAAAAACACAACTACTCTAAACCTTTCATTGCTTTTGTGTAACAGTTTGTGGTATGTTACTCCAAGAGTATCTTTAGACAAAATATGAAGAGTCAGGGAAAGAATATTTACCATTTCTTTCCCAACACAATCAAGATATATAATGCTGTGCATGTTTTATAACAACCACTGTACCAGATCTACAAATACATCAAGAAGACTAAAAATCACCATTTTTTCTGGAGGTATAAATGACGACCACTTCAACTGCTGCCGACATACTGGTACCAAGATGATCCATCTCCTCAAACTCCGTTCCGTAGACTTCTCCTTGCACCAAAACTCGGTTACCTTAGCCCTACAATTTGCGTTTTACTGACCGAGATAATCGACAAAATGACTGAAGTCTAAGATTATTTCCGAGCGATCGAAACAACTAAACATCGCCAAAGCGCTCCTTTTTCAAGTAAAGCTGCTCGACAGGAAACGTTGATAAACTGATATGAACCTAGAGCTACTTAATGTTTGACATATCACACATTTACCTTTATTTCGTAAAGAAAAACTCGATATATAACTACAAACCGATACGCGGCTGGCAATCGCTTTTCGCGCGAAAGAATGAAATAATAGCGCACGCATAAATTACTTCACAAAATGAGCCCGCGTTACATGCTTGAAATTTTGATTAGATTGGCGCGCGAATTGCTCGTGACACACACACATGTACCCTCGCAGCTGTACATGTGTGAGAGTTCCCCGTACGTCCGGAGCAATGTCCGGGTCTGTATTTATGTGAGCTCAAGCAGACACGGAATACAAGCTAATAAAATATAAAATATTTCTTAAAATGAGGAGTACATTGAACGAACAGATAATGCATCGAAGTCCATATCATGGAGAGTGTTCACTAATTAAGTGTATTTGTTTTTCTACAATTATTTAAGAGGCTTAGTTATGTGATCCATAGTAATGGTACTAATTCTTTGTATATCTTATATATTAATTTAACTAGGCTTAATTTATACATGAAAAATAATTTATCCCATTTAGCGACTCTAAGAACATCTTGAGAAGGCATATGTCTTGGGAGATTAAAATTAATTCTGGCTGCTCTGCAATGTAAAACCTCTAAAAAATTAAAATTATCTTTACAATCAAAACACAATATTCTCCATGTACGCTCTGCGCTGAGTACTACTATCGTATGTTTTGCAATTTGTCTTCCAACTTAATTCGCTCACAATTTCCACTAGAACACCTAAACTAAACTAAATATACGATATAGTTACTGTAGATGACAAGTCTCAAACTGCATGTCGGACCGAAGTAGTTTTACTGGAAAGTTTAGCTTGACGGAACTGTGTGCAGTACACGGCACAAACTTTTCCATGTCCGCTAAGTTAACGCCGAGTACTATTTAAATATCGTATGTTTTGCAATTTGTCTTCCAACTTAATTCGCTCACAATTTCTACTAGAACACCTAAACTAAACTAAATATACGATATAGTCAGATGACAAGACTCAAACTACATCTCAGACTCGGATAAGGGAAAACTTAGCGATGCAGTACAATATATATAAAGCCAAAGTTCCTGTTTGTTCGACGCAGTTCCGTTCAATACAATGTAAATTAATTATTAGGAATCGATAAACTTCTTTAAAGAGGTCCGGCTTTAGTTTATTTCTTCAACCAGAAAACGAGCACAGCATTCGGGTATACACTAAAAACATCTTACCGGCAGAATTGTTGTTGTACATGGTCATCAAGCTCAATGAGGGATTCTTCAGTTTTCCCCATATTAACAGACATGTAACAGTATCTTAATCCAATAGAAACTCTCTAGCTACAATATCAGCCAATATTCGTTGGAACACTGACCCCTTTCCCCGGCTTTCAATGTTGAATCCAAAACGGTTCTCAAAAGTTTCATGGCTCACTCGCGACCGGCTCCAACTGCAACATTGAGGGAGGAAAACATAGCCCTACATTGTAGGTTATTCTGTCGTAAAACATGCCTTAGCTGTGTAGTTGACCTGACCCAAACTGTCAAAGTTTTACCATTGACAGATTGCCTAATGTTTATAATACGGCCGGGAATAGATTTCTGACAATGAGTCATCGATCAATATCTCCTTGTCTCGTCTTGTCTGAGAGCTTTGACCTTTGTTATCTGAGCACGCCTGACGGAATCTAACCTGAGATTATAATTCGATACCTTTTATATCTAAACTGAGATTGTATTTCGCTTACGTTTTTAGATCTGTTCGGACAGCGCAGATGAATGTATTACGTTGTTCGTGTATTTTTGGGTCTATAACAGTTCCTTTACAAGAATCAGAAGATTAAAAAGTAGTTAAAAAGAACTGTAGCTACTCCAAGTCTCACGTGTTGCTCATTTCACATTCTCACAGTGGTAATTATAGGTTAATGAAATATTATGTGATGTAAACAGTGTAAAAGAAATCTATAAATTTAATGCGCATGGCTCCTGTTTTATCGCTCGATCACAGCGTCTCCGACCCACATTGTTAGCGGCAAAGGTCAGAACTGATCAAAAATTTTACAGGACTGAACATTAATAAAAACAAGAAGCTGCACGCAGCTTGAACTCCGGCGTATTTTTTGTAACGCGGACTATCTCAGATACTGCGTGTTTGCCAATTCAACGCACAATCAGATGCGAAAGTACGCACACACAGTTGATCTCATCTAAAATGAGTCAGAACACGAGTGAACAAAAGTAGAACACGAGCGACTTAAAGTAAGCCAGGGTACCCTAGGATAACACAGGTAGCCCAAAAATACTAGGATCCAAATACTAAGATGATTTGTTCTAAAACTCCACATGAGTCAGGGCATGAGTGAAAACGAGTGCACAGCGATTCATAATAGCCTACTTCCGCGATATGCTTTACTTGTCACGCACAAAGGTTTCAATACGAGGCTCCGTGCTAAATTAAATTCATTCTTTTCACAGAGAAAATAATAAATTTAATAGGCCCTTTGCAGCTAACAGTCACGTGCTGATATATTACTTAATTAACGAATGAATTGAGCTCATGATCCCCATGGGGAAGGCGTTGCCATGAATACTGGAGAGCAAGCTATCTTTAATAACGCAGTTTTAGAAAGATCGGCAATTGATTGGAGGTGGAAAATAGCCTTTACAAACAGGTTTTTCTAATAGCAATACCGATCTCGTACAAGGCCTTGAAATAAATGAAGTCAGTTATTTTTTTGCTCTCCAGTACAACCACGTGATTTGTTAGCTGCAAAGGGCCTATTTAGCACGGAGCCTCGTGTTGAAACCTTTGTGCATGACAAGTAAAGCATATCGCGGAAGTGGGCTATTTCATTAACAAAAAAATATAATAAACAAATATAATTATAATGGTTTTATCGGGTTACCTGTGTTATCAGTGGGGTACCCTGTTTTTGTATTTCCGGGATACCTGTGTTATTCTAGCTTGGCTTAGTTGTGTCGGGTTACTTGTATTTTAAGTAAGGTACCCTCTCTTTGTATTTTCGGGCTACTTCTGTACACATCGTTATTAGCTGCACACAGCCATATCACTGTTAGTACACACGCACAATCAGTCGAACTAAAGCCTAAAATCAATTCAATATCTATGCAAAGATGTATTCGAAATAAATAAATTGTGCAATTTAATTTTTCTACGTTACGCGTCTATGAAGAGAAAAGCTGAAACCTTCCTCGCAGCCTCCGCTCAGACGGCTCAAGTCTGTGTTTTTTTGCTAAACTAATGGCTCCTAATTTCGAACCATTGTTTTCTTCGATATGGGGAAATTTGCTTTGAATTGAGCCACACGCAATCTAAATTTATCAGCGGAGAATCGAACCTTGAAAACTAATTTTCTCTGCAAAGACGCGACAAGAAAAATATAATAGCCAAACTTATATGTTTAGAATACATCTTTGTTTAAACGTTGTGATCACAAGTAGAACACGAGTGAACACGAGGGCACGCAAGTAGAACACAAATAAGCACGAGCAACTTCACGTAAGCTAGGATACCTAGGATACTGACCGGTAGCCCAAAAATACTAGGATCCAAATACTAGTAGGATCTGAAATATAACTCGCACGAGTCAGACCAGGAATGAACATGAGTGCACTAGCGCTTCATGATTTAATTAATACAAAATCATCATAATAATAAAATAATAAAAATTGTGTTATCGGCTTAGTTGTTTCGGGTTATCTGTTGTATCAGTGTGTGCCGTCTTTGTATTTTCGGGTACGGTGACCGGTACGGTGACCGGTACGGTGATATACTTTATGTGTTTTCGGACTATCTACAATCTAGATTTATCAGCGGAGAATCGAACAGGAAAACTAATTTTCTCTTCAAAGACGCGCAACACAGAAAAAATAAATAACAGAACTTAATTACGTCCTTTGTATACATCTTTGTATCGACGTTGGGTTGATTTTAGTTTTAGTGTTCAGTTCCCGTTTAACTCGGACCGGGTTTTTTTCAAATCAACTTTGACATTGTTCGAAATCTGAATCATTGTTTTTTATAATCTATTTGTCCCGACGAACGTGAACTAACGAGAAAATGTCTGAATGCAAGCCAAGACTGACTTCCGACTCTAGTTACCTTGCGTGACCTGGCAAATTAATAGGTTTTCTATTAGGCTTTCACTATGCGAGCAAATGACGTTTCACCACAGTCTCGTTCCAGTCTATGGCGGTGCGATTTACTAAATAGCTTTTAGACCAACTTACTATAAATGCTCTTGATTGTATTTGTAAAAAGCTTAATTACCGGCAGAATTGTTCTTGTTACATGATTATCAATCTCAATGAGGGTTTCTTCAGTTTTCCCCATATTAACAGACATGTATAAGGTCTCTCAATACCTATATACGAGCGAATGGTTACAGTGAGAAACTACATGTAACTGCGATAGGCATAAAACACTAGGGAACATTAAAATATACAATATGTATACACATACATACAATATGTAACATTATGGAAACATAGTACGAACTACAAATAAATACAAACGCCAACCCACTGAAGCACGGGTACGCAAAGATGAGTATGTATCTATGCGAGTGTATATCAAACAGGGGTGCTTGTGATGGTGTAAATACATGTACAGTTATATTATCTCTAATCTAGGATACTACAAATACTAATTGACTGCAAATACAAACACAAACACAAACATCGACCCAGACAGCTACAGACAGAGAAACACACACATGTACCCTCGCAGCTGTACATGTGTGAGAGTTCCCCGTACGTCCGGAGCAATGTCCGGGTCTGTATTTATGTGAGCTCAAGCAGACACGGAATACAAGCTAATAAAATATAAAATATTTCTTAAAATGAGGAGTACATTGAACGATCAGATAATGCATCGAAGTCCATATCATGGAGATGTTCACTAATTAAGTGTATTTGTTTTTCTACAATTATTTAAGAGGCTTAGTTATGTGATCCATAGTAATGGTACTAATTCTTTGTATATCTTATATATTAATTTAACTAGGCTTAATTTATACATGAAAAATAATTTATCCCATTTAGCGACTCTAAGAACATCTTGAGAAGGCATATGTCTTGGGAGATTAAAAATAATTCTGGCTGCTCTGCAATGTAAAACCTCTAAAAAAATAAAATTATCTTTACAATTAAAACACAATATTCTCCATGTACGCTCTGCGCTGAGTACTACTATCGTATGTTTTGCAATTTGTCTTCCAACTTAATTCGCTCACAATTTCCACTAGAACACCTAAACTAAACTAAATATACGATATAGTTAGATGACAAGTCTCAAACTGCATGTCGGACCGAAGTAGTTTTACTGGAAAGTTTAGCTTGACGGAACTGTGTGCAGTACACGGCACAAACTTTTCCATGTCCGCTCTGTTAACGCCGAATACTATTTAAATATCGTATGTTTTGCAATTTGTCTTCCAACTTAATTCGCTCACAATTTCTACTAGAACACCTAAACTAAACTAAATATACGATATAGTCAGATGACAAGACTCAAACTACATCTCAGACTCGGATAAGGGAAAACTTAGCGATGCAGTACAATATATATAAAGCCAAAGTTCCTGTTTGTTCGACGCAGTTCCGTTCAATACAATGTAAATTAATTATTAGGAATCGATAAACTTCTTTAAAGAGGTCCGGCTTTAGTTTATTTCTTCAACCAGAAAACGAGCACAGCATTCGGGTATACACTAAAAACATCTTACCGGCAGAATTGTTGTTGTACATGGTCATCAAGCTCAATGAGGGATTCTTCAGTTTTCCCCATATTAACAGACATGTAACAGTATATTAATCCAATAGAGACTCTCTAGCTACAATCTCAGCCAATATTCGTTGGAACACTGACCCCTTTCCCCGGCTTTCAATGTTGAATCCAAAACGGTTCTCAAAAGTTTCATGGCTCACTCGCGACCGGCTCCAACTGCAACATTGAGGGAGGGGAAACATAGCCCTACAGTGTTCCAACATTATGTCAGTGATTGTAGGTTTATATTCTGTCGTAAAACATGCCTTAGCTGTATAGTTGACCTGACCCAAACTGTCAAAGTTTTACCATTGACAGATTGCCTAATGTTTATAATACGGCCGGGAATAGATTTCTGACAATGAGTCATCGATCAATATCTCCTTGTCTCGTCTTGTCTGAGAGCTTTGACCTTTGTTATCTGAGCACGCCTGACGGAATCTAACCTGAGATTATAATTCGATACCTTTTATATCTAAACTGAGATTGTATTTCGCTTACGTTTTTAGATCTGTTCGGCAGCGCAGATGAATGTATTACGTTGTTCGTGTATTTTTGGGTCTATAACAGTTCCATTACAAGAATCAGAAGATTAAAAAGTAGTTAAAAAGAACTGTAGCGCCTCCAAGTCTCACGTGTTGCTCATTTCACATTCTCACAGTGGTAATTATACGGTAATGAAATATTATGTGATGTAAACAGTGTAAAAGAAATCTATAAATTTAATGCGCATGGCTCCTGTTTTATCGCTCGATCAATGCGTCTCCGACCCACATTGTTAGCGGCAAAGGTCAGAACTGATCAATTTTTTTACAGTACTGAACATTAATAATAATAATAATAATAACAAAAAAAAGACACAGACTGCATTTTAAGACTCCGGCTGCTGCCATAGCAGCGCCGGAGTAATAATAATAACAAAAAAAAGACACGGACTGCATTTTAAGACTCCGGCTGCTGCCATAGCAGCGCCGGAGTAAAAAGACACAGACTGCATTTTAAGACTCCGGCTGCTGCCATAGCAGCGCCGGAGTAATAACAAAAAAAAGACAGACTGCATTTTAAGACTCCGGCCGCTGCCATAGCAGCGCCGGAGTAAAAAGACACAGACTGCATTTTAAGACTCCGGCTGCTGCCATAGCAGCGCCGGAGTAATAACAAAAAAAAGACAGACTGCATTTTAAGACTCCGGCCGCTGCCATAGCAGCGCCGGAGTAAAAAGACACAGACTGCATTTTAAGACTCCGGCTGCTGCCATAGCAGCGCCGGAGTAATAAACGAGCAGTAGTGTTTTATCAAGCTTTTAGACCTGATAAAACACGTACTGCCAGTTTATTAAACGGCTTTAAAAACTGTACTTCTAAAAATATAATAATGTTCTGAAATTGTGCTAGGTTCTCCACACAGGTCTTTATACCGATTTTCAATGTACGACTAAGGGTCTTTATAAAGATCGTGTGAAGCCCTAGTTTTTTAGGAATGACTGGGAGAGTCTTTATTCAGACTTCACTAGTAAGAGTGAAAGGTCGATATAAAGAATCACGGTTGAGACCTCGTGGCCTCAATCGTGTATCTTACTAGTGAAAATTACTTAAAGACCCTAGTGTTTTACCGGTATAAAGGAGTACCAAATGCTAATTAATTATGAATATTTTTTGAATCAGCAATACTATACATTTTCAAACCGTATTCCTTCTCGTGTAAAAAGCAGAGGATCAGATGTATTAAAGGAGAAATGCAGATTGGGTACCATTGCCGATTCAGAACATCTGAAACTATCACCAGATGGTCAAACTTTCAGCTACTTTTGCTTTGCTCTGATCTACCGGTAAGGATATAAAATAAATTCAAATAGCCGATAATCACGTCCCATAAACTGCTGAATCTTGATATTACTGGTTCACTATTTCTCTTCACTTCCCCACCCCGCTGAAGTTTATAAATCAAATGTGCAACCACATCTGTTCAGCTTTACCTTCGTTCATTTGGTACCACACTTTTCCCATGTACATATGTTCCACATCTCTTTCTGAATACTTGGTTTGGTAGGAGGCACTGAGTTTACAATGACATCAGGTCTGTTTTCAAGATCTGCAGCTGTGAGTAAGCATAATATCGTTCCCTCTATAGATTGTGTGTATGTATTAAGTATTACCAATTATATTATTAATGCATCTGTTGTTTTCCATTCACAAAAAGACGTCGGCTTTCTTGATCAGCTGAGCACAGATACTGCTGCGATGAGACCAGGAGACAAGGCTTATCTACATCTGGAGGGCGGCCTTGAGCTACAGGAACAAGAGGACCCGTTCTTTCTTTGGTAATTAACCTTGTGTTGAACTACATGTGTGTCAGTGGTGACAGTCATAAGTAGTATAGGACGCATGGAATTATTCTATTTAGTTTGCGGAGGAATATCATTAAACTGCGGAGGAATAAATTGAATGCGGAGGATTTCATTAATGACGTCATAGCCTGCGGAGGATTTCATTATCTATTGTTTGTATGGATGATCTCATCGTCCCATTTTTGGAATCATTTTGTTTTGGAGTCACTATGAGGTTTCATTATCTATTGTTTCTGTGGATGAGGTCATGGTTCTATTTTGGGAGCCTATTGAGCGGAGCGGCTATGAAGCAATAACGGCTCCTTCGTGTACTAGAATATATTTTTTATTATTATTATTATTGTATTCTGGGGTTGGGGTTCTTTGTATTTCAGGGTATTGTTTTGTTGTAGTCCATTATGATTTTTTGTCTTCTTTGTTTTACCTCATCTGTGTTCCCGTACACGAAGTAAAATCCGCCAGAACCGTTCGCCTCCAACCCATTCAGTAATACAACCTTTCAATCGGTTCTAGCAAACAAAGAAAAAATGTAAAAAAATACCTAGCAATATCTGAAACCTCTTTGTAGCGTGAAGGACAAGAGACTGTTTTACAAAGAGTAAATGGTAAATGACCTCATAAGGGATACTAAAATATCTACATTAGTTTCCTTAATAACTCTGCTTTTGCTCTTAGCGATTAGCGATAAAAGAAGGGCCATCAGTACAGTTTGACAGAAACAATAGCCCTATTGTTTGGAGGAAAAACAGTCTTATATGCATACAAAGTGCCACCTTGCAAAGTAGCGCCACCTTAAAAGTCCTTCGATTCCCCAGGGGCAGCCCTGTGGTGGGGCAAACCGCAGGAATCGAAGTGATAGGGGTAGGCAATCTGTTAGCGGGGCTAAGAGTGAAACAACTGTGGAGTTGAAGGCAGAGCGTCTATTCCCAACCTGCATCGGGCATAAAGCTTGCGCACTCTTGCATGCACTGGGCTCGAGGTGCTGCACCATAAGCACATTGCAATTTGCATGCTAAAGAATTCGCCGAGAACTTCTACGGGCTACAGCGACCCATTCCAGATGTGCCCAAGACTTCTAAATCGGACAAGGAAAAGGTTGAAGCTCACTTTTAGATCGCCGTCCGTGTCCAGAGTTCAGCTTCGCGTGCGAGTTTGAACCACTAGGTCATAGGGAAACCAAACCTTCTGCAAGGTGCATCCGTACGCCCGCCTTATAGTTCAAAACGTCCAAGAAATGAAATTCCCCGATTAGCAGGTCTGGTTCGCCCTCTTTCCCACTTTAATTTGTACGTAGGCGTCGGCAAGCTCTTTGACGAAGTGCGCTTTCACAAGGTTCAAGTCGTACCAACCAGAGTTGAATCCTAGCACAGCCACCTGGTCGCGCCACTCCTGGATTAGCTTTTGTTGTACCTTGAGGAAGGTGTGGAACACCCGGACGGACGATACATTGGATAGACCATGCGGTACCCTGGACTGTGCAGTGAAGGTCACACTGAGCGTAGACTCGTCAAAAAGAAACCTCGACGTGAGCGAATTCTCACACAGGCTATTAGACCACTTGGCCATCACGTACACCTTTGACATCTCTTCACAAATTAGAAAAAAAAACTCTGAAAAAAACCTCTGAATTTTCTCAAATAATGTAATTATTCCTTGCGTAGCGCGAGCGGGTGAGACGGGCACGAGCGCGATTGTAATTGTTTACTTTTTCACTTTTTTTCTTTATCGATTTTCCATGTGTATAGAGCTCCGCGTTCGTGGTTCTTCGGTCCGCGAAGAGCTCTGCTATAAATGTATTCGATAGTATTTGTGATTGTTAGTTTCCTCTGTGTTATGAATATCTTATTTTGTTGCCGTCAGGGTTTTTACCATGAAAGAGTATAGAGCTTGGTGTTCGGTATCTTTTCATGGTACTTAGATCTAAACATCTAAAACGATGTTCATAATATTATGTCTGAATTTATTTGCAGGTTTTGTGAAGATGCGCAACCTTGTATTAGATCACTTGTAGTTCGTGTGAAACACGAAGAGATGCACAATCAAGTAGTTCAAAGTCTGTTTAAGTTTTTGAGTGATGCGGAGGATGAGAATATAGAGAATATAGTGTGCCGCCTGTCAATCAAAGTATCAATACCGCAAATAATGGTTAGTATTGTGTGTTTAGTTATAAATCGACATTAAATTACAACTAATACAAAATTTTCTGGAACAAATAGTCTATCCAACAATGTTTTACATTGTTTAACTCATCAATAATTACTACTATCTACGAGTGTTTAGAAAACTGGAAGCGTATTCCAATCGAAAATACCGTTTGCTGTGTGTTAGGAGTAATCCAGTTCCTGTGTTGAACTGACAACTAATTTTAGAAACAAAATGCTCATTATAATCAATATAGCGGCCATTTTGGCGTTTTGCCGTATAAAATGCTACCTTTTCCGATATATAAAGATTTCCAGGCCAGCACGCCAAAACTAATTGTTGCTACAGCAGTAGTGAAATTTTATTTATGAGTTATGTTAACACAAAGGAAACCTCATAAAGGAAGACAACTTTTTGCTAACATGCCTGATCTTGTTTGTTTGTCAGCTTTAATTACAGGGCAAATGCCAGTTTCTAACTTTTCTCGCCTTTCTATCCCATCTGTTTGAAAACTGTCCCATAATTTCTTTGTTTGAGATGTCGATATTTTCTACCTAGTAAGAAAAAAAAAGACATTCCAGGGTATTAGTTCACATTTGACACGGTTGTCTTTGTTATTCATAGGGCGTTATCTCAGATATAGACCGGTAGAAAACTAGAGTAATTCAAAACCCGGGGAGGGATTTGATATTCAGAAGGGATTAGCGGAGTTGATAACTAGGATTGTTCATTATGAATTCATGGTTCAATATATGGACCGGGTCAATAACCATATATTGAACCTCGAATTGAAAATGAGTTGAATTCAATTAAATTCGTCCATCACGCTTTTCCCTCGAGAATATCAAATCAGTTCCCAACCGGGTAGCATGACTTCTTACTCGTGTGACCAATTTGTAATTTCTCTTACAGCCTATATTCATTATATACGACAAAAATACTAATTCAAATAGCTTGAGATGTTATCTTTATGATTTTTAATTTAATATCTCGGCTAATTTGTGGAGAAACCGTACGTCGCGTACCGGCAACTCGGATCCGGTTCAGCTGAATGCAATCGGTTTCCTTAACAGTATCTCTTTCCTGCTGGGTTTGCAAAAATATTGGGGGATTTTTTTCTTGGTGTGGGATCAACGCGGTTGGAATTGTTTTCAAACCACGCTAGAATGGAACACCAGGAGAGAGTTCGATCCCACAAGAAAACCTCCGTGGTGGTTATGGATATTTTCTGGAACCACATATAGTGTAATGCAATGCACTCTTGCTAAAAAATGCAATTAACATTGTATTCACAAATACTTCCTTCGAAGCTGTTTTCAAATAGATGCATGTATCCCACTGAATTACAAATAGTAAATTAATCAAGTAATCATATAAACAAATCGCATACATTTTGCCATTCGTACTCGTATTGATCATAGAAATGACGTCATAAAATGTTCAAAGCGAGTTGTTTCACTGCAAATTTTTGTATATTTTATGGCGTCATTTCTATGATCAATACGAGTACGGACAATGGCAAAATGTATGCGATTTGTTTTTTACAACGACGAAGCACTTAGCTTCAAATGAGTGCGTAATAAACGGCTTTCAAATCGAAAAAAGGCCATTGAAAGTCAAAACTTATAATTAAACACTTCTAATTACTGGCGCCGAGAGAAAGCTTTATTTGACAAATGGCAGCATCCAAGGAAATTTGGTTCACCGATTAACTTCTGTCATTGATGGAATGCTTGTGAAATCCTTTCTTGTTAAAAATGACCTACCTTGCCACTGTGATGTCTTCTGTCATGTTTCTCTCCTTGTTGGGTAGTTTTAAGCTGATTTCAGCAAGGAGAGAAACATGTCAGAAGACATCACAGTGGCAAGGTAAGTCATTTTTATTGAAATATTTTACAGTATTTCTGGCTAGTAAACGGAGTTCGCTACGCTCCCATACAAACCCTTATATTTTCGTAACTCGAGCTTGGGCTGCCTGTGGAACCACAAATTCGCCGAAACTTTCTCCACTCAAGAGAAAACTCACATTTTGCCAAATGGCACACTACAAAGAAGTTTGAGAAAATTGGATGTTGTTGTAAGATAAAAGATTGATTTCTTTCACACTATAACCAAAAACTATTTTACAACAACATGCAATTTTCTCGCTTTCTGATTGGCTCTCCGCTATTACAATTTAAGTACGGACAATGAAAATGATGTCACTCGCAAGCCGTTGTAGCTTTGCAAAGTGCTTTCACGGCGAGGTTTTGTGAATTCAAATGGCTGTTAACTTCGCTTCCATAAACAAGAAAATCAGGATTTCACAAGCTTTTCATCACTAGGAGAAGTTAATCGGTGAGTCAAACTTCTTTGTAGTGTGCCATTTGGCAAACTGTAAGTTTTCTCTTGAGTGGAGAAAGTTTCGGCGAATTTGTGGTTCAGACTTTGTGACTAGTTCTCTCAGAGCTCAGAAGTCTTGAATTACACAAGAACTGACTTTTCTGATCCAGAAAAAAAACCCAAGAAAGCAGTTTATTACGCACTCAATTGAAGCTAAGTGCTTCATCGTTGTAAAAAACAAATCGCATACATTTTTACATGTCCGTACAGACAATGAAAACATGTTAAATGTATATACAGTCACTAATGTAGACACAGATAACTAATGTAGACACAGATAACTAATTTTTAACTAACCAATTATCAACTCAGGTGGACAACCATTCTGGGCAGAAATGCATGTATAGAAATATATCAAAAATAAATTCGTTCTAACCACCCCATTTTCACTGAAAAACTCAAATTTTCGAAATTAAGGACCACCCTTAAAATCGGTTTCTATGATAACCAAATCTTCAGAAATTTTAAGACCGTTACCAACATACTTGGCAAGGTTGTTTTGCACAGCTTGTATAAGTAGCGAAAACAATCGTTGAAACACTGTTTTCCTGGACATTTGCCTCTATAACCCAGGTATTAACATGCTTGAGAACCGGGCACATGGGTATCAACCGGGCTTAAGGTCTTTAAAGTGCAATTGTTTTTATATAAATTAAGAATATAGAATCTAAAACGATCTTATAATCATCAGGAACACAAGCTCGCAAGCGATGGTGTTCACCATAGACAACTCGATGTAGCGAAAATCGAACGCTATGACCAAGTCCGTCCATCAACATCCAAGGACGACGATCAGCCTCAACGAGGTGGACTGGGAAATGTTTTAGACCCAAAATACTATGAGGTGGTCAGCAATTTAGGGAAAGGTGGTTTCGCCGAGGTTAGTCGATGATGGCTTTTTAGAAAAACATGTTCTTCCTACTCGATATAAGATTTGTGTGATCAAATTAACTGTTCAAGGCCTAGATTAATTATTACCTTCGATATTGTGCACGTAACTGAACTTCTAATAGTTTGCAACCGCTGTTTATCTCAATAGTGACCTTCAGATTCGAGTACGAGTTTTACTACGAGTATGGCTTTTTGGACTCAAAATATATCACTCGTGTGGCCGCTGGTCTTTATTTGGGGTCCAGATTAACACAATGCATGACTAAACGATTACAACATGTAAGACTAAAGAATATCCACTTCCAAGATGGCGGCTCTCTTACACCCCCAAGCCAACGCGTTCTCGAGGTTAGAAACAATGATTATCATTATTTGTCAAATCGTTTTAAAATAATGATAATCATTATTCTAAGACGAACCCGAACCGAACCCTAACCATCGGACGAGTTCACGGGTAAACGACGGGTTCTCACTCACCTAGAGCTAGGGTTCACAGGTAAACAAGAAGGTAAACGAGAGAAAAATGTTTTTTTGAGCGCTCCTTACTCGGGCTCGAACTCGTAAGCGCTTGCGTGTAGTGCTTGGTAGTACAGACGTCGTGACCACTACACTAAGCGCGTCTACCGCCGTTCGGAATTTGACAATTGTTTATCTTTATCCTTGACTGGTTTTAAGAATAATGATTATCATTATTTTGAAGTGATTAGACAATTTAAAATGATAATCATTGTTTTAACCTCGAGGTTGTGTTGCCCGAGCACACCTCTTGTATCCAGTCCTCTCTCTTTGACGCGCGCACAGACTGTCCAGTTCCTTCCGGTACTACAACTTCCGGTATATAGCATCCTCTAATAATAACAAAAATTAACAAAATATAGCTAGCAAGTTCACGTCCAAAGTTAAGGTCTTAATCTTCGCTGAAGTTTCTCGAACAAACTTATGCCATCCTTTAACTTCTGTTCGTACCAAGGATTTTGTCTTCTACTTGGCCATGACTGTGAGTAACAAACATAGTCTCTTAAGTAATCTGGTTTCCTGAGGAAGTCTCCCTGGTCGACCTGCATCTCCATCCCCAATGTCGCCTGTTTCTGTCTCCTCCGGTACGGACACGGCCTCCGCCAGGCCATCCACACTTTGTATAACTGACACTCCTAACCCTGACCATCGGTATCACTTCCTTCACTGTCGTAACATACATGTCCTGCGGCGGGGATGTATATATGTATAAACTCCGAGTCAGCGGCACTGCTCTCCTCGGGGCTGTCAGCTGTACCCATCTCGATACGATCACGGTCATTGGCCTCTCGGTTTGTGCTGGCGCCATGCACGTGGCCTCGGCTGCTAAATCCATTTCCTTCCATAAGAACCTGCATTGTCGGAGTAGAATTCGATTCACTGTCCTTTCTGTCCCATTTTTATCATGTCTGATTGGGTAAACTGGGCGTCATTCCATCTTCTGTAGCACAACATAAGGGCCTCTCCACCGATCTTGTATCTTGTGTTTCCCTTTAAAATATTTTACAACTCCAAGGACTCGATTGCCAGTTGCAACTCTTCAGCTTTTGCTCTTCAATCGTATTGCTCTTCAATCGTGTTGGTCTTGGGTACCAGTTGTTGCAGCTGCTGCAGACTTATAAGCTACCTCTAGATGCTCCTGAAGTTTAGGGACATAGTCCGTCGTAGTCCGAATCGCTTCCGGATCACCCTCCCCCTATTTTTGTGTCGAAGACCAGGTCTACGGGCAAACGCGGCTGTCTGTCAAATATGAGGAAATGTGGCGAGTATCCCCTCGATTCGTACTTGGTAACATTATAAGCATGGGTCAAGGTCTCAATGTGCTCCTTCCAGTCTTCTCACTGGAGTCCAATGTTTCCAACAACTTCAACAGGGTTGCATTTAACCTCTCTGTCATCCTATTTCCCTATGGGGTGGTTCGACTCTTAATGCCCATAAGCCTACACAGTTCTTTGATCAGCGTGCTTTCAAAGTCACAACCTTGGTATGTGTGTTTCCGTTGAGGTATTCTGTATACGCAGATAAAACGCTTCCATAGCACTTTGGCTACAGTTGTTGCCTTCTGATCTTTGGTTAGCTACGCTTGTGCCAGTTTAGTAAAGTGATCGGTCACAACCAGGATGTTCTCGATACTACCCTTCGATTTCTCAGGGGAAAGAAAGGCCATGCATACGAGTTTCAGTGGGTAGATCGTGTGTATGCTCTGAAGGGGGGTCTATCAGGTCGTGCTTTCCGTAATTCGCAGCGCTGACAGCTATTACAGAATTCCTTTATCTGTCCACTCAAACGGTATTGACAACTGAGGTGAGGACCGGCTACCTTTTTTCCTCTCCTTTGGGTCTCACTAGTCGGTATAACGATGCTGCAATTATTTATATTGAGTATCTACGTATGAACCTCCTGTAGTAACCCACAAACCCTAAGAACCGCTGGATCTCTTCTGGGTTGGTCGGGGTTCTCCAGCCTGCAACCTTCTCCACCTTGTCTCCATCCGTGAACACTCCCTCTGCTGACACAACCTGAACCTTTCGCACTAGACAACATTTCTTCGCTTTTAGATTTAAACCGTGTGCTCTCAAACGCTCAAACGCTCAAACACATAGCGGAGTCACTTCAGATGTTTCTCAAGGGTGGTCGAGAAAACAATTATGTCATCCAGATAGATCAAAATCTTCTCAAAAACGTGATCTCCAAACACTGTCTGCATCAACCTTTGAAAGGTTGCTGGTGCATTCACTAAACCCATAGGCATGCATTTGAACTCGTACAACCCATCGGCGTTTAAAATGCCGTCTTAGACCTATCTTCTCCATCGACTGCAACTTGGTAGTACCCTGATATTAAATCATGATCAAGTGTTGAACAGTACCGAGCTCTACCCAACGCGTCCAGTGCCTCATCTACTCTGGGTAAGGGATACAAATCGTTTATCATTTTAGAGTTCAGTGTTCTATAGTCAAGGCATACCCTCATCGATCCATCTTTTTTTCTGACAATGACGATCGGTGAAGAATATGGGCTGTGACTAGGTTGAATGATATCGCTTCCTCCATCTCACGCAGTGTTCCCATTAGCTCCTTATAGTCTCGAGGTTTCACTCGACGAAACTAGTAGACCCTCCTCTTAAAGGGAGGAGGGTCTACTAGTGGTATTCGAGGTTTTATTGTATCGGTCCTCCCTGAGAAAACATCTGCTTGCTCTTCCATTAACTCTTCTAACTGCCTACGTTCCGACTCGTCTACTAGCTCGGCCTGTTCAAGCTTGAAGTCATCAAGGTTTAGTTGATCGTAGGTTTTGTTACCTGCGACTGTACCCAACCCCTGATGAATCGCTTCACCCAAGTTCATTCCCATGATTTCATCTACTACGTAAACATCAGCAAAATGCATGTACTGTTTTAAGATAATAGGCCTAGATGTCGGATTACAAACTCTAATTTTGGCTCGCTGGTTGTCTATTACAACCATGGTATTAGCCATTGGGTGTCTTGCCTGACTCCCCCTGGGGCTTTAGGCACCAGTACCCAGAAATCTTGTCCTGGTTGTATAGTTTTCCTCGTGTCTAGCATACCTTCCTCTCCCAACAAATCCATCCCTTCGCCCATACACTGCTTGGTCATACTCAATAAGGTTTGCATGCCACTCTGGGGATGTTTGAGACACATTGTTCCATGTAGTCATTGATCTCTCCCGAGAGTTCTCGCTACACAGCCCTTATAACTGCTGTGCCTACAAGTAGGGGTACCCTCTTTCTGTATTCAGTCCCAGAGACAACAAAATATTGCACTCTGTCATAAGCCTTTCCCAAGATTTCTAAATCAAGACAGACCTTTCCATTGTAAGGGAGATCAAATCCAGAAGAGTTCTCACATCTAATGTTACTTGTTGAGCGTTGCTGCTGACCCTGTCTTAACGAGGCTTAAACATTTACGTTAGCTGCCTATCCCCCCCCCCCCCCCCCAACACACAAACATATATCTCAATTAGGTCAACAGCCCCTTGATCATCATTGTGAAACTTGCATGTACGGACAAGATAACATATATCTCTCGCCCAGTCCGTCACATTGACTTTGCTTTCTCTATCAGTAAAAGTTACTATCGGTTTTAGCTGATGGCGTGTTGAAATGTTGTTGGTTTTGTTTTGTCTTCGCTTACCTCTCCAAGTTTCCGTTGAAGTCTTTCGATCCCCAATTTAAGCAAAATGTTCTCTAATTCCGACTTAGAGTCTTCCGTTTCTCCTTTTTGGGGCATTTTAGGGCCTTTCCGTTAAGACTGTTTGCTGTCTCCACTCGTGTTTCCACTTCCACTGTCCTCGTTTCCGCTTTGCTCTTTTCCTGTTTTACTCCCAATCTCTAATGACAGGGTCACCAAATCTATGGCCGATGGTCTTTATTTGGGGTCCAGATTAACACAATGCATGACCAAACGATTACAACATGTAAGACTAAAGAATATCCACTTCCAAGATGGCGGCTCTCTTCTTAGACTCTTCCACAGACCCCGCTCGGCCGTTGCACTTTCCCTACGCAAAGGGTCTGTTACAGTACAATGGTATCCCGATTTTGATTGGCTAGTCTTTCCGCCTTGAAACCGTTGCTGTTATTGGTTGATGCATATTCTGCTGACTGGGCCACTTGTTTTCTTACTGCCAGCTAGTTCACGAAGAATGGAGAAACAAGCATTTGAAAATACGGTATTTCTTTAGGCTATTGCTTTGTAAAATAAACCAGACAAAGAACGATACAGTGGCTGAAGTCAAAGCAGTGCGGCTGTGGGTTAGCAAGCCGGCCAAGTTGGATATGTAAGCTGAATCAGTCACGTTTAGGTTGTATAAAAGTTTAATACTCGAGTCACATTTATTATGTACACGTGCACGGTACAAACTTTTTTAGCGATTCTATTTCCTTAGCTTACATACGTAAGTTAACAGCTCGAATAATAAATCTACTCGATCGTATTGGATTCACTGTTTTTTTATTAGATTGATACCAGAAACGGGTTTCATTTAGGATCAAGCTAGCGGTAACATTTAATGTTGCCGAGGGTCGGGGTCGCTTTACCGCCTGTTTTGGGGTCAGTATTTTACTATCACTTCTATGACGAATGAATTGCGCTCGTGATCCCATGCGAAAGGCTTTACTGGTAGCAAACAAACTTCAAAACGCTGTTTTAGAAAGATCGACACTTGATTGGAAGTGGAAAGCATTTTAATAGTGGCAATTAACATTTTAGTTCAAAATAACCCACCATAAAAATAACTACTGCAGCCATGTAAATAACAGTGCAGATTTATTTTTTATAAGTTACAAAATCATATTTTGGAGTGGATAATGGTCATGGAGTGGAAAGGGGGTTATATTATCTACAAGGGGACTATAGGATTCTACAGAATACCTTACATTGAACTTTGTTTAAAAAATAGGGGGGGAAATGGGGGGAAAAGTGGATACGAATATGCTATGAAATTTGTGGGTGTTGCCATCTTTTATCATACGACGTTACACGTACGGTTGCCCCTATCGTTATACAACAAAAAAAGTTTTTTTCTGATAATAGGGCAACCACGTAACGGTGTAAGGTCCAAGATGACAGCGAAATTCAAAGCCCTAAATGGCTCATACTCGTATGCCAACAATTTAATGACAATTTGTTTCAACAATCGGAGTCCCTTTAAGGGTTGTGTCATAAGATATAATGAAGGACTGCTCTTTCGTGTATATCTTGTTTGTAGGTTTACCTTTGCAAAGACAAAGATTCAGGAGAACACCTTGCTGCTAAAGTTGTTGAACTTGGCGATAATTCACCTGACGTCCAGGAGGTGAGTTGTTGTTACTTTCGTACGTTGCTTGAGATTTGTTGCTTCTACGCAATCAGAGGAGACGTAAATCAGGAACCATCAAGAGAGCATTCTTTTTTTAAGCAAGCATACCCAGTAGATATCCAGTAATAAAAACACTCAGCTCTATTCATCATGCAATTGTTCATGTTTGCAGCAAATCTTATTGTAGGTGATGTTCTTTGTACTGTTAAGGTCAAACGCAAACAGCTGCTTCGAAACACCAACATGGCGAGGTTATTTATTTTATAAGCCGCAAAGCAGAATAACACGAGACTCTGTGAATGATCAATAATACC